>CM076677.1:96271441-96871441 GCA_038501925.1 Xenopus petersii
CACTATAAAATATTGTAGTGTTAGAACATTGCGTCTATAACGCAAGGTACATTACCGCATAGCGTTTTAAGGCATAGATATTGTACTCATGGCATTTATAAAGTGAATAAAGTATCCCTTATTGTAAAATATAAGAATATTATAAGTCACCGAAAAGTTCCATGACCATATAAATATACAGGTCATGGAACTCCGAGGTTACTTCTAATATCCTCATATTTTCCAACAAGGGGTACTTTATTTATTATAATATATAATAGTTGTTATAAGGTAATATATAGCATTGTACTGCACTATAAGCGCATGCATAGAACTGAGTGATGCTATGAGCGTAAAATACAGCACAGTAATGGACTATAAGGTCATGCACAACACTGTGTGGCACTATAAGGTATGGATGCTCTCAATGGAAGTGTAAGGTGAGTTATAACACTGCATAATACTGTGTGGCACTGTAAGCATTCGTATGCCCCAGACTGCTACTATATTGGACTACAAAGTAATATATAGCACTGCACAGCACTTTTAGGTCATGTATAGCGCCAAATGGTACTATTTGGTTAATCTATCACTGTACATGGTAGTTAAAGGTAAGGTATAGCCCAGATTATACTATTAGGTAATGTCTAACTCTGTGTAGTCCTGTGTAAAATAAGGCATAGCACTAGATGCTACTATAATGTAAAGCAGGAGGGCCCATACTTTACTAACGCCAGGTCTACTTTTAGTGATGATGTCCCTTTTTGATTTACATCCATTAAAGCATTGCTAGCATTCTGTTCCATGGAAAATAGTACTTACATATTATATTGATTTAAGGTAGAATTTATATTGCTATGTTAAACAAACAACTATTTCTTCTGTAGCCTTAATATCATAAATATCTGCATAAAAAGCATAAAATAGGAGAGTGATTTAGACAAGCTGTTTGTTGACAGAGTCTTGGGATCACCAGCTAAAGGTTTACTGGTAGATCCAGATCTACTTTTTGGGCACCCCTGATATAATGTATATATGCAATAGATCCCACATCAGGGCAATGTATATCACTGTACTATACTGTGCTACAGAGCTTTATGATCACATATATTATGGCAAATAAATCGGCTTATATTGGACTTTATGTCAACAAACAGCCCAGTAGGGAATTGTATAGGCGGATAGGGAATATTATGGAACTGTAATAAATAAAAATAAATGTCTTGCCACGTTTCTCAGACCCACCCATTACTAGAACTTCTGCCACCAAAACTTTTAGTGTCCCCTGAGCAAATGTTCCTTTGTTAAAGTGTCATTGTGCCAGGCAGGAGGGCAGAGAGAGGGGTGGAAGGTACTCATATGACTTAATCATCATTTCTTCTACAAATGGCTCCCCCTTTCTACTATTTACTCCACTCACACAAAAATCTATAAAAGCAACGGGATTTAACCCTCTTCATATTCTCACCCGGCACTGAAGAGGTTTTGATGGTTTTTTTTTTTACCCAAGATATGTTTAAAGAGACAACTATCGAAAGTGAGACATCAGAAGGCTGCGTGTGATCGGCCGATTTAATTACTGAACGACAAAGGGAAGAATAGGGAGCATTAACCCTTCCTCAGCCGCTCCCCTGATCGCCAGACCCCCTTTACAACTGATATATCGTCCCCACACTGATCGCATGTGATCAAAATAAAATCATCTTCATCCTTAAATTAGGCGCTCTGGTTTTTCCCTATCAGTAAAGGGGAGGAGGTTTCTTTAGACTAAATGGGACAATTGTAGTTGGCACGTGACCCATAAAATGTGGAGGTGACTATTCTGGCTTTGGTATGTAATTATGCAAAACACTTTCCATAAAGACTTGCCATCTGATCTAATGACAGTCCCCAAGGTCTCTTTCAGAAGGGGGTGGCCCAAACAAACACAAACAGCCAGGCAAAAAAATAAAAATAAAAGAAAATTAAGATTTGCCTTTAGACATTTTCCTGGAAACATATAGAAACATTAAAGGAAGATTTTTTCCCCCAATGCTGGTAGGGTAATTACAAAGTTACAAATAAAGCAGGTGGAATAAACACAAATGATACAATAAATCTAAATATATATATATATATATATATATATAATATGGGGGTGCTCTATATTAAATTTACTGTATCATATATATATCTATATCTATATCTATATATATATATATATATATATATATATATATATATATATAGATATATATACGCACTCTTGGGTTACCTGCTTATCATCTTGTTCTAATAAATCTTGGGATGAGCTACATTTATATATTTAATCTAAAGGTAGTTTTTTCTCCCAAAACAACATTTTACGCCTGCACTTATACACACAGACAACAGAGATCATACAGTCAGCACACAAGATCACAAACACAGATCTGGTTATGTATAAATCTACAGAAAACACACAGACACAGCAGTCACACATACACACAACAATAAGAAAACGAATTCAGACACACACTGTCCACAACAACACAATTTCTCACAACACCCCCCACAAACATACACATACATCCAATACACACACACATAGACAACTAATAAAACACACACTTTAAACTCACTAGAAAATGCATTAATCATATTTAAAAATGAATTATGTTTTTCATAAAGGAAAAGGGAGCAGAGCTACTAATTTATAGCAGCGTGGATATAAGGTCAGGGTATGATTTTTATTTTTTTTTAAGGGCTGAGTATTGAGCATTATAATGGAAAACATATGTTATATTCCTTGACAGTAAGTAACACTTGGAAATTCAGAGTGGGAAGCAGGGGCTGCACCCAGGTGACCTTATTACAAAATCCATTGGAACTGGGGGGACTCATTCTCCTGTTTGAATCAGGGTCTCTACTATAATAAAAAAAGCTTTGTATTTATTGTATGGGAGGCAGGGAGCTATTCTAGAAATCTGTCGCATCTGATATCTTTTACAGAAATGTCCATAATCACATTTATGCAGAAGTCGATGATTGTGTAAATGTTGGTGCTAATACGGGGTACAGATTTATAGGGGGTCTGCAGACAGTGTATTTAGGGTGCGGAAACGAATAAACGAAAAAGGTTGCTATAAAAATGTGCAGCGACAGGTCTCCAGCCAGATTTACTGCATCACCGACACCTTGGGTCATAGAAATGGCAATTTAATAATCATTTCAACAGGAAACCGGTCCAAATAATCTGCACTGCGGATTCCAAATTAAAATAAAGTAAAAATGAATTGAATAATGGCTTCATTACTCTTAAAAGTGATTATTCCATATGTTTCCCCATCAATAAAATGAAAAGCTTTTTTTTATTCTTTGTTTTTTTTTTTTAAAAAAAATGTGAATATTGTAATTGCTTTTCAGTTTTACTCTAATAAACGCGGCCCAATAGAAACAGATATAAAACCTGTTATGCTTTTGTTTGGCAACGATCTACAAAATAACCCTCAGAATAGATGGTGAGAGGTGCAGTTAAGCAAGAGCTGAAGGGCCGCAGATTTCCCATCTCTGATCTATAATCTGTAATGAGATACAGAACTTGAAGAACTGGACTTCTATAACTATATCTAGAGGTGCAAGTCTGAAAAGGAAATGAAGTGCAGCCACAGAGAGGAATAGGCAGATCTGCTCCTGCCAAGGGTCAGGAAGCCTCACATTGATTTTGGAGATCTTTTGGAAAAAAAATCAGAGGATTGAGGGTTTTTTTTGCTGGTTGGAACGCAGCAGTATTTGAAGCTCACATCAGTGGGATCAGAATGAGAAAATAGAGGGCTGGAGAATTTTGATGCAAACTTGGTCACAGCCTGTACGGATTTCTTCTCCTTTTTTTGTCAGTGGCACAGTTCTGATCTCTGAGATGACAAGAGATGTCAGGAAAAAACAGAGAGACAATTGCAACCCGTTTTGTAACTGCTTTTCAATCAAAAAGGCTATAGACAGGGAAAAGTAAAAAAACAAAAAACAAAAAGGAGGGAGAAGAAGAAGAGAAAAGTGGGAAGAGAAATTGAGTTGTGTGTGTTATAATTAAACATTCCCACCCAAACCCTTTCAAGCTAAATAAATAAATAAATAATAATACTTAATTCTGCTGCCATACCCTTTTCATTCCCTGCTCGCAGATCTGCAAAAGAATATATTATATATATTATATTTTATCTTTATTCATTGTGTTTTTCCAACAAATACACACATTGTACCTTCATATACTTCTCTAAGGAGTAAGATCTAGCATTAACTATAAATCTAATAAAAAAAAAAAAAAAAAAATTATATCTCCCAGGGTAGTTACTACTAAAGATAGTCCTAGCCATACACTCATTTTAAAATTCTCTTCACGCTTGGCAGGCAGTTTGTTTCCAAGAGTTGAATTATTTCAAATTAATTTTGCAGATCTTACTCCTTAGAGAAGTATATGAAGATACAATGCATGTACTTGTGGGGAAGACACAATAAATAAAGAGAGAGAAAAAAAAAAGAATTCATTTTGCACCATCAAAATATATTCTCTCTTTAAAAGTAGTGACATTATTATTATTATTATTATTATTATTATTATTATTCTGCTTATTATTAATAATACTATTATTATTATTACTATTATTAATAATACTACTACTATTATTAATTATTATTATTATTATTTATAAAACAAATAAAGTCGCTTTGCTTTCACTGTGGTGCACTATAATGAATCTAACATTGATTGTATGTACATCAGGCAAGTCAATCATTTTATTAGGAATTGGAAAATAAAATTAAATGACTTGGGGAAAAAAATGTCCAAGGCGTTATTTCTCGTTTAATGAGTAAATACTATTTAATAACAAGTGATCATATATAAAGTTTTTACTAGCAGTGCGCGCGTATTAAGATTAATTGATTTGTAATTTTCCGTGGGCCTTTTTAAAGTGGGAAACTTGGCGCAACGAAAATGTTAGGAAGGACAATAATCACAGGCGAGATAATATTTCTTAATTAGCTAAATGTCAAAGGTTTCGGGAGTCCGATTAAATAGAACTTTTTACCTTAATTGCTCACTCCCCTCTTCTGGCTACGAATGTGAGCTCATTAGTTAATTAGAAAGGAAAATATAATACAAATATTGGAGTGGATAGAGTCAAGAAAACAACAGTAATTGCAATGAATGCAGGAGCTGGGCATTTGCAGGTGCAGGCGCAGTGCTAAACAAACACGTTTAGATAAGCACTCGGGAAACTATAATTTCTTTAAATATATTGAAACAAAAATGAAACATTCAGATATTCAATTTGAGACTTTATTATATATCGCCTTGTAATAAATTGACAGCATGTAGGTAAGAAATCTTTAAGGTGGGCTGCTAATACAATATTTCCATAAAAAATGAAAAAAATGTGTTCAACGCTTTTGTGAAGTTTATAAAATAATATAATTCCACCAGACTCCTGGGTTTCCTTGTTAATCTCAATTTTTTTGGCAGGTTTATTTCTCTCTCTCTCTCTCTCTCTCTCTCTCTCTCTCTGTGAATTATTACATTCATACATACATTATAAATATTATCTCGGTTTGTCCTCTTTTTTTTTTTTTTTTTTGAACTCATTTCTGTTCTTGGGGTTGCCATACTGCTTCACCCCAGTCCTGAATTCAGCACTACAACTGCATTGTTTTCTACTTGTTCATTTTAGCACCCTCAAAAGTGAGTGAAGGGAGTTGATAAATGGCCCTTGTAAATCAAAGTGGAGCGAGTCTTTGATTTCTATGCAAATATCTGGTGTTCCTTAAGCAGTTACAGACTGGGCTCCTTTAAAATTCCACTCAATGAAATGACCAGGGAATTGGCCCATTTATCATGCTCAGAGGTGTTCCTGTTCCTGCAGGCTTCTCTTTCTCAATCTGATTTTAGAAAAAGTCCAGGTCATTAATTCCAACCCTCCAAGCCCTGTGTCCCTATGTAGAGAGACTTTAATCAAGCAAATAATGGTAATTCATCTCATCTAGCAAATCACTGATACATTCATCAGTTATTCTCAGAAGAAAAAAAAACCTTCACCCTCCCCTATAAAGAAATGCTTTAGCCTATTACTAAAATATGCCCATAGCTTCCATTGGAAAGCAAGGGACACCCTAATATCTTGATGCCTACAGCTCCTGGAATGGTCTTGAAGAGAGAAAGCTCCATCACCACAGTTTTGGATAAAATATCATTCTGAAACTCACACTGGCACCTATTGTTTCAATTTTAAAGGGCCAGTCACAGCAAAAATTATAACAATTTGCTTATACTGTGTGGGTGGAAAGGTTTTAGTATTATATAAAAAATAATATATATAATGTATTGCTGTATGATGTAGCCAATATAAATCAGAACTCACCAATATAACTATGGGATCCAGGTGCATTCACTGCCTTCCTGCCAGCTAAAATGTAAATGGATGGCACTGGGAGCGATTCATTTTCCGAAGTCGTCCAAAGTTGCCTCATGAGGAATAATAATAACCAAATCTTAGCAACTTTTCAATTGGTCTACATTTATTTGTATTTTTCATCTCCTTCTTTCCAGCTGTCGGATGGCACCCCAGCAGTCAAAAATTGTTGCTACGCAAAGCTACAGCTTCATTGTTATTGTTACTTCTTATGATTTACCTAAGCAGGTAATATAGCATATAACATAATGGGTGCTTGGTATGCAAGTCCCTGTACCCACAACATGTGAATGTTTATAAATGTATAGTGGAACATTAAAAGGGATGTTCGCCTTTAAATTAACCTTTCGTATGATGTAGAGAGTGATATACTGAGACAATTTGCAATTGTTTTGTGTTTTTTGAGTTATTTTGGTTTTTATTCAGCAGCTATCCAGTTTGCACTTTCAGCAATCAGGTTGCTAGAGTGAAATATGAATAGGAGAGGAATATGAATAGGAGAGGGGTCTGAATAGAAAGATGAGAATTAAAAAGTAGCAATAACAATAAATGTGTAGCTTTATAGAACATTTGTTTTTAGATGGGGTCAGTGGCCCCCCATGTGAAAGCTGGGAAGAGTCAGAAGAAGAAGGCAAATAATACTATATTTAAAACTATATTTAAAACTATAAAAAAGAAAAAAATGAAGGTCAATTGAAAAGTTGCTTAGAATTGGCCATTCTATAACATACTAATAGCCCCTTTAATTACAAAATTGACTCCAGATTGTTCCAAGGAAAGTAGCAACGCGTCCAATTATAGTCTAGGGCAGGGGTCCCCAACCTTTTTTACCCATGAACCGAATTCAAATGTAAAAAGAGTTGGGGAACAACAAAAGCACAGAAAACATCCCTGGTGGTAACAAATAAGGGTTGTGATTGGCTATTTGGTAGCCCTTGTGTGGACTTGCAGCATCAAGGAGACTCTGTTTGACAGAACACCTGGTTTTTATGCAATCAACACTTGTCTCCAACTAGAAATGTAAAACTAATCACCTGCTTTGAGGCCACTGGAATCACTAATCTAAGGGGTTGGTGAACAACTTCTTACTCGGCAACCATTGGTTGGGGATCATTGGTCTAAAGGAATGGTAATGCTTATGGCACATGGATAGAGAAACAGAAACCAAAGGCCAGACATTTACATTTTCCAATGTCCCTAGGTTCTCTGACAACCACCTTTCTTATTAAAGGGATACTGTCATGGGAAAAAAAATTTTTTTCAAAATGAATCAGTTAATTGTGCTGCTCCATCAGAATTATGCACTGAAATCCATTTCTCAAAAGAGCAAACAGATTTTTTTATATTCAATTTTGAAATCTGACATGGGGCTAGACATATTGTCAATTTCCCAGCTGCCCCAAGTCATGTGACTTGTGCTCTGATAAACTTCAATCACTCTTTACTGCTGTACTGCAAGTTGGAGTGATATCACCCCCTTCCTTTTCCCCCCCAGCAGCCAAACAAAAGAACAATGGGAAGGTAACCAGATAGCAGCTCCCTAACACAAGATAACAGCTGCCTGGTACATCTAAAAACAACACTCAATAGTAAAATCCAGGTCCCACAGGACACACATTCAGTTACATTGAGAAGGAAAAACAGCAGCCTGCCAGAAAGCATTTCTCTCCTAAAGTGCAGGCACAAGTCACATGACCAAAGGCAGCTGGGAAATTGACAAAATGTGTAGCCCCATGTCAGATTTCAAAATTGAATATAAAAAAATCTGTTTGCTCTTTTGAGAAATGGATTTCAGTGCAGAATTCTGCTGGAGCAGCACTATTAACTGGTGCGTTTTGAAAAAAACATGTTTTCTGATGACAGGATCCCTTTAAGTAAAACGAGTGTGCTGTCTTTCCTGTGGCAGGGTATCTAATACTGTCTATGGGTGACATCCATGATGGGCCCCATTTATTATTCTTTGTAGTATATGTATTTAGATAGCACAACAAGTGTACACAGTGCTTAACACAGAGTAAACATGGGTAGGGGTAGAGATTATACATATGAAACAGTGATAATAAATACACAAGTATTTGGAAAGAGGTCCTTGCCTCAAAGAGCTTACAATCAGTATGTGTGTGTTGTATGTATGCATAAACAATGCATTAAAAATGTTTATAGGTACCACAAACAGCTCCTGGGACTGATGTTTCTCATGTCCCCAATACATTTTTGCTGTAGCTTTAAATGTTAGCACTTGCCACTGATATTAAGGGTACTGTGGCCTCATATGTTCATATAATGGTAACAATTGCTGCAGCAGTTAATGCTAAATGTTAATGAGGACAGAGAAGCCCTGGAATCCAGATAAATAGACAGACACAGATGAATACCGCAATGAAAGGGCCCGGCTCTGAGAAAGAGCTGCATCCCTTCTCACCAAAGCATTCTGGGAAAGTCAGAGTTCAAAGGACTCGAAGAGGCAAGCCTGACACCTGCCACTCATAATGGTGTCTTCATTATAGCAAAGTATCTGACTAAAACCAAACCAATTAACCTTGTCAGCGCTGCATGGGTCTTAATGACAACATAGTCCCTGGGATTACAAAAAAAAAAAAATTCACATGACTGAAAAAAAAAAAAAAATAAAGGATTGAAGCGAATAAGGAAATAAATATAAAATATGCAGGAGATGAAAAAATACTATATTGTTTTCCTCTCGGAGGAATAGATAGAGTAACTTTGTTTTTTAATCTAAAATTCTTAACTTTCCTGTTGCTATGATACTTGGACATGTAATAAGAAAGCAGGGCATGAATTAGCTTAAAGAAACAGAGTAAACTCAGAGGGATCCTCAGAGAGTCACATTATTGTGCAATATAAGACTCCATTGATCCCAATATTATTGATGTGACTGAGCATTGTACTTTATGAATAATGTTATCATTTGGCCAGTCAGACAACAAAATGTTATGAGGATTGGGAAACTCATGAAAACATGTAAGTCAGCCTAAAGAACAACCCCCACTCCTGCTGTCCTTTCTGCTTCAATGACATTCCTGGTAAGAGAAACATGTATTTTCATCTGAAAATTGTAAAATATAGATGAAACGATGTTAATGCAAAGTCACGATTTTAACCATCATTTATTTATATATCGCCGACAAGATACGCACTTAGTTATAACAAATACGGAATAAATGGTGAATAACAAACAAGGGTTTACAGAGTACAATAGGATTAGAGGGGCCTACATGCAAGAGTTTACAAGATAAAGGTGAGGGTACAATTGAGACATTAGGATTTTAGAAACGATTGTGTGATTTATGATACAGCAATGATTGATTAATTAGGGTACATTGAATACGCTTCTTTAAACAGGTGGGTCTTTAAGGAGCTCTTGAAAGTTTGGAAAGAAGGAGAAAGTCTGACAGCTCTAGGCAGAGAGTTCAAGAGAAAAGCAGAAGCCCACCCAAAGTCTTGTAGACGAAAATGGGCAGAATCTGAAATCTGCAAAAAAAGAATAAAAAATCTAAATAGCAGTAGCATCTTTGCTGGACTTCCCTTAGCATACAACAACATTTTAGACAAAGCAACAGTGTTTGAATCTTTCAGCCATAATTGCAATAATATTTAGGACAGCAAATAGGATTATGCCCCGAATATCACCCTAAATGACCATCAACATTGGCTTTGTATCTAGACAATGAAAAAGGCATTCAACCCAAATCTTAATCTTACTGGCACTCAGGCTATGTCCCCCTGCCACAGCTAAAAGGAGCAAGCCCTAAAGTTTGTGAAACACTGCGGCAAGCTGGCAATAAACAAGAGCAGCCCATTTGGTGAACCAACCACTTTCAGGATGGTATATATAGGTGCCAACAAACCCAATTGAAAAATATTAACAAGATCAGACTTGTGAAATATGAATCACACTACCAGCACTTTCACCTGCAAATTCTTGAATCATTTAGTGACCGGCATACATCTGGCCTCAGGTTGTTGTCTGTTAGGTAAAACAAAGGCAAGCAGGCAGGACATGTGCCCTGTGAAATAGGAATAGGGATGTAGCGAACTGTTCGCCGGCGAACTAGTTCGCGCGAACTTCGACTGTTCGCGTCCGCCGCATGTTCGCGAACGTCGCGCGACGTTCGTGTCAAAAATCTTTCGACCATTCGACCATTCGATTCCTTCGACCGCTAAAATCGAAGGATTTTCGTTCGAATCGAACGATCGAAGCCATTGGATTGAATGAAATCATTCGATCGAATGGCTTCGATCGTTCGATTCGAACGAAAATCCTTCGATCGAACGATTAAAATCCTTTGATCGTTCGAATCGAACGATTTTCGGATGTTCGAAGTTCGCGAACTGTTCCCGAACTGTTCGCATTTTTTGCCGGTGTTCGCGAACGGCGTTCGCGAACACATACACGGCAGTTCGCTACATCCCTAAATAGGAATCAAGAGAACACCCATGGCTACAGTGTGCAAAGCAAACCCTGTACTTAGTGCCATGTCAAGTACAGGTAGGGGATCCATTGTCCAGAAACCGATACCCAGAAAGCTCTGAATTACAGGAAGGGCATCTTCCATAGACTCGATTTTAATCAATTAATTAGAATTTTTAACAATTATTTTCCTTTTCTCTGTTATAAGAAAACATTTCCTTGTACTTTACCCCATCTAAGATATAATCAATCCTTACTATAGTCATAACAATCCTATTGGGTTTGGTGAACGTTTAAATGATTTTTTAGTAGATTTAAAGGAAAACTATATCCCTCAAACAATTTAGGTCTCTGTAAAAGATATCGATATAAGGGCCGCCCCCTGGGATCGTACAATTCACTGTGCACACCAGGGCCGGGCCATGCTGGCCGGGCGCCCCAGGCAACCCAGACAGCCGTGACGCCAACTCAGCCTCACAAATAGGAATTGTGCGCATGCGCACTGACCGCATACATAGGAAGCGCACGTGCATTTGCACTGACCAGCTGCGTCAACCTCTCCAGGTAGGCTCTCCCTCTCCCCTCATGTACGCTCGCAAGAGCACAAACAGTGCATGGACTGAGCGGCACACACTCAGCCGGACTAGGGGTAGGTAGCAGTGAAAGGTACGTGCCTGGCGCCCCTAAAGCTTTGCGCCCTAGGCACGTGCCTACTCTGCCTACACCTAGTTCCGGCCCTGGTGCATACAAACATACCAACAAACCATACTTATTAGGTCACATGAGCCAATTAACAGGCAGAGTTGTGTCTTTTGCTTCCACGCTTCTTCCTGTTATTAAGTGTTGTAGTATTTCTGGTCAGGTGATCTCTGAGACAGCACACAGACCATCACGAAATGGTGGCTCAAGGCAAGAGATTTAAAAGGGCAAGATTTACTTAAATATACAAACCAATTTGGTAAGATTTTTTTAATATGCCACTTAATATGATGTAAACTATCTGTTGCTGTTTGGGGGTATAGTTTTCCTTTAAGGTATGGTGATCCAAATTATGAAAAGACCCCATATCCAGAAAAACCCAGGTCTTGAGCATTCTGGATAACAAGTCCCATACCCGTATTAGACTCCCTTGCACCCATGCATACTGCTGCCTGCACCAGGCTTAACTGGCAAATTGATATAAGGTGCTTGTTGGTACAAGGTGAATGCTGATAAGGACAAGTGCTTGCATATGGCTAGTGTGCAGCACTACACACCAGTTTAGCTCTTGATGATAAAGTAAAAGGGAAAACTATAATACATATAGTTTTTTATTTTTGCAAACCTTACAGGAATAGAATTGCTTTTGTTTTTGGTTTGTTGATGAAAAATTGCTCAGAATCCCACAAATCACAAGACCTTATCTGTCTCATTTTCTTGAACCAAATAGTCCCAAAACTGAGAAATAAAGTGATATTGGATATAGAATTACAGACGTTTTGTTTCCATCAGCTATCTATGCAATCACATCATGCAGCATTTTACATTTACATACTAAAATTTGGATGAATATCATCTTTGGTGACAATAATGGGATACAAACCTGCATTGTCTGGAGCAACTTAGCTTGTTTCCATTCAGGAACATGACAGCTGGATAACACCAAAGATTGGGATTTCAGTCATTTATTTCCAAAATGAAAAGTGACAACTGTTAACCTCATTGGTGAAGTGGCCATCAGCCGATTAACTTATCTTACAGTTCTTATATGCTGCTATAATAAGGTTTTCTACAGCAATTTCTCAATGTTCGCATTAAAACAATTTCATTTAAGCATATTATCAAGTGTCTAGTTTTATTCAAAATAATATGCATTGACAAACTAATGGTGTTTTGATGCAAAAAAAAGCAATTGGCACTTCCTTAGAGACACTTCACATGTTAAATCAATAAATGTATGCATACAGCTGGAAAAAAAAAACCCATTTTCAACAAACTATGACAACACCATTAATCAATGTATGGATACGGATTTTTTGTTTTTAAACATCTTACTTATTGAAAGATTTTAGGTGCCGCAAAAATAATATGCAATATGCAATGTGTAAAATAGACATATTATTACAAAATATTACACTTTTGTGCTTTACTTATGGGTGCGAGAATTGCTCAAACGTGCAGTTTACTGGAACACTCAGGTTTGAATCTACATTTTGTAACAAAACCTTTGAAAGTAGTCCGTATTTGCAGATTGATCTTTGAAATTTCCTTTTCTGCTACCATTGGAAAGTCTGAATATGTCAGAGGTTCTCACACTGTGCAGCTACCCCACCCCCTTTGTTGGGTCACAGGCGAAGGGGGTTAGTTTGAAGGCCAGTTAGGGTTAGATTTGGGGAGAATAGACATTTGCTCTGAGAGATATACCCAACCGCCCAGTCTGATGGACAGTTAGGGTTAGATTTGGGGAGAATAGACATTTGCTCTGAGAGATATACCCGAAAGCCCAGACTGAAGGACAGTTAGGGTTAGATTTGGGGAGAACAGACATTTGCTCTGAGAGATATACCTGAAAGCCCAGTCTGAAGGCCAGTTAGGTTTAGATTTGGGAAGAATAGACATTTGCTCTGAGAGATATACCCGAAAGCCCAGTCTGAATGCCAGTAAGGGTTAGATTTTGGGAGAATAGACATTTGCTCTGAGAGATATACCCGAAAGCCCAGTCTGAAGGCCAGTTAGGGTTAGATTGGGGGAGAATAGACATTTGCTCTGAGAGATATACCTGAAAGCCCAGTCTGAAGGACAGTTAGGGGCACATTTACTTAGCTCGAGTGAAGGAATAGAATATTTCGAAGTATTATTTTCGAAGTATTTTTTTGGCTACTTCGACCATCGAATTGGCTACTTCGACCTTCGACTACGACTATTCCATAGTCGAAGAACTGTCTCTTTAAAAAAAAACTTCGACCCCCTACTTCGCCACCTAAAACCTACCGAAGGTCCCCATAGGCTTTCTAACAAATTTGTGATAGAAGGAAAATTGTTCAATCGATGGAATAAAATCCTTCGACTTGTTCGATTCGAAGGATTTAATCGTTCGATCGAACCATTATTCCTTCGATCTTTCGATCGAACGAATATCGCTAAATCCTTCGACTTCGATATTCGAAGTCGGATTTAACTTCGACAGTCGAATATCGATATTCGACCGTAAGTAAATGTGCCCCTTAGGGTGATATTTGGGAGTGAATATGAATTTGTTGAAATTTTGATTAAATTACGTATACACTGATTTCTTCCTATATCTGTACTCATTTGATGAGCTATTGGTGACTCTGACCAAAGGTGGGACCTAAAAAGAAGAACCTAAAAATCAGACATGAACTGAATATGTCTGACAACCACATATGTGGACATTCCCTTGTCTGTTAGTGTTTCATACAGCAGGATATTTTGGTAGAATTGCAGGAGGAGGGGGCTTAGACAGAGTTTTAAATAGTGATGTAGTAAGTGATTTTATAGTAATTTAAAAGTTTGTGAAAAAGGGGCCCCTAAATATTCCTGCATTAGGGACCTCCATTGTTATTACATTTGTGTTTTGTTAGGACTCCAAATCGCCATGTGTTCCAACCCATGAATTCTCATGGGATGGAACTAGGGTTGCCACCTTTTCTGGAAAAAAAAAACACCACCCTTCCTATATATTTATCTTTTTTCCCTATCAATAAAGTAAAATACCGGCCAGGTGGCAACCCTAGATGGCACTGGAAAAAATACATGGCTGTGTTGCTTATGGAGTTCAGTGACCAAAAGGAAGCAGGAAGTGCAATGTGATATGTACTTCCTGGTTATGGAGCAGTGCTTGAATTGAACCTGCCACCCTCTAGTTGCCATATTAATAAGTGTATTAAATATAGAACCAATGCAGGCACAACAAGCATTGCAAGTTTAGCATCCTCTTTCCCTCTGGTTTTCCAGCAGACACAGCCAGCATGGACAGAACTAACAACAGGAGGCAGGAAGTGCAATGTGATGTGTACTTCCTGTATATGGGACAGTACTTGCGCTGAACCTGACACCCTCTAGCTGCCATATTAGTAAATACATTAAAGGGGAGCTATCGCGAAAATTAAAAATTCTATATAAGTTTCAGCATACTGAAATAAGAAACCTGTACTGTTTCTGAAATAATCATGTTCATCTTCATTATTCCTCTCTCAGCATTTGTTTCTCCTCATTCTGTCTTCATGCAGCAGTTGGGTGTCAGATAATCATTGACAGTTAGATCCAATAGATCTTATAGGGAGGCTCTTTTTGCCTAGAAGATGTATTAAAGTTCACTCTATTAAAATCACCAGACAACATGTCTCTCTAAATGCAGGATTTGCGCAATAGGCAGTTATTTTGTTAGATTTTGTTTGTACTGGAATCAGTTATTTGAGTAGGTTCTATTTCATCTGCTAGAAAAGGACCCCCCCCCCCATATAAGATATATTGGATCTAATTGTCAATGACTATCTGATACCCAACTGCTGCATGAAGAGAGAATGAAAAGAAACAGGTGCTGAGAGAGGGATAGTGAACATAAACTTGATTATTTCAGAAATAATGCAGAATATTTAATTGATTATATTTATAAAGTTTCTTATTTCAGTATGCTGAAGCTTATAATTTTTTTTCATTTTCATAGTTCCTCTTTAAATACAGCACCCCTGCAGTCACAACAAACATTGCCAGCTCAGCCTTTTTCTGTCCTCTGGTTTTCCAACATCTCCCAGAATACTGTTCTCACACCAGACCAAAGAGATTGCATCACAGTGTTTGTCCATCACCCAGCTCTGGCTGGTGCTTTATTTCAAAGAAGCTGGGCTAGATTTATGAAGCCCATCACCACAGATAGTGTGCTAGGTTTGCAAAGGGATCACCAACGGCCAGTTGCGTCTTTCACTATTTGATGGCTACAGCCACCGTTGAGCATGAGGATTTGTGTCTGAAAAAATCCATGTTGACAGAGCAACTGTAGTATAACTAAAGAATGGTTTCACTTTACTATTGCCACCTCCTTCTGCACCTCCTTCTGCAATCTTCAGATCCGATGACATTTCCAAAGTGACTTCCATGCCCTATGAACTCCACCTTATTTATTTTCTTTGAGGTGCAGGTAGGACAGAGAGTAAGGATCATGATATAATAAAGAGTTTTTTTTATATGTCCAATGATTCAATTGGACAGAAGGGGGGTCATTTATAAACTTTGCGCAAGGCAGATTGATTCTCAAAGTAAATGTATTTGCCCTGCGCATGGTTATATTTATAAAACTGAATCAGTTTTTTTTTCACAATGCGAATGTCTATAAGAGTTTTTTAAATATGTCAAAAATTTGCAAATTGTGAATATTTATGCGCACTCTCTGCGACTGCATTACGGCACAATTTTGGTGGCGGAGAAAATAATCGCAAAACAGTTTCGCAAAGAGCGAATTTAAGTGACTGTCAACGCTATTTTCGCGCACAACAACCTTGCACATTGGGTGCGCTCGCGCAAAATCCCGTCTCATTTGTGAGCGATTTGTGAAAATGTATTCACAATGCAAATTCGCAAAAACCCGAAAGACGGGCAGAGCAGTGAAAAAACGTTCAGGGAAAAACATGGGCAATATAACCATTTGCGAATAAATATGCGCTGCGCAAAAGTTGTAAATGACTCCCCTGGAGTTTAAATATAGTACACAAACTAAACATGCACTTTTTAAACTCTAGTATAGATAAGGATAGAAAGAAACCATTATCACTTATGTCACTATTTACTGGGCTCATCATGAACACAAATATATATTTCCCCTTGAAATACTAAAAGCTTATTGTGGAGTACGGAGGCATCTAAAGGGGAAACAAGTGATACCCCTGCAATTAATAATGTATGCCAGCTCATGGGCTACGCATATAGGAGGTATATCTGAAAATACATAGGCGCTAATGGCCTGTAATCTCAATTTCTACACTCATGCATAAAGAGAGATTCAGAGAGTAATGTTTTGCACAATTATATGTGTAGTTTAGTAAATTGCTGGAACGGGCAAGTGTCAAAACAAATACCAAAAGTGTCATCCATAAATTAACATATATATACTGCCTGCTAAGCTTTATCCACAGCTACAAAGAAGGAGGGCCTATCTGGCATTTCTCTAGTCGGCCCTCCTGTCAGTGCAGACGCTTGGGTTTATGTCTATCTTCACCTCTGGAGGCAGGACAGAAGATTAACCCCTGACCCCTCCCCTAGTATATAACGTCTGGCTCCACCTACCATCCCCAGTTCTTTGTCCTGCCTCGGAGGTGTAGGACAGAAAATTTTATTATTAATTTCTTTATTTTTTCTCTTGTTATTCTTTTATTTCATTTATTTTTCTTCAGAGACCTACATTGGGGGCATGCAGAGCTGCCCCCCAACGTAAAGAGATCCCCCTCTTTGCTGGCATCTGCAGCAAAAGGGGATTTCCAGAACCACTGTATGACATTCTCCCTCTTTGCTGGCATTTGCAGCAAAAGGAGTCACCAAGATCACAGTGAAGAGCATGCAGTGATACTGTATTATATGCCAACTGAGCTACTTTCCCTCCTTACTGGCAACTCGCAGCAAGTGGAATTGGCCTAACAGAGATGTAAGGCTGGACAACGTGTCAGCAATCCCTGTGGGTAACGCCATTAGAAAGTCATTACTGCCTCAGGCGTTATTGGAGGGTGAGCTTGCTTCCCAGAAGCAGGGACGGTGGAGTTCAGAACGGCTCTAATATCAGTGCCTCTCCTGACAAGTACCGTCGGAAAAGTGGTAAAAGAGAGTGCTACTTACACTCCCTCCCCCTCTCCGCATGCCTCTATACAAACATGGCGCCGCTTTCGGCGCGCAGTCGAAATAGTGGCGCGAAGCCGGAGCGTTGGACGGCTGACGTCACAGCCGCAGTAAGAGCGTAGTGACGCTTCTCTACGGCGTCACACGTTATCAGTCCCACAAGAGTCGCGGCAGTGTGATAGCTGCACGGCGAACCCAACGAATAAGCAGTATTATTCATACAGAGACTAGGTATTCGGTTGCTTCACACCGCCTACTCTATAGAGGAGGAATCTCGCCATGGACAGGTCAGATTCACTCAGAGAGTTAAGGGAGGATATTCAGGTCGCAAAGTCTGCTAAAAAGCCCGCTAAAAAGACTGAGAAAGTTATTAAATGCAAAAAATGCAGGCACACATTGAGGAAGTCAGAGCAAGGTTATTGTTCGGATTGCAAGCCTTCAGAGGCCCCTATTTTAACACCACAACCGCCTACCACTATAGAGAGCAACCTTACTCTCAGAGAGAAGGCCCATAGTGAACAGGAACAGCACCAGAGCCACACCAGCTCCCCTGTGGCATCAAGGGACAGTCCAGTTCCGATATTACAGCAACAACCCTCAACTTCCCAGTTGCATCCACAATTTGGGGATTTTCTAGAATGGATCAAATCCACCTTTCAATCCACTCCACAGGGTATCACTGCTAATAGAAAGCGCAGGGCTCATGACAAGTCTCCAGATTTCTCAGATACAGAGGAATCAATACCGGAGGAGGAAACTGACCTAGGGGGTGTTTCTGACTTACAGGCCTCAGAGGATCAAGAGTCCAACTCTAGCAGCGATTCAGATGCAGAGCACACAACTAAAGTTGCAAGACCAGAAATCTCTAGCAAGCTATTGAAAGCAATGATGGAGACCTTGGAGATAAAAGATGAGACGGTGACTGTCTCTAAGGCAGATAGAGTACTGGGAGTGCACCAAAGGAAAGCACGTTCCTTTCCAGTGTTCAAAGCAATATCACAGACTATAGATCATGAATGGTCTCAGCCCGATCGTCGAGTTACGTTGAACAAACGCTTCTATAATACTTATCCTGTTCCTGAGGAACAGCGTAAAATATGGGATAAAGCCCCAAGGATTGACTCAGCAATTGCACGCTTGTCTAGACAAACTACACTTCCAACGGAAGAGGCAGCTTTTAAAGATCCCATGGACAAAAAGCTGGAGTCTGCCCTCAAAAGAGCTTATACACAATCCGCAGCAATATTACGCCCTGCGACGGCAGCAGCAGGGTTAGCACGCACAGCAAAGCACTGGGCTCAAGAGCTGATGTCCCAACCACCAGAGTCGGCACAACAACTAGCCTCAGAGGTGAATAAACTTCATACCACCCTGGCATTCCTTGCAGACACAGCCATAGAGGTGGCACAATTAGCAGCAAGATCTACCGCTAACACAGTAGTTGCCAGGAGAGCATTATGGCTACGTCACTGGTCAGGCGACACAGCTTCAAAGAACAAACTGCTTAACTTAAAATACTCCGGAGAGTCCCTGTTTGGTCCAGAACTGAAGCAGATAATCACTGATGTGACAGGAGGCAAGAGTACCTTTCTGCCGACAGGTAAAAAAGGCAGATTTGACCAAACTAACAAGTTCCATAACAAAAGGCCCTGGTCAACCACAAATAGGAGCTACCGTTCCTTTCGGTCCCCCTCGTTCAGGGGAACACACACAAACTCACACCAGGGGGCAAACAAGGGCAGACCGCAATGGCAGCACCCAGCTAGGCAATCCAGAAAGCCTGTTTCCCAGAAGCCTACATCATCATGACTGGTCTCCGCAGGACTCAGAGGCTCGGGTAGGGGGCAGACTGAGTCTCTTTCAATACCATTGGGAATCACATGTAGAAGATCAATGGGTCCTACACATTGTAAAAAACGGATACAAGATCCCTTTCATCAACATGCCACCACGACGATTTGTGCCGTCAATAGTTCCTCCAACCAAGCGAGTGGCTGTAAATCAGGCCATATCCACCCTGTTACAGGCGGGAGTCATTGTTCCAGTGCCAGAACCCCAAAAATTCAAAGGGTTCTACTCCAACCTATTTTTAGTAGCAAAAAAAGAAGGCTCTTTCAGACCAGTCCTCAATTTGAAAAAGTTGAACGAATTCATTTACAACCACAAATTCAGGATGGAGTCAATACGCTCCGCCATAGCCTTTATGGAACCCAACAGCTACATGACTTCAATCGACTTAAAGGATGCCTACCTACATGTGCCAATCCATCCAAAGTCACAACCGTTCCTACGATTTGCACTCAGAGACCAGCATTACCAATTCACAGCTTTACCATTCGGTCTCTGCACGGCCCCAAGGGTCTTTACAAAACTCTTGGCACCGCTCATGGCCTATTTAAGGTGCATGGGGATACACATTCTGCCTTACCTAGACGACCTACTTTTGAGAGCTCAGTCATCCGGGCAGGCAACAACAGACACAAGAGTTTGTCTACAAGTCCTCAGTCAACACGGCTGGTTGATCAACCACCGCAAAAGTTCTCTAATTCCATCGCAGCGTCTGCAGTTCCTGGGTCTCATATTCGACTCCAGACACCAGACTGTTCAACTCACAACGGACAAAATCCAGGCATTAATTGTAAACACTCGAGTGTTCCTGCGGAAGGGAGTGGTGTCAGCAGCGGATTGTCTCCAGCTCCTCGGATACATGGTAGCGGCATTGGAAGCGATACCGTATGCCAGGTTCCACATGAGACCTTTGCAACGCAATTTTCTCCATCACTGGAACAAAGACCATCAGAACCTTCAACAAGTAATTCCTCTGTCCACAACAACCAGGGACAGTCTGTCTTGGTGGACAGTCCATATACATTTGACTGCAGGCAGAAGCTGGGCTCGACCACACTGGGAAGTGGTGACAACCGACGCCAGCAAGTTTGGCTGGGGTGCAGTCTACAACACTCTCACTCTGCAGGGTCGTTGGACAAAGCAGGAATCACGACTGCCCATCAACGTCCTGGAACTGCGGGCGATCGTCCTAGCTCTTTACGGCTGGACAGACCAGCTACGATCGCGACCAGTACGTATACAGTCGGACAACGCCACTGCAGTTGCTTATGTCAACAAGCAAGGGGGAACGAGAAGCACCCTGGCGATGCAGGAAGCAGCAAAGGTGATGGCATGGGCAGAGAAGACAGTACCCATGATATCAGCAGTTTTCATACCAGGGGTCCTGAACTGGGAAGCCGACTTCCTCAGCAGACAGACTATAGACCAAGGGGAATGGGCCTTGCACGACGAGGTGTTTGCCCAGTTGGTGCAGATGTGGGGAATACCAGACATAGACATTTTAGCATCCAGACAAAATTTCAAACTTCCATGCTACTGCTCCAGAACCAGGGATCCGAGAGCAGCCTTCACGGATGCACTAGTGATTCCATGGCACTTCAACAGAGTGTATGCATTCCCCCCTCTAGCAATTCTTCCCAGAGTAATTGCCAAGATCAAGCAGGAGCGAGTTCCAACTATACTAATTGCGCCGGATTGGCCGAACAGACTGTGGTACACAGACCTCATCAATATGTCAGATTCCAAGCCGTGGCGACTACCTCTTCGGCCGGATCTGCTCACTCAGGGGCCAGCCCGGCACCACAATCTAACCATGCTACGTTTGACGGCTTGGCACTTGAGGCCCAGTTGTGGTCCCAAGAAGGATTTTCTGCGCCGGCCATAGAGATTTTACTTCAGGCACGAAAATCTTCAACAAAGAAGGCATATCACAGGGTATGGCATATTTTTCTAAGCTGGTGTTCAGCCAGACAGATAAATTGGAGAGACAGCACCGCACAAGTCATCACAGAATTCCTTACGGATGGTTTCACTAAAGGACTGGCACTCAATACGCTGAAGTCGCAGGTTTCTGCTATTTCGGCACTGTCCAATACTAGATGGGCGGAGAACGCCACTATACAACAATTCCTAAAAGGAGTACTACATGCTAGGCCACCATTCAAAGATCCTACCCCCACTTGGGA
Organism: Xenopus petersii; assembly: GCA_038501925.1. Classification (NCBI taxonomy): domain Eukaryota; kingdom Metazoa; phylum Chordata; class Amphibia; order Anura; family Pipidae; genus Xenopus; species Xenopus petersii. Next base: position 96,293,131 of record CM076677.1, read on the forward strand.
TTTACCGTTGGTGCTTTCCGCACTTCAGGACGCTCCATTTGAACCTATCGGGTCCTGCGATCTTAAGTGGTTGTCTTTGAAAGTGACTTTCCTTATAGCGATAACTTCTGCAAAGCGGGTCTCAGAATTGGCAGCTTTATCTTCCAAAGAACCATGGCTAGTTCTCCACCCCGACAAGGTTGTACTCAGGACTGTACCAGGGTTCCTACCCAAGGTGGTTTCAGGTTTCCATATCAATCAAGAACTTGTTTTGCCATCTTTTTGTCCTAACCCAACTCATGATACGGAGGCACAACTACACAAGCTAGATGTTGTGAGGGCTGTTCGAACCTATTTGCACAGAACGGCTGCGTTTCGCAGAGCGGATTCACTGTTGGTTTCGTACTCCACAGCTCGGAAGGGTTTTGGGGTGTCCAAACGAACCATTGCCAGATGGCTAGTGGAGACAATTAACAAGGCTTACGAATTGAAACAGCAGTCTACACCCTTCAAAGTCAAAGCTCACTCTACTAGAGCACAGAGTACCTCCTGGGCTCTTCACAATTTGGCTACACCTGAACAGATATGTAGAGCAGCCACTTGGGCTTCCCCCAACACTTTCATTAAGTTCTACAGGCTACATATTTTTGCTTCAAATTCAGCTGGGTTTGGCCGTAAAGTTTTACAAGCCGTGGTAGCACAGTAACATGATGTTCCCAATGTAACTTTTTCAGGCTCTGAGACTCGTACAGTTCACGTTATTGATACGTTACGAATGTGACAGCAAATTGTTTTCACTGTTTTTTCTTCCTGCTGGTTCGTGGTAATTCACTACCCGTCCTGTGGTTTGGTTTCTATAGTAGGCAACTGTGTTCATGCTTTTCTGATAGCGCACTATTTTTACTACTACTGTTCATGTTGATGATTCTTAGTAAAACATTCTACCTTACTTTGAGTTTGTCTTGCCCACCCTGACATTACGGGACTGCTTTTGGACGTCCCCAAGCGTCTGCACTGACAGGAGGGCCGACTAGAGAAAAGGGGATTTATACTTACGATAAATGCTTTTCTAGTAGGCCCGAACTGTCAGTGCAGTAAGTCCCACCCAGGCTGATTTTAGTATGGGTCAGTGGACACTTGCTTGTGGCACTACATTTTTACCACTCCTGACCAAAACTTCTCCTATTGTTTGGGGTACTCCACCTAATTTAGCTTTAGAACCGAACTGGGGATGGTAGGTGGAGCCAGACGTTATATACTAGGGGAGGGGTCAGGGGTTAATCTTCTGTCCTGCCTCCAGAGGTGAAGATAGACATAAACCCAAGCGTCTGCACTGACAGTTCGGGCCTACTAGAAAAGCATTTATCGTAAGTATAAATCCCCTTATTATGACACAGAGTGGTAATTTGGTTCTTTAACTCAGTGCAGCCTGCCCTCTTCACACATCTGTGCAAAGGAAATCTGTGCGCCTCCAAAGGCCGGTCTTACATAATGCTTCCAATTCTTACATCATTAGCATGTTTCTGCATGTGTAACAAGGCATAAAGGGGGGAGTGCAGTCTAGCTGCACAAGTCCATAGAATTAGTGAGTTAAAGTGTTGTTCTGAGAGTGCTTAAGCCTGTGAAATTTACTCCGCGACTGGCTTAGCGTGTGAATGAAGATGACCCTGATGGCTTGCAACAGTCCTGTGAAGTGTATAAGCACACCAAAGAAAATGAGACACCTTGGTTATTGCAACATATGGTCAGGTGTAATGAGAGCACTGTCTAATGTGTCATTCTTAGTACTCTTGTCTACTCCATAAAGAGCAACCTTTATTCATTGTATTTCAGGGGGGGGGGGGAATAATGAAATAATGAAAAGGAGGAATAAATGGCATTTGTAAAACCATGTTCTTGGTGCAGTATCTTCACACTGAGAAAATAAGGGTAAGTATAATTAAAATACAACCTGCTCTTGTTTAAATGAACAAAAAATCCTTTCCCCCCTATCTCTATGTAATAAAAAGCTTCAATATACAGTATAGTGAAATATATTCTTATTTCTGTTTTTTTAAACTCTGATTTTGTTCACAATTTGAATAGTATAATATTTCTGAAAAGAAGTAAACGTCTAAAATTCAATCGAATTGCCCGACTCAAAAAATTCAAATCAAATTCAAACTCTGAAAGAAATCTCAAATATTGCGCGTCACATTTTTTTTCTCCCATCTGAGTCCCTGGGCGTCATTTTTGCGGCGAAACGTAGCAAAAATTTTCCCTCATCACTACTATTAACATCTTCAAATAGTTCAAGGGACCTCTGCAATTGACAATTTTTGAAGGGCCTGACTGTATTAAATCTCAAATTTGAATTCGAGCTGGTGAATTTATAACTCGAAATTTTTGCCAAAAATCCCAACTCCAAAATTCAAACTTGAATTCGAACCTTAGTAAATCTGCCCCTTAGAGTGGGCCCCTGGTCTAAGGGTTTTTGGTGGGCCCCTGATCTAAGGTTTTTGGTGGCCACAATGTGTCCCAGTCCAATACTGTCCATATCCTCCACAGGTTGGCTATTCTGTAAAACTGAGTAAGGGGATTATGTTTAGCTTCACATTCCCTTTTATGCAATGGTGTGTTCTGTAGTCCAGAATAGACCTAATGTGCCCTAATGCCATTCACACCACCGCGGTGAGGCGGAAAAGCTCTCTATCACTCAAACATATCACAGTTCATTTACTAATGCACTGCTGTATTTACAAGGGGTACAATTGCCATATTGTTACCCACAATGCAGTGCTTCATTTGCCAGAATTCCTGCATAAAAGGGGCACCCACAAAATAGCAGATGTTGCCACTTGTTTGGTATTTACACCAATAAGCACGTGTTACTAAATCATGATCAAGTTGCAGCAGTGTTTTTTCTTACTCAACGTTGGTTTAATCAACATGTCTTTTTCATCCCTAGCTACTATGTAACAATAAAACTATGTACGTAATGATTTTTCCTAATCGGTACAGCTTATTTGAAGTAGCCTTCAGGGTCAACTGCATCTCTACACTCTCTCTTATTTTTGTTTTTTTGCCAGGTGAATTTCCCATTGACAGCACCAGGGCCACCATCAGAAATCGCAGGGCCCCATACCACAAAATTTCCTGGGCAGCCGCAAGACCCACCTACAGGTCCACCCTACCCAGCCCACAGGTCCACCCCCCACCACACAGTAAAAAAAAAATTTGGTGGCTAGGGTTCCCAAAAAATTGTGGTCAGGGCCCCCCATTAAAAAATATTGTTGGCTAGTACCCCACATGTAAAAAAAAATTGGTGGCCAGGGCCCCCCCCCACGTTATAAGAAAACTGGTGGCCAGGGCTCCCCTTAAACGTCCATGTAAAAATACTTGTCCCCCCCTCAGAAGTTCAAAAAAATTGGTGCCCAGGGCCCCACCAAACAACAGGGACCACAAAGGGTTACCTTTAGAGGGGCCCTGCCATGTTGTACTTACTTCATTAGTGTGGCCCACCTGCTGTAAGTGAGCTGCCAACTACAGAAGGGAGGAGGGGAGCACAGGTGGCTGCATCTTCTTCCAGTGACAGCATTTTCTTCCCTTATTGGTCACAGAATTCCAAGTCCCGGTAAAGCTGCATGGTGATTGGATGAGCTGGAGGGGAAGTTCAAACCTGTGACCAATAAGGTAAAGTAATGGACAGAAGCTGCCTCCCCCTGTGCTCCCGTCCTGTCTTCCCGAAGTCGGCAGCTCTCAGAAAGCAGGGGGCCCGAATAATCAAGTAAGTGCGGCGAGGCCGGGCCCCCTTACCCTCGGGGCCCCCTACAGCTCTCCCCCCTGTCCCCCCCTGATGGCGGCCCTGGACAGCACTGGGTAATGCTAGATCTAGAGTGGTATAAAATAATGCTGTCATTTTTGGCACTGTATATTTTCCACTAAATGTTACTCCCTTTTTACCATCACATTCTACTTTATGTGTATAACACAAGTGTTTGCTGTAAGGACAAGGAATTGAAAAATCAGTATATGCCAGTAGGACGAAGAGTTAATGAACAGAATCTTATCTGTCAGCTGGGGTCAGTAATTACTTTAAAAAGCAAATAAACCAATTAGAAAAGAACAGAGCAAATGGGAGACAGAGTATGTCAGAGGCCAGGTCCAGAGGAGGTTTACTAGCCAACGTATGCACTGGAACTTGGTAATGGCTAGTTATCCCAGGCAATTTGTGCAATAAGCTATCTATCTATCTATCTATCTATCTATCTATCTATCTATCTATCTATCTATCTATCTATCTATCTATCTATCTATCTAGCTATCTATCTATCTATCATCTATCTATCCATCCATTCATCTATCCATCTATCTATATCCATCCATTATCTATCTATCTATCTATCTATCTATCTATCTATCTATCTATCTATCTATCTATCTATCTATCTATCTATCTATCTATCTATCTATCTATCATCTGCCTATTATCTATCTATCTATCTATCTATCTATCTATCTATCTATCTATCTATCTATCTATCTATCTATCTATCTATCTATCTATCAATCATATATCTATCCATCCATCTATCATCTATCCATCTATCTATATCAATCCATCCATTATCTATCTATCTATCTATCTATCTATCTATCTATCTATCTATCTATCTATCTATCTATCATCTATCTATCTATCTATTTATCTATCTATTATCTATCTATCTATCTATTATCTATCTATCTATCTATTTATCTATCTATTATCTATCTATCTATCTATCTATCTATCTATCTATCTATCTATCTATCAATCTATCATATATCTATCCATCCATCTATCATCTATCCATCTATCTATATCAATCCATCCATTATCTATCTATCTATCTATCTATCTATCTATCTATCTATCTATCTATCTATCTATCTATCTATCTATCATCTATCTATCTATCTATCTATCTATCTATCTATCTATCTATCTATCTATCTATCTATCTATCACATATCTATCCATCCATCTATCATCTATCCATCTATCTATATCCATCCATTATCTCTATATATCTATCTATGCATCCATCTATATTCCCTAGAACAAACTTATCTGGGTGTGTGTGAGACTTTTTTTTTAAATTAATTATCTTTTTCACAAAGGCCAGCTACTTGTTAACACACCCATCCCTTAGAATCAAGCTGCAGTCTAGAAATACACTGGTACCAAAATCCTATGCCTTTTTACTATCTCGAGCTAATGATGCAGCCCTGAGATCCGTACCCTCTGTCAGTCTTTCAATATCTACATTTAAAGGCTCATTAAAACAACGTTGCCATAAACCAGAGAGCTGTTAGCATATGTCACTTTTATTCACTGCAACTCTTTCAGCTTCTGTATGTGGGTGGTTTCTGAATGTGTGGCATTCAATTATTTCCCCCATCTTCTATGCAAATCTCTGAAATGTAAACGTTGCATAACAACAGTTTTATTTCTTTGCAGGATTTAATTAAATTTGACAGGGAGAATTGATAGTTACTCTTTGGAATTGGCTGTTATTTCTCCACATCATTTTAATGTATTTATATATTTTGCTGAAATGCCACGCGGCTGAACATCGTGACAGGCACGCAGCTGATATTTCCCAAATTCTCTGTTCTTAAATGTTACGTTGTTATGTGATCTCATTTGGTCAAGGAACAATGGGAATAAGGGACTCAGGGAGGTAGAAGGAAGGGATAAAGGTAACCGTGGGTCATTGGATTCCTATCGCTATGCTAAATAACAATCACATAGGATCGACCAAACGCCCGATCTCTGCCAGGCGAAAAATGTCGGGACTCTCCACACACGTTCTGAAAATCGTACGAAACCTCGATTTGTACGATGAGATCTTTGCGTCTATGGCCAGCTTTAGTAATGGCTGAAAAAGACAGCAGAGAAAGTCAGAACAGAAAACTCTCAGCTCTGATAAAATAGCCTTGGAGGTGTATATGCTCCAAGCCTGAAGTAAAGTGGCCCTGGGTAATCTGGAAAGCTGTTAAATCGCTAAAAGTCTACATTTTGCCCATTATGTAATATATATCCCAGTTGGTATTCGTTATTCTGAATTAAGTTAAGGTCATCTCCTATAGACTCAATTTTATGCAAATAATCTGATTTTTTTAAAAAATGATTTACTTTATCTCTCTAATATTAAAATAGTACCTCGTACTATAACTAAGAAAGAATGAATCCTTATTGTTAGCAAAACAGCCTATTGGGTTTAAGTGATGTTTAAATCATTTTCTAGTAGAGTTCTGCAATCCAAATTGCTGAACAATCTGTTATCCTGAAAACCGCAGATCCTGAGCAACCTGGATTGTTATCCTGTATGTGTCTAAGTGCTCTTACTCACTGGCGTTCTGACCTGCGCTCCCCTGCGTTCCGTTTTTTGGCGTTCAGCCGCAGGGGAGCGCAGGAATAGACGCATGTCATTATTTCAAATGGGGCTGTACTCACTCAGACGCGTGTTGGCGCCGAACGCAGGTTGAGACGCAGCATGCTGCATTTTTCCTGCGTTCGGCGCCTACACACGTCTGAGTGAGTACAGCCCAATTTGAAATAATGACATGCGTCTATTCCTGAGCTCCCCTGTGGCTGAACGCCAAAAAACGGAACGCAGTGGAGCGCAGGTCAGAACGCCAGTGAGTAAGAGCCCTAATGGTCCCCATAGATGCAAAGATTTTTCTTGCCGAACTACCGATTTTAACGAAGTCCGACCAATCCTTTGAAATTATCGCGCAGTTAGTGGGATTCGAACGATCGTACATCTTACGATTTTTCGGCCGACATCTGTCAGAAAATTGATCGGCCGGGTTTAAAAATCTTTATCGGTCCCAGTGCAATCTATCTATGTTTGCAGGGTCAAGCAGGCAGCTACCCTTCAGTTTTGCTGGCAATATCGCCTGAAATGGTCTTTTTAGGTGATGGACACATCGCACATTTAAACGATCATTTCGAGATAATCGTGGTCTCACGATAACGATTGGATCTTTTAAAAATCTTTAGATCTATGGCCAGCTTTACCCATGCAATGGAAAATGTTAGTTTGTTTATACCATTTAATAAGTGCCCTCACTGGCATCTCTCCAGCCCAGCAGAGCAGCACTCCGGCACAGAAAGGTACACACATATCTGCTTGATCTACAAACATTACATCAGTCCATTGTTCACTTTTGTATGTGTAACTTCACAAGACAGTAGGGACTAGGAGACTGGGAATAATTACTGGACTTTTTGTTTTTGCTCTTTGAGATATAATGAATAAAAAAACACAGAATGCAAACAAAACTCCACAGACCTGTATAAAAGTTTTTCCTTTTTTTTCAAGATGGCACTAATAATTGACAAAGTAGTAAGGAGCTGATGCTGGCCTCCACAAGAACAAAGGGTTGCTCACCTTTATATGATCTTTTAGTATGATGCACAGATCGATATTCTGAGACACTTTGCATTTGGGTTTCATTTTTTATTATTTGTAGATTTTGAGTTATTGATCTCATTTATTCAGCAGCTCTCCAGTTTGCAGTTTTAGCAATCTGATTGCTAGGGTCCAAATTACCCTAGCAACCATGCAGTGAAATCAATAAGAGACTGGGGCCTTGCGCTGGTACAGAAACCCAAAACATAATGTACAACATTTCAAGCTATTTCTTTTGTTAAAGGGATACTGTCATGGGAAAAAAAAAAAATTCAAAATGAATCAGTCAATAGTGCTGCTCCATCAGAATTCTGCACTGAAATCCATTTCTCAAAAGAGCAAACAAATTGTTTTATATTAAATTTTGACATGGGGCTAGACATATTGTCAATTTCCCAGCTGCCCTAAGTCATGTGACTTGTGCTCTGATAAACGTCAATCACTCTTTACTGCTGTACTGCAAGTTGGAGTGATATCACCCCCTCCCTTCCCCCCAGCAGCAAAACAAAAGAACAATGGGAAGGTAACCAGATAGCAGCTCCCTAACACAAGATAACAGCTGCCTGGTAGATCTAAGTACAACACTCAATAGTAAAAACCCATGTCCCACTGAGACACATTCAGTTACATTGAGAAGGAAAAACAGCAGCCTGCCAGAAAGCATTTCTCTCCTAAAGTGCAGGCACAAGTCACATGACCAGCGGCAGCTGGGAAATTGACAAAATGTAGGCTCCATGTCAGATTTCAAAATTAAATATAAAAAAATCTGTTTGCTCTTTTGAAAAATGATACAGCCCTGAAATCAGTGATAGTTATCTCTGTGTTACCACTCTTTATTATTAAACAAAGCAAAGCAGTTTAAACTTCATCCTAGGCAACATGTTATATATTCAGTGACACTTCTATCAAACTGGTTATTACATGGCGGCTCTAAGTGTAATAAGAGGAAACGTTTAAGAAGGTAGCATCTTGACATAAATAGAATTTCGAACCACTATGCTGTGAGTCCTCTGTTATTTAAATGAGCTTTATCCATAAGGGCAGTCGCACACACAGCGATTTTTAACCATTTTGTCTCAGATCTCCATGGATGTTTGACATGTGTCAGTCAATGTCTCTTATTAACTGGTAAAATCCCATTGTAAATCCACATTTGCGCAAAGGTCTGGGTCTGACTGCTCAGTGTGTTCTGGTTAAGGAGGTTTCCATTAAAAACAGCAGACAAAACACAAAGTGCTATTAGTCCAAGGACTGATCTACAAGGGAACTGTTTTTTTATGTCCTCACATTGACTGGCCACGTCTTACAAGTCGGATGCAGTTGCCGCAATTGATATTAAGATATGATCTGTAACTACATGAAAGATTTGCCATCTGACACTACATGGGATAGAGCGCCGCATGTTGTATTTTCATCCAACAAGATAAAGTCTGACAGACTTGTTTCTCATTGAATACACTGACTGCCAGATGAAGACACATGAAAACAAGAGCCCATCTGATTTCATCTGTTCAGATTTTACATTACAGCATGACACAAACGTATTTTGTAGCATGTTAACAATGTACTGGCAGTTTTGTGGGACAGATACCGTTGTGTAGTTCAGCCCCAATCAGCACCATATTTGCAAATGAGGCACTCCTAGGATGACCACCACCTGCGCCCCCAACACATATGTGCCCCCTACCACCAACATACACGAGCAGCACTTAATATCGCACTTATTGTGGTTGGCTCTGCTGCTATTATTATCTAATTCGAAACAATTCAAAATCTTAGACTCTAAATCAAAACAATATAATATTCTCTTAGGCTAGGGCCAAACTGGGCTGAAATCAGCCTGCTGAAATCTACAGGCCTTGACCGCTAGCAGAATCCTTTTCTCTTTTAGCCTCTGGAAGGCTTGTATCTGCTGCAGCGTGAACACACTCTGCGGATTTTGGAGAAGAAATGCATCACATTTTAAGCTGAAATCCGCTGAGTGTGTTCGGGCTGGAGCCGACACAGATGTGGCTTCCCAATGTGAACAAAGAAGAGTATTCTGCTAGCAGTCAGGGGCTAAAATCGGCCTACTGATTACAGCCGGACGATTTTGCCCCCATCTGGCTCTAGCCTTTACATTTTCAACTGGGAAATATCCCTCAAGAAGAGCCACCAATGCATTTTGGGATGCAAACACTACATTGTGGGAAAAAATTGCACTTTGCACAAAGCTTCTGTGGTTGGAAATAAGCACTAATAACAAGGTAAATTCACCAATTACATTGGCCTAAATGTAATATTTGACTGTTCTTAAAGCAAAAGGCTCTAAGGCACGTGTAGATTTGCAAGTGCAGTGATCAACGTGCAATCTCAAGCTTCGCTCCACAATTGCATCCGATTTGTCCAAATCAACACTACTGCACAAGTATTTTGCTGCAATCTTGGAGCAATGCTGTATATTGTGCCCAAACTTGTGGGTTCTTTACAATTACAATCCGTTGACATGGTGGTTCTAGCACCCCTTTAGATTTGGCACACACATGAATGAGCACCCAAGCGAAAACCCAAAAAAAAGCAGTAATAATACACCTCAGGAACCCACAAATGATAGAAAAATACTTTTATTTGATACACATGGCAGAACTTGAATAACAGCGACGTTCCAGGCTGTAATCCAGGTTCTGCCATGTGTATCAAATAAAAGTATTTTATTTTATGACAGTTAGGTGCTGTACGTATGTGTACCAGATATTCCTGATCAAGGGGGTATTGGAGCTAATTTTGCACCCACAATGCAGAAAGTAGTGAATGTGTGATAGCAATCAATACGCGTGCCAGCAATTTAATTTGAACATAACTAGGAGAATTTTTGTTTTAATCAACAACCCTGAGAAACATGTGATGCTGAATTTATTTAGCTGATCCAGCCCTGTGTGTGACGGGATCATTCTGTGACTTTTCATTGCCTGGGGGCAGTATCTATTTGTGGTTATTGCAGCACAATATCATCATTATCCCAGCATTCTAACATTGCTTTGATTAAAAAAATATAATCTATATTGTACCTGAAATGAATACTGCAGTTGCTAAAAAGCAGGCTTATTGGCATCTGCAAATTAAATAGAAAAGCTGGAGCTGTAAAAATAAAATGATTATCAAGTCGGATGTCCAGAATCTTCTCACTGTATGACAAGGGCCTCTATTTCACATGACACGACGCTTCAGGCCATTTTCATTTTTAATGTTGTTTAATTAACATAGATTCCTGTTTTGCAGGTACTGCCAGCCTCATGATTTCTCCATGCTTCTATATATAATTCACGGAGTTACTGCACTATTACTTTGTAAAAAAATACACAGGAGCGAGAACACAAGGTCTCGACAGATGTCTTCTGATGACACGCAGCCAGTTTGGCAGTACTGTACAAGGCTGATTGCTTCATTGACTATAGCATTCAATAGCAGAATGAATGCCTTTTCCAACAGAGATTCCAACCACTTTGGTTACTGAGGCAGAGAGACATCGTCTAGCTTAGCAAATGTCGCATAGGGTTGACATTTGGGGGTAGATTCACTAAAGGACAAAGTGGCTGACGTTATCAACAATTTCCCAGCGTTGCCACCCGCAGGGACATCGCCAATTCAACGGGCACCGGCGTCAAATAACTAGTGAAAGAGACTGTTGCTATTGTTCGTTCATACTCTATCGCCAGGCGACTTTTCATTCTGGCATAAGGTTGTTACTCTGGAAAATTCAGTAAAGTGAGGATTTTACTGAACGTTACCTTTTTTTACCAGATTTGACTTCGCCACCTCAGACCTAGGGTTGCCACCTGGCTGGAATTTTATCGTCCTGGCCAGTAAAAATTATGGTTGATCCCAATGTTATTAACAGGGAAAAAAAATAAATACATAGAAAGGCCGGTATTTTTTTCCAAAAAAGGTGGCAACCCTACTCAGACCAGACAAAGTGCTTAAAATAAGCTAGATCTTCCTCAATCTTCTGTCGCTTACATCATATCATATGTAAAATGCATTTAAGTTACAAAAACGCTGGCGACTTTTCCTTTTTTGAAGCGATATAGCCTGCAAAAGTCCTAACAAACTTTTTTTGGGTAAACAGTTTTCTCCAGACATTTCATAACATAGGGAACATTCATTTTACAGTGGGCTCATGTATAGGGCATGATATTAACTCTCTTGTCTTTATTAAGGTTCCCTGAACATGTGTAATAAAAAGTGGTAACTTCAAATATTTGCACCAACATTTATAATAAAGACGTCCATACAACTTTAAATTACCCGCCCTATGCAAATTGACCTAAGTGCAAGACCACTAGCGAATTTTCGCTAGGCACAAACGAACGCTAGCGCATCTTGCTAAGAAATGCTTGCACTGCCGAAGTAACACTAGTGAAAAGTTGCCAGCGTTCTGCGCCCAGGACGAAACGCTGCATATTAGTGAATTGGTGTAGTCATAGCGCATTTGCACCAGGCGAACTGATGCGAGCTGTGCGAAGTTGACTATGGCGAAAATCAGCCTATTAATGAATCTACCCCTTGAACTCCATGGAATGTTTTTGAACTTCTGTCCATGATAACGGCACATTCTAATTCGCAATTTTAACCTCCACCACTCCCATTAATACAAATGCAGAATACCAACTGCAAGACAAACATGATCAAAAATGTGGACAAAAAATGATCAAACAGCTGATGCTCATTGTCAACTTCTAAAAGTGGACAAGATTATCTCTGGGTGCCGAGCAACTCAAAGAGCAATGTGGGTCTCAGTCTATGATGCAGTTGCAAAGGCAGCCAAACAATATCAGTCTGTTGGACATGCCGTCTGGCCTGTCACGTTTCATTTGCACACGACCCCTTGGCCAGAAATGGTAAAGAAGTGGTAAAATGCGGGACTGAAAGCTCATATTATTGCTTTGACAGCTTCACTCATCTAGAAGTAATGGAAAATGCAATTTATATTTATACTCTCTGACCTTCTGTACAGGGAGTGAAACTATCTAATGGTGGGACGTGGTAGGAGACGAAGAAACAGATCTCAACAAAGATGGGATTTGTCTACATGTTTGCTTTTCAGCCTTTCAATTACAATCAGAAATTAAACAGCACATGAAGAGTTTGATGGTGACACAATATATATATATATATATTGGAGGTTTTTTTCCAGCTTCAGGCTTGGAGACTTGTCTAATGTTGTTGCGTGCCTTGTTTCCCTAGATGTAGTTGATACACCCGCTCACTCAAAGAACATTCCCCCTTTTTGTTTTTAGGCAGGTCATTATGCCCATTAGGAAGGAAAACAGACACTGGCGACTCAGTAGGATTCTCACTATGAACTTAGAGTTTCTAAAGAGAAGCTGACAGTTTAATCCTATTAAGAACCATGAATAAACGTGGGCCTAGTCCTAACTAAAAGTAAAATGCTGAGGGGGGATATATACGTAGAAAAAGTGTCCTAGTACAGATTTATGAAAATTCAATGTTTCAAAAATAAAAAAAAAATGAGAAGTAAAATGAATGAAGTATTTATAATACACAAAAAGTGAAATTGTCAATTTCCCCTGCAAATTACTTCTACAGGCGTAAAATTAAAGTATGATCCAGTGCAGACTGCAACCCACAGGCCTTACATTTTCTTTCTTTTTTTTTTCTTCTATTGGATAATGTCTTTGAGAAATGTCCTTTTTTTATATCATAATTCCCTCCTGCATGAACAAAGAACATTGGGGGATTTGCAGCTCTCTGATAATTATCATTATGGGGTTAAAAAGCTAGAGGGAAAATGTGAAAAATACTGGGGGCAGGGATTGATGCCACCTGCCTCCGTGCCAAAGTTCAATATATTCAAACTGGAACACCAGTCATCTGTAGTCTGCCTCCGTGTGGTTCTGCCATCAGCAAGAGCCCTTCTCATCCATTGTTGTGAGAAGCCATATTCTGTGGCAGAACACTCCCTGTTGATTTACATAGCCCTGAAGGAGTACAAAGCAATATCAAAATGCATGATGAAAATTCCATATACATTCGCGTCTAGTTATCGTGGAGGATGCCAGTGTTGGCCAAAGATTTTTAATATATAGAGATAAAACAATTGAAACAGTAGAGCCTGAGTATTGGAGGCAACATATATCTGCCATAAGTATGTCAATATTTTTGTAGAGCTCTTTTCTACGTTCCTGCCGTTGAAAAGACAATATGCATTGATACAGGGGGAAAATGATCTTGACAGCCATGACAAATACCACATAGAGGGAAAATGTAGAGCTAATATTCAGTTTTGCCCTGCTGAAAGGGAAGGGTCAGTAATTAAAATGAGGCATAAAGTTGTTCAATTGTCATCTTCATCAGCGTTATGGCAGCTCCTGTCTTGGATCCCAGCTCTGAATGAAGCTAATGAGAAAAGCAAAGTACCTTGATGAAGTCCTGATAGGAGACGCTGGGAGTCCTCTTTGGGTAATTGAAGAGATAAGAGGGCATTACATTTTTCATTCTGTGGTTTCATTCTCTAAAGGGACGGCCAGTTAAATGTTGTGCAAGGTGCTAGACATGCTGCTTAACAAAGAGGTACTCACAAGAAGAGGCTGGAGTTACAAATGGAGCTTTCTATGCTGTAGGTCCTGCTACACCAAGAAGATAAATAGTGAGGAATAAAAGGGAGGACGGACAAAACAACAGCGCAGACACACTTCTCTTCAGCAGAGGAGTCAGATACTACTTATGATGTCGCTCATCTCTAGCATTCAGGCAGTTGCTCACTGGGAATGCTGGGAGTTGTGGTCCTCTAACAGTTATGGGGCAAATTTACTTAGGTCTGAATTTTTGCTTCGTAAAGCTTTTGCCATACTTCTCACAGCTATGTCAGACTTTATTTTGCTACGACTACACGTATTCATCCAAATGCAAAAATTCATTTCAGCAAATGAACGCTGATGTATTTTTGAGAAGTTTCTGGAAGTGTCAACTTGTTATTAAAATGTCCAAGGAAGCAAAATATAAAGCCCTAAAAAATGAGCCTACCCCAAACCAAATGTGGCATGAGCTTCAAATGGTTAAAAAGTGTAACTGTAACAGTTAAAACATTAAAATATAAAAAAAAGCCAGCATTTTAAAATTGTTATGACTTTTTTTGAATACAGGATATGATGTCACTGACATAGTAAGGTTGATGAGGTCGGAAGTAGCTTCGTCTCAGCAATTAATTGCCAATGACATTTAGTTCTGTTCCAAATGTTATAATGGGTCACAAATCTGCCCCCATGTGGGGCCCAAGAGGAGAAAGTTGTTTGTAATAGCCAATGAAAAAGTTATCACCGAATATGGGATTATTAACTTGCATGTGCATGTTGTGGTCACTATGGTTCAATACAGAGAATTTAAATATTTGGGTCTATGTTGTTATTTCTCCAGGCCCTCCTCCTTGCTTAACCTACACGCCAGCCAACAGTGTTCACTACCCCTCCATTCTATTATGGAGGTTCCAGAGTGTTACTGTCATCATATTGCTTTGCTATATCTTGTAACCCTCTCTTATCCTACCCACTATTGTTTCACTGACCCTCAAAGTGCATCAATTTAAAGAAAACACTTTGGGGTCTGAATGGATTGCACGTTTTTTTTTATTTATACAAAGTGATCCTCATTCCCAGATTTATTCTGTACACAAGTACACAATCAGTTCCACTTGCAGACACTGGCATTTTGTATCATATTCTGTATAAAATTGGCTGTGATGAAAATAAAAAAAAGATGTACCTTTCAAGATTGCTTCTATTCAGCTGTACGAGGCTGTTTGCTAAGGCCTGAAATGAACCGGTTAATGTTTTCTGCAACAGATTAATCCACAAGTCTGTCCCCTGCCTGCCCTTATAATCTCCTGGCATGTGCTGGTGACATCACAAGACACCAGCTCCAAGTTGCCTGCAACTGTCATTAAGTGCTGCAACCAAATGAAAAATGACTGGGAGACACTCTGGCTCCCAACAATGACCTCGGGTATTATTAGAATGACCTTTCTTTGGCTGGACCAAGAAACAAATCTTTCTGATATCATCACAGAGACTATACAGCCGGCGCTTGCTTGGCTGATAAAATTATGAGGCAGAACACTAAGAGCAAATACAATGCAAAAAGTCTGGCTATGCAAACACCGAAGGAACAGCAAACTGCACCATAACGCTTTGAAGACTCCTAATTCTTGTGCCAGACAATGAAAAGGACCTGATAGGCCTCCCTCAGTTTCTCATTAGATCAGTACAATCTGTTTATTAAATCCTAACAATGGAACGCTGCAACTGCAGACAATATACAGTATATATGCAAAGATGTCTACATTGGGAACTGCAGAACAAATGATACATATAATGTGACTAATTTAGTTTAGAACAGATCTCACTTATTTGCAATATCCATTTAATATGTAATAATATTAATATTGGCCTTAAAGGAAAGCTATACTCCTCACACACTGTAGGTGTCTATAAAAAGATATTGTATAAAACAGCTCGTATGTAAAACCCTGCTTCATGTAAATAAACCATTTTCATAAAAAAAATAAAAATTTGTAGTCTGACAGAGCATTTGTTTTAAGATGGGATCAGTGACCACCATTTCAAAGCTGGAAACAGTAGGAAGAAGAAAGCAAATAATATAAAAAAAAAATTGAAGGCCAATTGAAAAGATGCTTGCAATTAGCAGTTCTATAAAATGCTAAAACATACTATAACATACTACCAGTTAACTTAAAGAGATACTGACACCAGAAATTATACCTTTTTTACATCCATCATAATATTGGCTTTGCATGCTACTTATAATTTTGCCATAAAGTATTTGCCTGATGCTTTTACATTACCTATCTGACTCCCCGTGTTCGTCTATAAAGGGGCTGCCATATTAACATGACCTATAGGTAACTTTCAATGCACATTCATATTTTAAAAAGTAGTTTTTAAGTGTCACTATCACTTTAAAGGTGCACCACCCCGTTAATATGTAAGGCCAATGGCTGCTCATGAGAAAAAAGTTAGTCAACTCCAAAATAATACTTTGCTAATAAAAGAAAACATTATTCTAAGCAACTTTCCAAAATACATGTATTAAACTTTTTCAGTGCTTTTAAAAGTTATCTGTGAAAATAAAAAGCAGTATTTGCTTAACTCCTGGTTGTTACTCTTTAAACAATATTGTAAAATTCTGATTTCCCCAGCACAGGCAGGTCTGTTAAGGTGGCCATAGACGCAAAGATCCGCTCGTTTGGCAACATCGCTAAACAAGCGGATCTTTCCTCGATATGCCATTAACAGCCATGGCTGTATCGGGGGTAAATTGATTGTTCGGCCGTATGGGCAACGATGTGCCATGGGCTCCGGCGGGATCGGTCGGGTCAAAATCAAACCACGCCACACACGATCCAAAATCGTACGAATCCTCGATTCGTACGATAGGATCTGTGTGTCGATGGCCACCTTTAGACCAGGGGTTCCCAACCTTTTTTGGCTGGGGACCAAAGAAGATCCAATTTATTTTCCAAGGGCAGGGGGGGGTCGGTTAGGGGTTGAGGAGGGGGGGGGTGGGGAGGTGTTGAGGAGGGGGGGGGGTCGGCGTCCAATTTGGGTGCACCGGCTTCTAATTCTGCGCGTGGCGTCCAATTCATTGTGCCACGTTAATTGTTCGGCGGCCCAGTTCGGGACTGCCTGTGGCCCGGTTCTGGCCCATGGCCCGGCGGTTGGGGACCCCAGTGTTAGTCAGTTTGCCTTGTTTTATATTGTTTCAACAGTCTGAGTCACCAGGACAAGGAATAGAAAGAGACAGAGAATAGAAAGGGACAAACACTGCTTTCAATAACAATATATATACAAATAACTTGAACATCATATGCAATTTGTAATGAATGTATATTGCAAAGCTGCTTAGATTTATGTTTTCTTTTATTAGGCCATTAAAATTATGTTTTGGTTTGACATTCCCTTCGGGACAGGAATCAATTACGCTAGCATGGGCAGTGACCGCCTTTCTCCGGCTCCAACTGTGAAAACGATACATATGCCACATAAATATCATTTTATTCAAAGGGCCTTACCCAGCCTTCCTGGTTCATACTGTATCTGACGAAACCAGATCACATATCAATCAGACTGATTAGAAATGAAACTAGACTATCATTTCATTTTAACCCCAATACTGACTTTCTGAGACAATGGATATCATCCCATGTATGGCCAATTTCATCTGTCACAATAAAGTATGTCCAACTGCACCATCTGTTGCAAGGGGAGACAGTGCATTCTAATGAAATCAGTTTTATTTTGCAAAATCCTTTTGCCCTTAGACAAGACACCGGAAATGATACCAACAAAGGTGCCAAAGTGCACCTGTGTATTAGGCATTTGCAAACTAAACAGTAAAAAAATAAATACTGTTAATAAATCAATATAAATTTTTTCAAAAAAAAAATGTTAAACCCCCTGGCACCTAATATATTAAGAATATAATCCTACTTGTTGCCCAGGATTTAGTTTAGTGCGGATACATAAAAGCACTTCTATAGTTCAAGGATCAGGTCTGGGTTGGGAATCAATATAGGCAAATTCGAATGATTTCACTAAAAAATTGTGCAATTCAAACATTTTCACAAAAAAAACGAGCCATTCGAATGTTTTCACAAAAAAATCTAGCATTTCGAACGTTTTCACAGAAAAATCAAGCAACGCGAACGATTTCACTAAAATCGAGCAATGCGAACGGTTTCACAAAAAAATTGAGCAATTCAAACGTTTTCACCAAAAATCTGAACGCTTTCACGAAAAAAAATAAAGCATTTTCAACTTTTTCACGAAAAAAGCGAGCAATTCAAATGTTTTCACAAAATAATCATGAAAATCGGAAACTGACGCCGGCTAATTTTTGCAGGAGATTCATGAGTTTATTCGCCAGTGGCGAAATGCGGAAATTCGCTGCAAATTCGTGCCAGGCGAATTTATTCGCCCATCACTAATCCTGATGATTAGACTATGTCAAGCAACTGTTGCATGTTGTTTAAAGGGGGCCTTTAACTTTGAATTAACTTCTTGGATGATGCAGAAACTGAGACAATTTACAACTGGCCTTCATTTATTGTTTAGCTTTTTGTTCAGCAGCTCTCCAGTTTGCAATTTCAGCAACTATGAGGTTGCTAGCATCTTATTTACCCTAGCAATGAAGCATTGGGTTGAAAGAGAGATGGGGATATGAATAGGAGGGGGCCTATACAGAAAGATAAGTAATAAAGTAAAGAGCAATATTTTTTGTCTGCTGGGTACTTACCCCCACCCCCAGAAGAGAAAGCCAAATAATTGAAAAAAATATATATATAAAGAATAAATTGTGAAAACCATTTGCTAGGAATAGAGCATTCTATAACATACTAAGTTAAATTAAAGGTGAACCATCTGTACATGGATGTCCCATATTGGTAACTCCGTTCAGCCTCCATAAAGGGCCTAAAGGGATTTTCCAGATAGGATTGGAGAAAATACCAATCTCACCATAACCATTGCCTTTTCAGTGATTGGCTGTTTATTGCCTAATTAAGGTAATAAGAGAACAGCTGTGGGCCAAGCAAAATGAATACTAAAAAAGTACAGTTTTACTTGTCCTTTAATAAAGCAATATACAGGAACAGGGGTTCTTATGCACCAATGATTTTGTCTATGTCATGCATGTGTATGTGTGTGCTCATGTGATATTTCTCCATTATGGTGTAGAGACAAGACAATGGCGCAAATTCACTAAGCGCCGAAGCGCCGAACGCTAGCGTTAATTCGCAAGCGTTTGGCATTTTCGCTACTGCGCGAATTCACTAACGAACGCTGGTGTATTTTCGCTAGTGTTACTTCGCATCCTTACACCAGGCGAATTTTCGCTAGCGATGTAACTACGCAAATTCACTAACTTGCGCAGTGTACTGAACGCTACCTTTTACGATAGACTTCCTTCGCCACATCAGACCTGGCGAAGCGCAATAGAGTAGATAGGGATTGTTTCCAAAAAAGTCAAATTTTTTTCTAAGTCCCAAAAAACGCTGGCGTGTTTTCTACATGATGGGTGATAGGCTGAAAAAGATCAAAAAGTTTTTTTGGGGCTCCCCTCCTTCCCCCCTACATTTCCTGACTCATGGCAACTTACCTAGACAGTGGGCACATATGTAGGGCAAAATAAAATTTATATTTGCTGATTTGAAGGTTTTCTAGGCATTTGTAGTGCTGATACGTGTTCCTCCATTGAAATTTGAAGTTCGCGCCGTATGCAAATGAACCATCGCTAGCGAAACTTCGCTTCGCTTGGCGAATTAACGCTAGCGCAACTTCGCAACCTTAAACTACCCCTGTGCGCAACTTCGGATTTTAGTGAATTTGCGGAGCGCTGGCGAAACTACGCCTGGCGAAGTGCGGTGAAGTTGCGCCTGTCGCAACTTCGCATCTTAGTGAATTTGCCCCATAGTATTTGTATAAAGCAGGCTGATGCAATACAAATGTTATTATGGTTAATACTGGTGTTGAACGGATTTTATTAAATAAAACACACAAATCCAGAGAATCCATGAGTACAAGTATGAAAAACTCAATACAATGAGAGCCCTGAATGGGATCCTCAGCTTCACTGTCAGCTGGAGAGAGATCTGATGGCCTCTGGACTAAATCTCCCGACAGAAAGGTATTCAAAATCATTATGGGTTATGACAAGCTGCAGAGAGACATGAAGGACTCAATAAGAAGCAGCAGCAAGTGGAATAAAAATGCTCGAAATGTTTTGAAGATGGAATGAAGATGACTAGAGATGACTCGAAATGATAGGTGCTAGCAGAATTCTTGATATTATCAGTTATATGAGACATGGCTATCTTTAGCAGTGCATACATAGAGGAGGAGACAGAGAGAGAAAGAGAGTGAGAGAAATGACTGTGCAATGAGATTGTCTGTGCTCTCTAAATACCTTAGCTTTGCCAAGAATGTTGGCTTCCCTTTTAAAAGGGCCACACTCACTCTCTACTTTTATCTCTACAACCTATTTCCATAAAAACATTTGTATGCACCACTGTGTCTTCAGCCGCACTACTGCTACTGCTTCTACTGCCACTACTGTTGCTACTGCTACTACTACTTCTACCACTACTGCTTCTACTGCTACTGCTGCTTCTACTGCTTCTTCTGCTTCTACTGCTACTGCTGCTTCTACTGCTTCTACTGCTACTGCTGCTTCTACTGCTTCTACTGCTACTGCTGCTTCTACTGCTTCTTCTGCTTCTACTGCTACTGCTGCTTCTACTGCTTCTACTACTAATGCTGCTTCTACTGCTTCTACTGCTACTGCTGCTTCTACTGCCACTACTGTTGCTACTGCTACTACTACTTCTACCACTACTGCTTCTACTGCTTCTACTGCTTCTACTGCTACTGCTGCTTCTACTGCTTCTTCTGCTTCTACTGCTACTGCTGTTAGAAGCTTCTACTGCTACTACTGCTATTGCTAATACGGCTACCAGGGACGCTCTGCCAATGAGGCGAGTTGAGTAACTCACCTCAGGTGGCAGCGCCAGATAAGTTTCCAGGGGTGGCAAAAAGCCACTCCTGGGCCTTTAAGAGCTGAATTTCCAGTTATAAATTTCCAAATTTACTAGAGCGTTAGAGTGCAATTGCACTCTCTGCACTAGCGT
Source organism: Xenopus petersii (assembly GCA_038501925.1). Taxonomy (NCBI): domain Eukaryota; kingdom Metazoa; phylum Chordata; class Amphibia; order Anura; family Pipidae; genus Xenopus; species Xenopus petersii. The sequence continues at coordinate 96,314,248 of CM076677.1, forward strand.
TGTTGCCCCCTCCCAGAAAGGTAAGTGGTTGGGGAGCCGCCTCAGACTGCTCTTTCCTAATAAAAATGGCACTGACTGCTACCATTGCTACTACTACTGCTACTCTTGCTACTTGCTGCCACTTCTGCTACTGCTGTTGCTGCTATTACAGCTACTACTCCTAATGCTGCTATTGATACTACTGCTGCTACTCCTGCTGCTGCTAATACTGCTATTCCTGCTGCAGCCACTATTGAGACAGACTTTAACATGAAAATAAAACAGCACATTCAACTGCCTTCCAAGTGGATACAGCCCTTTTATTATATATATATTTGCAGCAAATGCTGAGATATATTGGGGTTGAGGGGGGGTTACAACAAGCATACCAAATAAAAAAAGTAAGCAAGCCCACCTACTCTGGCAACCACACAGTACCAGCTATTTGCAGGTTGATTAAAACATATGCAGATATGCACACATATATGTGCACACTGAATGGCAAGAGACTGAAGAGCACAATCATACACACGCACATGCTCACTTAAAGACCCAGTGACAAAGTTAAGTACACTAACAGATATAAATGCATACACACCAACACATTCTGACAAACAAAATTATACAGACACAAACACACTTGAAAAAAATACCCACACACACAGGGGCAGATGTATCAAGGGTCGAATATCGAGGGTTAATTAACCCTCGATATTCAACTAGGAATTGAAATCCTTCGACTTCGAATATCGAAGTCGAAGGATTTAGCGCAGAAAATGCGATCGAACGATCAAAGGATTATTCCTTCAATCGAACGATTAAATCCTTCGAATCGAACGATTCGAAGGATTTTAATCCAACGATCGAAGGAATATCCTTTGATCAAAAAAACGTAGGCAAGCCTATGGGGACCTATGCAAAACACAAAACATATAGACACATGCACACAGAGACTGACAAATGCAAGTGTACACAAACATGCACATAAAGGACACAGGCACATTTATAAAAGTCTAGTAACAGAGTACTTGTCCTAGTCCTTGTGTAACACTATCTGTGCTCTGTGACTTGTAATGGATTCATTTCTGCCATAAGAATTTGGCAGTTCAGGGCTCTAGCATCTTGCATCCCCCAGCACTCCTGTCTTGTATCTCATGAATGAAGTGCAAGCTAGGTAGGTGACTGGGGTCATGTGCTGCCATGTCATAGCTTACACTATTGCTCAGCGCAGGTATTGCCACATACATACAGAGGGACACTACTAAGCCTCAAGGCAACTTCAGATGACAAGTAGCGATGGACAAATTTGTTTCGTTTCACTTCACCGCGAAAGTTGCGAAACTGACAAAAAATTTGAGAAACACGAAATTGGCATCATCGAACTTGACGCCAGTCGCCCATTAAAGACAATGGGCATCCGTTAATCATTGGCGGTGACCAATTTGGCTTCACAGTGCCACAGAAATTTTTTTCCACTTTTATAAAAAGCCTTTATACAATAAGTGAAAACGTTCCAGTGGCGACTGAATATACAAGTGTTCTTATATTTATTTACCAATGTAAAGAGAGAGAGAGATTCCTGTCATTTTAACATAGCATATCTGTGGACATGTATCTAAATACATATTATATTGACCTGCCTATCGGTCAGCTTGTGCTCTCTGCTCTTACTATGTCTGTTAAAGGGGAACTTTACCTTCAAATGAACTTTTAATATGTTATAAATTGGTCTGTTCTTTGAAACTCTATTAGTAAACTGAGCAACAATCCAATAATATATGTGCCAGAAATTGCCAAAAATCTGTACAACCGCAAGGGTATATCAAACCAAAAGTTATATACAAAAAAAGGGATTTAAACTCTTAGAACCGGCTGAGTTCTACTTAAATATTTGTATCAAGATGTGTGTGAATAAAAAGGCAATGTTTATTAGTACTTGTGGGGACAGCATTAAATCACCTCCAACATTTAATGCTGTCCTCACAAGTAATTTTCAGTCACCCTCATAGACTCTGTCCATCCTAAATTGGCACATTTGATCTTCTTTTGGGTCAGGAAACAGGATCACCACAAGGGATCAAGATATTTATGCATGCCTAGGATTTGATAAATTCATTACAGGTTGATTTTTTTACAACCTAAACAACATGGGACACTAACTGCAGTTTGGACTTACGGAAACATATGTTGAAATTTTTACACTTCTATTGACAACCTCATGGTCCTTTATAATTAATTTTTTCTGCATTATAGTACATGTTGATATGCGCATTACTTGAATTAAGCTCTATAGAGTGCTATAACTAAAATAGGGGGGGGGCCTTCTTTTACCTAACAGCTCCAATTGGTTTTAAATGTTTTTATTTGCATTGTGATTCCCTGGCACGGTTATCTAATAAACATTGCCTTTTTATTCATACACATGTTGATACAAATACCAGCTTCATGTAGCCTTGTCTCTTCATATATATTGTTTAACGGGCAAGTCAACCCCAAAAATAAAAATTTGCCTAATCAAGGAAAACATAATTCCAAGCAACTTTCCAATATACATTCATTAAACATTTTCAGTGCTTTTAAAGTTATTTATAAAAACATTAGCTATTAAAAGCAGCATTTGCTTAATTCCTACAATGTTGCAAAAGTTTGGGTTCCCCAGCAAAGTCAGGTCTGTTCCACTGTATAGAGTGCTGGAAGGCCCCATCTAGAATATGCCATACAGTTTTGCTCTCCAGTGTTCAACCAGGACATTATTGTATTAGAGAGGGTACAGAGAAGGGCAACTAAGCTGCTAAAAGGTATGGAAAATCTTAGCTATGAGGAAAGACTGGCCAAATTGGGGTTATTCACACTGGAGAAGAGGCGCTTAAGGGTTGATATGATAGCTATGTATAATTTTATAAGGGGGTCATATAATAATGTCTTTATATACCAGTAGGTCTTTCCAGCTGACACAAGGTCACCCATTGTGATTAGAAGAAAAGAGGTTCTGCCTCTGAATATTCGGAAGGGGTTTTTTACAGTGAGAGCTGTGAAGATGTGGAATTCTCTCCCTGAATCAGTTGTACAGGCTGATACATAAGATAGCTTTAAGAAGGGGTTGGATGGCTTTTTAGCAAGTGAGGGAATACAGGGTTATGGGAGATAGCTCATTATACAAGTTGATCCAGGGACTAGTCCGAGTCAGGAAGGAATATTTTCCCCCTCGGAGGCAAATTGGAGAGGCTTCAAAAAGCCTTCCTCTGGATCAACTAGCAGTTAGGCAGGTTAAAATAGAGTAATGTTACTATGATGAGTGGAGACTGGATGCGTCTGAGCGCACGGGCGCTGGCACACACACAAATTGTCCGTATTATAATAGCATCCCTCTTATGTGTGATTGATTGTCAGCAATAGATTTCTGTGACAGTGAAGTGAAGTCATGAGACAAGTGATGGATGCTATTGTCCGAAGGCGACCCCCCATTAACACCAGCTCTCAGCATCTGTATCCTATCACCAACTTTCATCTGTTTCAGCCTAATTCCTGACCCCCCAAGTCCATCAGGAACCCCTTTGGTATATTGGTTCCTGCACTGTGCTGCCTAGCTCACTTCTTTCCTTTACAATAACAGTAAGGGGTATTAATATTAATTAAGCAAAGGCAGTGGAGCATGTTTTCCTGTTTGGAAGGCTACATATGAAGAAGAGCTGGGCTGGAGGAAAGAGAGAGACACAGCTGACCCAGAGGGTGACAGGCATAGGTTTGAAGGGTGACATTTCATTGTATGTTTGGCAGTGAAAGGAAGAAAAGGGAAGGACCAGTCAATTTAATGCGGGGAGCAAGAGTGCACCAGGGTTGCTAAGCGACAGAGATGCTGCTAAAGTTCTGTCAGAAGCGCCACTCTGACCTTATGCAAATGGGAGCCTCCAACTCTTTGTGGAGAGGCTGAAATTTCCACCCACTGTGTCACCAATACCTGGCATAGAGCCTTTTATTCAAATGCTCTCAAAAAACACACACAGAGCATGTGACAAAGCCTGACAGGTTTAGGGCTGGAGAGAGAAAAAAAAAAAAACAGAGGGAAGCAGTGCTTAGCTTGAAATGTCAACTCCTCTCAGCCCCCTCACAGGGCTCCCCAGCCAACCAGATAGAGAAGCTGCCTCTTAGCAATAGCCTGCTAGAGACAATTCATGATCGCACTCACACTCAGCACACATCCATGTGTTGTGGCTTTGAAGGCTGTGGGTATCTGGGAGTCCTGCTGTACATACAGCGCCTCTCGTTGCTACATTTCCATTCCCAGTTCAGCTGCCTCTGTGCTATGGACAATGTTACACATAAGGACAAGGCACAAAGTGAGGTGGATACACAGCTATAGGCTCTTATTTTATATTTATAAGTGTAACAATTGTGTAAAATTGAAAATATTCTCCCGTCATGCACACACATGCACTGCATTGATGAGTTAATGTAATTATGCCAAAACAGATTTATTTTATATAATATAATATAATGTACATGATCTGATAAGGAGCCACATAGACCTATACAGGGCATGTTGTGGTTGATTTCCAGAAGAAAACAATGAATATGATTACACCACTAAAATCCATAGCAAACAATCGTCCTTTTTTCTTGCTACCACTAAAATCCAACCTGCACCCATCCAGCTGTCACTGAACTAAAGTTGCCTATAAAAGGCTATCATGGGATGCTGGGAATGGTAGTTTTAAATGTGGCCAGAGCTTCTTTAAATAGACTGGATGAGACTTCTATGAATTTAGAAAACAAAAAAGAAATAATCGAAAACCTAGCTGCAAGCAGACTAATATTATTGGTAACAGTCAAAGTCATGGGCAGGTAGTGATTTTGACTGTTTGGTTCTCTCTCAATCTATCAATTCCGGGCCCACTGACCCCACTAATGAAGGTTACAAACAGCAGCTATCTGACACTTATTTCTAGGTAACTGTCGTACCTTCAGTCTTTAATGGGGTACCCCTTAAAATGAACTTTTCTTTGATATGGATGTTCATATTCTGAGATAATTTGCAATTGGTCCTCATTTTTAGGGTTTTTTTTTTGGTGTTTTTTAGGCTTTTTGTTTAGCAGTTTTCCTATTTGCTAGGATCATATTTTCCCTAGCAACCAGGCAGTGGTTTGAATGAGAGTCTGGAATTTGGGAGGGCCTGAATAGGTAGACAAGTAATGAAAAGTAACAATAACAATAAAGTTGTGACATCACAGAGCAATGGTCTTTGGCAGCTGGGGTCAGTGACCCCAAATTGAAAGTCGCAATGAAACCGAAGAGAATGGCAAATAATTTAAATATTATAATTAAGACCAATTGCAAAGCTGCTAGGAATCAGACATACTAAAACCACCTATTAACGTTGGTCTCACCCTTGCAAAGATTTGCATTGACTGCTGGAAAACCACAGTTAACAAGTGTTCCTATACCTATACCTAGATCCTTCCAGCAGAGGATCTATAATAAATCTCTATCGCTTTGCCATAACAATATGCACAGGAACAGATTATTGGGGAGGGTCCGCATTGAAGGAGTGTTGTGGTTAAGGTGACACAGTAATGAATTCTCTGGTCCAAACTGCCAGATGACCCCTCCCTCTTTAATGGCGAGACTTTTTATAATGCTCACAATTGCATTAATATTTCATAGGCGCAGTGTGTATGGTGAACTTTGTGATAGGAAATTCAATAGATGCTGTAAATATTAATGGAATATGAAATGAAGCCACAGCTTCTATGTTGCAGTGACAGTAAAACTGAGTGAACATGTGTTGGCCCCTGGGGCAGGAGAGACCTTTCCTCTTGTCTGTCCTGTTTTATTGCATTAGCCCAAGTCACTTGGCTGAAGTTCATGGGTCATTTATGACAACTGTCCCTGTGTCTAATCAAACAGGGCCCTCATGGCCCAGCCATTACATCTGCACAACAAGTCTCCGGGGAGTGTTTGAGGGTGTCTATTACAGGTAAAGAGCCTTTTAGTGCAAGTCCTAACAGGAGCCAGTCTTAAGTACTCTGGGAAGCCTTCATGGGAAATCTCAGTGTCTCTTTTCTCAGGATAAATAATCACTTATATATCATTCATGCAGTAAGAAATAGATGGGCAATGGGCAAGCCATCCAGGCAAAGTGTTAAGGCATTTTTAGCACATTTAGCCAATATGCAGGTTATTGGTATTTGATTTTAATCTGCCACCCCAAGCCCAATAACATCTCATGTGCCAGATGAAGGGGGTTAAAACCCTCGATATTTTATATGAAGCAAGAGTCTCCCTTTGTCCTTTTGCATGAGATAGAGGTCATGTATGTGTGATTCCCATAGTCTCAGCCAGTAGAAGAAAAGAGCAGTTTCAGGTCGGTGGGATGTAAACGTATCCCTGTGTGAGCACATGTAAATCAATGAAGATCACTGAACTTCTGATTGTTCCACCTGTGGTCAAGCAGGGTTTTTTTTCCCTGCAGTGCTGAAATATTATCAGCCTGTGAGTTGGAAATACTCAATGGAGCACACTAAATGATCCCTAGTATTAGCATGGTTAACAGCCAATTGATTTAGGGAGCCAAGAGACTTTCTCAGGCTCCATTATTGAACTGGTGCAGGGTTAGCGGCAGGTTCCATATGCCAGGAAACCCCAAGCTTTGAAGAACTCAAGTCTGGTAATATAAATAGTGAAAATGTGCATTTGCTGCAAAACCACCTGAAATTAGACGGCAGAGTGCTTTGTAGCTGTTATATTTGCTACACTCAGTAGTCATGCCTTTCATAAACTGAACATCTATAAAATGCACTGAATTTATGGATGATTAGTAAAAGAGATGCACCGAGAAAAAAAAGCATTGTACTGCAGGTATCTGATCCAGTTACTAATCAGCAGGCCCGGACTGGCAATCTGTGGGTTCTGGCAAATGCCAGAGGGGCTGCCTATTTTTTTAGGATTTAAGGACATCATTCAAGAAATCCGACTGGTCAGGGGCAAATATGAGTATACTGTTTTTATATAGAGGTGACCATATATAAGACAGAAAGAATTCACCTCATGCTACACACATAGCACTGCCTTAAAGGAACAGTATCATCTGGAAATTAAAATGTTTTAAAGTAATGACAATATAAAGTAATGTTGCCCTGCACTGGTAAAACGGGTGTGTTTGCTTCAAAAACTCTACTATAGTTTATATAAACAAGCTGCTGTGTAGCCATAGGGGCAGCCATTCAAGCACAGGATACACAGTAGATAACAAATACGTTTTGCTGTGTATCCTGTACCTTTTATCCTTTTTCAGCTTTGAATAGCTGCCACCCTGGCTACGAGCACTTTTTATCAGATTTTGTGATCCTCCATGCAGGTCCGGACTGAGAATTAAAATAGGCCATGGCATCCCAAGTACACAGAGGCCCACACAGCCCCCACCAGCCCACTTAATACTGACTTTCTATGACACCTTACAGCAGCCCCTCTGGCATTTGCCAGAACCCACAAATTGCCAGTCCGGGCCTGCCTCCATGCATAGGGTTGCCACCTTTTAATAAAATTTCCAATGACCGGTGGAGGGGGCAGGAACAAAAGGGCAGGCTGTGATGTCAAAGGGGGCGGGTTGTGATGATAAAGGGGGTGGAACCACGGCACACGATTGGCCAGAAGCCGGCAGCAAAAAGGTGAGTTTTGACCAGGCTGGGGCCAGGCCACGGGCTTTTGTTGGGTGTATTACAGATTTACTGGCTGCTACATTGCTGCTAAATCTGTAATACCGGCCCTGGCCTTGGTAAAATTACGGCCGGGTGGCAACCCTATGCAACACCACACAATAGCATGAGATTTTGTAGGATTCTACAAGATCTTATCCCCCTAGGTCTAGAATGTAGAAGTTGGATCAGATTAGATCAGGGCTCTAACTAGGGGTAGGCAGAAGAGACACCTGCCTAGGGTGCAACAATGTGGGGATGCTGGGCAGGTACCTGTTCAAAAGTTTTCTGCCTACCCCTAGTCCAGGTACCCTCCCCTGCTGATCCCGCCTCCCTCCACTCTCCTCCCCTCTATCACTCTCCCCTCCCTCCGTCATTCCCCCTTAACTTATCTCCTGTTTAATGTTTAGTGTTCCTGTCTCTAGTGTTTTAGTCTGGCTACTCAGTGATCCAGAGCATCTAAACTGTTACAACTTGCTACATTTAGTTGATGCAATTAGTTGATACATTTAGTTGATACATTTCTCAGCAGTATCTGTGGAATATTAGCAACTATTATATCAATTGTAACAGCTGCCTGTAATGAAACTCAGGGATTCTGCACAGCAGGGATAGCAAGATAAGAAATCAACTAAATGTATCAATTTAGAACAGCAATAGAAGGTAAAAATTAAACTTTACTCTTCAATATTAGAAAAAAATAAAGTGTTTGAAGGTGAACAACCCCTTTAAACAGAGCTCCAGTGGGCAAGTTGCTAGTGAGTGCATTCTTAAACATTACATTGCTGCTCGGCCAATTGTGCATAGATTCCATTGCTCCATAAATAATGCTTTCTTCTGCTGTTGAATTGAAATTCCCAGAATAATAAAGCTGGTGTTTAATAGTAACTGTGTGGAAAACCTAAGGGAACATTCTACCATTATTTGGGACAATTTAGCCAGCAGAGACCACTGTTTTGGCCAAGGTACAATTGGTTGCTCTGATGAGCAGCTCTATGGCTTCCCCATGAACATGTATTGTACAAAATGTGCAATGGTGTGCCTGTAGCACTGAAACTGCTTCCTGCTTGCTGGATAAATGACAGTTGTTTGAATGAATGGCTGGAAGAGAAACAAGCAGGGCCTGGGACAGAAATTCAAATAAGTAAAAAAAACATGCTAAGAAAACAAAACTAGCTTGTCATTGAAGCTATATTTTTGTTACAAGGGACAGCGACTCTAGCAACAAGATAATATGCAAATGCCAGATTGGAATGAAAAGCAGAACACCATTCTGTAGTAGAAGTGCTGGAACTATTTGTATGATTAACCATAAACATGTGACAGAAGAGGGAAATGTACTCATCAAAAGGCAGTTTTCAATTCCACTTAGGGCTGTATTTACCAAATAACCACTCGAGGGCCCCTGCCTTGGGAGACAGCTTGAAGGGTGCCTACAAAGTAAAAACAAAAAATTTTGACTACCAAGAAATTTATTTTTTTAGTATGCTGAATAGTTCTATACTAAATCCAGCTGCAGAGGAGGGGGGATGGGTTGGGGTACCTGGAGGGCGGTGGAGTAATGTGGTGCATGTACATGGTACATGGTAGGATGTTATGTAATGTGCATGTATATTATGTCACTTCCTTCACATGCGCATTGTGGGTTGGGGGGTGGGTGTGCTGGGGTAAAATATGCAGAGTAAGTAGGCATATACAGGTATGGAACCTATGATCCACACAGGGCCACCATCAGGGGGGGGACAGGGGGGACAAGTGTCCCGGGCCCGGGCATGAAGGGGGGCCCGGCAGTGCTGCAGTTTTGAAAGAGCCAGGCCCCCCTTGCCAGCGCCGAAGATCTGCGGGCAGCCGAACATCCGAAAATTCTGAAGTGCCGAAAAGCCGAACTCCCGAAGCAGCGAAAAGAACCGAAGCCGAAGTCCCGAAGCAGCGAAAAGACCCGAAGTCACAAAAACAGACGAAATTTAAATCCTGAAGCAGTGAAAAGACCCGAAGTCATGAAAACAGCCCCATTTTTTTTAACTTGTAAGAAGAGACTGGGTTTCAACGGGACGAGGACCATATCAACTAGCCAATCAGGTCATCGCTTGCCAGAAAAATCAAACCTCCCTGATGGATATCTTGGCCAGATATCCATCGGGAAGACCCGTTGGAAGCCCCATACACTAGGCCAAATCGGTCTAAAGGACCTTTAATCGGCCCCTGTATGGCCACCTTAAATCTACTAAAAATCATTTAAACATTGAATAAACCCAATTCTGATTGTTTTCTCTTAATAAGGAATAATTACTGCATATCACAGTTTGGATCAAACACACTGTACTATTTTAATAATTACAGAAAAAAAAATCAATTTGAAAAATGTGGCCTTCCCGTAAATTGGAGATTTCTGGATAACGGGTTTCCCTATAACAGACCCCATATCTGTATTTATAATACGTAAACACATGCACAAAGGGGTGCACACATACAGTCCATATAAATATACACGCACTACATCAGTTCCCAGATTGGCTGTACATATTCTGGAAGCAGAGCCATTTAAGAAAGAAGTGAATAACCCCATTTCTAGGCGAGTTGTACATTCATCACAATGCATTTTATTTAAACTGGAACACAACGGCATATTGCCTGGAGATCAAAGCCGCCAAATCCTTCAATAAAACATAGAGTGCCTATATTTGATCTGGGATGACTGCTGAATTGTACAAGAGAAGGGACCTTCCCCAATTTGAAGCCACTTAACATGTTACCTGATTTCCCGCAGCTCTGCTATAACTCAGTGTCCCTTTCCAGATGTACTTTTTTCAGTTTATGTGACTTAATTTAAACTGCCTATTGCCCCCAGCATCAAAGCCCGGAAAGCCATCTCTTTCCCAACACTTGAAAGGGCAATACTTCCAAAGATATAGGGGTTTTTTTTTTTTTGCACTGGAGGAAATAAAAGGGATGCAGGTTTTGTAAGTGTTAAATAACTTTCTCAGCGTGTATTAAAGCAAGATTGTATTTTATCAACAGCTGATTGAAGCTGCCATGTGATCCTCCCTGCTTGTCTATGGTATGATATTTATTTAACCTGCTGGGGGACTGTGTTCCAGGTCACTTTGCTCACGCTGCTAGGAGCACACACATTACACACTACCCCAGGTACACTGATTGATTGTTATCACCCAAAGCCTTTGGATCATAATTTAACGCAGCGGGTTCTACATCACAGGCTCCATTTCAAAAACTCTGATAAAAGAGTTTCATTGGAAAACAGACTGCAAAATCGGTGGTGGGATTTACAGATAGAGCCATACAATGCTTACAATGAATTGTACCCAATGCATATTCCCCTGGCACTAAGCAGTGAATTCACTGAACAAAGTACAAAGGCTAAACAGACCCTAGTTATTTTAGCTGGACAGTATATATTTTCTGTATAATATCTGTATAGATGAGAACTGCTGAATAGTTTGCCTTGGTAGATATATTCTAGATGGATATTACTATCTCAGTCTATATATATCAACCAGGGCAGAGCTGCAATTCTGTGAGAATCCCTCTATGAAAGAAAACATAAAAGCAGTGCTCACACATTGGTATAAATGCAACTATGTCAAGAATGAAAATCCTATACATGAAATACGCTTTGCTTTCCTACTGGAATGCTTATTTAAGGCAACAAATAATGGGAAGAAAAGCCCTGTGTCGACACACAGCATGATACAGTGAATGAGACAACATGGAACCCACTGCAAGTTGCTTCCCATTGACGCCTTTGGAAAGTGGCCCTGAACACATGAAAACACACATTTTTGGGGACAATTATGGATACAGATAGACTGGTGTTCCGCAGATAATACCTGTGGTTTTGACAGCAGAAATGAAAGTACTTTATTGGTGAAAGACAAAAGGTGGTGAAAAATATTTCTTATTTAAATATATAAGGGTTGTTTATCTCTCATAGGGCAGGGTGCAAAGTACATAAAACAAATGTAAGCTGCCATGGTTGTTGCACTTTTCAACCCTGCATTACAGATGATCACTCCAAGGCACCCCCATAAATACAACACTCCATGCATTTGCCAGTGATTTATTCATGATAGGCATCCCCTATCCTACCCATATTGCACCCTTACTTGCACCACATTCAATTATGCAGCACTAGTGGGTGCAAGGTACAAAGGTTGCATGTACTTACTGCATGCCTTGCAGTGCTGGATTTTATATACAATATACATACTGTATATATAATATCTGGTGATAGGTGCTCCTTAAGTGCTTCAGATATAAGTTAGGTTTGCTCCTCAAACAGTGTAGTAGATCGCCACCTCCACTAAGGGTTATCATATACACACAGTGTCGGATTGGCCCACTGGGATACCAGGAAAACTCCCGGTGGGCCAAGGTGTCAGTGGGCCCTCCTGCTTCTAACCTTTTGGCCTATTTCATGGTCATTCTCTATTTCTTTAAGGGAATAAAGAGGCTTAATAATGGAAGAATAGAGTATAGTAGGAAGAGAAAAGAGACTATGAGAATAAAGAGGTTGAGTGAGGAGAGGGGGTATAATAGTTTGCAAAGTGGGCCCTCAGCCTAAGGATTTCTGGTGGGCCCCTGGTATCCCAGTACAACACTGTATACACATGAAAAATCCACTGGAGAGCAAAGTAGTGAGATTCGTATTTTGGTTTATTTGAGATGCATAGCACTACATGTTTAGGACCACATCTGAAGATTACACCAGAGGAAGGACCCATGTGGTCCAAAACATGTAGTGCCATGCATCTCAAATAAACCAACATACTAATTTCACTACTTTGCTCTCCAGTTGATTTTTCATGTTTATATGAATACATATATAACCTAGATGTAAGTGCTTCATGCATGCACACTAAGAAGGTGATTTTGCACCCCCTGTTGCTTTAGCACTTGCAGGACCACCATTGGTATCCATGGAACCATGTCTGGACTGTGAGTCAAAATAGGCCCCAGCATTTCAAGTACACAGAGGCCCAACCAATTTCATCACCAGACCACTCCACAAAGACAGTCTATGCCATCTTACAGCAGCCCCTCGCATTTGCCAGAACTCACAGATTGCCAGTCCGGGCCTGCATGGGACTCATACTAGGAAAAATCAGAAGAGGCTGGCACAAGCCTAGACCCACAAAGGTTACATTTTATTCTCCATAATTAAGAACCAAAGCCTGACGCGTTTCGTGCCTACCAAGAAGACTTGCGCAAGCTGCTCCATTTGCTGAAGGTCTGGGGCGTGTGTACCCGGGCCCACCATATATAGTGGTAAGCTCACCTAAACGCATCTAATATACTCTATATACTGGTTTCATATTTGTATAGTGGGACCCATACTACAAGGCCCTCCACCAAATTATTAATCCACTGCTTACCTGGGTGGTGGGCCATGCCAAGAAGTAAAATGGTTCCCTCATGTAAAGAAATGCCCCTTGCATGCCCTAGGTACTCCCTGCTTATGCCAAACCACACCTTCTCCTCCATGTCAACTACTTGGTTATGCCAAACCTACTCACTGCAAGCATTTTGGGGTCCCCTCTGACATGGAGCCCCTGACTATAGTGCTCTTTGTACCATCCTCTGATGGTGGCCCTTATCAACCCCTTATTGTGCTCTGGCAGCAAAGATGATAACCACTTATCCCATAATATACTACACTCACAGTGCCCCTGATAATGTAATCACTTATATAATAATAGGATTATATGTTCTCATGCGCATTAAGAATCCAGAGTATACAATACTCTTACTGTATAGGCATAATAAAAATGTGTTTAAAGAACATTTGTGTGAATGACATATACACACTCTTTATAGTGCTATATATATACTGTATATATAGGTATGTGATCCGTTATCTGGAAACCCGTTATTACAGAAGGCCAGTCTCCCTTAGACTCCCTTTTATTCAAATTTCCTAATTTTTAAAAATGATTTCATTTTTCTCTGTAAGAATAAAACAGTACCTTGTATTTCCATTATCTGGAAAGCCACATGTCCCGAGCATTTTGGATAACAGATCCCATACCTGTACCTTATTTACAGTATAAACAAAGAGCTGCTGATATTCCTACAAATCAAAAACATTATAGGCGCAGGCAGGCCCATGCTCTCTGGGTTTAACAAAGCAGGCTGCTTCCATGTGGAAAATCTGGGTGCTTTTAACAAAAATAAATACATCCAAAGGTCATTTTTATATCATAAATACACTGATGGTTTGGCAAACTCCAGTCTCCATAGTGGCACGTCCTCACAGCTGATAATAAGCCATTGTTGGACATTGCATTCAGGGGATTGGTGTTTGTACTTCAGATATTGTTGGATGACAAAAATGTTTGCAAGGCTCCAGGAGGTCCATCTTTTTGCTAAGAAAACAGTCGTTATCAAAGTGAGTACACAAAGGGTCCAAAGAGAAAGGGCGGCCTGGCATGGAAAATATTTGCCTATGACTCAACTGTGGCTCGGGGTACAAAGTCGTACCAAGGTGAGTAAAAGTGCAGTGTAGGTGGCACTTAATAGATCTCCCATAATCATATGGGTCAAAGGAGTGTTGACAGTTCACGTTAATCTGTAATGTTTCCTATTGTTCTTCTCAGGCTAAAATGTTTAGGGATCATTATTCTTCAGTGGAGGCAAGCTCTCCTTTCAAGCGCTCACCTGTACCTGTAGCCTGTTAGAGTGCAAACATGTGATAGACGCAGGTCACGGTGCACAAAGGCCACAGCGTGTTTGTGTGAGCTCGCCCGGTGCACCTTTGTGTCTTATCTTTGCAAGTAGTGAATGAACCATGGGATTATTTAGAAAACCATATTTTGGTTATGACTTACATGCTGTTTTTAGTGTACAATTATAAAAAGAGATACAAATAAAAAAAGATACCATCATTTTTTCTGCATTATTTTCTAAGCAATGACAACAATGTTAATAAGCAGTGCAATTAAAGCTTGTTCTAGTCATATCAGTGCTGAAAAGATGAATAAGTTACCCAGACTTCTTTTCTTTTGTTACGTCACCAGGTGGGCAATTAGACAGGTACTCTGTTTACTAATGTTATAACATTTATAAGATCATATATAAGGGGATCATACCTCCAAGATAATTAAATGTAAATGTGCTCAGAGAGCTCTTCCGAGCACTTTTGCAATTGGCATAAATTGTTTATTCTCTTTATTTTCAAGATATTATCAGTGTTTCACCACCAATGTCATGATTTTCAACAGCAGGGCTGCTCTGCTGTGCTGGTCAACTAGCCAGCTGATTACCAGATGCTTCTGACTGCCATCAGAAACATCTTTGGGCACAGTTCTCTTGCTCAGAGGCCAGATTTTAACTGTAAAAGAGCTGGTGAGGAACAAAATAACTATGCAGCGAAGCCTAGAAGCATCTGGAAAGGCTTCCTGCATCAGACTCTTTAGCTTCTGACAGTTGCCTGGTCTACGAGCACAGATTTAATTTCTAAATGGCACTGTTTACATTTCAAATTATTCACTATATAACATTTTATTTCTGAAAAAGTGCATTTTCTTTAGCTGCAATATTGGTGTGTAGGCAGGACCGCCATCAGAAATCGCAGGGCCCCATACAACAAAATTCCCTGGGCCCCCTGGGCTGCACCCACCGCAAGCTCCACCTACAGGCCCGCCCTCTCCACCCCACAGGTCCGCCCCCCCACCACACAGTAAAAAAAAAAAACAAAAAAAATATTGGTGGCTAAGGTTCCCACATGTTATTAAAAAATAAAAAGATATTGGTGGTCAGGGCCCCCCATAAAAAAACATTTGTGGCCAGGGCCTCCCCATTAAAAAATATTGGTGGCTAGGACCCCACATGAGAAAAAAAAATTGGTGGCCAGCCCCCCCCCCCCCCCCACATTATGAGAAAATTGGTGGCCAGGGCCCCTTAAACGTCCATGCCTTCCCGAAGTCAGCAGCTCTCAGAAAAATGGGGGGCCTGGCTAATCAAGTAAGTGCGGCGTGGCTGGGCCCCCCTTACCCTCGGGGGCCCCCTTCAACTCTCCCCCCTTTCCCCCCTGATGGTGGCCCTGTGTGTAGGCATCCAACATCCAGTGCATTGTGCCTGATACTGTGCTGTGCTATAAAAAAAGAGCCAGTATTTCACAATAGAACTGCTGTTAGATAAACTATGGTGGGATTTGCGTTTTTTTGTTATATGCTGCTCTCACATCTGCCATAAACCATAGGATTCAGCATCTTTATAATAGTAATGATCCAGGCCTTTATATCAGCTCCCCATCTTGGATTATGTCAGGAGTGTCAGTGATACTACACATGCTCAGTGTGGTCTGGGTACCTGAAGAAATGCTAAGGGGCTGTGGCAAATATCAAGCAGGGAGCTGATTTTACAGGGCTGATGATTAAATTCTGGACACATTTCAGAGCTGCCATGCAGTGAGAATCTGAATGAATTGCTAGCATGTCTTGCAATTTTACTTTCACATTCTAGGTAACTAGTATATCGTGAGTTGCTCCTAAAGTTCAGGTAACTGACAGTTGCACAGAGCATGTGCAGTGAATGAGCAGAAAAGAAGATGGGGAGCTACTGGGGCTTATTCAGAGACACAGATCTACCCTGTTTATATCCCATAAGGAAATAAATTGGTTGGATTTATCTCAAGATGTGATAACAGCACCTGGCAATGTTTGCCATCAACACCAGTGGGACGCATCAGAGGGGACAGTTGCTAACACAATGCCCATAAGCTTTTGCTAGGAGATAAATCCAGGCATTTTGCCATCGTTCCTTGATGCTTGAAAAGTCACAGTAACAAATTGGAGGATGTTATTTCACCATCTCAGTCAGTGTGTAGGGAGCCCTTTAACAAGAATCCCTTGTGTTCATACTGATTGATAAGACAAAGTTAGCCCATGATTAAGTATTCTGATGGGTACGAAACGCGTAGGGCAGACGGAGATGCAAGTATACATTGTAAACTTTGTAAAATAAAGATATATTTTTTAACTTAAAACTTTTCTGGTCCTGTGGATCCATTTGAGTCCTGTTCTTTCTTCGATTTTTCAAGACAAAGTTTATACCAAGGAAGGGCTGAAAACAATAATCTAAGTAAATGGAACAGTATCCTGGTTGGGTGCAAACAAGTCCATAGCGATGGAAAATTATGATTATAATTGGGCTATAGTATATGGTTCCTTAATATTTAGCATTCCACAATTGTCATTCACCTGCACTGATGTGTGAATACAGAGAAATATAGTATCTTGTAAGGCCCATTGGCTTGATTAAGAACCATACTCTCCTAATCCCTTATCAAGTACATTCTGTTTGACCTGGCACTAACATAGCTAGTACCTGAAAGAATCATGTAGATGACTGCCTGTGGGGGCATGTGTCCCTATAACTTCTGAAATAAGAGTTAAAAGCGTGAAGAACCTACCCTCTTGTCAATTAACTTGATACTGACACTTTCCTGTGGTTGCACAAGAATGTGCCATTATGAATTTAAAGGGATTCTGTCATGATTTTTATGGTGTAGATTTAATTTCTAAATGACATTGTTTACATTACAAATAATTCATTCTACCATATAGAATTTAATTCCTGAACCAACAAGTATATTTTTAGCTGCAATATTGGTGTGTAGGCAGTCATTGGCATGCATTGTACCTGATCCTGTTCTTTCAGAAGGAGCCAGCAATACACAATCAAACTACTTTCAGATAAGCTATTGTTTCTTCTACTCAATGTAACTGGAGTCATGGTGAGACTTGGATTTTTACTGTTCACCACTGTTCTTATATCTACCACTAAATGTATAGGGGCATTCTTAGCAATGCAGGCGTCAGGGAGTTGTTATCCTGTTACCTTCCCATTATTTTGTTTATAAGCTTCTGGGGAGGGATGGGATGATATCACTCCAACTAGCAGCACAGCAGTAACGAGTAGCTGATGTTTATAAGAGCACAAGGACACCTAAGAAACTGACAATATGTCAAGCCCTATGTCAGATTTCAAAACTAATTATTAAAAAATAATCAGAGTTCTTAAAGGTCCAGAGTATGAATCAAATTAAAAATTTGATTCAGAAGTCTGCTGCAGTAGCACTATTAAATGATTATGAAAAACATCCCTTTAAAGGGGTAGTTCACCTTCAAACACTTGTTTTCAATTTAGCTGGTTTTAGATCACCAGAATTAAAGACTAGTGATGGACGAATCTTTGGCGTCTTCAAAAATTTGCTAAACGGTGAAGAATTTTGCAAAGCGCATCAAAGTCAATGGCGTCAAAATGATTTTGACCATGTGAAAATTTTTATACGTGTGACTATTTTGTCCAAATGCATTAAAGTCAATGAGTAGCTGAATAATTTTGACTCTGGAAATTTTTATCTGCGAGAAAATTTTGACACGTGCCATTTTTTTGACGCGTCAGATTTTTTTGACGCTTCCGATTTTTCCCCGCTGAATTTTCGCCACATTTTCGAAAATGTATTCGCTGCCAACAAAACGTGGAAATTTGCCGCAAATTCGTGCCTGGTGAATTTATTCGCTGATCACTATTAAAGTCTATTTGCAATTACTTTCTAGTGAAGAGTAAAGTTTCATTTTTCACCTCCTAAAGCAGCTCTGGGAGGGGGATTTCTTGTTTATATTACTTATATTACTGGTCCTTTTATTACATATGGGGGTAAAATCATAATGACATATTCTTGCCAAACTACTGGAAAGTGTCAGTATCAAGAAAACTGATATGAGGTGGACTTGGTTAAACTCTTCCCTTACTAAGACGAGTTCCAACCATAATTTCAAGGGTTATAGTGACAAATAACACCACATTCAGGTGATCTAATAAATCCCTTGGGTAAAAAATTCCCACCTATGCTAGACCCATGTCAAGCAACTTCTGCACAATATTCTCATTTGACATAAAACCTAATTAACTATACACTTGGAAAATCTTTTATTTTTGTTCTTTAACAGCAATTCAAGATGCAACAAATCAGCACTATACAGATGTGTATAAATATAGCTGCTGCTAGCTCATCTATCTCACCGCTCAATACAGGGGCGCGCCACCAATGCAAAGAGCCGCTCCTGGTACCTTTAAGAGCCGAATTTCCGGGTTTTAAACCAGAAATTCAGCTTTACTAATGCGAGAGAGCGCAATTGTGCTCGCTGCATTAGTGTTCCTGCCTCCCCTCCCGACAGGTAAGCCGGCGAAGGGGGGGGCGGCATTGCAGGAGCCGCTTCAGGCTGCACTTTCCTTAGAATTGGAGCTGTACAGATATTTCACTATTGACAGTTTATTACCTGTTCTCTGTTACTTTTACCCCATAGTCCTCCAAAGCAATCTCGTCACTTTGACAGTCCTCCTTTTAAAAGAAACCATCGAAAGGTATGTCCAAGTGAGCAAGGGGGTATAGTGTAACAATCATGTAACAATCCATTGGCATGACACTCATTTTTATGTATGCTGCACTAATTCTACATTAGTAAATAAACGTTGAGGCTCAGGTATGTGGACCCAACATATGGGTAGTTAAGCAGAGGCAGTGTCCCTCCAATCTAAAAGGCAAACCTTATGAATATTGGGTTCACTGTGTTTGTATGTATTTCTTCCCATTTGACCATATCAGCTCTTATTAGTCCTACAATTATTGCAAATGTGTTAGCACTTTATACACCTACAGTAATTGATAATAATAAGATAATTTTTTAGTATTTCTGAATTCTCTTCTCTTCTGCCCACTGTTTCATTCTCTTTAATCTAACCCTCTACCAATAAATGAATGTATCTCACAATGCATGAAAAAAACTGTTCATTTTCTTGTCAGAAAACCATACAGATGAAACAATCCCTTTGTTTCTTCTATTCCCTTAAGTAATCACACACATTTTAACTCTCTTTCCTTTCTGCTGTATTACCTTTTCCATAACACCGTTATCAAAATGAGATAATGACCAAAGAACTTAAAGTTAATCAGCTGCTCAGCTCAGTGTAGAATATATAGAGACATAGTATAAACTAGGAAGCTTTGGTGAGGGCTTCAGGCAGCTCTCAGTATTTGCAGAGCAATAATATGATGGAGACAATAATATGTTTCATAGATAAGGTAAAGCTGGTTGCTTGGGCAAGTCTAATAAAGCAGTGCTTTACCTGTGACAGACTAAAAAGTTCTTTAAAATATGAAAAGCAGAGATGAAAATAAGGAGAAAAAAATGAAAGAAAGGGTGTTGACAAGAGAGAAATGAGAGGCCGCTTTAATTGTACCTTTTTTATCACCATGCAAAGTACTAGATGGTTTTGTCATTGCTTTAAAGTCTAGTGTCCTCACATACAGCTATTTGACTTCTGATAGGTCTTACACAAGCAATTGAAGTCTCCATTCATCTGTTTTATCAACTCAATTCATCAACTTTTTTTCGGTGATATACTGAGTCATCCCACCAACTTTCCTGGAATGCAGATTCCACTTCTTCTTATGGCATTCCCTAGTCTTCAGAAAAATATAATCCAATCCCTAGGTTTTGGCACAAGCTGGAGCGATCATTATACAATGCTCAAACCGATTTGACTGGAACCCTCTTTGTGGATCTCACAAATTTTAGATGTAGACACATTTCCGGTAGATAATTTTTGGGGGGATATAAACTTTGTGGGTTGCAGTAAAATCTCTTAGACAAGAGTACATGTATGGTGCAATTGGCTTAAAAGGAGGCAGACAGGAGGCATATGTTGTTATTCAAGTGGCAATGGAAGGCAAAGCCAGCAATGATAAAAATCAGAGATGCCAACCTGGAAGTGTGATATAACCAGTGCACATTGACCATGCCCAATCACATTAATTCTACCCATGGTCCCACAACTTGATCATGCTCTCTGCTCTTGCATCTAGTCATTTCATGAGATAGCTTATACAATACACATAGTCCTTATAATATAAATACTGAATGATGCTAAAAATGCCAAAGATCCAGCTTGTTAGAACTTGCAGCTATAACATTTCGTTTTTTCCTTTTCAGTAATTAACAAGTCACTACAATGAGATAGATGGTGGCTTCTAATGCTTTTATACTGCCTGGGCTATAGCTTTAAGCTCTGTACTCATCTCTGATATCATCTCTAATGAGAAATGAATCTCATTCTCTTTAGAGATACTGTGTAGTACAATAAATCATATCACTTTCATGTCTTATAAAAAAGGAGTAAAAGTTTACAGAATGGAACAAAATATGGTAAAAGGACTGCGGTGATACTGATGACCAATAATTGCTATCTGCTGATTGGCTGCTTATGTTATTACGCCTGGTGCAAACTTCATCTCTTATTGCATTACTCTATGGGGCAGATGTATTAAGGGTCGAAGGGAAAATTCGAATTTGAATTTTCAAATTTCTTTTTGCTCAAAGCTTTCAAATTCGAATTGTGAGTTATCCAAACTCATAGAAAAAATTCGAATAGTTTGAATCGAAATAGATTTGAGATTTTGAAATTCGGATCTACTTTTTATAGTACCATGGTAACATACTGTAGTAACATAGTAAATGTGGCCATACACGGGCCGAAATAAGCTGCCGACAGGCCGAGTCGGCAGCTTATTGGCCCGTGTATGGGGCCCCTGATGGGCTTCCCCGATCGTCCAGATCTCGATCAAATGGGACTAAAAATCCCGTCGGATCACGGCCACATCTGTTCGTTGATGCGATCCCGCGATCCGACTGCCCGTTCCCATTCGTTAGGATCTGATAGTTGGGCCCTAGGGCCCACGATCGGATCAGCCCGATATTGCCCACCTCGAGAGAGATCCACTCGTTTGGCGACATTGCCAAACGAGAGGATCTCTCCGTGTATGGCCACCTTAAGTTAGGTTGAAAAAAGACACATGTCCATCAAGTTCAACCTTTTTACTTTTTTTTAACCTGCCTGTCTGCCAGGTTATACTTTGAATTGAATTTTCGGATCATTTAAATTCATTTGAGTTAAAAAAATTTGATGTTATTAATAAATTTCGACTAGTTGAATTTACAATTTATGCAACTGGAGCCTTAAGGTCCCCATAGACGCAAAGATTTTTTGTTGGTGAATGATCGATTTCAGTGCAATCCGACCAATCCGTCAAATTATCGTAAAGTTAGAGGAAATCGAACAATCGTGCATCTTATGATTTTTCGTCCGACATCTGTCAGAAAATTGACCGGCCACGTTAAAAAAAAACGTATCGGTCCCAGTGCAATCTACGTTTGCAGGGCCAAGCAGCAACTACCATCAGTTTTCCTGGCAATATCGCCTGAAATGGTCTTTTTGGTTGATGGATAAAGCATACATTTAAACGATCGTTTCGAGATAATTGTGCTCTCACGATAACAAAAAGATCTTTTAAAAATCTTTACATCTATGGCCAGCTTTAGAGTGTACAGTTGTCACTGGCAAACAGACTAGGCCAACTGGCAAAGGATGCTTTATTACACATGTAGCACACCATATTGTATTGTGCTTCTAAATTATGGTTCTAGTGCTTATTTTGCCTGGTGCACCATTAGACAGGGTTCTCAAATCACTCCTCTTATTACTGACTGCTCATATCTTGTCACCCTTTCTTACTATCTCTCTTCGTCTCCCATTTCTTTAGTTCCATTCTCCTTTAGCTGTCTTGTACCTCCTCCTCTCCACTTTGGTTCCCCACTTTGATGCCTCCATTTATTGCCTTATGTTGGACTATTTTTCACATGTTACATTTTTCATTTACCTTTCCTTCTCTTCTGTTCTCAGATCACCTACCTTTTTCCTCCTTCCATCCTTGTCCCACTTGCTTAGTATAAGCATAAAGGCTTGCTCTAGATTCCTCAGCTGTGTTCACTGTCCTCTTTGGAAAGATGGACAGTGAGTCAACTAAAAACGTCTGCAACATATTCTACTGCTGTTGAGAATCATGCCTATGAGAAATATGACAAAAAATGGCAATGGCAAAGTTAGGCAAACCTTTTCTATTGCCCTTGCCCCACATTAACAAACAGTCTCACCATTACCATTGCAGAATGTTTCTCATCAACCTTAAGCAGGAGGGCTGCACCTTGCCTAAACACAATGAATACTGTTCTATGCAACAAACTATGTGACATCGCCCAACTTAAAACCCATATAGTGCACAAGCCTGCTCATTCTTAGAAAATTGGGTAAAGAAGTGAGTGCACTAATCCCAATAGACCCTGTGTAAGTGGCGGGAGTGCACTAGGGCTGCACATCCAGGTAAGGCACTGTATAAGCCATTTCACGGCGCCTGAGACACTCTCAAGCACATTATTACTGAATGCCTTTTAAATTACACATAACCTGTATGGCTGCAAATCCTGCTGAATGATTTCCCTCAAGATCCTGCCCGTCACCTTTACCATTGCAGGAGCTGTAATCATCTATATCAATGTTGGTTTATAGATGAATTTAATGTCAACTCTGGATTAATGTATATTAATTAAATTGACTGTAACTTCACTAATGAGCAGAAACGGATTTATTTTTAATGCCGGCGATCTTAATAAGCTTTTAACTGCTTCTGCGAATTCTCTTTTCCACGTAAAACACACTTTTTTTTTCCATTTTCTGGATGAACTGTTTATTACTTTGCTTTCACATCTACGCTGGAAAGGAGTTGATTAAATTAGTGTCTCTCCATGTCTACATTCGCAGAAAAGTACAAGGTATTGTTTTCTCATTACAGAGTTAAAGGAATGCATCTTTAAAAATTATAATTATTTAATTAAAATATCTATGTCTATAGTAGTGATGTGCGGGTGGAGAATTTCTTGACCCGCACCCGACCCTAACCCGCCCACTCCCTACCCGCATCTGACCCGGGCCCGCTGCTCCCCTTTATTTATAGACCCGCGCCCGCCCCGCAGTGATGTCACAAAAGGGGCGGGGTGGGACAGGCAGAAGTCTATAAATTCCGCATTTTGTCCAGGGGTCAGCCTGAACCCGCCCGACCCGCGGGTAAACCCGTGGGTCCCTCGGGGCCTTGGTTCTGCCCGCACATCAGGATATACAGTATATCAGCCAGAACTAAGGGTAGGGTGCATTAATAGGGAGGCACTAGGCAGGTACCTGTTACAGTAACAGCACAGAACAGTAACATCTGAAAATGAAAGTGGTTTAAAGGAATGGCAATATTATGTAGTGTTACCCTGCACTGGTAAAACTGGTGTGTTTGCTTCAGAAACTCTGCTATAGTTTACTTAGACAAACTGCTGTTTAGCCATGGGGGCAGCCATTCGAGCACAGGATACACAGATAAGTTTTGAAGAATTCCATTGTATACTACAGAGCTTATCTGTTATCTACTGTATATCCTGCACCTTTTCTCCCTTTGAATGGCTTCACCCCTGGCTTCACAGCAGCTTGTTTATATAAACTATAGTAGAGTTTCTGAAGCAAGCACTCTATTTGTACCCCTAGTCCATGTTTGCTCTCCTCTACCTCTCTCTCCTCCCCTCTTCCACTCTCATCTACCCTCTCCTCTGCCGCTCTCACCTCCCCTCTCCTCCTTTCTGCCACTCTCCTCTGTGTCACCCCGACTCCCCTGAGTGTGACATCACTATGAATTCGCACACACAAGGGGTGTGGGGGAGCGAGGTGGCCAGCCCGAATGCCTAGGCCTCCTGGTCGGCTTGGCCCATACCCTCAAATACTGTATAAGTATGGATGTTCTCATTTGGTTCAGGATTCTGCCTAATTAGAGATATTTTTAGCAAGAAGGGTTGGGGTTCAATTCAGTATTCCACTGAATCTGGTTTGGTGCATCCCTAATGGATGGATATTTTTTAATAGGAATGCATCCAATCCAGGATTCAGTTCGGGATTTGTCCAGGATTCCTCCTTTTTCAGCAGAATTCGGATTTGGCCAAATCCAAGTGCATGGCCAAACCAAATCTGAATTCTTAAAATAACATGACTTTTCTTCACACAAATAAGGCAGCAACATTTCTTTTAAATGCACACTGCACACACAGTTCTCTTTAACCCTTCACCATCCATAATTTGCATATGCAAATGAGGATTTGGATTCATTTCAGGATTCGCCCAAATCATTCACAACAGTATTCGTCGGAATGCCAAAATAGTGGTGCATCTTTATTTTTTAATGTACACCTTACAGTTACATCTAAAGATATAAGAAGCTAAGATTAATTCTGTGACCATAAAAAGACATGAAATCAGGCTGAGCTTCAGGTAAATGTCTAATACCCTTACATATTTTGCAACAGGGGTACATAATCATTTATTATCTAATACATGGTGTAGGAAAGTAACATGGTAAGGGTCATGGGAAAAGAACAAAGTGAGTGTACACACAGTGGACTGTCCACTAATGGAGACTGATTAAATACATTTTAAACTGAAACAGTTCAAAGTCATTTGAGAGGGGCATTTATATTGTGGATTATACATTTATTGTTTATAATTATACTTTTTATTGGTATATTCATATAGTACTAACTTGTTACAGTGTGCTTTACAGAGATGATATATCATTCACATCGGATTTAGGGGAAAAACAACAGCAGCAGCAAAGCTCTTATTTAAATGCATGCATTTAATAGCATGAATGTTAGTGAAGGCCAAGAGGTGGGTGGGATACACTGCAGGCAGCCCCTTCTAGAAGAGAAAGGTTAGGCTAGTAGCAGGTGGGGTACTGACCTTAGAAACCCTTCCCACAGATAAACCCCAAAACAGGCATAGCTTTGTTTCACTTGAATAGACACCAGCATCAGTTGCCTATTTGTTAGGACCTAAAGCTTTTCTAGCAGCAAATTCTTAATTAAGCTTTCAATTCACACCGACTCCACGCTCCCCCCCACCACCACCACTGCAAGAGGCTGAGGCATCCCTGGGTCCTTTTCAAAAAGTCTCATAGATAACAGCGGTATTTCACAAGGACTCAAGGTTGTTGGGTTACGTGAAAGATAATTATCCATTAGAAAGTAATTAACATTAGTTTTCTTTTCTGTTCAATAAATGAAGTTTTGCATCTGTGTGTTTTGTCTGCGTCTTGAGAAGCTTTTCTTCTCCCGCCGCAGCCTTGAAGCCCATAGAGATTCACCTTATGTATCTTATTGTGCATTAGAGTGGATGGGAACATGTGCACTCTCCCCCTCCTGCCTGAGGAATCACCAATGTTGTAAGGCTCCTGGCCTACTTCTGTTACCTTATGGTAGTCCAAAAACAATAAGCAATTTTATAAAATCAGATTCAATCTCTTCTATTTTAATAAAATATTTTATATAAAACTGCAGTATACTATATATTTTTTTATATATATATATATATATATATATACACAAACTTGTATATATATGCAGTTTATGGGCACGACCGCCATCAGAAATCATAGGGCCCCATCCGTCAAAATTTCCTGGGCCCCCTGGGGAAATTTTGCGCCCATCGCAAGCCCTACCTACAGGTCCGCCCTCCCCACCCCACAGGTCCGCCCCCCACCACACAGTAAAAAAACAAAAAAAATATTGGTGGCTAGGGTTCCCACATATTAATAAAAAATAAAAAGATATTGGTGGTCAGGGCCCCCCATAAAAAAACATTTGTGGCCAGGGCCCCCCCATTAAAAAATATTGGTGGCTAGGACCCCATATGAGAAAAAAAAATTGGTGTCAAGGCCCCCCCCCACATTATAAGAAAATTGGTGGCCAGGGCCCCTTAAACGTCCATGCCTTCCCGAAGTCAGCAGCTCTCAGAAAGATGGGGGGCCCAGCTAATCAAGTAAGTGTGGCGTGGCCTGGCCCCCCTTACCCTCGGGGCCCCCTACAACTCTCCCCCCTGTCCCCCCCCTGATGGCTGCCCTGTTTATGGGTATAGGACCTGTTATCCAAAATACTCAGGACTGGGGGTTTTCCAGATAAGTGTTTTATTTTCGTAATTTGGATATCCATACCATATTAGATTAGTCTTTGTATAGTGGGTTTCTGGATAACAGATCCTATACCTGTGTGTATACTTCCCAGTTTCTGATCTGTACTCGCTCATTTCAAATCTCCAAATGAACACGAAGCCTGGGTGCTGCTTATGTATCGTTCTGCTTCAAGTATATAAGCACACTCCTGGGTCGTAGTATAAAAAATGAGAGTCATTTTGAGAAAGGCTTTAGACAAAAGCAAAAATGTTGATACTGGCATGAATCAATAAAGTCTTTTTTTTTATATGAAGACCCAGGAGTGCGCTTATATACTTCTATGGCTTTATATGTAAGCGTTTCAATCTACACGGATCGAAATGCGTAGATATGAAAATGGAATAAACTTTGTGCACATTGTTTTACAAGAATCTTATGCCGTGAGTGCTTTATATAACTGGACTATATATATATATATATATATATATAATCTAATTCAATCTGATTTTTTTCAGTAAATCTTGACTTTTTCACAAGTATTCCCATTGAGTGCGGTACTATGTCACTTTATTTACCAGCACCCGGGCAAGTTGCTAAACAAGTTTTGGGTGTGCTCCTCCATGTTTTTATTTATTTATAAATTTGTTTGTTCTGTATTCTCCTGATGACGATCCCGTTGAGTCTCCAATAAAGTATCACATTTGTTAAGCTTCAGAATTATCCCGTGAGTGTCGCTATTCCTGCAGATATATATATATATATATATATATAATATCAAAACAGGGGGGTTGTGGGAGCACTCTAAAGGCTTTAAAGTATATATATATATAAGTATAATAAATGCTATTGCATATGTACCCAAAACAGGGGTTATTTTGTTACAAAGTTATGATCATAAAATTGATAAGCCACCATACCACGTCAAGGTAAACCCCGAATGGCGGTCCCTAACTTATTTTATATTTTATGTGCATTTTAGCATTACCTGTAATCAATGTCCATTGAACGCTGTTTTTTCACTGAGGGCTAAATCCTCCCCAGCCAGCAATCAGGCTTTTAAAGGAGAGATATTCCCAAAATACCTTGACGTGGTATGGTGGCTTATCAATTTTATGATCATAACTTTGTAACAAAATAACCCCTATTTGGGTACATATGCAATAGCATTTATTATACATATATATATACTTTAAAGCCTTTAGAGTGCTCCCACAACCCCCCTGTTTTGATATTGTATATTTAGCCGGAAGCTGTGGCATAGCTTCAGTGGTTGTAGCACCCCATACCCCCCTTTAAACTAGTGGTGATCCTATGCTTTTAAAATTGGGCGTTTGTTTTGGGAATATCTCTCCTTTAAAAGCCTGATTGCTGGCTGGGGAGGATTTAGCCCTCAGTGAAAAAACAGCGTTCAATGGACATTGATTACAGGTAATGCTAGAATGCACATAAAAAATAAAACAAGTTAGGGACCGGCATTCGGGGTTTACCTTGACGTGGTATGGTGGCTTATCAATTTTATGATCATAACTTTGTAACAAAATAACCCCTATTTGGGTACATATGCAATAGCATTTATTATACATATATATATACTTTAAAGCCTTTAGAGTGCTCCCACAACCCCCCTGTTTTGATATTATATATATATATATATATATGAAACTAAGGGACCTGTTATCTAGAATGCTCAGGACCTCTGGGTTTCTCTCTCTCTCTTTATATATATATATATATATATATATATATATATATATATTTCTTTTTCTTTAATTTAAATTTAATGTATTTTAGTTATGGGAGCTGAATTATTTTCATTACACTGATCCCCTCCTTCCCCCCACAAGGACTGGTTTCGAGAATGGGTAAACCATTGAACTCTCTGCCATAATTGCAATCCATGACCTTGCTGATCTATGGAGAACTATCACAGGGAGCAGGGCACCCATTGTGCTCCGTGCCTATAGAGCCATGCTAATTAGTGGAAGATTACAGTGAAAGAGGATCCACCAGCCATTGGGATACAGATTATCTTTAGATGGGTTCCTCATTGTCATGTAACAATCACAGAAGATAGGCCTACAAGATGAGTTTGGTTCAGAAGGCTGCAGGACAGCTGATGTATATTTATTTAGTTTTTTAAAAAAAGTTGAATTTGTAAGTCCCTATTATGGCACCAATTGTTCAGATGGAACAATACCAGTATGGCAATGAGAATTTCACAACAGAACAGAGTATCTTCTTCAGAAGGATACATTTCTTTGCAGCCTGTGATGTCCACATATAGAGAGGACCATGTTTTTTTCCCATTTTAAGAAAAAAGCCATTGTCTCTTTCCCAGGGCAGGAGAAAAAGCTTGAGTAGGCAAATCTCCTCAACCCTCCTGCTAAAAGATTCATTCACTCTTAGCTCAGTAACAGATCTTGGACACTGGAGACAAAGCTAATGCCTTTTATGTTTATTTGTTGTGCTGATACAGGTTCTCTATCATCTTCCTTAAACCCATGTAGGATGGAGTGAATAGGACTTTTATTAACAAAGGCAAGATGAATTGTCACCATGGTTTTCGGGTTCCCAAATATTTGGCAGCTGCTTACACTTACACAATCTCTATGTCAGTTCTTAGCACTTCAATTTATATACAAATCAATCAGTATTACACTGCACTCTTCTTAATCTGATGTTGTTTACTAACGTCTATATGTCCCTTACTTATCTGGACAGAGGTGGTGGTGCTGATTCTGGAATAAAACACTTGCCATAATGAAAAGACCATAGAGCAGTGATTATATAAACCACTAATGTACAAAACCTCAAGAGACAAACCAATAGTAGATAATAGCTCTTCATCAGAAATATGAGTCACCCCACAAGTATATAATACACAAAGGGACCCAATTATAAGTACACTCAATTCCATAATTCTGTAAACAAATATATTGATCTATTTTCGTTAAGGATAAAAAGTCTCAACCTAGATGATTTCATAGGTCAGCCAAAATATTTAAAATATTATCAGCTTTTCCATTAAGTTCAGCACATCCAACTTGATATTATATACAGAATAATGTACCCCCTATTGTAAACTGTGAGGCTGAGTCATCATAATAGGTCAGTTTCAGTGAGTCATGTGATACAAGTAGTGATGGGCGAATAAATTAGCCAGGCGCGAATTATTGGCAAATTTCCGTGTTTCGCTGCCGCCAAGCAAATTCACAAAACAGTGGAGAAAATTCGCCAGCAAAAAATCGGCAGTGTCAAAAAAAATTGGGCATACGTCAGAATAGTCTCGCGCATAAAAATCCTCATTTTTTTATTCGGACACCCATTGACTTGCATTTGGACAAAATAGGCACGCGTATAAAAATTGTCGTGGGTGTCGAACAGATATAACAGATCAGGAAGGCATGGGTGCACACTGGGATTTACTTAAAACATATGAAGTTTATTTAGTTACATTAAAACAAGTCAACGTTTCGGTCTGCCTCTAGGACCATTATCAAGAGGCGTACCGAAACGTTGACCTGTTTTAATGTAACTTAATAAACATCATATGTTTTAAGTAAATATGTTTTAAGTAAATCCCAGTGTGCACCCATGCCTTCCTGATCTGTTATGCTTTTGCTTATATGAGTGGCACCTGGGTGTCTTGCGGATTCCAGTGGAGTGCGGATTACCAAGGATTTGTATATATATATATATTGTGAATAAAGTACCCCCTCTTGTAAAATATAAGGATATTATAAGTTACCGAGGAGTTTCATGACCATATAAAAACACGAGGCCGAAGGCCGAGTGTTTTTATACAGGTCATGGAACTCCGAGGTAACTTATAATATCCTCATATTTTACAACTGGGGGTACTTTATTAATTATAATACACAAATTTTAGTGAGTCATGTGACAGAAATTACATCACTACTCACCGTTTATAAGTGATGACATCACTACTCACCGTTTATAAGGATATAATTTACAAGATATTCATGGCTTTTGTGTATTATATATATATATATATATATATATATATATATATATATATATATATATATATATAAACTTTTCTGGAGTGCCCGCACCTCTGACGTTGGTTGGTTGGAGATGCTTGATCAATGTTTGAGGTCTAAGTAATAGAGGATCTGCACTCTACTTCGTTTCAAAGTATAACAACTTTTATTTCTCACATCACAATCCGACGTTTCGGTCCCTCCTGGGGACCTTTCTCAAGGATCCTTGAGAAAAGGAGAGTGCGGATTTTCTATTACTTATATATATATATATCTATAGTGAACAAAGTAACACCTATTGCAAAATATAAGAAGGAGTTCCATATTTTCAGCAGGGGGCTACATTAGTTATAATAATATACAAGAGTTTCAGTGAGTCATGTGACGGAATAGACACCACTAGGCTCCAGTTATAACAGGATTTACAGGATATTCATGGCTCTTGTCTTGTGTATTACTTAACAATAACCACTTATTATTGATTGGACAAGAGATTCCTAAACAACTGCTGGCCATCAGCATTATAATTAAAGGTTAGCCAAGTCTATAATGAAGCTAGATTACTGGCAGTGTATTTATTGTCATGTGAGTAGTCATCATATCAATAGCTGGTCTTTGTAGAGGTCCAATATAGATTTTCAAAGCAGGCTTGAATAAATCCCCCCATTATGGTGCGCTGTTTTTGGACCACATAATTGTGGAGCAGCTAATTAGTCCTTTAAATACAGAACTCTCTCACCCATATACTCCAGGTCATAGTTCATGTGCATGTCCAATTCATGGGTACCAGGGGACATCAAGGTGACCACCTGCCACCAGTATCAGGCCTGAGGATACCATAATAGGTCTAACATTGCCATTGCGATTGCAGTTGAATATGGGATAAAATTAAAGGGCAGATTTATTAAGGGTCGAAGTTAAAATTCAAATTTTGGAGGCACATTTATCAAGGGTCGAATTTCAAATTCAATGTCAGGAAGGCTGCAAACATCACCAAATTAATCCCTGGACCTCTCCCATTGATTTATACAGTAATTCGGCAGGTTTTAGGTGGTGAATAGTCGAATTTGAGTTCTTAAATGGCCAGAGTATGATAAATCTCAAAATTTGAATTTGAATTAAAATTAAAACTCAAATCGAGTTTTGACTAAGGGGCAGATTTATCAAGAGTCGAATTGAAAAATAGAATTGAAAAATTCAATTTTCGAGTCATTTTTAGTGTTTTTCGGCTATCGAATAGTCCAAAATTTGAATTTGAATTGAAAAAAATGTGACTATTCGAATATCTGAAATTTATCATGTACAGTCTCTCTAAAATTCTGACCATTCGCCATCTTAAACCCGCTGAACAGCTGTTTTAGCCTATGGGGGACCTCCTAAAAATCTGGAGTCATTTGGTGGACTTTGAAAAATCAAAGTTTTTTTGGGGCTAATCCTTACGATTCGTGTTTGATTGATTGCGGTAAAACTTAGATTCGGATTATTTGAATACAGCCTATTCACCCGGAGTTAATATATTTCGATTGGTCTTTTTTTATTCGAATTTCGAGTTACTAGGAGTTATTTGAATTTCGAGTTACCCTTGATAAATCTGCCCCCTAAGTGAGCAAAAAATCTAAATGGTCTTTTCCTTCTATAGGATTTACATTGAAATAGGAATTTATTTTGCCTACGGTGATTGACTCACTTACACTAATTTACTGGAGGTGCCACTGAGAGGTGTTCAGGGGAAGGCTCCTTTCTAAGAATAACAAATGCCCATTGGCAAAGGCACCTCAATGACTGCACTGGTATTAGGAGACGTGCGCCGGGGTCAGCTTGTAACACATACAATACGAAGGGCTTATTTTGTCTCCTAATGCAGCGCTTTTAACACATTAGTATGATAAATCAGTCTGTCGGAAATTAATGGAATGCTCGGCAATGTTACCATAATGCCATTTAATGATTACTCTTAAATCCATAATAATGATAAATAGCTGTTATTTGTCACAATAAAAAGGGTCCACAGACATGGAGGAGTTTTCAGGGGGTTTAATTGTGGGTTCTGCTGCAAAGCATTTATATCACTGAATATAAAGGGTTCTCATGTCACCTTGTACAAGAAGGCGCTGTCAGCGACCCAACTGGTAAGCATGGGAACAGGTGAGAGAAGGATGGAGGGGGGAAATGGTACCTACCTAAACTTGCAGCCATCATAGCTAAACACTCTTTGTTTTAACTCCTCAAAAAGGTAGCTTAAAATGAAATATCTAATGAATAAAGAAAAATACAAGCACATTTGCTATGTTAAAATTATATATCTAAATATATTTCTATTTTGAATAGACTAGCACTTAGTATTTGAGATATATATATATATATATATATATATATATATCAAAATGGAGTGGAGCTCACCCTTAGTCCATGACTTAATCCACGTTGTGGACAAATTGTATAACCAACAAAAAAGTCAAGACAACTTTGTGCAAATGAAAAAGTTCTTTACCAACAGGTAACAGCAAACATGCGACGTTTCGAAGCTCCCGCTTCTTTCTCAAGCACTGAGAAAGCTTGAGAAAGCTTGAGAAGGAAGCGGGAGCTTCGAAACGTCGCATGTTTGTTACCTGTTGGTAAAGAACTTTTTTATTTGCACAAAGTTGTCTTGACTTTTTTGTTGGTTATATATATATATATATATATATTTTTATATATATATATATATATATATATATATATATATATATATATATATAGATATATAGATATATATATATAGATATATATATACAGTATATATCTAGTCCATGGGGTGGCACACCGCCTATTTCTTGATTACCCGGGTGCACGGTAATAAAACATGCAACATTCAAAATGACCAGCAACACCGGGATTTAGTGAATCAAATAAAGTATTGTATTTAAGAGTGCATTACAGCCAACATGACATTTCGCTCCTCTCCGGGACCTTCCTCAAGGCCTTGTGGAAGTTCCCAGAGAGGACTGAAACGTCACGTTGGCTGTAATGCACTCTTAGGGGCACATTTACTTAGGGTCGAATATCGAGGGTTAATTATTCGACCGTCAAAGTAAAATCCTTTGACTATGAATATCGAAGTCTAAGGATTTACTGCAATTACTTTGATCGAACGATCAAAGGAAAAATTGTTCGATAGAACGATTAAATCCTTTGAATAGAACGATTCAAAGTATTTTAATCCATTGATCGAATGATTTTCGTTCGATCAGAAAATTGTTAGGAAGCCTATGGGGACCTTCCCCATAGCCTAACATTGATGTTTGGTAGGTTTTAGGTGGCGAAGTACTTGGTCGAAGTTTTTTTTAAAGAGACAGTACTTCGACTATCGACTAGTCTAATGATTTTTAGTTTGAATCGTTCGATTCGAAGTCGAGGTCGTAGTCGAATGTCGAAGTAGCCAATTTGATGGTCAAAGTAGCCAAAAAAAATCATTCGAAATTCAACGTTTTTTTTACTCTATTCCTATAGCTAAGTAAATAGGCCCCTTGAAAACAATACTTTATTTGATTCTGTAATTTGGATCTTAATACCTTAAGTCTGCTAAAATATCATTTAAACATGAATTAATCCAATAGGATTGTTTTGCCTCCAATAAGGATTAATTATATCTTAGTTAGGGTGAAGGTATTGTTTTATTATTGCAGACAGAAAAATTTATTCAAATTTGAATTATTTGATGAAAATGGAGTCTTTCAGAGATGGCCTTATTCTAGATAACTGGTTTCCTTATGACAGATCTCATGCTTGTATATAGATAGATAGATAGATAGATAGATAGATAGATAGATAGATAGATAGATAGATAGATAGATAGATAGATAGATAGATAGATAGATCATAGAGAGATAGATAGATAGATAGATGATAGATAGATAGATGATAGATAGATAGATAGATGATAGATAGATAGATAGATAGATAGATAGATAGATAGATAGATAGATAGATAGATAGATAGATAGATAGATCATAGAGAGATAGATAGATAGATAGATAGATAGATGATAGATAGATAGATAGATAGATAGATAGATAGATAGATAGATAGATAGATGATAGATGATAGATAGATAGAGAGATAGATAGATAGATAGATAGATAGAGAGATAGATAGATAGATGATAGATGATAGATAGATAGATAGATAGATAGATAGATAGATAGATAGATGATAGAGAGATAGATAGATAGATAGATAGATAGATAGATAGATGATAGATAGATGATAGATAGATAGATAGATAGATAGATAGATAGATAGATAGATAGATAGATAGATAGATAGATAGATAGATAATAGATAGATATACACACATGCACACAAAGTTTATTGAGCTGGTTATTATTTACGTCTTCTGGACACTGTTCGCACCGCTGAAATTCCCCATAGTAATTAAGGGCCTAAGTTATTATGTTCTTTCTTAAAGTATACAAATTATTTTCTGCAATACACACAGTGCGTTTTGTTCTGCTGTCCCTCGGCACCTCTAATATATATATCCCCATTTGAAAGTCTTTAATACTCACTAGATTGCCCAGCCGAAGAGAAAATGGCTGTAGCAGAAATCTAAAACACTACTTTGTCAATACATTGATCGCTTTCTCTCCTAATCCCTTGCTTCTCTTTATCTGCTGACATGTAAAAGTCTGGAAACAGACAAGCCATGTGATGACTTCTTCAAATGCACTTAGGGGCAGATTAAGCAAGGGTTCGAATTTTGAAGTAAAGGGAGTTTTTTTTCGAACTCCCATGACTGTGAAATTCAAATAAAAAATAGACTATCAAAATTTATTTAAAAAGTTTAATGGGCCGATTCACTAAGGGTCGAATATCGAGGGTTAATTAACCCTCGATATTCGACTAGGAATTAAAATCCTTCGACTTCGAATATCGAAGTCAAAGGATTTAGCGCAGATAGTTCGATCGAACAATCGAAGGATAATTCCTTTGATCGAACGATTAAATCCTTCGAATCGAACGATTCGAAGGATTTAAATCCAACGATCGAAGGAATATCCTTTGATCAAAAAAAGTTAGCCAAGCCTATGGGGACCTTCCCCATAGGCTAACATTGACTTCGGTAGCTTTTAGATGGCGAACTAGGGGGGTCGAAGTTTTTTTTAAAGAGACAGTACTTCGACTATCGAATGGTTGAATAGTCGAACGATTTTTAGTTTGAATCCTTCGATTCGAAGTCGTAGTCATAGTAGCCCATTCGATGGTCGAAGTAGCCCACAAAAAACTTCGAAATTCGAAGTTTTTTAACTTCGAATCCTTCACTCGAAGTTAGTGAATCGGCCCCCTTGTCTTTAACTTCAGGTGAATATATTAGAATCATTCAAATCGAAGTTTTAGCAATTTTTTTACTTCAATTGTGTGCACTTGCCCAAATGATATACTTGAAATAACAGCATGCATATTTTAAAAGGTACAAGTCTGGGATCTCTTATACAGAATCCAGAAAGCTCCCAATAACAGGAAGACCATCTCCTATAGAGTTCATTTTAAGAAAATAATTCCTGTTCTGTAATGCGTCCCCTCTTTTCTGTAATGATAAAACAGTAATTTGTAATTTATGGTAACTACAGTATGTTGCATGAGTTCATATTTGTGGCAAAAAAAAATCCTACTGGGCTTTTTGTGCATTTTAAATGTATTCACAGCTTTAATGCATGTCTGAAATATAGGATCTAATATCCAGAATGCTTGGTACCTGGGGTTTTTCATATAAGGGGTTTTCCATAATTTGGATCACTATTCTTTAAGTCTACTAAAAAAATATTTTAACATTAAATAAAGCCAATAGGATTGTTTTGCCTCCAATAAGGAGTTATAATATCTTAGGATCAAGTACAGGTATTGTCTTATTACAGAGAAAAGGTACCGGTATACATTTTTACTTTAAATTTATAAATTTAAAGTACTGGTTTAAAATGGACTCTATGGGAAATGGTCTGGCCATAATTTAGAGCTTTCTGGATAACAGATTTTGGGATAATGAATACCTGTACTAGTTGAAAAATTCTGTGTTGTGCCATGCCTTTCTTTCTACTTATTGTAATTCAAGCACCCAGGCAATTATGTTAATCTATAAAATTTCATTACATATTGAACTAGACTATATACATAGTATAGTATATACACTATATATAATATAAATATATATAGTACAGGTATGGAACTTGGGGCTTCCGGATAACAGATCTTTCTGTAATTTGGATCTTCATACCTTAAGGGCAGAGACACATGTGAAGATTTGTTGGAGATTTAGTTGCCCGGCGACA
The DNA here is from genome assembly GCA_038501925.1 of Xenopus petersii. Classification (NCBI taxonomy): domain Eukaryota; kingdom Metazoa; phylum Chordata; class Amphibia; order Anura; family Pipidae; genus Xenopus; species Xenopus petersii. Next base: position 96,351,120 of record CM076677.1, read on the forward strand.
AATCGACTCTTCTTCAGGCGACTAATCTCGGCTAAATCACTGGTGGGATCGTTTTCCGAAGTCGCCCGAAGTTTCTGCGTGCCATCCCAACGTCGATTTAGTTTCTAGCCTGCGGGAAGGCTTTTTGGGGAGATTAGTGGCTCGAAGAAGAGGCGATTTGTCGCCAGGCGACTAAATCTCCCGCAAATCTTCAGGTGTGTCTCTGCCCTGAGTCTACTACAAATCATGTAAACATAAACCCAATAAACTGGTTTTGCTTTCAATCAGGATTAATTATATCTTAGTTTGGATCAAGTACAAGGTACTGTTTTATTATTATAGAGGAAAAGGAAATAATTTTTAAATGTTTGGATTATTTGATTATAATGGAGTCTATGGGGTATATTTATCAAAGAGTGAAGTTAAGGGGCTGATTCACTAACTTCGAGTGAAGGTTTCGAAGTAAAAAAACTTCGAATTTCGAAGTGTTTTTTGGGCTACTTCGACCATCGAATGGGCTACTACGACCTTCGACTTCGAATCAAACTATTCGAACTAAAAATCGTTCGACCATTCGATAGTCGAAGTACTGTCTCTTTAAGAAAAAACTTTGACACCCTAGTTCGCCATCTAAAAGCTACCGAAGTCAATGTTAGCCTATGGGGAAGGTCCCCATAGGCTTGGCTAACTTTTTTTGATCGAAGGATATTCCTTCGATGGTTGGATTAAAATCCTTAGAATCGTTCGATCGCACTATTTGCGCTAAAATCCTTCTACTTCGATATTCGAAGACGAAGGATTTTAATTCCCAGTCGAATATCGAGGGTTAATTAACCCTCGATATCCGACCCTTTGTCAATCGGCCCCGAATAGTGAAGTTCTGCCACTAGAGTGAAATTCCGCAGCTCTCAATTCATTTCTATGGGATTTTTATAGGCATATTTATCAAAGGGTGAACTTCCACTTCACCCATTGATAAATACGCCTTTCAAAATCCCATAGAAATTAATTGAGAGCTGCGGAATTTCACTCCAGTGGCGGAACTTCACTCTTTGATAAATTTACCCCAATGGGAGAGTATATATATATATATATATATATATATACTGTATGTATGCATACATCATCACTTAAAATTCTGCATTAGAAAATCCCTAGGTTTCTGCAAGTTCAAAGGAAAGAAGTTTTGTTTTGTTTATTATGATGCATGCTTTGTTCCTCTGTTCCCCACCCGTAGATGAAACGCATGCCTACGTCTGTATGTACACAGTCATGCACCCATTGGTGCACACTATTTATCCTCTGATAAATAGTGACCTGCTCTGTTATGGATAATCAACTATTTTTCCATCAGTCAAGCTGAGCAAAGCTCTAGTCTCCTTGTGTCTGTAGAGCAAGTCTGTCACTGAGCCGACTGATCCAGCACAAGGACTGAGCACAAAGTAGCGAGGCACAGGGGAAAGGGTTATTCTTTAAGTGTTCCACCCTGATCACTTCTTTCTGTTTATCTAACTCTCCTTAGTAAAAGATCAAGGGTTCTTTGCTTATTATCTTGTTTTTTTCCTCTACCTTCTTTCAGTAGCGGTGACTCCTTATGGATTAACCCAAGGATCAATAATAAACTTACTGCCTGTTTGGCTGCTGAAGAAAATGAACTCAAAATGCAGTCAAACTCTTATTGATCAGTATTACAGGTCTCAGTTTCATTACCTCTTCTCCATGATAACCCATAAATAATGTGACGAGTTACTAATCCCTTTGATTTTTTTTTTTTAGCCCTCTTCATATCTAGGGACAGAAGCCTTTGATTTCCTTTTCATGGAGGTTGCAATGTTATCTTTTCCATTTGCCGGCTAGCTGGATCAAAGCTCCGTTGCTAATAATTACTGAGAGGGCAGACAGAAACATGCAGATTTCTAAAATGTTTACTAAAGGAAAAATATCTTTAAGTACACTCATTGGGTATGTGCTGCGGACAGCACTTTATTGAATTCAATAAACGCAACAGAGCAGTGGCATAACTAAATGTTAGTGGGCCCCACAGCAAATTAATTTTATCTAAATATTCAAAGGTTGTCCTGTTTTACCAATATATATTTAAATGGCCCATTAATTAGGGTCTTATGTTGTAGAAGGTAGAATTTATTGGTCACCTGTTTAAAGGCAAGAATCTCATTGGTTGCAATGGGTTACTACTCCTGGGCAAGCTTAGTGCCTTTTATTACATATCATTTGTATCAATCATTTGTAAAGGGCCCCCTTACTTCAAAACAAGATTACAGATAATACTAAAACATTATATCACTCACTCTCCAAAGGGTAAGTCCACACTGGGCGTTTTGGGGAGATTGGTCTCCCCAAAACGCCAAGTGTGGACTTATCCTAGTACATATTTATCTTTGAACTCATTTCAATTGGCCTTCAGTCTTGTCATTCGTTGCATTCACACATACAAATTTCCCGCTATTCTAATTTTTTTCATAATAAAAATCCTGAATGTGAATAATGGTTTAAAAAAACACAAACCTTAAATATAGAAATAATCGAAAGAAACCCAAACAAACAAACAAAAATCCGTTGTAATCATCAGCATTTAAAAGCTTGTGAGGTCATGTAGAAGATAATGGAAGCTGCCATAGCCCAAATTCAAACTATTTATTCAATTCTTTTTGGAGCTTATAAACTCATTAATATTAGTGATGGGCGAATTTATTCGGCAGGCGCGAATTCGCGGCAAATTTGCGCGATTCGCCGTCAGCGAATAAATTCGCGAAACGCCCGAGAAAATTCGCGTAAAAATTCGCGGGCGTCAAAAATTTTTTTTTTAAAAAAACGGGCGCCGGCATCAAAAACGGGCACCGGCGTAGAAAAAAACGGGTGCGGGCGTCAAAAACTAGACACCGGTGCCGTTTCGCGAATTTTTCGCAGTTTCGCGAATTTCGCGCGAAATTCGCAAATTTTTCGGCGAAGCGAAACGCCACAAATTCGCCCATCACTAATTAATATGATTAAAAAAACAGGAATTCAAGGCATTCAAGTTTTCCCACAATTTTATTCATTCTAGTTTTATTTTATATTTGGAATTTTAAACAATAAAGCAACATTTCTTTGTTTTTTAAAATTGTGAGTTAAGTTGAAGTAAAAAAAATATAAATTACACAAATATAAATAGACCTCTTATAGTAGACATGCCTGGTCAGCTGGACAGGGTTTCTGACATGATAATTTCATTTAATCTATCTACACATCAGTTCTTAAAACTGGGCTTAGGGAGGGTCCCTGCTATGAGAGAAATACTAAATGCAAGGCAGGGTACAAAGGGCAAAATTGATCCTTCAGCTTGAAAAATTTCTGCAGGTCTCTGTGCTCCATTTACCCCATGAATACAACATGGCCTGCAGTTGATGGTGCTGTATTCATAAGGAATTTTTCCTTCCACCCTCCTACCCATCCTCTAACTTGCACAAATTAGTACTAACTGCCTCATGGCAGGACTGTCTTCTGCTTGTTGTCTGATTTGCACCTAGTGCTAATGCAAGTGCTTTTTAAATGAACACTAAGGGGAGCACTTTAAGCCCCCCTTAGTGCTCTTGCATATGCAGCACAGGTCATCGTTTCTTTAAATCTTATAAAGAAAAGAGAGCATATATATGATCTTGGGGATCACCACTGTCCCACTGAAGGAGGGGCCAGTGACCAGCCTACTAGACTAAACCTCATTAAGAACAGATGACTATGTTGAAGGAGAATAGTTCTGAACCCAATTGGATAAGAACATACCTTATCATAAAGCGATTCATTTAAATAAGTTCATATTGATAAAATTCGTATTTTTTTAGAATAGGGATTTTTGTGAAATATCTCTACTAAAGGATGAACTTCTTCTTTAAAGCTTGCTGCCTGCCTCATCTCCAAGCAGACATCCTTGAGACTCCTCTAAGCCTTGCTTCAGTCTGAACCTTATTACTGTGCTTGACCTGTGCCTGGATTTGGATTTAGTTGATTGCCATCTGCCCTGACCTCTACCCTGTTTTACTGATTACAAAGGCTCCCACCTACTTGGCCTTCTGTCTTTCCTCTAGCTGCCCACTGCAACTGCTCCATCACTCATTTAGTGTCCCATATTCAGTTGGTGAATATCAGCACTTGCCATACTCTCTGCCTTCACTGATGGAGTCAGTTGTTAGCAGAAAAGTCCCATCTACGGGGCCCAAACCATACCAGGGCATCACAACCTCTTTATTTCATTTATTTTCATGAAAGGAAAACACGTTAAATGTAGATAAACATTTTAAGAACTGCATCTCTTCTGCCTACAGACACATACCAAGAAACCCGACAAATGGCTATTTTTTTGCATCTCTATGTATAATGCCCTGTTATGGACACAGAATTGACCATACTACTCCTCCTCAAAGATGGCAGTGTTAAAAATGAAACCATCTCTATTTCCATAACACATGCTTGGTAGAACCATTAAACCAGAAAGGCTTCCTTTATGTTGCCTTTCAAAGTGAAAGCTTTTATTTTTGTCAATAAACTGTGTAATTTAAGGGCGTAAGAAAACTTGTGTTGTTTGAGGTCTTTATCAGAGTTCCTGCAAATCAGGTTAATTGGGGATCAACAGAGATTTTCTGACTCTAATGAGGCCTGCTCGCCCAAGGCAAGGCCCCTACTTGATAAGGGACTTTCTCTGTCCTACTGCTAAACTCTTTGATCAGTTTTTTGCTGGGAGAACAACCCCCGGGAATGTCATTGTTTTTTAATTGCCTGATTACCAAATGTTGGAGATAAAAGATAGATGTACTCAATTAATAACATTTACATAGATTAGCATCACTAACAAGCCTCATTAGAAGCTGCTGACTTTGTGTTTAGAAGTCTCCTGTCACTCTCTCTGTCTGTTCAATAAAATGACCCTTGCTCAATAGAATTATTCCCAAATCTATCTGTCAATCAGTCTATCAAATCAATCTGTCTATCGGTCTGTCTGTCTGTCTGCCTCTATCTATCTATCTATCTATCTATCTATCTATCTATCTATCTATCTATCTATCTATCTATCTATCTATCATCTATCTAATATTAAACATGGATTTCATTTTACAAAGCCATTAATAATGATACATTTTACAAGTGGATCAAAATGTGGGAATTCTTTTTGTTGATATTTATTTTATATGTGATGATCAAACAGTAGAAGGTAGATAGACTCTTATAGAGAGAATGCAACATTAAGGGGGTTATTTATCAATGTTCATATAGCACAATTTTTTATTTATTCAGCAAAAAAAAAAAACCCGTAAAATTAGATTGTAATATTTTGGCATCTAAAAGCTTGTGAGGTCTAGTAGAAGTCAATGGGAGCTGTCCTAGTCAAGATCTAAACTAATTATTTGAGTTATTTAGTTTTTTTAGGGATGCACCGAATCCACTATTTTTGATTCGGCCGAACCCCCCAAATCCTTTGTTAAAGATTCCGCTAAAAACTGAACCAAATCCAAATTAGGGGTGGGAAGGGGAAAATATTTTTTACTTCCTTGTTTTAACAAAAAGTCACACGATTTCCCTCCCTTAATTTGCATATGCTGAATCCGAATCCTGCTGAAAAAGGCCCAATACTGGCCGAAATATTGAACCAAATCCTGGATTCGGTGCGTCTCTAGTTTTTTTTAAGCCTGAAAACAGACTAAAAAAGATGATTAAAACACAAATTCAAGGTAGTCGAGTTTTTTTCCATGATTTTACTTATTCCAGTTTTTATATGTTAGTAGGTAATTAATTTGTTAATAGCTTTTTAAATTGTGAGTTTATTCAAAGTAGAAAAAAACCTCTACACAAATCCAAAAACCCAAAATGGGGGGGGGGGAGGGTTTGCTAAGCACCTACCTCTCCTATTGCCTACCCCTAATCCAGGCCCTTCTAAGCCCCCACTGCCCACTTGCCACCTGCCTAGTCTCTGCACGTGAGCTGCACTCATTCACACTGGTACGTGCTATTGCTGGTGCATGTGCACTCAGTGGAAGGGGCCCTGGGTTCAGCAAGGTTGCCTAGGGTACTTGGCTGTCCACAGCTTATGGCACATAGGGTGTATTCTCCTGAATGTGCCCTTGCCCTTGTTTAGTTGAATGGAATCCACCAATCACTCTGGCAGGAAGAATCCATTTAACCAAAGGAAGCACCCTGGGAACATAGTCTTAAGGGTTAAACTTCTACTTTTAGAGGTTTATTTCTAAACGATGAGTATAACAGCATAGAAACATTATCTCTGTGTATAACTTCCAAATGTTTAAAAGCCATTCATTTCCAGCTCTTATTGGTACAAACAAGAGTCCATTGGGATAGCAGAAGTGTCAATGTTTAAGAGCATAGGAGCTCATTCCTATCCTCATATAAACACTGTATTGTGCAGTTTCCACATTTTCTTTGGGGGGAGGAAGGGAGTGAAGAAGGGGCCCCAAGAAATAGCCCAGTCAAATGCAAACTTCAGAATAAAAGTGAAGGTAACGACACAGAATGCATTTTCTTGTGTTTTCCTAGGAAACAGTTGCCAGGACAAAACAGCACATAATGTCCATGTGCCATTAGCCTTACTTAATCCCTTTTATTCTTTATTCTATTCATTAACCACTCCTTTTTAAAAAAAAAAATATTATCAAAGGGATCATTTAATTGCTATTAGTGCCTCCAATACTGCGCAACATGTATGCGATGTATTTTTCTATATATCTTCACTTTCACTGTATACAATGATTTGAACTTCAATTTGATGTTTCTTAGGAAATAAAACTGATATTCCTTTGGTTTAGCCAATGCTAATTTGAAAATATTAAGCTGTTCCTGGCTCCTGGTAGAGATAGCACCAGTGCAAAAAGATTCTCCCAATAAGAGACCAAATATCAATGGGCAAAATATACACTAGAAAGGAAGAACTTTCATCTTCAGTATTATTTTATAGCTATATACCATAATTATAACTCCTGTAGTTCCCTAGAGATATATTGTCTATATATATATATATATATATATATATATATATATCATGCTGCAAATTAAAAAAATGCTAAAATGCTAGATGTGGCACCAAGAAAGCTTCTGATTAGGCTTTTGATCTTTAGCCCCCCAGCAGCTTCACATGGAGCCAAATCACATACCTTGAGTTCCTATTCGCATAAGGGAGCTGGGATCTATTTTCAGCAGGGTACTAATTGGTTTAACAACCAGGGTAGGCTGATTGCCTCCTGCCTATGGAGAATCTCATAAAGACAACAATATTTCTGTACCTACAATTAGTCTGCTTGGTCTACTGGGGTCAAAAGCTGGAAACAAATAAGTCTGCTGCACCACAAAACCACAGCAGATCAAGCACTTTTTATGTTTACTTGGAGAAGTGTATATGTTTTTTATCTGTAAATCTATATGTGTAGAACATGCACAGATCGTGCATTTATGATGCAATTATTGTCTAAAGCCTTGGTTTCCCAAGTAAGTGAACAAGTAATGCTCAGGATCTTTGGGTTTGTATTCTATAGCCACTGTAAGCTGATAAGCCAATAAAGTGCCTTGTAGATGATATACCACTCTAACTTTATAATACTATTGCTGGGTTTTTATTTGACTCATATACTTGCTTTAGTTTTGTTGTTTAAAAAAAATGAATAGGAGTACATAAGAATAAAACCAGGATCAGTTTTTAGTCCATGCCCTAAATTGAACTTCTTATATTAGTCTGTACAGAAAAGTAGTAAAAAATATGCTACCATATTCAATGATTTGTAATCCCCTTAACTACACACATTGAATACATGTCCAGCAACCAATCAGGATATAGGAGCTATATTAATCCTTTCCTTATTTGTATCCAAAACCATTTCTTATTTCTTTTGATTGTTCCTTACATATGTAATGCAGGTATTGGACCATTGGATCCAGAATGCTTGGGACCTAGGCTTTTCAGGATAAGGGGTCTTTCTGTAATTTAGATCTCCGTGCCTTAAGTCTACTAAAAATCATTTAAATATTATTATTATTAACTTGTATTTTTAGAGCACCAAAATATTGCGATTGGATTGTTTTGCTTCCAATAAGGATCAATTGTATCTTAGTTTGGATTGAGTACAAGGTACTGCTTTATTGTTACTAGGGATGCACCGAATCCAGGATTCGGTTCGGGATTCGGCCTTTTTCAGCAAGATTCGGATTCGGCCGAATCCTTTTGCCCAGCCGAACCGAATCCGAATCCTAATTTGCATATGCAAATTAGGGGCGGGGAGGGACTTTTTGTCAGAAAACAAGGAAGTAAAAAATGTTTTCCCCTTCCCATATGCAAATTAGGGTTCGGATTCGGTTCGGTATTCGGCCGAATCCTTCGTGAAGGATTCGGGGGTTCGGCCGAATCCAAAAAAGTGGATTCGGTGCATCCCTAATTGTTACAGACAAATGAAAATCATTTTTAAAAATTTGAATATTTGAATATATTTGAATAATTTTAGTCTATGGGAGATGGCCATCCCATCATTCAGAGCTTTCTGGATAACGGGTTTCCGTATAATGGTTCCCATACCTGTATTATGTTTGTGAATGCAAAAGAAAATAAACAAAAATAGTGCAGGTAATTTATATAAATATATTTATAAACAACACAGAACTGAGTAGTTACTTTACTACTGGGCTATAGTGAAGAGCAAAAATTTTTTGCCATGTAAGATTTGCTGTGAACTTCCTGGTTTTGCTGCTGCTGAAAATGTTTGTGAAACTGTGATAAAAATTTCCAATGTGGCTCCTTTCACAAAAAAAAAAAAAAAGACAAAAAAAGCTGCACGACAAACGCACACATCATTTTATCCTTCCCCTCTCCTTCCACATCGACAAAATGTATCTGAGCCATCCCACTGTCTATATAAGAATATACACATAAATACATGGTTTATTCACTGATGGGGTTATACTGTATAATAAAAGACAGTACATTTGCCTAGGGGCAGTAACCCATAGCGACCAATCAGCAGGTAGAATTTACTAGTCACCTGTTTAAATGCAAGCATTTTATTGGTTGCTATGGGTTACAGCACCAGGGCAAATGTAGTGCCTTATATTACATACTCTATGGGGGTTAGTGTAGTAGAAGATACCATTACCAGCCAACCAGACGTTTTGTCAAAAAGCACAGGCATGTTTTTTAAGAAATTGGCCTTTTTTCTATTAAGTGGCCTAGTGGATAGAAGGTCCTATAACAATGTAGGGGTGTGTAGTAGTGAAAAATGTAAGTGATTCTGAATCCCAATTTTGTAGTCCAAAAGCAGAAACAAGGTGCCAAGAAAAAAACGACCATAGACGCTAATATAGTTTGCTACAAAAATGATGTACAAAGAAAAAAAAATTGTTTGCAGCAAAAAAGTTTTTATTTTTCGATGTTTCGCAAATTTTATGCTGGTTTGCAAATTTTTCAGCAGATTCGTAAATTTTCAAAACGGGACAGATTCGCTCTGGGCTACCATATAAATATAAATGCTACGGAACTTAGCTTTCTGTTTTTATATGCTGCTCTTGAGTAGAAGGGGCAGATTTACTGAGGGTCAAATATTGAGGGTTAATTAACCCTCGATATTCGACTGCCGAATTGAAATCCTTCGACTTCGAATATCGAAGTCGAAAGGATTTAGCGATATTCCTACGATCGAAGGATCGAAGGATCGAAGGAATAATAGTTCGCATTTTAATCCAACGATCGAAGGCTAACATTGGCCTCGGTAGGTTTCAGGAAGTATTTTTTAAAGAGACAGTACTTCGACTATCGAATGGTCGAATAGTCGAATGATTTTTACTTCAAATCATTCGATTCGAAGTCGAAGTCGTAGTCGAAGGTCTACGAAGGTCTACGAAGGTCAAAGTAGCCTATTTGATGGTTAAAGTAGCCATATTCGACCATTCGAAATTCAAAGTATTTTTTCTTCTAATCCTTCACTCGAGCTAAGTAAATGGGCCCCTAGGTGTACTATATATTTATGGTTACAGCAGAACTGAATGAAGTTGAATACAGGAGTCCTATATTTCAACTCTACTGGGTTTCCTGCATGTTAAATACTCCACATGAGTACTGTAAATACAAAATAATTATGTTTTTTGCATGTTTAATATTCTAGTTGAAAACAGAGGTACTCTGTATACTCTTTACAAATCAACAGAACTGAGTAATCTGCATTGGAAATACTCTACTTGAGTATCGGTGTACTATGTAGATACATTTCTAGACACATTGATACATAAATACGTTCCTATGTAGATATACCTCTTATAAAAGTAACATTCAACTGTAACGGGATAATTGTGCTGCGGAATTGTAGAAACCCTTGCATGTATTTGTTTGTTAGGATGCAACTGCCTGGAATAAATATCATCCAGCCCACTTCACCCTTTGTTTTATGGGATGGGAATTAGGAGTCTCTTTGTCTACAATTTCAAGAAGTCAAATCTTATTCAATTCAAATTGCTTTATGGAAAATGTCCCCCTTCTTCGGCATCCGGATGTATTTGTAGCAATAAGTATTTAATGTACCCTCCCCTAACTTCCCCAATGGATCCGTTTAAGGAGAATATATATATATATATATTTGTTCATGTTAAAAATACTCAAGAATTAATATTCAAATGAGCCAATCATTAGAATGACACATTCAATTAAAAACCAGTGTTTTTAACTGTTCTGCTTTGCCAGTGGTTTCCTAGGCCTAACAAATGCAGGGGCGTGAATAATGACTTAATCTTAAATATAATGATTTTTACCTAGCTTTACTTGTTATTTCCGCGTGATATATCCCTTTGATCTGTAATCACAGTCTTTGCATCATTATAAACTACGCATTGCAAGAGTCAATGCGAGTGCTTGTTCATAGGTGGGTAGTTCGAGGACTCATTAAAAGATTTACAATTTTATGTTTGATAAACATTTGGGAAGCACAAGTCAGCAGCCTTAAAGACTTTGAAACATTGCAGAACATGCAAGCCATCCCACTGCAATAGCAAATTAGAATTTAATGAGAAGACCACACATTCTATTGTTTTGGAATATGAAAGGCACCCTGTTGTCTATAGTTGCTGGCTATTCTCCTGCTGATCATTAGAATTCTTTTCTCCTCACTAGATTCTCAGCTTGAAAGCCCGTTTTTTAAAGGTCGTTTTTTGTTTTTCTTTTTGTGAGATGTGGGTAACTTTGTGGAGGAATTTATTTACCACAATATCTGTGGATGGCACAACCCAAGGCAAAATGAACGGCTCTTACAACCTCTTTGTCGCTACATCAAAGATCGTCAAGTCTTTTGCTGTAACATGAAGCAGCAATAGAAAAACAACAACAATAAAAATCTTCCTGACACTTGAAATGCTCATTAAAAAGTTATTAACACGAAACACTGGGTAAAATATCATTGGGTAAACAATATAGCTATTGGTCCTGAAGTAGGGTTGCCACCTAGCCTGTATTTTACTGGCCTGGCCAAAATGATGGTTGATCCCAATGTTATTAATAGGGAAAATATATAGGATGGTCGGTATTTTTTTCCAGAAAAGGTGGCAGCCCGATACTGCAGTAATCTTATATCATGAATACATTCTACTACAGGGCCTAAATTATCCAAAATGCAGTAAAAAAAAAGTCTATCTACAATCTTTATTATTATTGTTATTTGGCTCTACTATTACTACATAAGAGGCTATGGGGTAAATTTACTAAGCAGCGAAAACTTGCCAGCGATGGCTTCACAGCCATCCCAACACATCGCCAGGTGAAAATTCGCTCAGACAAGGATAATTTACTAAAATGCAAAGTTGAGTCTAGGGCGCCGAACGCTGGCGAATTTTTGCGTTAGTTCAGCAATTAAATCAAAGATGGGCTAGCATTCAATTCTGCCTAGCGCAACTTTGTTAGAGGTCTTTGCTCAGGCTAATTTGCATATGGAGGGAAATTATAAAGTTGAATGGACGTATATGTTGCAGCAAATACATTACATTACACAAGCCCAGGGAACTTTAATAAAGAAAATAGTTGTTATAATGCCCTACAAACTGTATAGTTTGTGTTCCATATGTTAGAAAATGTATGGGGGAACTCAATTACCAAAAAAAAACTTTTAAGGAAATTTGCAGGCTATCACTTTAAGAAAAGGAAAAGATGCAGTTTTTTTGGTACTTTTGCCACTAAAAATATGATGTAAGTAACAGAAGATTGAGGAAGTCCTATGCACTCCAATGAGCTGGTGAAGGCAAGTCTGTTGTAAGTGGTAACCTTCAGTAAAATCCGCATCTTAGTGAATTTGCGGAGTAACGTCCATTCGCCAGAGCAAAAATTTGCCCATCGATTGAGTGCGAACGACCGCTAACGGCTGTCTATTTTGCTAGCGAAGTTACGCCTGTAAATCGGCAAAGTTCCTAAAAGCGGTAACGCTGGCGAATTGTCGCCACCGTTACTCACTTTGCCTGCAAATACAAAATTGTGTATGTGCCCAAACACACTCATTACACTTATGCATTGTTGTGCCAGTGTGCCGTCATGATATATTGTGCGCAAGCAAACCAACTAATGCTTCAATATTACTGACCATGTTGTCTGCGGGTAGAAGTTGCTGCGAGTGCCTGGGACCCTCTGAAGATATTTTTGTGGGGGCCCTGTTACGTGTACTTATGCCACTGTCTATCATACATTTTCCAGGACTGAATTAATACAGTATGTGCTTTGAATTAAAACGGTTCTGCTTTCCCTCATTGTCATGTTCCTCTGTAAATAAAACACGCAAATAAGCAGCAACTACAAAAATATTAATGTATCGATTCCAGGGGATCAATTAACTCCTCTGAGTCTATTCACCATCAAAGTGTTCTAACTAGATTAGCACAGCGCCTAGCAATAAATCAATCTTGAATACATTATAAATATTCGCTTTAAAACTGCAGTATCTCCATCATGTACATGCTTTCTTTTAACAACCATTGTGCAAGGTGCAGACATATTTTATTCTAAACTCCCTTTTAGATTTAGCTACAAGTCATACAGATTGCATCTAGTAAGTCAGGCCAATATCAAAATACTCATAGGTCATGTGCTTCTGTATGACTCGATCACATCTAAGACAAAGCATGAGCTTGATTTAATACAACGTGATATGATACTTTTCGTATGATAAGTGCGATTTTTCACATGTCTGCTATGCAATTCATTGCACTAAGCACTTATCACATTACCAGACATATCTTTATGCAACATATGTTTTCGGAAGCTAATGGTCCATTAAAAGTGCAAGTCACGCTTAAGTTTCGCAATTCAATTCAACCTTAATCCGATCATCGAGTGAAGTCTGTTACGTTATCTTCTGGTTTCCCTTACGGCAACTTGACAGTTCTCTCATTCTTTAAATTCTATATAGCAATGACTTGAATTCAGCAAGCTTGCACATTTATTGCATTCTATTAAATATAGCCCCATGTGAAAACACAACATTCCAAACCCAAAGGTATCTCAGTGGTATTTCCCAAAGTGTTGGATTGCTCCTCCGCTAGTGGAGGCTAAAGCAGTGGAGAAGGCTCCCCCAATCTTTTGGATATTCCTGGAATCTTAGAATAAAGGTCAAAAAGAGTGGTATTTGGGGGGACCATTGTTCCATTTAAAGGAGAAGGAAAGTCTTTTAGCACTTGGGGAGCCAAATGTAAGGCACCCCCAAGTAAATGTATTTACTTGCCTGAAACCCCGGGCCGGTGCTCCTATCAGCAGAAAACTGCACTAGCCCAGGGTTATTCCAGTGAGCACCATTTTTTCTTTCTTCAAATTTCCCGGCAGACGCATGTGCAGTAGAAGGAAATAGGCAAGTTTTTAGTTAAAGATCTGCTTTTCACTCTAATGCGCAGGCGTGCAAAGAAAAAAGAAGCCAAAGAGGGTCGCTCAATGGTGCTCGCTGGTATAACCCCAGGCAGTTTTCTGCTGATAGGAGCACTGGCTCGGGGTTTCAGGCAAGTAAATACATTCACTTGGGGATGCCTAACATTTGGCACCAACAAGTGCTAAACAATTTTCCTTCTCCTTTAATGTTGGAACTATAGCAGAATAGCTTATATAGCAAAGTTTATCTGTACCTCGTTATGAGCTAAGGATGGCCCTCACCAAGGGTTTGACCTGGGGGTGACAACCACTTCCTTAGCTTCACCCTGCTAAGAGGAGCAACTCTGATGTAGAACCCAATAGCATAAAATTCATTAGAAGGTAGTAGTTGCAGGTCATTGAGCACTGAGACACCTTGGGGACCTTTAGACAAATAGACAGTGTTGTGTGGGAGACCATTGTTTCATTCAATGTTGGAACTGTAGCTGAATTGCACATACAGCGATGCTTATCTGTAACCTAGTTATATAATAAGGTTGATCCTTACAAAGGGTTTGACCTCCAAAGGGGATGTAAACCACTGCCTTAGCTCCACCCTCCTAAAAGGAGGAGAGCCCAATGGCACAAAATTCATTGGCAGTGAGTTGTAAGTGGGTCATAAAACACTGAGACACTATGGGGACCTTTAGAAGATGTCCAAATATATGAACAGCTGTCTGTATAAAAGATGTTTATAATTCCATCACGCCCAAATTCTATCCAACTGCCTTACAAGTACTTATGTACTCTACACCATAATCTTTCTCTGAGGCGTTTAATGTTTACAGCAGGTCTACAGATAGGGTTGCCACCAGCTGGTATTTAACCGACCCAGCCGGAAAAGCAGGTTTCAAGGCCGGTGCCGGTATTGAAGAAATACCGACAATTACAAGGCCGGTAAAATTCTGAGGGGAGAAATGGCCAAAGCAGCTTCGCTGCTCCCTTCTCAAAATCCTGCGGCGCCTGGGATGTCACGGCGCTTACGTGAATTTGTGACATCACAATCGCATGTGCAGCAATTTGTGGGCGGAGCTACCGGTTGCAGGGGGATTGTGCTGACATAAGTTTTACATGCTGCACAAAGAGCATAAAAGAATGATGCTCACTGCTGCACCCACTTGCTGCATATCTATATATATATATATATATATATATATATATATATATATATATATATATATATATATATATATATTAGGGAGGATTATCTAGTTAGTTAACCCAACAAGCATACAAATTAAGTATATGAGTGAAAGAAGCATTTTTTAGTGGCCTACATACGTTGAAATGGCAAAGATAATCCTTGGAAACCATGTATTGGGCTTTGCTAGAATATGTATAGAGCCGCAGGAGGGAACAGGGATACTGTTGTCACACAATTATCCCCTTTTTGTTTTTCTTTTTTGAATCAATTCCATTTTTATGTTTGTTAGATTGTGCTATGTTGGCATATATAGTTATGTATTTAAAAGCTCAATGTTTTGTTTCTTGTGAGTTATCTCTAGTTCTCTTTTGAGCTAAGGGACTTGTTGTGATGATCAAGGTACTGTTACTAATCCCAGATCACTCCCCACTTAGCTGAATGGGAAAGGCTGTGTGTTTCACTGCACCCACTACTAAAGATAGAAAGGATTTGGGCACTAGTAGTGGGTACCAGGAGTTCTGAAGTTCATATTGTCATGACTAATGGCATTAATAAAGCCAAGGTAATGAAAACCACAGTGTCTCCAAACATTTCAAAGAACAACATAAAATGAACCCTGCATGTTTAATGTACTGGGGTATAGAAGTAATAAAAAACCAATGGAGAGGAGGTGATTTAACAAAAAAAACATTGCAAAATGAGAGTAAATGGATTTATAGGGTGGAATCCTATATACCTAAGGGGTTAAATATATATATTAATTTAAGGACTTTCCTGTAATTAAACCTGGGTATTGAAAAAAGAAGTTTAATAAGTGTGTATACTATCAATAGGAAATGGATAATATAATGCAAAAGGTTTTAAAGTATATTGGTAACTTTAGGAAGTTTGAAATGTAACATATATACTTGCAAGAAGTGGACAATGCTTTGTAAAATATAGTCTTAAATTTACTGCACAAACTGAAATGGGTTGCTAGGACAACCGTTACGATCGGAAACAGGAAGTATATCGTAGTCGTTGCCACGACAACGAAAAGAACAAAAGGCGCACTTGCGCAGAGACATTCCTGAAGCCTTGAGAAAGTCCGTCTGAGACGAAAAGCGTCGGCTGTGACGTCATTCAAGGGGGCCCAGACACCGCACGCTGACTATGCCGGCAAATTAACATCTCTATACAGCGAAAAATCGGGTGGAGCTGGGAGGACCTTGAATTGACTCTTTATATGTGCATACTCCAAGAATGTTTGTGAGTGAGATTTTAAACTTTTAAATTCTTTTAATAAATTGTTTTACACGATGTTAAGCATATGTCCATAGATGCCAAAACGAACGGAACAGCAACAACGAACGTTCTTAATTCGAACAAATAATTAAAACGTCTGTGAGTATATTCATATGTCAAACACAGGCGGTGAATTATTTATACGCTGGTGAATGGTTGCGGGGTGATTAAACCGCACAGGTGGAGAGACACTTCTTATTTTTAATAATCACAGGGGTGCCATATACCTAACAAGGAATTACTACACTATATATTTCTCTCTTCTTTCCCCGAGCTTTTAGCGCTGGTTTATCTACCTTTAATCCCTACTATATATCCGAAGGAGAACGGATTTTACAACCGGCAGAGGGGCGTGAACTACAGAACCTGGATAACTTTCCTTCTTTTCATTTTTGATTAATAAAGCCACCACAAGTAGCAGAGATCAAGGCAGCACTACTGTTCTTTTATCAGAGGGGAAATTAAGACAATAGGGTTCATTCACTTACCCTGACTCAGTGAGCAAAGTGCAGTTTTGGACCCAATGACCATGTTTTTTTTTTTTACACAATGCACCATTTTTGTGACAGAATTCATGTGCCATTGTGTACGCAATTGGTTGCAAATGTGCTGCATCTGACTCTTTTGTTCTGCATCTGGTTCATCAAAATAGAAGCACCTGCATGTGCCTTTCGCTGTAAATTGCACATAGTTGCATCAAATATTTCCAAAGTCTGTCTGACTTCATTTTGGGATTTTGCCATGTGATGGACATCTGCTCCTGATTCTCTGCATAGATTGACACAGGAAAGCCTGGTCAGGAGATCAGAACTGTAGCTCCAGGGTTCACACAACTCTGAGCATCAAAAAGGGCAACGGCGATCAATTTTCTAATGGAGGACAGGAAGGACTGATCATTGCTGAGTACAACTTTACTGAAGTGAGCAGAGCCCATTTGGACCCAAATAACTTTAATAGAAGAGGCTTTGGATTCAAGTAAGTTGCCCACATCATCTGTGGACCTAAATGAACCCTAATACCAGTCTTGAATACTATACACATCTCTATACATGGGCAAATTGCCTAATAAATGTTTCTCCAGGACTTACCCAACTTGACATTGCGTAAAACATTGTTTGCTGATAAACAATTGTTATCCCTTTATTTTCTGCATACATTCTTAAATAGGATCTTGCCTTCAATACACTGTAATTTCTTGTCTCCAATTAAAAAAAATGGAAATAGAGAGAACCTTGAAGGATTCGAGTTAAAAGAACAACAATGAGAAGGTTACCGAAATCCAGTTTGTTTTCAATCGACAAGAGGTTTCTATAATTAGATTTAATTACTTGTATAAATATATACAGGGTCAATACAATAACGCCTCGGCAGACCTTTTCATCAGAGGGACTTCTCAAAGGGCACAAAGGGATCACTTATTATTGTATGAAAGCGGACTTCATCTTCAGCTCCATTAAGGTTATTTCCAAGGAAGCCTAGTGAACACAGTGGCTGCTCTAGTAGCAGAGGTAATGTTTGCTGAGTTGAAAGCATCATAAAGGGTTGAATATCGACTATTGAGATAGCTGTTAAAGCCTGTATTAAATTCATCATTGGGTATGGCCACTATTGCACCTATAGTAGATAGTATTATTATACTTTATCAAGCAACCAGGCAGCAGTTTAAATGAGAGAATGGAAAATAAATAGGAGAGGGCCTGAAAAGAAAGATACATGATAAAAAAGTAACAATAACAATAAAATCGTAGTCTCTTATAGCAATTGTTTTTTAGCTGCTGGGGTCAGCGGCCCTTATTCAAAGGCTGGAATGAGTCTGAAAGCAAATAATTCATAATCTATATAGAATAAAAAATGAAGACCAAATAAAAAAAGTTGCTAAGAATAGGACATTCTATAACTTATTAAAAAGTGAACATTAGTTACTGTATATAACATATATGTATGTATTTTTCTTTGTGTACGTTAAGTCACATGAAAGTGAAACAATAACAAAAGCATCTCTAGATGAAGCAAGCAAAAAGCTGTACTACTGGTTACTTCTATACACGGTAGTTGATTATGAAAAGTCTTTCCAATAACTCCTAGATCTCTTCTTCCACTAATCGTTTATTTTTCTCTCCCCAGTATTACTATACAGTAAATTACGCATAGAAACAATTGTGTAAGTTATTTTTTTTGTCCAGCAGAGACCCTCACCCAGGAATACCATTTAATCCTTATTTACTGCACATCATGCGTGGAAATCATCATGATAGCGGATGGAGCGTGGAGATGATTGTCTAAGTGCAAGTTCTGATATTACAGATATTTTTTACAGGTATTTGAGAAATTAGGCGTTCTTGCTCATGACAATGACTACACATGGAGTGTAGAGAGGACTGCAAGAGCTTTCTGATATTACATAGATCTTTTATCTGAAAAACGATATAATTTTCCTTAGAAGTATTACTGTGTGCTGTGCGCAGAGCTGATTGTATAAGAGCTCTCCAACATCGTGTTGATCTCCTCTCCTAAAGATTACATTTTTTTGGCTCTCATTATTGCTATGCATGTTGTATTGAGATGATGTTAAGATCTTTCTGAGAGCATATCTACTGTAACTCCTCATCTGCAGATTCTATATTCTGGCTTCTGAGTATTATTATGCAGGGTGTGTGCAGGGTGGCTAGAGATGACTATGTTAGATCTTTCTCTACCAGAGATTATGGCAGAGGAAAACAAGCCATTCTGCCAGTGTTAAAATATGTGTAGCTCATCTGTATGCATAATTCAGAATTCCAGAACAACAAAAACATAATATTAAAGTAAGAATAAAATCTATGCTTAAGTCAAATAACAAAAAGCATTGCATGTATATCCTTCCTTATAAATTTAAGTGGAAAAATGTTTCACAAAATACCATGATTTTTGCCCACAGTGCACCAATGTTTTCCAGCATCCTATGGAATAATATAAAATTGCCACCAGCACCAGCAGGCATCTGCCATGTAAGGGAATGAGCCTCATTATAATATATTATATATTAATAGTGTCCATTAGCATACTATTCGTATAGTAACTGCTACTATCCCTGCTACAGTACAGGTGTGCTCAATTTTCTATCCAGTCAGTGCATAATAATCTGACAGTAAGGAGTGTTCATGTAGATGACCGTTGGTCTCCCTCATGCCACTGTGGGCACAAACGTATCAGCCAAATACTTTTGCACCTATGGAATGAGGCACCATGAATGGCCCTGGACAACTGTTGGAAAAGTAAAGGGCCATGACATGACAAAGTATAATCAAAGACATCAGTGGACATTTACATAAAATGAAAACAGTGGGGCAAAATCATCCATTTTATTTTGCACTTTTTTTGCATTTTGTCCACTTTGTTCTGCTGTATAATTGCAGCAATTCTCTAAAATGGAGCACAGAGACCTGCGTCTAGCCCCTTGAAGAGTATGACTTATCCCCTAACTTGAGCATCAGAACTAAGGAGGTAAGGACAGACTCGCCTGCACCCTCTGAAGTTGCACTTTGCTCCTTGTGCTTGATTCTGAATCCATTGTAGTAGTAGTGATGGGCGAATTTGCGAAAAATTAGCGAAATGGCGCCATTTTTCCGAAAAATTTTTTTTGACGCGGGCGAATTTTTGACGCGAATTTTCGCGGGAGTTTCGCGAATTTATTCGCTGGCGGCGAATCGCGCAAATTCGCCGCAAATTCGCACCTGGCGAATAAATTCGCCCATCACTAATTGTGAGCTGAAGACTGCAGCATTCCTTGAAGTGTAAGTGCTTGTGAGATGAATGCTAAGGGAAGAACTTGCACCCCAGAGAAAGATAAATTACCCCTATTGAGATCTGATTTTTTATCTTTAGTTAATATGAGCAGTTATCAGCATGGCTTTATGAAGGATAGGTCATGTCAGACTAATTTGATAGCTTTTTATGATGATGTAAGATGCTGGACAGAGGGGAAGAAGTGGATTTGGATTTTGCCAAAGTGTTTGATACTGTGCCCCACAAATGACTGCTTTCTAAACTAAGGTCTGTTGGGCTTAATGAAGTCATTTGCACATGGATAGGAAACTGGCTACAGGATCAGGCACAGAGGGTAGTTGTTAATGGTACATTCTCTATTTGGAGTAAGGTTCTTAGTGGGGTCCCTCTGGGCTCTGTATTTTATTTAACTTATTCAATTAACGACTTAAGGGGTTTGTATTGTAAGTAATGTATCAGTGTTTGCAGATGACACAAAACTATCCAGCTCAATTAATTTCATCCAAGATGCGGCATCCTTGCAACAGGATCTTGACAAACTAGCAATTCGGAGTGGCTAAGAAGCAGGTGAGATGTAGGGGCAGATTTACTAAGGTTCGAGTGAATTTTCGAAGTACAAAAAGTTCGAATTTTGAAGTAATTTTTTGGATACTTCGACCATTGAATAGGATACTACAACTTCGATTTACTTCGACTTCGATTCGAAGTAAAAATCGTTAGAATATTCGACCATTCGGTAGTCGAACTGCTGTCTTTTTAAAAAAACTTCAACTTCAATACTACGTTAACTTAAACCTGCCGAAATGCTATGTTAGCCTATGGGGAGCTGCCAGAGCATATTTCTAAGTTTTTGGGTATCGAAGGTAAATCGTAAGATTCGAAGTACGATCGGAGTGCAATCGCACAATGAATAAAATCCACTTCCACTTCAAATTCGAATGTCAGAGGATTCTATTCGATGGTCGAATTTCGAAGTATATACCACTTCAAAATTCGACCCTTGATAAATCTGCCCCATAATGTTGAGAAATGTAAAGTTATACACCTGGGATGTAAAAATATCCAAGCCACTTATACCCTTAATGGGACTGCATTAGGCAAATCCATAATAGAAAAGCACCCTGGGGTCCTTGTAGATGATAAACTTGGCTGTAGCAAGCAATGCCAGTCAGCAGCATCAATTGCCAATAAAGTCTTGAGCTGTATGAAAAGGGGCATTGATTCACGGGAGGAGGGGGTCATTCTTTCACTGTACAGAGCACTGGTAAAGCCCCATCTAGAATATGCCGTACATTGTTGGTCTCCAGTGCTCAAACAGGACCTTTTTGAATTAGAGAGGGTACAGAGAAGGGTAACTAAACTGGTAAGTGTGGAAAATCTCAGCTATGAGGAGAGACTGGCCAAGTTGAGTTGTTCACGCTGGAGAAGAGGTGTTTGAGGGGTGATATGAATTGTATAAATATATAGAGGGTCATATAATAATCTCTCTAAAGCTTTATTTACCAGTAGGTCCTTCTAGTTGACAAGATCACCCATTCTGATTAGAAGAAAAGAGATCCCCCCCTAAATATTAAGAAGGTTTTTTTTTATAGTGTGTGCTGTAAAGATGTGGAATTCTCTCCCTTAAATCAGTCGTACGGGCTGATACATTAGATAGCTTTAAAAATGGGTTGGATGGCTTTTTAGCAAGTGAGGGAATACAGGGTTATGGAAGATAGCTCATAGTACAAGTTGATCCAAGGACTAGTCCGATTGCAATCTTGGAGTCAGGAAGGATTTTTCCCCATCTGAGGCAAATTGGAGAGGCTTCAAAAGAGTTATTTTGCCTTCCTGTGGATCAACTAGCAGGTAGGCAGGTTATATATAGACTTAAACAGTTGAACTTGATGTGTGTCTTTTTTTCAACCTAACTCGCTATGTTACTATGTAACCTTATGTCCCATTGTACATTATGTCAAGCTGAACAGCAGACTTGGTGAAATAAGGCTCACAGGTGCCTCGCACTAACTGGAGATATAGCGGAGGATGGAAACAGAAATCGCAGCAGGGCAGAGTAGCTGGGAAGCCAAAAAGAAGTACAAGGGAGTTAAACAAAGTTGTAGTCAACAGATCTGGGTTGAGGAGGCAGCAGAGTATCAGAGGTAAGATTCAGACCGAAAGTCAAGTCAGGGAGCAGGAATCAGCAAAACAGAGGTTAGGTGAACAAGTAGAAGTTGATAACCAAGCAATTAATGGTAGCAACTGGCATCAATTTAAGGAGTGAATGCATGTGTCAACAAGGACACACCAGTGGCAGGATACTACTGTAGCACATTGATCATGAGATGTACATCTCTGCATTGCACAATTATATGCCACCAACAATGGGAACCATCCTGCAAATGCACCCGACTGCATCTGCCAGTCAGGAGCTTTGGTGGCAACTTCACCTACTCATATGGGGGCAAATTTACTTACCTCCGAAGATCCTCCAGCGATGGCTTTGCTCACATCCGCAACACTTCGCTAGGCGTAGATTCGGCGGGACATCGCAAATTCACGAAGATCCGAAGTTGAGCACAGGTTAATGAATGCTTGCAAAGTTGTGCTAGCGATATTATGATAAGCAGTCTGAAGTTACGCTATGCAGAATTAGCATACGGTGTGCAGTTAAATTACAATGGACGTGTATGCTGCAGCAACTACATTACAATACAATAGGCCGTAGAAACTTAATCGAATTAAATAGAGGTCTTGTATTGCCCTACACATGTGCCCACTGTATAGTTTAGGTGCCAAATGTAAGGGGGAAGGAGGGTAACCCAAAAAAATTTTTCGATCTTTTTCAGCCGATCACTCAGTAAAGTTTTGAAGAAACTTCTATCTACTCTATTGCACTTCGCCTGGTCTGAGCTGGCAAAGTAAAGTCTGGCACAAGAGGTAACGTTCAGCAAAATCCGCAACTTAGTGAATTAGCGTAGTTACGTCCCTTCGCCAGAGCGCAACGTCGCCTGGCATTAGGGTGAGAAGTACCGCTAGAGTCTGTCTACTTCGCTAGCGAATTTATGCCAGCACCCATTAGTAAATCGGCAAAGTGCCAAAATTATGCCACGATGGCGAATTTTCGCTAGCGTTAGCCACTTCATCCTTTAAATGACAAGGAAGAAAGGCAGTCCTTTAGGTTTAAATGTTACCTTGTGGAGGATAGGAGGTGTGAATTACTGTTGCCAATTATTCAAAAGAAAAGAAAAAATAGTAAGAGCCCCCGTACTCTCAAATGAATTAACTAACTTATCTAAATTATATAGTGAACCAATGAGTCGATAATTATAAAGTGCTTGTGCTAATAAGAAAGATTTGTTTGATTGATTAAAGCCTTTTGATAGGCTTTAAATAGATAACAAAACAACAAGTTCAGAGAAGCATAGAGTTGCTTTTTCTGTGTATTAAGAATAGCCAGTGCCAATTTGTTAATTTATGTACTTAATCTATAAGCAATAGATTCAAGATTCCAATAAATTATAAAGTGCAAGTGCTCAACCGTTACTCAGTTGCCGACTGAGTGTGGTTCAAAATAATATGCAAGTGCTAGTGCATTATAAAATCACAAGGTAATTCATTAATAATATAGTTTTACAAAAAAAGGAACCAGGACCAACATTCAAGGAAGTTTGAGTAGGAAAAGGAAAATAGTGTAGAGGTGGAGAAGTCCCAAAGAAACTGCTGCCTATTATTTTCTAAGCGCCCTGGGACCCCACACGGGGAGAAAGTAGTAAACTGAGGACTGTGGTCTCGTATATTACATGCCCTATCTCTTAAAGAGCTAAAATCTAAAAAACCACAAATCCACCAGTGCCACATGAACAACAGAGAATGAAGAAATTGAATGCGGTTCCCTGGACCAGACTATGAGTACCCAAATTCAGTTAAAAAAGATTGTTTTTAAAAAAAACAGAAGTTAGAATCTAAGCAACCATTAAATAAAGTAAAAATATTATTGTGAAGAGAGGCTCTGCCAACGCGTTTCGCTAAAAAGCTTTGTCAAGGCAAATGGTGTCCACTCCTGCTTGCACGTTTTTTAAGGACTTCCGTGTTTAGAGATCTCGCGAGATTTCGCGCAGCATTATGCGTGTTTACGTCTGCGTCAAATGACGTCCTCTCGTGTATTCTGTGTTCTCACGAGATTTGCACATCAACAAAACTTAGAGTCAACTTAGAGTCTCAGTCAACGCCCACACTAGATTGACATATTAGGACACCCTATGTCCTCCACATTAACCCCATATATTAGACTTCACCCAATTCAAGGTGAACATGTCTAAATGGGGAAACGTGTTAAACACATGTAAAAAGGGGAGATTACACCAAAGGGAATATGATTGAATTTATAAGAAAGCATGGAAAAGTATATTTTCATTAATTCCTATTGGGGAAACGGTGTTTAATTTAAAGATCCAATGACTTTCACGTTTCAGAAATTCCTGCTCCAAATTGCCCCCTCTAATGCCCAGGTTGATTTTCTCAATGGCCCAAAATTTTAAATTAGTTGGATTCATGTTATGAAAATGTTTAAAATCCTTTAGTAAATTTGGCCATGGTGTTTAATGGGCAAAATATTTATACCCATTAAATCCCTTCGTTCTTGAACCTACTGTAATAAATAAGTCCCTATATTTCTAGCTTCCACAAAAAAAAACACAGTCATAAAACCTGTTTCAAAAGCCCCAACAATATCCAGGATGCTGTTCATCCAACAATCAGCATGTTTCCTTCATCTAGATTCCTGCTTACCCTCTCATAGCCATTAAGTCGATTTATTTAGAATGACCTGATTTCTCACAAAACCATGCTGACCCCGAGCTGCATTCCAGTTATTCACAGTGTATTTTTGAATAATGTACTTTAGAAATCCTTCAAAAAGCCCTCATATTATTGAAGCTCCATTTACAAATCTATAATTCCCAGACTGAGATTTCAATCCTTTTATAGTCACATTATATCTGTGTTGCTCCATTCCAATGAAACGGTAGTGGAGTCATTGCATTGGGATGTAGCGAACTGTCCGCTGGCGAACTAGTTCGCGCGAACTTCGACTGTTCGCGTCCGCCGCAAGTTCACGAACGTCGCGCGACGTTCGCCAATAGGCGTTCGCGTCAAGACCATTCGACCATTCGATCGCTAAAATCGAACGATTTTCGTTCGAATCGAATGATCGAAGCCATTGGATTGAATGAAATCATTCGATCCAATGGCTTCGATCGTTCGATTCGAACGAAAATCCTTCGATCGAACAATTAAAATCCTTCGATCGTTCGAATCGAACGATTTTCGGATGTTCGAAGTTCGCGAACTGTTCGCATTTTTTGCCGGTGTTCGCGAACGGCGTTCGCGAACACATTGTCGGCGGTTCGCTACATCCCTATCCTTGCATACTAAAAATGCTGCCCAGCTATTTTCTAAGCTTGCTAAAAGTTTGTTCTCTTTCACTGGTTGGCATTTTGGCCTTGCATTTCAATCTGCAATTTATAGTTAGGTTTCACCAATTCATTCATTTTCTGTATGTCGTCCATAAAGGCACATAAAAAAAAAACTGTCAATCATCCTGGCCAGGCACACTATTGTGGATCTAAGGACCAGTCCTGCCATCGGTGCCATTAAGGACAAGGGGTGAATTTCAACTTCACAGAAAATTTTTAGAAATATCGAATTATATTAGGGAATTGCTGTAAGGGGAAAATACAAGCTCAGAGAGTTTGGCTTATGTAAAAAAAAAGGTGCATAAATAATATTCAAATGTTCCACAGATTGAAAGGAAACCACGATTCTCTGCTGAACCATTTCAGCTCCCTTAGGCTCACAGTATCTTGCAAACCCTCCTTTACCTTGTTCCACTTTGAAGTGAAAGATTCGGAGACTTAGGGGGTTATTTATGAAAGTGAAAAACTTTTGTTTTTTTTTTTACTACAAAATCTGAATTTTTAGTGAAAAAAACTAAAAAAAATTGAGATTTATTATACCCCAAGGCTTCAAAAAGTCTGAATTCAAAAATACTCCATCTTCAACCTGTTGAGGTCCTGTAGAAGTCAATGGCAGAATCCCAATTGTAATTTGAAGATATTATTGTCTGCACTGGGGTTTGTATGATAATCCAACCATTTCGGGCTTTTACGCAAATTTGGCAAAACATTCTGACTTTTCAGGACATCAGATCTGATTTTTTTGTGATTTTAAATTGATAAATAAGGATTATAGTTTGGGCGGACTTTTTTTTATTCAAAAAAGATAACCCCCTTAAAGTCCCTTTGTTTTAGTAAACCTGTATACCACGTTAGAAAGGAACGACGAAGAGAAATTGCATTTCTTGTTTGTATTAATGTATCCTCTAGTGAATTGTGTTTCATATTAAGCAAATATGATATTGGAAGGTAACATTTATAGCATGACTTCAACACCGTTGGTGCCAATAATTTCTTTTTTATTTGACTAATGCTCAACATCAGTCATGCCATTCAACATATTTGAGAAATATTATATTCTCACACACTAAAGGCCATTTTGCGTAGAACTAATATAATCAGTAAATGTCAAGCTCACTCCACAATTAAATCAGCAATTCTTTAAATGTCTCTTTATTACCACTGGATTGAGCACAACTAGTAACATACAGCTGATACAATTACTGCCATTATGGATTTTGAAAAAATGGCAAAAAATATAAAAACGACAGGTCCCCTATCAGTAGACTGATGGGATCTCGCTCTTCTCTGATACAGCGAGGTGTTGGTAGTAGGTACTGTGGGGCATTCAAAAAATAATAATAAGAATAATATCCTTTATGCATATGAAACAATTGTTTTGTATTTGTGATTTATCTTCTAATGTTACATATAGGGATCTTCTGGCCCTCCTGACTCCTGACAACAGCATATGTAATGCCTCCCCCTCTTGATTTGGACCTGGGTGAGGGGTTGCAGGATCATTAGAACTTGATGTCCTTTAAGAAGTTTTGCAGAAAGTAATGAACAATATCTATCATAATAATTGTTATTTTTATCACCTATTATCAGTATTTATTGCCCTTGAGATTGGAACACTTGTGAAGACAACGGTAACACTAACAACTCTCATCATTAATATATAAAGACAGAGAACACATAGCTGAGATCACATTTACAACATAAAAAAAACCAGTTGATTACCTTAAAGGGGAATTTTAACCACATTTACACATGTAACCAATTACCCGTAAAGAACATAATGACATCAGCGCCGTATCAAAGGCAGACAACATTATTAACCTATTGGGAGTCCCAAATGTGAAAGACAGAGAGAACCTTCTTATGTTAATGAGAGAGCTTGTTTTTTCAAGGCTGATATTCACACCATATTCAGTTATAGCTAAAGGCATAAAAGACTTCATGGACATGCCTGGCTTTCAATATCTAGACAGAGATCATTTCTTTCACTGGCTGTGTTATGCCCAGAGTGCCTTTTTTATAATATTATAACACCTGAATAATATGATCTCACGTGACATGATCTCAAGTCTACTGTCAAACTGGTTGCACTGCTAACCTCTTTGACTATATATTGTAATACAGGGACAACTAATCCTCTGTGTTGTTGTAGTAGTCCTTGTAACATAGATGCCTCCTAGTTCTTGAGATGAAAGAACACTGATAGGTTGACTCTTGTAGTTGTGCATGTGTGAACTTGCAGAGGAATGCAAAGCTCCACCCAAGTCTCATCCAAGAAGAATTAAAGTCCAAGGAGATTATATTTCCACTTACCAGATCCCTGGTAATATGTGCTTAGAGGCAGGGATTGGAAAGATGAGTTGATGAGCTCCAAGTATGTCACTCACCTTAGCTACAGGGCAGTCCCTCCCAAAGATTTGTCTGAGTTGGTGGGTGTTGGCACAGTGCAATAGTGTTGGGTGAGAGCAGAAGCTAAGCTCATTGCATTGCAAGGATTTTGCATACAACAAATGGGGGCAGCTGCCAAGGTTCTCCTAGGATTGGAAGAGTTAGCAAGTATCACTAGAGCCCTCTAAGCCCCATAGTGTTTGGGCGACTTCTTCCTGCATTTCATTGCTGGAGGAAAGTCATACAGTGCAGCTCAAGTCATTTGCCAATGATTTATTCATCATTACCACCACCAGCACATGAAGGGCCAGAAACATCAAGCAATGCATATATTTATATGAATATATACATAAAATAACCTGTTTCTAAAAAATGATGACTCAACTCCAAGAGCCTAACATATTCATATCAATAAAAAGGTCAACTCCAGATCAATAAATTGTGCCGTAATGGATAAGAAGCAATGTAAAGGGAGCATTTGAGGCATTTGGGGTCTCTGGAGCAGTATATATCATGGTTGGGTGTTTCTGGACAGTAAAGGGTTACTTTCATCACTAAAAATCAATGTTCTGAAGATCAATTGATTAGTATAAGGCTCATAGGAATTCCCATAGTCTGCCTCTTCTATCGCCTTCTAGTGCAGTCTTGGCTGTCACTGTAAGCACTGCTGTTCCCTGGCACACCAATAGAAATGATGGGATATTTACAATTCTTATTTTTCTCTTATATTTTGTGCATGACAAAAACATTTTTCGTTTTTTAACCTGACAAAAATAGCCAAAAGAGTTAAGGAATGCATAAGAATAAATATTAACATAAGAAAGTGGAGGAAAATGACATATATAATTCCTATAGTAGAGAAAAAATAACATTTATATATAAAATACAACTCCCAAATTCCCAAAAATCTTGTTTTTTTGATAAAAACAAACATTCTTTCCTTGTGAGTAAGGAACTGCTTGGAAATAATTATGAGCAGTGAGAATTGACCCAAAGCACTCGTTGAAGCTTTAGGCATAAGCAGCTTATGTGGTAGCATCGGCTATTGGGGATGAGCAGTTTGTATTGTGAAATACAAGCTCTTCATATTCTGCTGATATAAGGGCATTGCAGGACTTCACCAAGACTTAGCATACAAAGTTTATATGCTGCACCTGCAATTGCTAGGAGATGGTATGGTGTCTAAAATGCCTCCACACAGATACATTAGGGGGCCCATTCACTAAGCTCGAGTGAAGGAATAGAGAAAAATAGAGGAAAAAAAATGTGATTTTCGAATGTTTTTTTTTGGCTACTTCGACCATCAAATTGGCTACTTCGACATTTAACTACGACCTTCGAATCGAATGATTCAAACTAAAAATCTATAGAATATTCGACCATTCGATAATCGACGTACTGTCTCTTTAAAAAAATCTTCGACCCCCTAGTTTGCCACCTAAAACCTACCGAGGCCAATGTTAGCCTATGGGGAAGGTCCCCATAGGCTTTACAAGGCTTTTCTGATCGATGGATTAAAATCCTTCGAATCGTTCGTTTCAAAGGATTTAATCGTTCGATCGAACAATTATTCCTTCGATCGAACGAATTGCGCTAAATCCTTCAACTTCGATATTCGAAGTCGAAGGATTTAACTTCGACAGTCGGATATCGAGGGTTAATTAACCCTCGATATTCGACCTTAAGTAAATGTGCCCTAGGAGTATTTTTCATCATACAGAACGTTTGATCATTTAAATGAATGCGCTAATGCCAAACAAAAATTAAATAAATGAATTTGTCTTGACATATTGTTTATGTAGTGTAACACATGTTCTTTGTGGTAGAAATGTTCTTTGTAGCTATCAGCTCTGCTGTGTTCAGTTAGATGTAGTACAAACAAACGCTTTTCATTTCCTGGTCTTACTGGTCCTTTAATGAAATATAGTGGTTGGTGTGTAATTGGGAAGGCTACACTCGACTAAGCCTTTATTATTCCTCACCTACGGTAAGGCTTGATCGGATTCTTGCGGCCTTATCACATGAGGAAAAATAATTGTATCCGCAAATGCCTTTACTGCCCCCAGTACTTAAGCTCTAAATCTGGTTTTCTTCATAAATATGCATATAAATTCATTTGCAATGGCCTTAATCCTTTTTTTAAAAATAAATGTAGGTTTTGGGCACTTGTTAGTTACATGGTACCAAGGACTGGGCATGCAGTGGCTGTATGGGGAGGTAAAATATCCTATCAATGGACTGCTCTCACACAGTAGGGGCGTGCAAGGTGTAAAATGCATATACAAGCCACCATGTTTTAATACAGTTTTATTTGGGTGCAAATTGTGTCATTTCTGGTGCTGGGAATACCACTTGTTTCAGTAGGTGTCAGCGGGTTGTGCGTGAGTCCTGGAAGTATGACATTGCCAAGACAGTTAGAAGTTCCAGGCCTTCCCTTGCACCTGTGCACAACACACTTGTATATTTATTATCAGCTATTTCAATTGCTCCAATATATTCCACCACACTGTACAGCGATCGTACATAATTTCTTGTCGCAATGGAGCTTACACTCTAAGGTCCCTGTTACATTCACACACAGTAGCGCCAAGTTTATCAGGAGCCAGTTAATCTTCCCGTATGTTTTTGGAGTATAGGAAACCGGAGCAGCAAACGGAAACCTATGGATAGTGACGGGTGAATTTTCCTGTTTCGCTTCTCTGAAAAATTCACGAATTTCCAGCGAAATTCGCGAAACAGTGAACAATTTGTGGAACGGGAATTTTGATAAGTGCATCAATTCTGCATCAATTTTGACACCAGCGTTAAAGTCAATGGGCGTCCGAATAGTGTTATGAGGCGAGCGACTTTTCTGACGAGTGTCCAAAAATTTTTGCGGATTTATTTGGCAGCGGCGAAACACGGAAATTCACTGTGAATTTGCGCATGGCGAATTTAATCACCCACCACTACCTGGAAGCAAAGGGGGGGAACATACAAACTCCTTGCAGATGTACCAAAGCCAAAATACAACTCAGGATCCAGCGATGCTGCACCATAGTTAAAAAGCAGACTCAACCAGCTTTTAGATGTAAGACGCACGTAAATGGGAGTGTGTATTGACACAAATACGTTTATATAATATATATTATAATGTACGCAGTACTCTAAATTAGGGTTGCCACCTAAGGGGCAAGGGCTGCCCGGGTCAAGACAGTCTTTCCAAAAAAGGAAAACAGGGCAGGATCTCCCTTGATCGACATGGCGATCAGCCAATTGCTGATCATCACATCATAACCCCGCCCTCCTCGCTCGCAACGTCACTGACCTGTCCCGGTGACATCATGACCCCGACCCCTGCCTGGATCGTGAGTCACACAAAGGTGTACATGAATTAGAGGAAAACCATAGAAGTGATGTTACAAACAGCAAGAAAGCAGTAAGTAATGAGAAGATAGAAAGGGGTAGGGGTGCAGCTTAACAATGACATCTTCTAAAGCTACTTATGGACAATGAGCACTGATATCCATTTAGCTATGAAGTCTACACTAATGAATCAATTAAACAAGGAGGGGATACAATCATGTTGCAATAATTAGGCAGTAAAAAACTGGTTTCTATTTAATGGTCAGTGGTCAGTTTTGTACATAGAAATGCATGTATATACCACCAAGGAACTAACTAACTATCCAATGAGGGGGGCATATAAAAATGTTCAATTCAAGGCAAATCGTAGGAGTTATTATGCTTAATATTAAATAAAATAAAATATTACAGAAGAGGGATGACTGTTGCCCGGGCTGACACTGTATATAGTTCACAGTAACTGTGAAGCATTAAAACGCTTACGTGCTAATAGCAAATCAGCAAATAACTAAAAAGAGAAATCAGGGGAACTTAAAAATATCTGCTTGGTGAACTTCTGAACTTTAAAATCTGCAGTGTGTAATCTGGCTAAAGGCAAGCTTAGGGCATGCAGCAAATGCTGCGGAGTAAATGTGCCAGCAAGAACACTTTAAGCGGTTTGTGAGGAGATCTGTTTGTGTATGTGCAAAATAATCACCAGCAACATTATTCCTGCTTGCAAGGCATGCTTATTTGTGAATTTTAGCCTGAGTATGCATTCTATGGATTCACGTTCTTAAATAAGGGAATTTTTCTTTAATTATAGCAGTTATGCCTGATATCTGGATTTCTCCTTTCCGCAGCCCAAAGCCACAATAATTGAGGCAACTGCCCTTTCCTTATTACATTTTTCATATTCAACATCAATAAACAGATTGAAAGCAAACACAAAAGTCTTGTGTTTGGGGCTTTTGAAAGGCCGTCTTTAACTCTTAAGTGCTATCACATTTTTTTGGTGTTTTGATGAACAGATAATCAAATGTCAGGGGGGATTGCTTCCAACAAATATGAAGCACAGACAGAAGCTTGGAACCCACTACCTGAATGTGGAGTTTACTACAGTGTGACCATTATAAGAGGGGTGCCTAAAAGTTG
Organism: Xenopus petersii; assembly: GCA_038501925.1. NCBI lineage: Eukaryota > Metazoa > Chordata > Amphibia > Anura > Pipidae > Xenopus > Xenopus petersii. The sequence continues at coordinate 96,383,518 of CM076677.1, forward strand.
TTTTCATATATTCCCATATTAAAAATTATAATGATAGATCGTCATTCCTTCTAGAGTAAGCTTTGAAATTGCATATACTTCCTCATGGATCCTCAGCCTTGTTTCTGGAGAAGCATTTCATCTTGTGGCCAGCATCTAAAAAGGCTATTGCATTTGGCTGAACCCAGCTTGTAGGGTTACCAGGATAAGTCAATAACAGACTCTTAGGGGGTTATGTATCAAAATCCAAATTTGTTGAATTTTTTTCTGAAATATACTCCGAACAAATCTGCACAGGTTATTTCCCATTATTTATAAATACATTTTCCTGGAAAAGTCCAGTGAGGGAAAAAAATCGAAAAAAGCTTGTAAATCGTACGAAAATGCTAATTGTACAAATTTTTGGTATTTGCTGTCTGAAAACTCAGATTTTTTTCTGATTTTTGCCCGAAAACCACAAAATCTTCCAATTTTTGCACAAAACCCAGCTCAGATCAGAATATCTTCAGGACTTCTCCCATTGATTTATATACAATATCAGCAGGTCTGAGATGCCACATTTTCGGATTCAGACTTTTTCCATCCTCGGGGTATAATAAATCACAAAAAATTTGAGGGTTTTTTCACAAAAAAATTTGGATTTCATAGTAAAGTAAAGTAGAGTTTTGGGCATTCAGACTTTAATAAATAACACCCTTAGGGGGCACATTTATCAAGGGTCGAATTTTGAATTTGAAAAACTTCGAAATTCGAATTCAAAAAGACCAACTGAAATTAAATTGAAGGGGTTTTTTTTAGGCCAAATAGGTCAGTTTTCGATTAAATAGGTCCATTTTTGATCAAATTTTGAAGTCCACAACTAGGTTCTAGGAGGCTAAAACAGCAATTCGGCAGGTTTTAGATGACGAATGGTCAAAGTCGAATTTTTAAAGAGACAATACATGGTAAATTTTGAAAGTCAATTTATTTTTTTCAAATTCAAATTGAATTTGGACTATTCCCTAGTCGAAGTACACAATTAATTTGAGGGTTTTTTTCACAAATAATTTGAGGGTTTTTTTCACAAATAATTTGAGGGGTTTTTTTCACAAAAAAATTGGATTACATAGTAAAAAAACGTGAATTTTTCGAGTTTTGGGCTTTCAGACTTTAATAGATAACACCCTTAGGGGCCACATTTATCAAGGGTTGAATTTTGAATTTGAAAAACTTCGAAATTCGAATTCAAAAAGACCAACTGAAATTAAATTGAAATTGAAAAAAACAGCAATTCGGCAGGTTTTAGATGACGAATGGTCAAAGTCGAATTTTTGAAAGAGACAATACATGGTAAATTTTGTCATTTTTTTTTTTGAATTGAATTTGGACTAATCCCTAGTCGAAGTACACAAAAATTAGCTCGAAATTCTAATTTTTTTAATTTGAATTTTCACTTTCACCTTTGATAAATCTGCCTCTATGTATAAGGGGGTTATTTATCAAGCTCCGGATATCCAAAATCCGACAAATTCAGATCTATTTGGATCAAAAAAAAAAATCCAAATTTTTGAGATGTATTAAAGTCCGATTGTCTGAAAAATCCAAATCCAAAACTCCAGCATCTCAAAGCTCTCGGGGTCCTGTATAAATCAATGGGGAAGGTCCCACTGTCTGCGCTGCTGTCCGTAACACTATCTGATGATTTTGGGGATTTCGGGAAAAGGTCCAAATGTTTTTTTTTTTTGCCTGTCTGACTTTTTTAAAATGATAAATAAGGTCAGGAATTTGAAGTTGTTCGGATTTTTATCTTAGAAACACTTCCATAAAAGCTTGATAAATAACCCCCTAACTGTGCATTGGCTGATTCAGACTGGCAAAACCATTTGCCTGGTTTATTCAAACTAGACTAACCATTGCTTAGTGTGTGTATATGTGTGTGTGTCCATCCGTAAAGGACATTGTAACCCAAAAATAATATAATAACTTGCTAAAAGAAAACACAATTATAAGCAACTTTCCAATACGAAGTTATTAACATTTGTTAGTGCGTTAAAAGTTATTTGTAAAAGTAATGGCTATTGAAAGCATCATTAACTCCTGGTTGTTACTTTTTAAACAATGTTGCGGGTCTGTCAAAGTGTCAATCCATTGGCTTGTGTTACTTTGTTTCAAAAGCTAGAGTAGAAAGGGACAGACAAACACTGCTTTCAATAGCAACACATGTACTAATAACTTAAACACCATAGAAATTTGAAGTGATTGAATGAAATATTGCAAAGTTGCTTAGAATTGTGTTTTCTAAGGCAAAAAAATGATTTTTTGGGTTGACGTCCTTAAGCCTATACCATTCAGAGGCACAGGTTTGCCTCTCTTTGTTAACAGTGTAATTATTATATTCTTTGCAAACACCACAGTAAAGTCCATTCAGAAGCAGAGATCCTATCAGTCTTATTTCTGTGAGTCAGGACTAAAGTTTTACTATAGGAACACTAGACATTAATCTTGTAAATTTATTAGAGTGGAGATTGTTGAACTTTAGCTACAGCCAGCCTCATCTGGATTGAATATTCCTGTAAAAAAAGACTGTAAGCTTCATAGGTCAGGGGCCTATTGCCCCTGCCCCATAAACACATGACCCTTGGTAACTATGAAGCGATTTATTTATTGCAGTTTGTCTCTCCCAAAATTAGTTTATTGCAAAAATTATAGGTCTGTGAAAACAAGTTGAGAACCATGGGATGGGACAAAAACAGGATCTGTGGATAGAGCGGGGAAAAGGGGTTCATCCTCGCTATAGAAATTCATCATGAAAGCGAATACATTAAATCCTGAATTTGCATCTATTTAAATAAATATACAGCCATAGTTAGCTACTGACACAAGAAATGCTATATATATATATATATTAGGGATGCACCGAATCCAGGATTCGGTTCGGGATTCGGCCATGATTCGCCCTTTTTCAGCAGGATTCGGATTCGGCCGAATCCTTCTGTCCGGCCGAACCGAATCCGAATTCTAATTTGCATATGCAAATTAGGGGCGGGGAGGGAAATTGCGTGACTTTTTGTCAGAAAACAAGGAAGTAAAATTTTTTTCCCCTTCCCACCCCTAATTGCATATGCAAATTAGGTTCGGATTCGGTTCGGTATTCGGCCGAATCCTTCGTGAAGGATTCGGGGGTTCGGCCGAATCCAAAAAAGTGGATTTGGTGCATCCCTAATATATATATATATATATATATATATATATATATATATATATATATATATATATATACTGTGTATATAGTCATTCTTTGAGCAGGAAATTGATCTAAAAAGTGCTGTATTTCCACCCAAACAATGTTCAGTATAATCTCATTCAAAATTCAGGGACATACAGGCTTAACAGAAATATCTGTGTCTGGGAATAGTATTTTAGATTAAAAAAAGCTAATTTACGCCCTTATAATAAGGAATAAATAAGTAGAACAAACTATTGGATACAATATCTGCTCAGGGTTCAGCGTGACACAGACCCACAAATCATACAGTCCCCCAAGACGTGACAGCATTAGAGTAATGCAGAAAATGCACAAAGGGTCAGGTTCAGACCAATGCAGCTAATACAGAAACATAATAAAGTCTAATTCAAGAAAAGAGCCTGAGGAAGATGGGCTGAGTTAGAAGTACAAAGAGATACATGCGTATCGAACATGTGCAACCTTCACACGCTCCTCTTATAAATCAAGGGGTTGAGATGGAGAAGCCATTAATCACTGCTCTCAAATACAGACTGTGATTTATGACTTTCCATGTCAATCATCATACAATATTGCACTCCCTGCATGCTTTCCCCATCTGAGAATAGCAGGAAAATTATTAGAAAGCACAAGTTTACAATGGACCCTGGGCATGCTGTCCTTAAGAAATTAAAGCCAATTAACCAATTACATTTTGTCTTCCTGATAAAATATCAATATAAAATGCTGCTGGATACAAACAACAGGACTTTGTTAGATTTTAACATCAGATCATGATGATTTACCATTAATCATTTATTCTGGAGTTGCATTGCATGGGAATTCCTATTAGCAGTGCTGGGAGGGGGGTGGAAGGAGGATGTTCTATTTATGGTGGTTGCTTTTGTTTAGCAGGCTTAATAAAGCTTATGGACTAAGGATAATAGCGAGTGATGGTTATGGTAATATAATCATTGCTGGGGCTTATGTTCCGGTGCAGGGAGGGTTTTTGTGATTTAATAACAGGGGGTGCTTCTAGTCATTCAAATCTGACTTCAGATAGATTGTAAGCTCTTTGGAACAAGGACCTTATTCCAACTATGTATAAAAGACAGGGGGTTATTTACTAAACTCCGAATGTAAAAATCATGAAACATTTGTGATTTTTTTTTTTTTTTTTATAAAATTGGACTTTTAAAAAAAAAAATTTTCAGAATTTATTAAACCCTGAGGATGGAAAAGTCAGAATCAGAAAATGCGGCATCTCAGACCTGTCTAGGTTGCATATAAGTCCCAATGATTTTTTGATGTGCGCTGGGTATCCTGCAATACCCCAAAGTTTTCTGAGTTTTTGGGCAAAAATCTGATTTCTCAGGTGAAAAATCCAAAAAATGGTGAAAAACTGTTTTTTTTTCTCGCAAATTTTCCAAAAAATGTAATAATAAATAAGTGTAAAAAACCTGAGTGGATTTGATCGGAGTTTGTAGCACAAAATATTGAGATAAATTCGGACTTGTGTTCTATTATTTAAAATATTGGTTTTTATACCTTGTAAAATATCGCATACTGTTGTGTTGCTATATCAATACATAAATACAATACAAAACAAACAAACAGAGTTGGGCTCATTTATAAACACTGGGCAAATTTGTCTGTCTGTGTCTGTGGACAGTAACCCCTAGCAACCAATCAGTGACTGGCTTTTTTTTTAGCCAGCTGCTGGTAAAATAATGAATGCAAGCATTTGATCATAGCAGTAAGATGTTTTCTAGTTCTTGGTTGCTATCATTGGGCTGCACCAGCTCAAACTTAGGGGTTATATTTGATACTTGTCGCGTAACTCAGAGCAACCAATCAGAAAGTAGAATATACTGGACAGCTGTTTCAAAACAAACATTTGAATGGTTGCTATGGACTGCAAGATATGGGCAAACCTAAATGGAGGCTATACTCTTACATATAGCAGGCCTCCATCAAACTATATTAAATAAAACAGCCCATATGTAAAGCACTGCTTCATGTAAATAAACCATTTTCATAAAAATAAACTTTTGGGGAGGGGTTATTTATCAAAAGTCCGAATTTATCTCAATATTTTCTGCTACAAACTCTGATCAAATCCACTCGGGTTTTTTACGCTTATTTATTATTACATTTTCCCGAAAAACTATTTTTTTGTCACCTGAAAACTTCGGGGTATTGCACGAAACCCAGCACACATCAAAAAACCATTGGGACTTTACCATTGACTTATATGCAACCTCGACAGGTCTGAGATGCTGACTTTTCCATCCTCGTGAGTTTTGCTTTCGGAGTTTAGTGAATTATTCCCTTATAGTAGTACATGAACTTGGTTCATCCTAAATCGAAAATCGTCATTTTAAGTACCAAGTGCTACTCGCATGATTCACTCACAAACAAACCAAGGGTACACATACATGCTATAGTACATCAGCCAATGACCGGAAATTAGGATCTTCTAGAGTAGAGAGCGCAATTATACTTTCTGCGCTAGCGTCCTGGCCCTCTCGGCTGCCCTTGTGGACCCCTCTGGCGCGAAAAAGGTGAGCACACGCAGGAGGAGCGGCAGCAACAGCAAACTTTCTCAGGTAGCGGAGGGGCCATGATCGCCCTTGATTACACATTTTAACCTGAATAAAGCCCCAAGGAATACTTGCCACAATTATACCATGAACAAAAGGACCTGCAATGGCAGCCTCCTTTGGCAGTCATCTCAGACGGGCACGTGCCTGTACCAGGTCCAGAACTGAAAAAAGAATAAAAACGCAGCACAACACTTCTATAAGATAGCATAGTCTTTTTTTGTGATGGCGATTGCATGTGAGTTTCTAAAAGTCCCAAAAAAATAATTGATTTACATAACAGTATATGAGTTTAGCTTGTTGCTTTTTTTTTTGGTGACTGATTTCCCTTTATTAAACACATCCCCAAATTATAAGCATTTATGAAGAGAGATCATAAAGCAGCACAACTGTCTGTCTTTATACTGTATCCTGCATGATAATGTACTACTCATCAGCAAATTTATAAATATTGAACAACGCAGAGACGTTCCATAGCTATTTAGAGGTTACAGGCTTTTATATGGGTCAGAGAACTTACATTTCTAATATAATTATTTTTAGAGGCCCATTGATCAAATTTTATTAATAAATAAGGAGGAAAAAACCCGTGCAGTTTTTTTCCCGCAAAAGTTTTTTTCTCCTGGCTTAATTATAAACTTTCCCGAAAAAAATTGTGGGAAAAAACCCGAAACAAATGTGAAAAAAACGAATCGTAAATTTTTTTAGGATTTTTCACCAAAAACTCGGACTTTTCTGGCTGAAAACCACGAAATCTTCGAAATATTGTAAGAAACCCAGCGCAGATCAAAATAGCTTTGGAACTTCTCCTATTGACTAATATGCAACCTCGGCAGGTCTAAGATGACGGATTTTCAGTTTCCGACTTTTTCCATCGTCGGGGTATAATAAATCCCGAAAAATTTGTGGGTTTTTTCCACTACAAATTTGAATTTTATACTAAAAAAACAGAGCACATAGGCAGATTCAGGGAGATTAGTCTCCCGGCGACTAATATATATAGACATTTTGACTTCAAACATCTTTGCATGAACATCTTTAAAGTAGCAGCAGCAGATTTATCTGGAGTTGAGAAAGTGGCAACAGAAGCTGCAGAGACGTTAATAAGCAGCTTTTTGCCAATAATAACCAAGATGTGCGACTATGTTTTAGTTTAGCATTTATAAGAAACCTCACAGTATTGGGAAGGGTTCAGACACCGCATGCTTCCACTCAACTTATACATATTTCTATACTATTTTCACTGGCTTCCAAGAAGAAATAATCATTTTCTCTGAGATATATTACAAAAGGTCAGTTCTCTCTCTTGAACAGCAAAACTTCTGCAGAACATCTGTCAGACATTAGTAAGTAAAGAAGAATACACTAGCAATGAACTTTAGAAAAGTATACAGTTGGTCTTGTACATCACTTCTGATGCTGGTGATGGATAAAAGCCCTTGTTTTTAAGTTTCATAAAGTAATAGAAGTTGAACAGTGTGATACATCTTTTGGTAAATTTGTATGGCACTGTCAACAGATGGTGCTGTGTGATATTGCAGTCACTGTTATTCTTTCATATAACCAACAGAGGGTGCTGTGTGATATTGCAGTCACTGTTATTCTTTCATATAACCAACAGATGGCGCTGTGTGATATTGCAGTCACTGTTATTCTTTAATATAACCAACAGAGGGCGCTGTGTGATATTGCAGTCACTGTTGTTCTTTCATATAACCAACAGAGGGTGCTGTGTGATATTGCAGTCACTGTTATTCTTTCATATAACCAACAGATGGCGCTGTGTGATATTGCAGTCACTGTTAATCTTTCATATAACCAACAGAGGGCGCACTGTTATTCTTTCATATAACCAACAGATGGCGCTGTGTGATTTTGCAGTCACTGTTATTCTTTCATATAACCAACAGAGGGCGCACTGTTATTCTTTCATATAACCAACAGATGGCGCTGTGTGATATTGCAGTCACTGTTATTCTTTCATATAACCAACAGATGGCGCTGTGTGATATTGCAGTCACTGTTATTCTTTCATATAACCAACACAGGGCGCACTGTTATTCTTTCATATAACCAACAGAGGGCATTGTGGGATATTGCAGTCTCTCCCCAAGTGAACTGTTGGTATAGGAATGATTAAAAGTGACTGCTACTCGGGTCGGGTACAGCTGACCCAAGTATAAGCGGAGGTAGACTTTTTCAGCACATTTTGGATGCTGAAAAAGTCGGGTATATACGGCTTTCAATAGTTTAAGCTACACACTATAAGCTGTCTATAATGCTAGCTAGTTTTTTTGGCACTAAAACTCGCAGGGGCTCACTTATAAAGTTCACGCAGGGCAGTTTAGTTCGCATAGTAAATATTTTTGACCTGCACATGGTTATATTTATAAAGCTGGATAAGAGTGTTCAAACAGAATTGTGAATTTTTCTTTTTGCACTGTGAATGTCCATAAGAGCTTTTTAAATATGACAAAATTGCAAATTGTGAAATTATGAATGTGCAAACACTCTGCATTTGAGTTACGCCACGACTTTTGGTGGAAAAAATATCGCCAAACAGTTCTCCGCTAATTTAATTAGTGAATTTAATTAGTGTCAACCCTATTTTTCCTTACAATGAACTCCCACATTGGGCACACTCACGCCATCTCATTTGCGAATATTTTTTTGCATTGCAAATTCGCAAAAAACAGAGAGCAGAGCAGTGAAATATTTTAGGGCTCAGGATTAAGGGATCTCATGCCGAAACGCGTTAGGCCTCCTCTGTTCGGCAACCTGCTACAATAAATCCTGTCCAGAAGTGCCGTCTATGTCAAGTTTGTCGTCCTCAGGAAAAAAATGTGAAAAAAACATTTGCGAAAAAATATGAACAGCGTGATCTTTATAAATGACCCCCACAGACTAGAATTAGTCAATGATAAAAGCTGCATTTAACAGCTGAAAGATGGTTTTTGCCTGTCGAAAAGTTTCAGGCTGTTTGACTTTGGTTTTTATTAGATTATCTGATAAATTCGAGTTTTACTACTTTGTTTGAATTGAATGGTTAGTGGCAGGTCGGAAGATTGTAACATTCGATTGTTCGTTGGATACAAGGCTAAATCTACATGTCTATGGTCAGCTTTACGGGTTGAATTACGGAAAGATTCATTACCCAGAAAACCACAGGGCCCGAGGATTCTGAATAACAGGTTCCATACCTGTAGTTCTATTTTTCTTTTTGTAGTTATGCCTTTATGGTTTTCAAGTTACACTGTTGGATGAGACAAAAGCTGCCAGTTGTTATGGAGAACTAAAATGTAAAAAAAAAGTAGGGTAGAAATGTTGCTGTTGCATTTTATTTTTTGGTGTTCTGTACCAGCCCAAGGCAACCACTACCCTTTAGAAGTGAAGATATTTGCCTTTCTAGCTCCCCATCTTCCTTTCTGCTGCTTCCTAGTGCATGTTCTGGATTATTGGTAGTTACCTGAGCTAAGGGATTGACTCACATTATACAGTATATATATATATATATATATGTATAGACGGACAGCACCTCTCCTCCAAAGAAGCTAACTTGTAGCTGCCCTGTGCTCGGAATAAACTTCATACACAGCTGGAACAAAAAACCAGCACCAAGGGTCCCTTTTGGGACCTTTTTCAAGCAACCTTGAAAAAGGGACCGAAACGTTGGCTTTGCATACAAATGTAACTAATACAGAACTTTTGTTGCACAAGAAGTCCCTTGGTGCTGTTTTTTTTGTTCCAGATATATATATATATATATATATATATATATATATATATATATATATATATATATATATATATACTGTATATATATAGCGATGGCCAAATAAATTCGCCTGGCACAGATTTTTTCAGCAGAAGAGAAATACGCCCATCACTAAATATATATATATATGGTTAATTAATTAATTCACAGATTTTTATTGCATGGCAGGTCAGAAACCAGCACAATTAGCATCAGAACTGAATAATCAGCCCTGTAGCATTAGCTTGTAGGACCAGCAAATCTCATTTTCTGCTTGATGATTTGCAACATCCCCTAAATGCTTAGGGGGAAATTTACTAAAGGGCGAAGTGACTAACGCTGGCGAAATTTCACAAAATTAACGTGAGGCGAAGTTGCGCTCTGGCAAACTAACGTAACTAAGATAATACCCTAAGATTGAGATTTTACAGAACGTTTCCTCTTGCGCCAGACTTGCCTCGCCAGCTCAGACCAGGCGAAGTGCAAGAGAGTAGATAGGACTTGGCCAAAAAACACGGGGTTGTCTTTTACTTTTTACAGGCAAAAGAGAGTAATTTTTTGGGGGGGTATTCGGCTTCCCCCCTACATTTCCTAACATATGGCACATAAACTATACACTGGGTTCATGTGTGGGGCAATATAACAACTCTAGTTTATTTTATTAATGTTCCCTGGGCTTGTGTAGTGTAATGTATTGGCTGCAACATATACGTCCATTTAACTTTAACTTCCCGCAGTATGCAAATTAGCCGCAATAATGCTAGTCCAACTTCGCAAGCGTTCGTCACCCTGGAGGCAACTTCGGATTTTCTTGAATTAGCGTTGTTCTGGCGACGCCTGGTGAAGTGTTGCGATGTCAGCAAAGCCGTCGCTGGCATAATATCCGATGTAAATAAATTTGCTTCTTAGCAACTACCCAGAGGCACACTGAGCATGTGCAGTGCCACTCACACTCCTAACAATATCCAGGACGGGCAAGATGGCCAGGATTCTTAACCAGAACATTAATGGGGGAATGTAATGTAATAAAAGTCGGTAACGGAAAAAATGTTCGCAATGCGAAAAGTTAAGCCTCTGTGGGAACAAATTTGCCTTTGTGAAAATTTAATATAGCTTTTGGAAACACAGAAACTTCTGACAGTGGAAGACGGTTTGTGAATTTTATAGTTAGCACCAATCTGCAATTGGTCACTGACCAAAATAATACATTTCCATTTAAAAATTAGTCCCTATATTCTTTGCAAAATGTTCAGCCAAGCAACCTGTGGGTTCTATGAACCCATTGCACCCAAATGGATGGTAAAATTTACTAATCTGCTGTATGAAACCAAATGCCTTATTAATTGCTATAGTTTACCACCACTATCCTTTTAGCCTGTCAAGAAAGAGAAAGAAAGAAAAAAAGAAAGATGATAATGTCCCTTTATATTTAAATAGTAAGTGGATATAACTTTACCCCAGTGTTTTTTATACAGTTTAAATCAAAATGCCTTTTGCTGTATTTACATTTTAATCAGATTTTTCCTATACAGCTTCCAAGCTGTTGCTTCTGACTGGCTTGCTCCTGTTTTATACAGGTTCTTATAGGGATGGATGATAAAATCTCCTGTCCTGGAAGAATGTCTATGTGCCCATCAATCTTTACTTCTATTAGGCACAGGGCTATGCAAAATGTTTGCACTCTTAAATCCAGACATAGTAATTTTGGAGTGAGAAATATAATAACTCACACAGATATTTTATTGTATATTTAGGATAAATACATGGATGATAATCCTTATTTTGGTAAAAGGATAGGCAAATATAATTTACCAGTGCAGTGCAAAAATGTCTTGAACCGAACTGCTTGCAGATAAGCAGATACACTTTTCTTTTGTCTGAGAAAGTTCCAACCTTTCCATGGATACAAGGAACTGTGCCAGAATAGGAGAAGGTGTAGGTGAGATAGTTACAGTACAGAGTCAAGAAAATAACTCTTTTCACTTATTTGAAGAAGGCAGGGCTTCATCTTCATATCTGATTATATTAGTATTAAAAAATGATCTATTATCTGCAATGCATGGGACCTAGAGTTTCCTAAATAAGGGATGTTTCATTAATTTGGATCTCCATACCTTAAGTCTCCTAAAATCATTGAAATATTAAATAAACCCAATAGGATTGTTTTGCCTCCAATATGGATTCGTGCAGCTTAGTTATCATCAGGTACAAATGTAGTGATGGGAGAATTAATTTGCCAGACGCAAATTCACGGCGAGTTTCCACGTTTCCAATTCAAACGCTGGCGACAATTAAATGGACGCCCATTGACTTTAATGCGCATCAAATGTCGCCAGCGTTGGAATTGTCCCCAGCGCCAATATTGACGCCGGTGAATTGACGCTGGCATCAAAATTTGCGTTTCACAATTTTTTCGTCTGTTTTGCGAATTTCGTGGGAAATTCGTGAATTTTGCGGTAATGAGAAACAGGACAAATTCGCCCGTCAAGTTTTAGAATGCTTTCATGTGCAGACATTGCTTAGATATATATCATTCAAACATTCAAAAAGACCAGCAACCCTGGGATTTTTTGTCCAAAAACATTATATTTATGTGAGCATATACTGTATATGATCACATAAATATAATGTTTTTGTTTTGCTGGTCTTTTTGAATGCTGTATGATATTTCACCGTGCACCTGGGTATGGGATAGAAGCATCAGGTGTATATACTGTATATATATATATATATATATATATATATATATATATATATATATATATATATATATATGTGTGTATTCTTAAAAAAGGTTGATATAGAACACATAAACCAAGCAAAAGCAAGAAGATGGAAACAAATCTCCATGGCAGCAAAAACATTAAAAGAAAGGACTCTGGTGTCCAGTTAGCTAGTTTTATTGCAATTGCAGGTTAATAAAAAGTCAACAGTGTATAGCACAAATCTACAGTGTAGTGGGATGGAGAGTTATCATGCTTAAGTGTAAAATCCATTCAGCTGCAGCTTGCTAAAGAGTTTAGACATATATTTCTTTCCTGGAAAGTCCTGCTACCACCAGCAGCAAACAAATTCCTCGCTAAAGGAAACATTTATCTCAATAATGAGTTAAATAAAGCGATCAAAACAAATACACATTTGAGAATTGGATCTGAAAGCTGAAATACATTGCGGGACATAGATGATATATATAAAATAATATTAAACTCAAAATAAAGTGCACAATGGATAACTAGAGCTGCAACAACACAAGCATTATTCATGCACTGGGAAAAAAAAATCTGCTTTATATGAACCGGAATCACTTATAAATTTGGTAGAGATTTATTTTATTATGGGAAAATGAGTAAAATATATCTTAAAATGCTATATAGACCATGTAAATCATGCACATGTTGCTTTAATTTCAATCGTTTTCATATATATGACCTCCTCAGCTTCATACATCTCCGTTGTGCCCCACAATGAAAGGTAGAAACTTATCAGTTATCTCACTTTATAGTTTATCAGACACATCATAAGTGAGACCCTAAAAAATTAATTTTGTCTTTAAATATCCAAAAAACAACACAGCTTTACTTCAGGTCCATCTATTTGTCTCTCTAAAACCATAAACATGAACCAAAAAATGACAGCATCAGACGTTAAATGTCTTTCTAATATTTTCCAAAGCTTTGGAGTAGAGAGTTAACCCTTCCATGGCTGAAATGTTCTGCAACATTTTCTCTTTTTGAAATCCCTGCTCTGCGGGGCTCAAAGAGCTTGTCACAGGGTGATAAAAGGTAAACAACTCTGGAAAAACAAGAGCTCTGCTTGAGACGCCAAGTAGAAAGGAGCATTTTAACAGCGCTACTTCCACAGCCTTAAAAAACCCGTAGATTTAATCTGTCAATTAACGAACGTTTTTACATTGAATTCATTATAAACAAAAGTACAATGAAGATGTTTCTTAACATGAGCTGTAAATAGGTGCTTTGTAAATTCTCTTTTAATCTGATCATGTGTTTATTTACAACAAACAAGAAGGAAATTGTCCTCTGGTCTCCAGTCCCCCGAATGTTCACTCATTCATTTGTTTGTTTGTTTTATTAATTAATTAATACAAAATTAATAATTAATTAATACAAAATGCCAGCTTATATTTGATAATACCTTCTTATAAATACACACACACACATATATATAAAAACACAATTTTAAAATGTATTATATATATATATATATATATATTATATATATATATATATATATATATGTGTGTGTGTGTGTGTTTATTAGTTACAATAATCACACTGTTCAAATATATACAAATTGGAAGAAAAGAGTAACATTTCAAGGTCGAATTAAAAAAAACATTGCTTTAGAAATACAACCGCTAACTAGAATTCAGCTAGAGAAATATTTAGCCCACTGATTACCGATTTAGTGCAAAAATGACATATTTAGTGCAAATTTTGTAACAATAAATCCACGATGGGGGATCTCTGGGAAGGCTGTAATTCTTATACCATGTGTAGTAAAATGGCACAGCTGGAAAGAATATTTTTCTGTATCATCTTCTGGAATTGATTTCTATATTAACCTCTGGAATCATACTACGAACATAATCCTATTTATTTTACTTGTGTTTTTACTCTCCCTTTAGTTATTTTATACCTTCTACACACTTTTGTAACACTGAATTTTTTTTTGTATTCTCTAAAAAAAGACATATTTAATTTTAACGAATTCAGCAAACACATAGTGATTTCTTTTTTAGGGTGGCGGATTTAATTTTATTTTTATTTCAATGAGAATCTAACAAAAAATAAAATAATTTTTTTTTTTTCTTAATGACTTTTTTTTTTTTAAAGGAGGCTGTGTTAGCTGCTGGAAGTGACTATAAGTCCACACTAATAGCTTTCTTTTCTGCTGTTGTGTTGAGTCATTGAACAGGACTGCTAAATAACATCCAGTCTTTCAGTGGCAGACGAGCACAGGTTATGAGATAGATAACAGAAGTGGAGCTCAGAAACTTTAGCAAGGATTAAAAAGATCTGTACTGTCCTCACGGTGAGCCGTAATCTATAAAACTCTGAAGATATCAAGGGATCTTTTATGCAGCTAACAGTACCCCCCATGTTCAGCCATATTCACACTTAAACACTCAATGTGCTCCCAGTGTAGCAGAGTGCTGTGCAGTTGGTACAGTTCATTGATTGAAACAGAAAAGCAAGAGGCAATTTCTATGTCTAATTCATTTGGAAACAATTTCCGACCTAATCTTTTTTTTTTTATTATTTATATTAAAAAGGGAAAAACAAACTCCCTATTAAAGCTTGCCAGCCTCCTTTCTCTGACAAGTTATCCTTTGATAGCAGGAATATGTATCTGGTGCTGAATGCTCCTGGGCTCAATCTAACAAGCCTTGCCAGGTATCTTAGATTAGAATTTTGCAATAAAAATACATTGTAACGTGGACAATGTCTACACCCGCTGTGAAGAGTTACATGAAATGGGTCTATCAAGGGCAGCATTCCATCTTTTGTGGAGTTTCAGTCCGCACTACAATACATTTCATTAGATGGAAGTTCCTGCTTTGCTGGTGATCTTTCATCTCTCGAATATAATCATCTACAATGGAATGTTTAAAGTGAATGGAATTGATACCTTTTTAAAAAGCTCCATCTCTCACTTTTTCCGAGCTCAAGAAAGGGGTCAAGCAGGTGCTGTGCAAGAAAAGCATTTCAACGTTCCATTTTTGGGAGCATCGAATGGGAAAGGAGAGCGGTCGTCTCAAGGCTAGAGAATATAATATGATGCTTTTCAATAGGTAGTTTTAAAGCAAGGCCAGAAATGGCTTTAAGGAACAATACTCGTGATTTTTTAAAAAAAACATATCCAATACACAACCTCTTCTCGGAAACTATCGCTTTTGGTAACCGGGGTGGGGAAAAAAAAAAAAAATAGTTTAATGGCCGCCTGGAAACATCTAGTATTACAAGAATTTTAAATGTGACGGTGTAACATATCAGTGTGCACGACTGTGAACTTGTTTTGAATACTTCATTATTTAATTTTTGCCAAACCGATGAAACACCCCTTATTATGCTGCCGCAATTTTCCTTTCCTGCAATTTTAACTCAACCATCGCATTTCCTCCAGCTTAAGAGCTGACCAGATACAGAAAAGAAAATAATATAGCATACAGCAGAAGCTGGGTAAAAAAAAAAATAAAATACAACCTAATACCGGTGCGACTCATCAAGACACAATAGCCAGAGTCAGAATTATATGCTCCCTTGTATTTTTTGGCTGCATTATACCAATGCAAGAAGTTAATGGAACAGGCGTGACATAAAATCATTTCTTGTATTTCTGAGAAGTGGATAAAATGAAAAAAAAAAAAGTCACATATAAGAAGTAATTCTATATCAGGCATACAGAATATCCATGCCATGCTAGAAATTGTAGGCCATCTTTCAGCATTCCGGGGGAACAGGAAGTTTATAGAGATTATGTTAAGTGCCTTCCCATATTTTATGGAAATGATCTGATATCTTCATATATACAGGACACCTATATACAGTATATATATATATATATATACCAGGCATCTATATACAGTATATATATATATATATATATATATATATATATATATATATATATATATATATACACCGGGCATCTATATATAGCATATGTATAGGGAATAAATATACAGTATATATACACTGTAGCTTTGGATACTCAACATAGCATTTGCCTAAATCATTCAAACATTATTTTTACAGTTCCTTCAAGGGACAAGTTTCCTTACATCAGTGATTAAATTGTTGTTAAACTATAAATCACATCATCTATGCATTAGTTACCCATAGAAACATGAGACGTGTGTTGCAGTTGGCTATTTTCTTAATGTTTACTACAGACTGGTTTTAAACCAACTTCATTGTAGGCTATATACCCATGATCAGAACATATAACAACGGCATTAAATTCACCTAAACAAGACGACACCTAAGAGACAATAAAATCCTCACTATTAATGACAAATTAGACAGTATTCCAATCCCTCATTGGTTACATTATAACTCTGATTTGCTACTGATTATACTGGTTATTCCCCACTGCCATTTATATTTGAAAAAAAAGAAGCAACCTCATCATATACAGTTTTGTGTAAAAGCTTTTCAACATTGGCTATTCAACTGTTCATTGGTCAGAATTAGTGCTGCCAATGACAACTCCAGCTTCAATGTTAATGTCAGTGGCAAAGACAATAGGAATTAAATACTCAAAATGAAGGCCTCTCTTGTATTTTAACATTTGATTTGAACATTTATATGAATCCCAGCAGGACAAGGTCAAAATGCATATTCAATTTTAATATTTACCACCCCTTGCCCATATCTCTGTCCATTAGCCCTCCACTCTTACTTTTTCAAAGTTTTCCTTTATCAATATAAATATATTTTAACTAAGGACCTTTCTATCTCTGCAGAGTTCAGTCAAACAGCCTATGGCACAGAGGAGAAGGGAAATGTATTTAATTCTGGGATTATGATAACAGGGAAACCTTACGGTATAAGACTGTGCATTGGTGCAAGCCACTGGTTTTATCTCTACCCACAAAGGGTTCATTTATGTATATCCATATTTGTGTATGTATAGGTCTAATGTTTCATACAAATGATATCACCTGCTAATTTAGTGTTTTACCAGTTCCCTGATTACTTCAGAAATAGTTTATAGATAGCTATATAGATACAGGAGAGAGAGAGAGAGAGAGAGAGAGAAAGAGAGAGAGAGAGAGAGAGAGAGAGAGATAAATGGTAGATAGAAACATATATATACTGTATATATATGATATATATAGAGAGTGAAAGATATATGGATAGATAGATTAAATAAATAGGCAGACAGATATATAGATGATAGATAGTAGATAGATAGATAGATAAATAGATAGATAGATAGATAGATAGATAACAGATAGACAGATAAATATAGATGGTAGATATAAATATATATATACTGTAGATGATATAGATATAGAGAGATGATAGATAGATAGATAGATAGATAGATAGATAGATAGATAGATAGATAGATAGATAGATAGATAGATAGATAGATAGTATATAGACAGATAGATAGATAGTAGACAAATGGATAGTTATAGATGATAGCTGTCCGATAGATAGATAGACAGACAGACAGACAGACAGACAGACAGACAGACAGATAGATAGATAGATAGATAGATAATAGAGACAGATAAATAAATAGACAGATAGATTAGAACAATAAAAGAATGTATACAATAACAGAAGATATTCAGTGCACCAATATAGTTAGAAAGATGGACAGACAGAAGGGACAGACAGGTATCTGGGTTGTTTTAAATAGTAATGATTTAGTTCTCTATCTAACCCTGTCATATCTCTGTTATTTTACCAACTGTCAGGACAAAGTTAAAAGACAAGGGTTTTTTTTTTTTGCTCATTATAATTATTTCTTTTCATTAATTGGGAACATCTGCTTTGTGAAAAGGTGGCCAGCTTTGTCACACAGGTAGCACAGACTGATGAGGATGCTTTGTCACAATCCCAGTCCAGACTGTAACCTCTTCCACGCCGAAGGGATTGGGTTTTTCTATTTAACTCCTTTGTTGCAGGGACTACAAATAATGAGTTGGGGGCACTTGTGCCAGTTAAATGGGCCAGATGCTACCACATGGTGCCTATATGGAATCATAGCAACAGCCTATTATACTCTGGGCCTATATCATGCCGTTATATGGTGTGCCTGTATAGCAAATTCCCCCACCGCCTCTTTTCCTACATCTGCATTGCCTTTTAAACCCAACCGGCGTGAAACTGTAGAATAAAGTAACAGAATTTAATAGTTATCGTAAATATAATGGTGTCTTGAAAAGCAGATAATTAGGAGATGACACTTTTAATAAAGACATTTTATATCAGATCCCCAGCCGTATCCGGCGTGGCTAAGGCAGCAAATAGTCGGTCCATTTACGCCGAGATCTAATTATATATTTTGTCATGTTGCCTTAGAAATAAATGAACAACTCTAAACTGGCGTCGAGGACACGGAACATGTCCCGGGTGCTCTTCTCTCTGACCCAGTGTCAGCTCCACTCATAACAATCCTACTCCCAAGAAGAGAGGGGCAATATCTGGGTCTGCCCTACTGTGTGTAAACAGGGAGCAGCATAAAGCAATGTAGTGAGACCTCAGTGTGTGTGTGAGCCTTACTGTCTGACACCTGTCACATGAATAGACAGAGATGCCCTTATCAATTACAGCGGATCACTGACACTGCTGTCATGCTGTGGTAACAGGCAGGCCTTCCCATATTCCGTTCACTCTTGTTTTACTGCAAGTATTCACATGCCTTTGTTTGCTGTTATTGCCGGCTCTAGGGGGAGAGTTTGTGATCAAAGGTGCCATTAACACAGGTGTTGTACAAAGCACAACATGCAGATGTGAGCCTCTACCAACCACTTATAAAGTTGCTTTCCTATATGGAAGGGCCCAATGGAGGTTTCGGATAAAGGCAAGTATTAAATAAACGACAGAGCTTTATATTGTATTGTGCTTGTATAAACCACCGACATTTCCGACACCGAAAAGAACACCACTTAAATGCAAATGCATTTCATGTGTAAGTAGAACTTTATATTATTTTTTTATGTTCAGCAACCAATTGGCATAAGTAACACAGTACTTTGAGTCTGAATTATATGCTCCCTTGTATTTTTTGGCTACATTGTCTTAATGCAAGAAGTTAATGGACAAGCGTTAGATCAAATCATTTCTTGTATTTATGAGACATGTGAATAAAATGAATACATCTCTGGTATATGTCTAGAAATGATTTGTGTACCCATTGCTGTTATGTTTTTCTCTTCTTTTTCTGTAAAAAATAAGAAAATGACAATAAAAATTTAAGTTACAAAAAAAAAATGAAAAAAAGTCACATATAAAGAAGTAATTCTGTATCATGCCCTGCTACAAATTGTAGGCCATCCTTCAGGATTCGGGGGGATATATATATATATATATATATATATATTATATATTATATTATGTAGTGTTTTTAATCATAGGGGTGGGAGTTACCATACTGTTTGTATTAGACACCCATTCTCCTCCATATACACCAATGGCCAAACTGTCACTTGGTTGAACATTTTAGCAAATTATTACCTTTACAAAGCAAACATGGAATTGTCCCCTTTTTTCACCACTTCTACATAATTTACTATATATATATATATATATCAATATATATATATATATTGTTTATCTATCAAAAAATCTTCTGACCAGCACTCCCTTTTAAAAGCTTAATTCTTTTATTATCATTTTGTAATGTCCGACGTTTCGGTCCTCATTAGGACCTTTATCATCCTTGAAATGATAATAAAAGAATTAAGCTTTTAAAAGGGAGTGCTGGTCAGAAGATTTTTTGATACATAAACAATCACCGTGCACCCCGCCTTTGATAACTGCTTTGGAGTGCGGATGCTCATTGAAAAAGTATATATATATATATATATATATAGACACTCCAAAGTGAGTGCACTCAAAACAGAAACAGTCAATGCCTAGGTGCAGGTTTAAATTGTATTGCAATATCTTTGGTACAAACCGTACTCCAAGGACTTCATATGTGATAATAGAAAAAAGTTTTTTATTTCAAGATATATTTTTATTTCAAGATATATCTTTTTATTTCAAAGATATATATATATATATATATATCTATATATCTATATATATATATATATATATATATATATATATATATATATATATATACAGTATATATATATAATATATTGTCCCTATGGATTTTATTTGGTCTCAGTTCCATTATAGCTACAGTATAAATAATTTGGTTTAAAATCTTCTATTAATCTTCTATTAATATAACTTTATTTCCACACCAGTTTGGAATAGAAATTAAGAACGGAGGGAGAGAGTACTCAATTCAGATCCCCATACTTTAACTCTAATAAAATAATTAGTTAAACATTAAATATACATGATAGGATTATTTTGCATCCAATATGGATTAGAGACAGATACAAAGGAAATCATCTTATCAAAATGAGAATTATTTGATTAAAATAAAGTGGGAGTTGGTATTCCTGTAATTCAGAGCTTTCTGGACAACAGGTTTCCGGATAACAAATCCTATACCTGTAAATTTGTTTGCACAGAATGCCTTTATAGGGTCTGGTTCACATTTGATGCATGGATAAGGTTCAAATATCTTTGGGACCTAGGATTTTCTGAATAATGGTTCTCTACAAAAAACATTATAATGATAAACCCAATAGAATAGTTTTTCCACTAATTTATGCAGCTTAGATATCATCAACTACAAGATACTCTTTATTATTGGAGAGGGAAAATGCCATTTTAAAAAGTAGAATTATTTGCTTAAAACGGACTCTATGGCCCTCCTATATGTTGGAACTTTCTAGAAAATGGGTTTCTGGATCATAGGTCCCCCACCTGTACCAGAAATGCATCTTTTATTGCCCAAGCCACACAGTTCAATTAAACTCTTTTGTAAATTATATTATATTACCCACACATCTCATGTTGCATTATCTGCTCCCAGGATACTGTATCCAGGCAGGGAGGTGTCAGCCTATGAAAAATAAATATGTAAATAAAGTAAGTAGTTAGGACCACCATGTGGGGCTTACTTTGATGTGGTATTGTGTCTTATATCTTTACCAAATACTAGAAAAAATATAGATCAATGTGCATTGAAGAAACTCAATTGTGTTTGTAGCAAGTTTGCCCAGAACAGTGGCACGTTCATTGTACTTTACTCAGACTTTAATTAGCCTTAGAATGTTCCCACAACCCCTTGTACTGAGGATGGGATGAGCCGAATAAAATGATTGACCTTTTTGATCCCAAAGGTTCTTCTTTGTTTCATATAGGCTGCATCACACCCAATATATACAGTTTTTATATTTATCTAAAGCCATAGTTTTGTAGCAATCGAGGAGAGGGAAAAAAGGTCTAATGAAATAGAAATAGTCTAAACACTTGCGTTATATCATAATACGTTGTCGCTTGCAAAGCTTCACGGACACATATGAGGAGCTGAACACAATGCAAGCATAACGTGCCTTGTCAAACACAGCCGAGGCACATTCAGCTCCTATTTACATGTTCACACACTGAAAGAAGATGTCAACAAAAGTAGCAGCCCCCTTGACTTGGCAACAAGAAGTCTTATCTCATAGCCTGTGAACTCTGCTGTCACAGCAACCCCAGCAATTGGAGCATAATACACTTTTAGCATGATCATTTATTTGGAGGATGCAATCATGCAACTGCTTCCATGAAAGGAAAGAACATGCCTTCTACCTCCAGGCACCCAGCACAAATTAATAAATAACACGGGCTGTGATTGCGTCTAGTGATGGGCGAATTTGTGCAGTTTCGCTTCGCCGAAAAATTTGCGAATTTCGCGCGAAATTCGCGAAACGGCGAAAAATTCGCGAAACGCCGGCGTCCGTTTTTTCGAAAAAAAAATTTTGCCGCCGGCGAATTTTATTTCGCGGCCGTTTCGCGAATTTATTCGCCGACGGCGAATCGCGCAAATTCGCCGCGAATTCGCACCTGGCGAATAAATTCGCCCATCACTAATTGCGTCCTCTCTTTTACTACAGAGGAGACGTTAGACAACAGATAAATGCTCAGTGTGCTGAGAATAAAAGTCCCCAATACAGTGATATGAGTTTCCTTAATATTGGAAGGGGGAAATCTGCAGCATCTAAAAAGCTTATTTAGATAATGCTGTTGCCTTTGGATCTTTTAGGAGGCATTTTGCCATTCTGTGAAAGTTCCCCTTTAGGATTAGGAACAAAATAGATTGTCCAACAAGTTTTTTTTGGAAACAAGGCCTATAGTAATACACAGAAGGGCTAAGTTAATATGCTTAAAGGAGAGCTAAAGCGTAACTAAAGAAGTAGGCTAAAAATGTTGTGCATTATGTTTTGGGCTTTTGTACCAGCCAAAGGCAACCACAGCCTTTTAGCAGTAAAGATCTGTGTCTCCAAAGATGCCCCAGTAGCTCCCCATCTTCTTTTCTGCTGACTCACTGCACATACTCTGTGCTGCTGTCACTTACTGAGCTTAGGGACCCACTCACAATATACAGTACACATACAATAGAAATGTCACAATATAAGACTGGTTAGTAATTAATACAGATAATTACTGCATGGCAGCACAGAAACCAGTGCAATTAAAATAATTTAATAATCAGCCTTGTAGCATCATCTTATATTACAGGCCAACCTAATTTTCTGCTTAGTAATTTGCAACAACCCCTAAGCTTAGCTTCTCAACAACTGCTCAGAGCCCACTGAGCATGTGAGTGTCGCAGACACTTTCCAAGACGGTGACTCCCTGTGACAAGTTTGAAGTCCTGGATCATTGCTGCTATTGACAAGCTGAAACTTTAGGCTGGTGCAATAAGTTCAGTTTGTAAAATATGGCATTTGTAGCCATATTCATTTTTTGAATTTTAGTTTTCCTTTAATGGTCCATCTGATACAACCACGTCCACTATGTGGACTCATTGGGGCAAATTCACTAAGATGCGAAGTTGCGCCAGGCGCAACTTCGCCGCACTTCGCCACACTTCGCCAGGCATATTTTCGCCAGCGCTCCACAAATTCACTAAAATCCGAAGTTGCGCACAGGGGTAGCGTTAGTTTTCGAAGTTGCGCTAGCGTTAATTCGCCAGGCGAAGCGAAGTTTCGCTAGCGATGGTTAATTTGCATACGGCGCGAAATTCAAATTTCAATGGAGGAACACGTATCAGCACTACAAATGCCTAGAAAACCTTCAAATCAGCAAATAAAATTTTTATTTTGCCCTACACATGTGCCCACTGTCTAGGTAAGTTGCCATGGGTCAGGAAATGTAGGGGGGAGGAAGGGGAGCCCCAAAAAATTTTTCGATCTTTTTCAGCCTATCACCCATCATGTAGAAAACACGCCAGCGTTTTTTGGGACTTAGAAAAAAAATTGACTTTTTTTGAAACAATCCCTATCTACTCTATTGCGCTTCGCCAGGTCTGAGGTGGCGAAGGAAGTCTAGTGTAATAGGTAGCGTTCAGTACACTGCGCAAGTTAGTGAATTTGCGTAGTTACATCGCTAGCGAAAATTCGCCTGGCGTAAGTGTGCGAAGTAACACTAGCGAATTTACGCCAGCGTTCGTTAGTGAATTTGCGCAGTAACGAAAATACCAAACGCTAGCGAATTAACGCTAGCGTTCGGCGCTTCGGCGCTTAGTGAATTTGCGCCATTGTGTCAAATAGGAGGGACTAGCCTATGTTTTGCAGTTTGGATACCACTGAAAAGTGGTGGCATCTGTAACAGCGTATGGCACACTTATTCTCTCACATTTTCACAGGCAACAAAACACCCCGTGTGCCATTGGTTCAAATCTTAAAAAAGTTACGTTTCAAAAAAGCAACAATTGTTTTTGTATATATTTATATTTTAACTGTACCCCACAAAAATGCAGGGGATTGGATTCCCCACATTTAAAGGGCTGGTTCACTGGTTCATTTTAATTGGTCTTTCTGTCTTATATTTTTGGAATTCTTTGCCTTCTTCTTCTTGACACTATCCAGTTTTATATATGGGGGTCTCTGACCCCATGTTAAAAATGCTCTGTCAAATGTATTGTTATTGCAATTTTTCATTGCTCATCTTTCTATTGAGCCCCTCCCATATTCATATTCCAGTTCTTTGTTCAAATCTGTGGTAACTTGGATCCTAGCAACCTGATTGCTGAAATTGCAAACTGAAGACTGGCTGAATAAAAATCTAAATAACTCAAAAAATACAAATAATAAAAAAAAAATCAAAATATAACTCTCTACATTGTAAAGTTAATTTAAAGGCGAACAACCCCTCTAAGTGAGATATGATACAGAAGCAGCTAAGCACTGGACAGTCTGTTTTTGTTTATTCACCTGAAGATTTGAAGATTAAAGTCTTCACATTTTTTCCTGCAGAATTTTGTATAATACAGTTTAATGCCTATGTTGGCATAGATTTATGGTATTTCTCCTTACACACTAGGGACATGTCCTTCAAGCTGTCTTGGCTTGCTATGTGCCCTCTGATGTCATGCTGTGTTCCTTGACCCAGGCCCATGCCCTTCTGTCTTCTTGTATAAGGATTATAGCAGGGTACAGGGCCCATCTGGGTTTATTAGAAAATGATCTTATAACGTCTAAAAGCCTTATTCAAACAGATTGAGGATAATGTAAAAAAAAGTTTGCACCAGGTGCTTCAAAGCAACCGTTTGTTGCTAACGATAGTTAGATCTGGTGCAAATTTGCAACTTTTATTACAATAACCCAATTCTTATTTGACAGGAGAGACACATAAATCATTGTCTTCATTAAAGTAATGGTGGGTAGAGTTTCCCCATTTCTATTAGAGCTTTAAGCCAATATTATGTGTATAGCATGAGATGTGAACAATGATGGTCTTACTCTACACTAGAGGATATGTTGGTATTTAATGAGAATGGAACAGAGTAACTGTGTAGGTTTAACAACTTCACTCAGAAAACAGAAGAAAAAAAAAAAGCCAACATTTCCCCTTCAGCATAACTGCAAGAAATATACTCATTCCCCAGTCTGGGAAATAATATTTTCTTATTGTAACAGAAACAACAGTGCTTAATAAGTCACATGATCAAATATTTAAAGCAGGTTATCGCATCAGAGAGGCAGATTCTGTCTTGTTACCAAATAAACCTATTTGAACAGAAATTATTTAACACCTGGTTTATTTATACCACTAATAATGAATTGTTATTAGTTACACAAACACCCTCCTTTACATGCTTCCGGACCTGTGACCGAAAAAATTAAAAAGGCACTTTAAAGCTGACAAACTGCAATGATGGGCTGATGTGATGTGAGAGTGATATTGGGCTAGAAGAATAACTGTGTATTGGCATTTAATACACTGCGCAAAGGAACATATTTCAGTCACCACTTCCCTAGGCACCAAACCTCTGTTTCTCCCCCCCCCCCCCACTTTTCTGATCAGCTCATGCTCAGTACTGTCTATCTATAATCATGGAAGAGGGCGGGTATCACACTTCACCATCAGTGTCAGGTGGTGGGTCTGACAGCCAACCCCCTAAAGCTTCTATCCTAGGCATGGATGGATGTCTTTAACAGTGCAGTTATTGCTGTGAGCCTTTCCCATTTGTAAGTATAAGGTCTGTCTTCTGACAAGATATATTCCCATCTCTAACTGACTAGATGCTGGACATTATGTGCAAAATATGTTCCCCTCCTTAATGAAGATAGGTACTCAATCAGGTCCATAGAGATTTTTATTAAAAAAAATGCTTAAAATAAAGCAATAAACCATAATACAATTCTTAAACTGAAAATAAAATGAATGGCAGGTTAAATTTAAGATACCCACCACCAGAAGATTCCCTCCCCATTCCACCCATATGAGGACACACACCCAGAAGCAGTTTTGGTCGACCACTGACAAATACTTGACATTCTCCCTGACAAAGATCTCCCTGAAGGGAGAGCCAGGATGGGTCAAATATCAATCAGGTCCATAGAGGGCATAACTGTGTGACCCTGATCTTGGGCAGAAATGTAAATATAAAGACATAAGATGATCGTTCCGTGGTGCCCGCTGGAATATTCCCGGGCCAGTGCAGTTTTCTCCAAATAGGTGCACCAGCCCTGGGGTTTCATGTAAGTAAACGCAATCACTTGGGGGCACCTAACTTTTGGCACCCCAAGTAAAAAGAACTTTTGTTCTCCTTTAATTCTGTTTTTTTACATGTTTACCTGAGTTGGAGCTGTTTGATTTTGCTGAACTATTCTCTTTATAGATCAAAAGAACAGGACTTATAAATGATGTTAATGCTAGCACTGTAAATTGGTAAAAGTAATGGAGGCTGAGTGTGGGTTCATGTTCCGTGCTCTACCCTGGAGTGCATTATCCCACTGTGCATCATATACCCTGTGACTCGAAGCAGCACACTGTGCCATGAAACACCAGCTTCCATGCCATGAAATTACAGTACTATGTGCAATGTTAAATCAGCCTCAAAGCCTCTCTTGACTAATCTGCCCCCTTTATTCAATGGTCTGTGTTTTATAAGATTCAAAGAATAAAGGGATAATTGAATGGAAATGTCTGAAGAAGCATTGCAAAATAAAGTACAAGTAGGAGTAAGACTGGCTAGGCTTTCTGCAAGCATCCTTGAAAATCTAACTGAAACATATGAACATTAAACTTTGGAATTGTAGATATAATCATAATAAAATACCTTTAAACATGGTTTCTGGAACAAATATAAAGATTAAATGAAAAGAAAGAGAAATTAGGAGCAAAAACATCCTTGCCCATTATTTACCATTACAAAATGTCACAATTCACAGCAGTATTAATGTTGCAATCCACTTTATGCCACTTATGACAAAACCTGGCAGAGCTACGAATGGCCGCTTCCTATCCATCAAGGAAGGAGCAAAGGGTGCCCATTAGGTAAAGAAAAAAATACACACTGATTTCTGTGCAGAGTACTTCTTATGTCTTCCCATAACGAGAAGGGGAAATATGAGGGCAGAGCGTATTGTGTACACAAAGAAGTCATTTCATGCATTTAAATAGATATAAAGAGTATAAAGAATGGTCCTTGCAAATGGTAAGTACTATTTTCCGTTAATTTGCCCAGCACTATAACATCGAGCTCCACAACGAACACATTGTACCTTAATACCTGCCAATTGTTTTAGTGCCAAACATATCTGCCGCTTAAGTGCATGATACAGTCCAGTCTGAATTAAATACCCTGTATAAGGCTGATGGATGAAGTCTACTCGATGTAGCACTCGGCAAACCAGTACCATTTACAGTATAAATCTTTATCCATCATGAGAGGCAGTTGCAGTCTATTTTGTGGTTCATCTCACCAGATAAAACATGAAAAATCACATGGAAGTACTTTTCCCATGTATGGACAAGGTAAGTGAGTTTGGACTGGTGGTGTCGAGGAGGCATTTCAGTTTCCATATTATGTCTAAGCCTGTTGACCGCATTTCATGTGACTAACATTTTGTGCAATATACAACCGAAAAACCTAGTTAATCTCTGAAAACATTCTGTTATTTATTTCATTACTGTACAGCACAGAAAGATTTACACATGCCTTCCACCCAGGCCAAGTCATCCATTAACGGAACATTATGATAAAGCTAGTGAAATCGAAACACTTACAAAGAAACCACGGTATAAATAAGACTATGCTTGTTATTTTATAATATAGGATTTTTTTGACTTACATAGTCTCATATTAAGCGTAGGATAAAAAGAAGACATTACACGTAACCTTGACAAAATCACCTACAGGTTGATCTTCAGCACCTCCTTACTAGGGATGTAGCGAACGTCGGAAAAAAAGTTCGCGAACATATTCGCGAACTTGCGCAAAAATGCGAGCGGTTCGCGAACGGTTCGCGAACCCCATAGACTTCAATGGGAAGGCGAACTTTAACATCTAAAAAAGACATTTCTGGCCAGAAAAATGATTTTAAAGTTGTTTAAAGGGTGCAACGACCTGGACAGTGGCATGCCAGAGGGGGATCAAGGGCAAAAATGTA
This sequence comes from Xenopus petersii, assembly GCA_038501925.1. NCBI lineage: Eukaryota > Metazoa > Chordata > Amphibia > Anura > Pipidae > Xenopus > Xenopus petersii. Next base: position 96,411,771 of record CM076677.1, read on the forward strand.
TCTGAAAAATCTGCCTGTGTGTGCTTGGAAGAGATAGTGTAGGGGGAGAGCTGTTAGTGATTTCAGGGACAGATGATAGTAAGTTTGCTGGCTAGTAATCTGCTTGATACTGCTCTGTATTGGAGGGACAGAAGTCTGCAGGGATTTGAGGGACATTTTAGCTTAGGTAGCTTTGCTGGCTAGTAATCTACTGTTCTCTTTAAACAACTGCCATACGTTGCCCTTGTAGGCATTGTTTGCCCAGTTTTTTTGGACGCAGCCACTGAAGCACAGTTGCCAGAAAAAATATGCCATATAAATGCTGAAAATAGTCATTTTTCGCCATACGTTGACCTTGTAGACATTGTTTGCCCAGTTTTTTTTGGACGCAGCCACTGAAGCACAGTTGCCAGAAAAAATATGCCATATAAATGCTTAAAATAGTAATTTTTCGCCATACGTTGACCTTGTAGACATTGTTTGCCCAGTTTTTTTGGACGCAGCCACTGAAGCACAGTTGCCAGAAAAAATATGCCATATAAATGCTGAAAATAGTCATTTTTTGCCATATACGTTGAGTCAACGTATGGCAAAAAATGACTATTTTCAGCATTTATGTGGCATATTTTTTCTGGCCTCTGTGCTTCAGTGGCTGCGGCCAAAAAAACTGGGCAAACAATGCCTACAAGGTCAACGTCGTTGACCTTGTAGGCATTGTTTGCCCAGTTTTTTTGGCCGCAGCCACTGAAGCACAGAGGCCAGAAAAAATATGCCATATAAATGCTGAAAATAGTCATTTTTTTGGTCGCAGCCACTGAAGCACAGTTGCCAGAAAAATTATGCCATATAAATGCTGAAAATATAAATTTTTTTGGTTGCAGCCACTGAAGCACAGAGGCCAGAAAAATTATGCCATATAAATGCAGAAAATATGCATTTTTTTGGTCGCAGCCACTGAAGCACAGTTGACAGAAAAATTATGCCATATAAATGCTGAAAATATAAATTTTTTTGGTTGCAGCCACTGAAGCACAGAGGCCAGAAAAATTATGCCATATAAATGGAGAAAATATGCATTTTTTTGGTTGCAGCCACTGAAGCACAGAGGCTAGAAAAATTATGCCATATAAATGGAGAAAATATGCATTTGTTTGGTTGCAGCCACTGAAGCACAGAGGCTAGAAAAATTATGCCATATAAATGGACAAAATATGCATTTTTTTGGTTGCAGCCACTGAAGCACAGAGGCCAGAAAAATTATGCCATATAAATACAGAAAATATGCATTTTTTTGGACGCAGCCACTGAAGCACAGTTGCCAGAAAAAATATGCCATATAAATGCTGAAAATAGTAATTTTTCGCCATACGTTGACCTTGTAGACATTGTTTGCCCCGTTTTTTTGGACGCAGCCACTGAAGCACAGAGGCCAGAAAAAATTAAACCAGTAGGGTTTGCACCCTAGTTTGTAACGGTGGCGGAGGGAGGAGGACGCTAAAGGACAGCTGTGTGTGGAGTCATGAGGCTTGAAGAGAAGGACAGCTGCATAGAAGTCAGAACAAGTCTTCCGGCGTGCAGTAACCCTCCGAGATCCACCCCTCATTCATTTTAATAAAGGTCAGGTAATCGACACTTTTGTGACCTAGGCGAGTTCTCTTCTCAGTTACAATCCCTCCTGCTGCACTGAAGGTCCTTTCTGAGAGCACACTTGAGGCTGGGCAAGACAAGAGGTTCATGGCAAATTGTGACAGCTCTGGCCACAGATCAAGCCTGCGCACCCAGTAGTCCAGGGGTTCATCGCTCCTCAGAGTGTCGATATCTGCAGTTAATGCCAGGTAGTCCGCTACCTGCCGGTCGAGGCGTTCTTTGAGGGTGGATCCAGAAGGGTTGTGGCGCTGCCTTGGACAGAAAAACATTTGCATGTCTGATGTTACAGACCGGCCAAAGGGCTTTGTCCTTGCAGGTGTGCTCGTGGCAGGATTACTGGCACCTCTGCCCCTGGAATGTTGATGAGTTCCTGAAGTGACATCACCCTTAAAAGCATTGTACAACATGTTTTGCAGGCTGGTTTGTAAATGCCGCATCTTTTCGGACTTGTGGTATGTTGGTAACATTTCTGCCACTTTATGCTTGTACCGAGGGTCTAGTAGCGTTGCGACCCAGTACAGGTCCTTCTCCTTAAGCCTCTTGATACGGGGGTCCTTCAACAGGCATGCCAGCATGAAAGACCCCATTCTCACAAGGTTGGATGCAGAGCTATCCATCTCCGCTTCCTCATTATCAAGGACTGCATCATCCACGGTCTCCTCCCCCCAGCCACGTACAAGACCAGGGGTCCCCAAAAGGTCACCACTAGCCCCCTGGGAAGCCTGCTCCTGTTGGTCCTCCTCCTCCTCCTCCACAAAGCCACCTTCCTCCTCTGACTCCACTTCTGGCACCTCTCCCTGCGTTGCAGCAGGTGCCTGGGTTCGTTCTGGTGATTGCGACCATAAATCGTGCGCTTCCAGCTCCTCGTCACGCTGGTCTACAGCCTCATCTGTCACTCGTCGCACGGCACGCTCCAGGAAGAAAGCGAAGGGTATTAGGTCGCTGATGGTGCCTTCGGTGCGACTGACCATATTTGTCACCTCTTCAAAAGGTCGCATGAGCCTGCAGGCATCGCGCATAAGCACCCAGTAACGGGGGAAAAAAATCCCCAGCTCTGCAGATCCAGTCCTACCACCCAGTTCAAAAAGGTACTCGTTGACGGCCCTTTGTTGTTGCAGCAGACGTTCCAACATAAGGAGCGTTGAATTCCAGCGAGTCTGGCTGTCAGAAATCAAACGCCTGACTGGCATGTTGTAGCGCTGCTGAATGTCAGCAAGGCGTGCCATGGCTGTGTAGGAACGTCTGAAATGGGCCGACACCTTTCTGGACTGGGTGAGAACGTCCTGGAATCCTGGGTACTTGGAGACAAAACGTTGGACTATTAAATTTAACACATGTGCCATGCAGGGCACATGTGTTAAATTTCCCAGTCTCAACGCTGCCAACAGATTGCTTCCATTGTCACACACCACTTTTCCGATCTGCAGTTGGTGTGGGGTCAGCCACCGATCGGCCTGTGACTGCAGAGATGACAGGAGTACAGATCCGGTATGGTCTTTGCTTTCCAGGCACGTCATCCCCAAGACAGCGTGACAACGGCGTACCTGGCACGTCGAATAGCCTAGGGGGAGCTGGGGGTGCACAGGTGTGGAGGAGGAGAAGGAGGACCCAGCAGCAGAGTAAGAAGAAGAAGAGGAAGAAGACGAGGTAGAGAGCGATGGAGGAGTAGAGGTGGTGGCAGAACCGCGTGCAATCCGTGGCGGTGACACCAACTCCACTGTTGTTGTTGTTGTTGAGCTACCCATTCCCTGCTTCCCATTCCCAGCCATTACCAAGTTCACCCAGTGGGCAGTGTAGGTGACATACCTGCCCTGACCATGCTTGGAGGACCATGCGTCAGTAGTCATATGGACCTTTGGCCCAACACTAAGTGACAGAGATGCGGTAACTTGGCTCTGCACATGTTGGTACAGGTGTGGTATTCCCTTTTTAGAAAAAAAATTGCGGCTGGGTACCTTCCACTGCGGTGTCCCAATTGCTACAAATTTGCGGAAGGCCTCAGAGTCCACCAGCTGGTATGGTAAAAGCTGGCGGGCTAAGAGTGCAGACAAGCCAGCTGTCAGACGCCGGGCAAGGGGGTGACAGTCAGACATTGGCTTCTTACGCTCAAACATGGCCTTCACAGAAACTTGGCTGGTGGCAGATGACTGGGAATGGGAACAGGTGGTCAAGGTGGAAGGCGGAGTGGAGGGTGGTTCAGATGGGTCAAGGAGAGCAGAGGTAGAGCAGTAAGATGCTGGACCAGAAGGAGTGTGGCTTTTAGTTTGCCTGTTGCCTTTGAGGTGTTGCTCCCAAAGTGCTTTGTGCTTGCCGCTCATGTGCCTTCGCATAGAAGTTGTACCTATGTGGCTGTTGGGCTTACCAAGGCTCAGTTTCTGACTGCACTCATTGCAAATTACAATGCTTTTGTCAGAGGCACACACATTAAAAAAATCCCACACTGCTGACTTTTTGGAAGTGTGCGATCTGGCGGTAACAGTAGAAGTTGGCGGCATTGGCGGCAATGGCGGGTGCGTTGGCCGGCTGAACACAGGTGCCGATACATGTTGTTGCCCTACTGATCCCTGCGGGCTGGCCTCCCTGCTTCTTCTAAGTCTTATTCTCCTACTGCCTCTCTGACTCTCCGTCTCTCCATCTGAACTACCCTCCTCTTGCTCTCTTCTACTAGGCACCCACAAAACATCAATCTCCTCATCATCATTCTCCTCAGATGCATCAATTTCTTCTGACACATCACAGAAGGAAGCAGCAGCGGGGACCTCCTCCTCCTCCTCATCACTCATCATTATGTCCATCTCTGTCGTGTTCTCTGCCAGAATTAAATCTGGTGTAACGTCCTCATCTCCTTCATCTTCTTCTGCCAATAATGGTTGCGCATTACTCAGTTCAAGAAACTCATGGGAAAATAACTCCTCTGACTCCAGTGAAGAAGGGGCACCGGTGGTGGAGGAAGTGTTACGTGGGGTGGCCATAGCAGTGGAGGATGAGGAGGATGTTGTGGTAAAGTTAGAAACGGTAGAGGATGGGGTGTGCTGTGTAAGCCAGTCAACTACCTCTTCAGCATTTTGGGAGTTCAGGGTCATTGGCTTTTTAAAACTGGGCAATTTGCTAGGGCCACAGGATTGCATAGCAGCACGGCCCCTAGCACGGCCTCTGCGTGGCGGCCTGCCTTTGCCTGGCATTATTTTTAAAAAAACAACAACAACAAAAACTCAGTTGGTTTTTCTGGAAACGATAATACACACAGCTAGATGGCAGTTTGAAGAAAACAGTGTGCAAATAATGCCTACAAGATCAACGTATACACTACTACAGCGGTGGATACGGATTACGTAAAATATATGAATGCTGCTTGAAAAAAAGTAACTCAAGTGGTTTTTCTAGAGACGATAATATTATCAATATTTAGACAAAATGTGAACAAGCTCACACAGCTAGATGGCGGTTTGAAGAAAACACTGTGCAAATAATGCCTACAAGGTCAACGTATACACAGCGGTGGATACGGATTACGTAAAATATAAGAATGCTGCTTGAAAAAAAGTCACTCCGGTGTTTTTTCTGGAGACGGTAATATTATGGATATTTAGACAGAATGAGAACACGGTCACACAGCTAGATAGCAGTTGGTTGAATAACACACTGGGCAAAAAATGCCTACAGGGCAAATAATGCCTACAAGGTCAACGTATACACAGCGGTGGATACGGATTACGTAAAATATAAGAATGCTGCTTGAAAAAAAGTCACTCCGGTGTTTTTTCTGGAGACGGTAATATTATGGATATTTAGACAGAATGTGAACACGGTCACACAGCTAGATAGCAGTTGGTTGAATAACACACTGGGCAAAAAATGCCTACAGGGCAAATAATGCCTACAAGGTCAACGTATACACAGCGGTGGATACGGATTACGTAAAATATAAGAATGCTGCTTGAAAAAAAGTCACTCCGGTGTTTTTTCTGGAGACGGTAATATTATGGATATTTAGACAGAATGTGAACACGGTCACACAGCTAGATAGCAGTTGGTTGAATAACACACTGGGCAAAAAATGCCTACAGGGCAAATAATGCCTAAAAGGTCAACTTATACACTACTACAGCGATGGATACGGATTACGTAAAATTTATTATGGCTGCTTGAAAAAAGTCACTCCGGTGTTTTTTCTGGAGACGGTAATATTATGGATATTTAGACAGAATGTGAACACGGGCACACAGCTAGATAGCAGTTGGTTGAATAACACACTGGGCAAAAAATGCCTACAGGGCAAATAATGCCTACAAGGTCAACTTATACACTACTACAGCGAGGGATACGGATTACGTAAAATTTATTATGGCTGCTTGAAAAAAGTCACTCCGGTGTTTTTTCTGGAGACGGTAATATTATGGATATTTAGACAGAATGTGAACACGGGCACACAGCTAGATAGCAGTTGGTTGAATAACACACTGGGCAAAAAATGCCTACAGGGCAAATAATGCCTAAAAGGTCAACTTATACACTACTACAGCGATGGATACGGATTACGTAAAATTTATTATGGCTGCTTGAAAAAAGTCACTCCGGTGTTTTTTCTGGAGACGGTAATATTATGGATATTTAGACAGAATGTGAACACGGTCACACAGCTAGATAGCAGTTGGTTGAATAACACACTGGGCAAAAAATGCCTACAGGGCAAATAATGCCTAAAAGGTCAACTTATACACTACTACAGCGGTAGTAAAATAAAAAAAAGTTAAATAAAAAAAAATTAAAGTTGGTGCTGCTGAACTACTAGGAGCAGCAGATTAGCACACCAGTCCCACTCCCCAACACTGCTAGACTAATAGCACTGGGCTCTTATAGTAGTAGTAGTAGTAGTAGTAGTAGTAAAACAACAAAAAAATAAATAAAAGCAGTCCTTACAAGGACTATTGCTATTGCAGCAGTCAGCAGATGAGATCAGAAGCAGGACAGCTGCCCACTGCAGCTACATACAGAGCACTGCAGTAGAAGGTAGATTACTAGCCAGCAAAGCTACCTAAGCTTAAATGTCCCTCAAACCCCTGCAGACTTCTGTCCCTCCAATAACAGAGCAGTATCAAAACGTTTACTAGCCAGCAAACTTTCAACTGTCCCTGAAATCACTAACAGGCAGCAGCTCTCTCCCTACACTATCTCTTCAGCACACACAGGCAGAGTGAAAAAAAGCTGCAGGGCTTCGGTTTTTATAGGGAAGGGGAGTGGTCCAGGGGAGAGCTTCCTGATTGGCTGCCATGTACCTGCTGGTCTGGGGTGAGAGGGCAAAAAAAAGCGCCAACAATGGCGAACCCAAAATGGCGAACGTCGCGCGACGTTCGCGAACTTCCGGCGAGCGCGAACACCCGATGTTCGCGCGAACAGTTCGCGACATCTCTACTCCTTACCAGCATGACAACCAGAATGCCAGATGTCAGTTCAGCCTTATGGTGGAACAAATTCTTGTCTAAAATCCCTCCCTGACCCAAAAACAACTAATTAAATGTACCATATGGTAAGTACCTAGAAATGCATTCCATAAAATACTGTATGTCAGAATGTCTGTGTTAACCTCTCCTAACTTCAGAACGCACTCTTCTAGGTGTTCGCGTGATTGCCAGGGACCCCATGACAGCGGATCAAAAGTTAAACAGAATTTCAACTATTTCACTTAGTATAAAATAAATCAAATACTAATAAGTTTTATAGAGGTTTTTTTTTTCTCAATGACAATCATGAATACTGGGACTTCAGTTTATATTATCAATGTGGCTTGTGGCTCTCTAACTCAAATGCTCAAAATCCTCCTGTTGTTTGGGATACTGAGGGACAGCATTAATGAAAATGAAAAATAGTTAGGCTGCCACTCCTTCCTCAACATTCTCTTCCCACTGATTCTTCCTGGGACAGTTCAGTTTTTTTATATTTCTGAAACCACACTGAATTCTCTTAAAAAAGTTGCACTTATTGTGAAGACAAAGAAGGGGAGGTGGAGTCAGCTAGACGTGTAGCTGTTAGTCGTCAATACTACACTAGATGCTCTGTGATTGGTTCAGAAACGACAACATTGGATTATTTTCCCTGTAAAAGACATGAGGCACAGCTGTATGCCTTCTTTAGATAAAGGTCATATTTGGCATATTTCGTCCAAGTTCTGTCAGTTATCTGTGTTGAAAAAATAGCTCTCCAACAACTATTATAGTGGGGCGACTATATAGAGAGTTTCTAATACCATAAAAATAGAAATAGGCTAAGACTGTGGCTTAAAATTGACATAGCTAGGGTAAGTGGTGGACTCCTTCAAAGTACTAATTTTACAATTTTATATTAACTTTCTATACCCTATGGAGTGGTATTTTGTGTATGGCATTTAGTGGGTCTGTGCACCCATTCGCAAGTACTGGCTATGAATCCTATGCTATCTCTCTTTAGGGATGTTCTATTTTATCCCACAGGTGTTCATCTGGGCTATGAACAGAAGTAAACATAAAATTTACATAAAATGTAAAGTCCTTGCTGTGCATTATAGAATGAGCCTTGCCCAAATACTGGCATCAAATATGGAACATGGAATTGTCATTGTGCATGTAGCATTTTCCCAGGAACCAGGAACCCTAACTCAACTCCTGAAAAATGTCCCAAACAAACCATTATTCCTCCTCTAATAAACTTTACATTCACCATTATGCATTAATTGCTTTCTTCTGTCATAAGCAAAAACAACACCCACCCATCACGCTGTGGGTTGGTGAAGTTTGGTTCTTAATTCCAGGCAACTCATGTCTACCAAGTCCAACTGTGTTAACCTTTATACTAGTGCAGTCTGCACTTGGCATTATACATGGTGACATTCGGCTTATGTACAGTTGCTTGCCTATGAAAAACCCATACCCCTGATGAATAATTCTTGAGCTGCCATTGCTTCTAGAAACTGCTTCTCAGTGTGCCAATTGAGCATATATAATTTTAGATGGAGTGTTCTGATTGCTTTGGCCATAAAGTGCGTGATTGTCTCTGTTTAAAGCTGAAACAACTGTCCAAAAGCAAGTAAAGCAATGGCTAGTGATGGGCAAATCCGCTGTGCCGAATAAAAAAAATTGTGAAACTGATTTGGCGCGCATTTTGATTTTGTCAAATTGTTTTGTCGCACGTCGCTTTTGACATGCGCATGTTTTTTTTTGAAGCACGTATATTTTTTTTTAAATCAGTTGCGTAGCAAATTTTTGCCACAGTTTCGCGAACAAATTTGCCTAAGGCGAAACTGTCAAACTGGCAAATTTTTTTTCCCATCACTAGCAATGTCATGTAAAAATTGTTAAAGAATTAGCTAAAATTACATTTATGAAATAAAAATGGACTTATATACTTGCATTCCCTATTTATGAATCTATTCCTCCATAATGCATCCATTCTGTGAATTCCATCATATTCTACTTTAATAACATTTTATAATTCTTTTCAAAGCCTTTTTCCCATTTGGCTTTGGGATCTTATAAGAAAAATGAAAGAGACATTTTGGCCTACTCATTTATGTAGGTTCCTAAAAAAAAAATGAAATAACAGTGGAAATCAGGTTTTGATCAGTTCCCCTATCCAGTGAATTCTTAAGCATGAAAAAGTCTAATTGGTTGCTAGGCAACATGGCATTCACAAAGGTAGTTGCAAAGCCAATTTATATGGAGGTACAAAGCTTAAATCATGATTTCAGAAACAGGAGTTTGTTTAATGATCTGTGTAATCACTGGCAGGCTATATTGGCTATATGTGTCTGCCTGTCACAATGCTACACTTGTTACCAAAGTGTCATCCCACTGTAGCATATAACGGCTCTGTTAAGACAAATATATCAATGTTAACAATAATAACAGGAACAAATGCAATAAAGGCTTCTTGTTTTTACCAGTTACCTACCCTAGTGTAGAATACAGAACAAGGGGATTATAAACTAGGAGAATATTCATTTTAATATAAAAATTGACTAGCTGCAACTTTCAGTATTGTTATAAGCTGTATGTTATTTTACATGTAGCTAATCATACTGTATATGCAGATGTTTGTCTTACAGCCTGGCAATATTTCTTAGCTTTGCTATATATCTGCTGTACACACTTTTTGTCCCTGTGACTTTTGCGACATCTTTAGGGTAAGATATATGTAACTGTCCATGTATACATTCCAGTATAAAATATACTGAAAACAGTGCATATCATATTGGAAACTCCTACCTTTGTCTGTATGTTTCGTCTGCTTCCTTAAAGCTGCAAATATGCAGAAACTCTTAGACATCCCATGTTCTCATCCCCGTGTACATTAACAATCAGAAAAAAAGGGGATCCCTTCTCACAAGTAAAAATGTGAATCAATATAATACCGTACAGTAAAAGCGGATGAAATATGCTAAGGGTACAACAGGGGGAGAATGATGAAAGATACATATATGGTGGATAAACAAAGGGAGGCAGTAAGAAGCTCACAGAGAGAAAAGGAGATGGGAAAATAAGTGAAAAGTGGAAAAGAGTGTGAGACTATTTGTGCTAGTGTGCATTTCTATATAGTTGTCTTTATTTGGGCCTATCCACTGTTTAGTTGTCCTGTTGCCTTGAAAAGCAGCTGGTCTCTGACCCCAAAATTCTTTAAAAAAGGGGAATTTCTTTTCAGTTTTTCAAGTTCCTCCTTTCCTACCCTCCCACTGACACCATCCCATTCAGGCCAGAAGATAACTTTATTCAAGTTATTATTGTATCAACTTCAATAGGCAAACTGCTCCACTATTCTTTTAAACAAGACACGACAGTTATGTCTTATTTTACTTTTTCTCAATCTACCATAAGGCCATTTGCATCACTTTGTCTTCATTGTTGAGTAATACTCCTTCATCATTCTGGCTAACCACAGTGCAAAAACTTGTATTCTATTATTAAGTCTGGGTTTGTATTCATAAATAAATACAGTAAATAACATGTAATGTTTGCTGCCTTCTGAAGTGACTTTTTACTGACCTATTAAGGTGACCATATACTGGCTGATAATGGTAGATATCCAATTGATTTGCCCATGGGCTGAATGACTGAAGACTGTAAGTGGCCATACAGTATGAGCACTTTTCTATTTTTTATGTTTGATTCAAGTGATTGGAATGGTAGATATGGTGTACTGGCAGATGTAATCCATAATTTTTTCTGTTCAGTCAATGAACCAAATATCTGCTGAACAAAGATATTGATCGGATCACCTGGGGAATATACAAAAAATGGTAACACATTGATATACATGGAAACAGCTTTAGAAGTTACTGGGCCATTTCTGATTATGTCACTATTTACATCACCGTATGAGAAAAAAATTGGGGTTTTGTATTTATGATGTTATCTAAGAAATGGAAATGTTTAAGTAGTGAAGTCACAACACCATCCAAATCTTTGTAATTATAAGCCTTTATTGGAATCCTGGCTCATTTCAGGTCTGCATGGCCTTTTTTCAAGTTTTTTATCAAGAAATTGAAAGGTTTCCAACCTTACATTAATCTTACCTAGTGATGGGCAAATTTATTCACCAGACCAGAATTCGTGGCGAATTCCTGTGATTCGCGGCTGGCGAATAAATTTGCCTGCAAAAATGGACGCTGGCTAATTTTCACCGGCGAATGTGGGCGAGCGTAAAAAAAACGGACGCTGGTTTCGAAAACGGATGCCAGCATAAAAAACGAGACGATGGCCCCATTTTGCAAATTTTTTGCAGTTTCGCAAATTTCCCGGGAAATTCACGAATTATTCTGTGAAGCGGAACGCCACAGATTCGCCCCTCACTATTCATGTAGAACCAAACCAGCAGTACATTGATTGTAGTAAGGGCAACATTTTGGACCCCACTGGGCCCTTTATCAAGCCTTGATAAAGGTCCCAGTGGGGTTCCAAACATTGCCCTTAATTTGTATGTACATGGGCTAAATAACTAACAATTTCACTTGTTTCACTACAATCAGTGTGCTCCTGGTTCGTTTCTACATTGAATGCTGGACCAGTCGGGCAAGAAAAGGTCATCCAGACTAAGCACCAGATACCCTCGACAGGGTTGTATTAGAGGGGTTGAGCACTCCAAATCCTAAGAATGCCAACCTTACCTTAAGCAAGGGCAAATGTGAACCTAACTAGTGGATTTTTATATGTGTCTGATGCATCCATGACATAGACATGTCTAGTCGCATTGCAAAAAAAAAACCAAGACCAAAGAATCATCTGAAAAGACATATTTAAAATAAGATAGGCAAGAAACTGTGCTTTCATCTGCATAATAAATTATACCGAGGATACTGAGAATATACCTTGCTGTTCTAATCGAAATCTTCTAGGAATGCCGTGTTTCCCTTTATAATGTAAAGCTACTCTGGACTATAAATGAAAGCAAGAAAAAAAAATAAAATAAAACAACAACCACAAATGATATTCTGAAACACAATCTAGTATTTAACAAGAATAAATAACTGAAGAGAAAACTTTAAATGAAAAAAAAATCCAAGGCAAAGAGAAAGAGAAACTGGTGCAGGTGATAAGTCTCCTCCAACCATGACAAATTAAGCACATTTTCAAAGTTAACCAAGATGAAAGTAAAGAAAGAAAAATAAAAACGTTCCTCTCAGTGTGTTTCTGTAATGACTAAAAAGACAAAAAATACCCTGTAAGAAGGGACTCTGGCAAATCACAAATTAGACTTGAATTATTTAGTATCTGCCTTCAGCCAGTGGCCTCAGTGTCTGAGCTACTAACATTTTGAAGGATTTGGGTGTCATCAAAAGGGGGATGTATATACATTTGTGCTGAAAGTTGCAAAACACTGTTGATATTCAAATGTTTATTGTTCGAAATCTGGGATAAGCTGTAGCAGCAGAGTACCCTTAAGTGCCTATATCTATGGCTAATTCCCCTTTGCATTGAGACTGTGCACAAAAGACTAATCCAGTACCTCTTCTTTTTTTTTTTCCCTTTCCCAAAGCAAGTCTAGGCTATTTTCTCTCTCATAAACTAACAACCCTGTCCCATCTCATAGCAGCAGAGGTCAAAGAGAAATGCGCTGTGTTTATACTTCATCCACACTGTGTGTTGCTTGGCTGAGGTTAGAAGAAACGTTAAGTGCTTCCCTTGGCCTCATACCATCTTTAGAAAGAAAAATAAGCTCATAGAGATTGGAAACATAAGATTTTATGAACGACAAGCACAAGGAATGTGAAACAGACTTTTTTTTTTTTGCTCTTGGCAAAATAACATAACTCAGTCGGTATTGAAATTTGTTTTAATGGGTTAACTAGCAGAAAGCATTGCATACACTCCAGCATTATTTGGGGCTACTTCTCTCCACTGAGAAGAGTGTAGGCAAAGAAGGAGTATGTAATTTTAGGGGACTAATAATGCCTGGGACATGAACCAATGGTGAGGTATACTGAGGAAAAATATAGCATCTTCCCCATAATTTGTTACAAAGAGGAACAGCCTACACCAGCTAGACCTAACTTATTTGAATACTTGTTTACTGTGACTATGTTGTTGGTTGGAAAAGTAGATTTAATTTGCATTTGGCTATAAATATTAATGTACACTGCACTGATTATTTTGCTCAGTGCATTACTTCTTGGTGTACATTTTATTTATATATTTTTTTTACATATAAGCTGCCACTCTGCATCCTTGTAAAAAAAATTCTGCATGAATTGCAACCCTTGTAAAATACTGCCCCCGGTGGCTATATAGTAAAATAATGGGAATTTTTGTTTTTGCAGAATTCTCTGTTTAATCTGAAATCTGCTGCTGCCAAACTAACAACATTGAGAAAGAGTTCAATCTAACTCCAAGGGGAAAAAAGTCAAGAAGGTATGCCTTGTGATAATACAATAACCCTATTTTATATGGAGAACACTGATACCAAAGAATGAAAACATATGGAATATTCCAATAGTGTTTTTTTTTCCAGGTCTTTAAGAAGTATCTTAGTCCCAGCTTTAGTTGTTCTTGTGGTATGATTGGTAAAGTATACTGGGGGGAGGGGGCATGGACAATGTATATTACATAAAAGACTATGGGGTGGAAGACTTTGGAACTGCACATTTGGGAATACACCAGTAGGATGGACTTCTCTGTAATTCCCTGTGTTTAAATGTTTTTTTTTTTTGTTAGAAATAAGATATGGTGATCTAAATTCAGATGGTGATTCAGAAAACCTCAGATGCAAGGCATTCTGGATAATAGATCCTATACCTTAATTTTGATATATAATAAGTATATGACACAGGAGCTTGCTGCTATCACAATGGTCATTTTCTCAGTGATATAGATGGAATGCGCTGTGGCTTCTACATCATGCGTTCTATTACCCATAAACACATTGGTGTATAATTTTCCAATTATGTCAGTTCAAGGAAGGGATGGGTTTTAGGTCTAAAACAGTCAGATAAATACAGTCCATATAAATGAAGACCTACCTAAAGTTTGCTTTAAAGAAACTGGAGTCAACTCATTACACTGAAACACACTTTCGCTTTCGAAAGATGTCATATCTCTGCATATTGGACCTTCTATCCCAATCGCTCCAAAAAAAAAAATCTTTATTTCAGGATTAGGAATAAAATATACAAAAAACTTATGGAACACACTTCAAATGGGCCCTCATACCCCAGTGCTAGCAGTAATTATAAATAGAAAAAACTGTTTGCACTTGGGGGTCTTGTTTCTCTTATTATTGTGGATCAAAGTTTTGACCTTCACTGGTCTATTCATCAAATTACAACAAATTTAAAGACATGGGGGAAATATACAAGTTGGTTGTCTCCAAAACTAATTTTCAATCTGAAAATAAATTCTCTAATGTAACAGAGTGAGCTACCCTTATTTTAAAAACATAAATATCAAGCCTTTCTACACATGGTTAAGCAGGTTAGTGATATTTATGTATTCTGTATTCTGGTTTTATATGTGACTTATTAAAATAATAAAACCATGTAAACCCTTAACATTAAGGTTTTATTAACAGTGTTAGCTTTTCTAGCTTTTTTTCCCTATACATATATAATGCTTTATTTATCAACTGGAAGCTCAGTGAGAAAGGCAGAGACACTCCCGAAAATATGTGTTGGAAACAAAATTTGGAAGGGTCCAGTCCAACAAATATGAGAAAGTTCTCCTGTGACAGTAGGGGTTTTTTCGTCTCTACTTGATATGAACTGTTAGGTCCTTGCAGGCTCTCTTGTTAAAATAAACTCTGCCTTTATGTTTCCAAAGACACATTTTTTTCTTCTGGCAACATTTTTCCATTCTTTGATGATGTCCCCGTTCTCACACTTGTTTATTTTCTGTCTCTCGCTAATATTTCCCCCCTTACTGTATCTTCCTAAATGTAGGTTGCCTGATGAATTTTGTTTTTCTACTGGGCCCGATGTAGTGATGTTCATAATGTGAATGCTGTGAGTCTAGCAGCTCATATCAAAGGGTTTAATGCTAATGATTTTAAATGTGGTTGAATTTTATTACTTCTCCGGTGGGCTAAACCTGTAGGAAATTCTTTGACCCCTTCCCTGGTCAATCCAATTCTATTTAATTCTCTGAGACTAATATAGTAGATATTTAATCTACTCTGCTGCTGAAATTACTTTTAAAGCCACTTTTGCCTTGGAAAGCTTCCTTTCTAGAAATATACTGCTGACGTTCCACTCTAAGTATATTTGCACAGTGACCGTATAAATGTATTTGGCGTCATTGTCTTGCAGTGTGTGTTTAAAGTGTTATATAACACCTTCGGACTCTTCATACTGATAAAGAATCTTTGTCACTTACAGCAATTGTTTGCCCAAAACTAAGAACAAGTTAAATGTATTTCCAAATGCTACTTTATTACTATATAAATCCTTTAACATGAACACATGTCCTTACGATTTCTCTCTGAGGATGTTGAAGACTTAAGATTTGTCTTCTTGCAGCATAATCACTGTCCATTGCTATTGCTACTAAACATTATATAAAAATTAAACCCTATGGCAGGTGTGTAAATGAATATTAGCAGAGAAAACCAAATAAGGAAAGTAACAGCTTCTCCTGTCTGCCCCAAGGACACTGTACTGGCTACATAGGTGTGTCACATGAGTCATAAGTCACAAGTTGGCTGTAATTCCTATAACAGCACTGAAACACTATCAGCTTACATGGGACATTAGGAATGATATCCTTGAGCTATATTTGCTATGAAATCTAAGTGACTTTGGATTGTCCTCCTCTTGGAATAAAGGAGTTGATAAAGGACTCTCCAAAATGGCATTTTCTTGTCCATCTTCTCACATCATTCTCTGTCTATGTTTCTTCATTGAAATAAGTTGAACATATTATCAGAATCCACTCAGGCCCTGATTTGTGGCAAGGAAAGCCAAGGGTGGCCATACAGTTGCATCTATATGTCTAGGTTCCTACAGGACACCCAGAGCAGAGTTACAGGGGAAGCAGAGTCAAGAAAAGAATAGGTAAGAAATTAATGTGCGTTGGGGGTAGGGGGCACACATGTGTTGGGAGTAGGGGGGTGCAGGAGGCAGCCAACCTAGGGGCACCTCATTTGCAAATATGGGGCTAAATAAACTTAATTCTAGAGTTTATCAGTTTGCATTTGGACGCTACAGGGTAGCATGTATTGAGCAACTCACTGAATATCATCTATGAATGTGAGTATGATCAGGTGGCTTTAGGAATAGCACAAAAGCTTGGGGTGAAGTGTTTTTAGTCTATTTGGTTCTCCAACGAAATTAAGCTTGGGTTTATTTTCAGGGTGTAGGGAACAGGAACTGAAACCTTGCCAGAAACAGACCTTAATGAATGTGAAGGATCCTCAGAGTAGGGGCACAAGATAGGTTAGTGAGAAATATTATCCAGATCTCCACCAAGAAATGAGTTTTGTTGGAACCACAATTAATTACACCATAAGTGAAGACGTGATAAAGAACAGTTCTTAGATATGGACAGCTATGTATACAATGGCATTCCCAGAGCTTTCTGGATATGGGTCTCCAGATTAAAAATGGGGCAACAAAATGGGCATAGACCCCAATGTGTATTGTGTGAAAATAGGAGTTGAAAAAAAATCCTATAGACAAGGATTCTAGTTTGGATTTTAGTTTGGTTGGACTTTTTTAATAAAATAATAAGAACCATTTGGATTTTGGTAAATAACCCCCTAAATATTGAGCTCACATATTGTATTACCAATTGTTATACCTTTGCTTTAGGACTAAGAACCCAGGCAGAGAACCTAATGGGGGGGCTCCATATAGTTTAGGATTACAGTAGAATGTTCCATGCTTGCTCAGATTATCAGATTAATCACGCTAGGATTTAGAAGCTGCATGTAAAAATTCAATGTAAAAATTTAATGTACGGTATTGAAAGTCTATGAAACCAGCCAGTAGAACAGAAACAATAGAGTATTCAATGTTCAACAATAAATGAAAAGTGACAGCTTGAAAGCTAAACCAGTTCTCAGTATTTAGATGCTATGTACTACTAAAGCAAGTCTAAATCTTTTCATTAGGTGATGCAGAACTGTTATCAGGCAACGCAATTTTTTTCAAAGACAGAAAATGCACAAAACTGTTTATTATATTACATCTCTAATAACAGCACCTTAGAGAAGATGATGATTTATTATAGAGATTGGGCATGGTGCCAAGAGGAATCAGTAGCTTGCTTCAACACTTATTGATCTATCACAGATACTTTGTCTGTGCAGGCTTTCATTTATCTTATAGTCTTTTATTAGTCCTATTCCAAGGTGTTTATTTTGGGGGTTATTGCATCAACAAATTCACTATAGAAGCTCAAACATAAATGGTTTATAAGTGATTGTGATGCTCTATTTTTTACTTTCCTTAAAGGTCATAAATGAGTTTGACCAACTGAAGGTGTGCACCATACCATATTCCAGGGAAAGGATATGTGGATTTAGAAGTGTTATCATTTACAGCCCATCAAATCCCTCTCTAAAATTCTATAAACCAAGCTTTTGCATGGCATTAAAAAGAGGGGTTGAGAAATAGATGCCAGCCTAAACTTGCCTTCAGTGAGGTTATGAATTTTATAATGTTATATCTAAAAACAAGAGCCACTAATAACCACTCAAATATATATATATAAATATATATACTCAGGAAAATACCTGGGTGCCGCCAAATAAGGGTAAACATATATGTAAAGAATAGTGACACTCAACGTTTCGATCACCCAGAGGGATCTTCATCAGGAGAATACAGAAAAACAAACAGAAAAACTGTCTACCCACAAAATATAAACCTCTGATGTTTATTGGGCGCCAAACTTGTTGCTAAGCAACCAATGGAGCTGTCAGTCCACATGTGTAGAATAGGAACTATTGGTGTGCAAGGGTAGAATGGGGAAAGAACATGAAGCGTCAATAGAGGAAGTATAGATTAGAGCAAGTACACTGCTCAAGGGACGTGTAGAAGGGAAAGTGTCACCATGCCAAATAAAAGCCACATTGTTAACCATTTAACCCAGTATCCTATAGAAAACATCCTGGGGACTTTCTTAGAAGAGAATAGAATAAATATTTATATTATTTTTTACTTAAAACCCTGTGAGTTCTGCTATTCTTTACATATATATATATATATATATATATATATATATATATATATATATATATATATATATATATATTTTATATATATATATAGGCAATAATGTACCCTATATTGTATAATATGAGGTTATTAGAAGTCACCAAGGAGTGTCATAACTGTATAAGCCACAAGTGCTGCTTTATAGGTCATGGGACTCCAAGGTGACTATTAATATCCTAGTGTTTTACAGTACAAGTTTCATTGAGTCATGTGACAAATTATATACCACTTTTTTTGCATTTATGTTTCTATGATACAGTTTATTATTTAATGGCAGTTTATAAGAAAACAAGGAGGGGAGGTAAGATGTTACCAAATTCATTTGTACATTTAATCAATACTGCTGTAATGCAGGCTGATATTTCGTCCCAAATATATATATATATATATATGTACTGTATGTTAACACAGTGATCATACGCCACATACACCTGTGTTCTGTGCTGGTGCACGGCTCCAAAGTGTCCTTTCTGCATTAAACGCAGACAGTCTGTAGACTTGGTGATTATAATATCCTTTTAATGGCTTGTCAGGATACTGGGAAAATCTGCTTTGAAAATTTTGCTTGGCTCTACCTTTTCTCTATTCTTTCATGTATTCTAAATAAGTGGAAGGCTGCGGTGCTATTTAGCTTTGCTGCTGTCAAAAATAGAAAGTAAGCAGCAAAGAGCTGACTGCAGTGTTTATTTTAATTTCAATAGTCCAGAGGCAATGCTGCTTGTTCAAGAGAGCAAATACTGGCAGCGATAAGCAAACTTTTCCCCTCCTCACATCTCCTTTCACAATACTTTCCCTCAGCTGAAATTTAAATACAGGCTTGTCAGCAATCTGAAATTTCATTACATCACGCCATGGTGGGAAGCATACCAAGGAGCAAGCAATTAAATTAATAAAGAGGAAAATCTGCTTCCCAGCAAGACATTTGGACTTGGTGAAATTTATATGTAAAAAAAAAAAAAGAAGAAAATCATGACTGTCTTTGCATGATATATAGGAATTGTAATCACGTGTCAAGAGAAAACATTTGCTATTCTTTTTTAAAAGGGATCTCCACTCAATAAAAATTGACATTTTTGCATTATGAAAGAGAACAATTAAAAAGAAAAAGAATACGATTGTAAAATTTCTAGTAAACATCAATTGAAGATGTTTTAAATTGATTTGTTATGTGACTGCTATTAAAGGTAGCGTCTGTCCAGCTGTTTATATTCGGAATCAACAAGCCTGAAGGAAAATGGACTTCTGCTCGATGGCTGCACAGAGAACAGAAAGGAATATACTTTTGTTTGATGGTATGTTTGATGGCATATTGGATCTATTATCCAGAATGCTTGGGACTTGGGGTTATGGGGCCACTTTGATTTTACATGTATGGGAACTGTTATTCAGTCTGTAATTTGGATCACCATACCTTAAGTCTGCTAATAATCATTTAAACATGAAATAAACCCAGTAGGATTGTTTTGCCATCAATATAGATTTGTGCAGGTTAGTTACCATACAATACAAGGTACTGTTATATTACTATAGTGTAAAATGTTACAGTTATTTGCTTAAAATAGACTTTGTGGCAGGCTCACAAAGAGCTCATAGGTAGAGGCAGGATATATGTAGGCACACAACTCACACAGAGCTTCAGAGGTAGAGGCAGATGAAGAACAGTGCTCTCCTGAGTTTTGTTCCTCGATGAGATCCAAGCTAGGGGGCATCAAAAGTGATGCCCAAATACTGCCTCAGCTCACCCATCATAAATATATGTGATATGCAGGCTGCACTATGTTCATGGGAAAAGCAGACCTGGTGCACTGTGCCAAAAAAAATTACACTTTCCACCCAGGCCCGTATTTGGGGAGAGGCCCCCTAGGCCCGGGCCTAGGGCGGCAAGATGTTAGGGGCGGCAAGCAGGCCCCCTAACATCTTCTCTATAACATAGTAAAGTGGAGCGGTCCGTGACGTTGCCACGTTACCATGTAACTGCGCATGCACACTTCATTGTGACATCACTTGGCGCGCCGCACAGGCACGCACGGCGCCAGACTAATTAGAAATAGAGTCTAGAGGATGGGGAAGGGAGCTAGTTCAGGCAAGAGCTACTGAGCGCATGCGTGCACAGTCCAGGTGCAAGCAGCCAAAGATTTACTTCCAGAAAATACAGGGGGGGGGCGGCGGCACAGTAGCTGGGCCTAGGGGGCAGGAATGGTAAATCCGGCCCTGTTTCCACCTGTCTTTTACACTTTGCACTTGACCTTGCCCAGTGTAGTAAATATACTGTAGCTGCTATTTTCAGTGTATTCTTTTTAGATCCCTGTACAGTCTCCATACATCTCAGATTTATTTATTGTGTCACTTCCTATGTCGAAGCTGATCTGTTTACTCATATGTCCCATAATAAACAAAATACTGGAAGATATATTGAACTATTAAGGTTTACGAGATTCCATTCCTGTGCATGAGGTTATTGTAGTTGGAAATACAGTATTGTAGAAATATGGCATGTTGTAATATCCATATCAAACAATCTTAATAAAACCTCTTCAAGTCAGAATTGCTTTTGTGTTTCAGCCATTTGATCCTAAGAGTCTTTTGGCCAGTTGCTAACTATGTCCAGACTTATGTCAAAGAAACTCAATACAATTCTATTCCCACTGCTCCCTATCTTTCATTCACTCTTCTGTCATGTGTTTCCCCCAAAGTTTAATTTGCTTATTTTAAAGACTAGCCTCCTGTGTGGTTCTGAATTTCAGAAATGAAATAAACCATAATCATTGTGTTGTCCTCGTTTGAGTACCATCTTTATCAAAGACCATTTCCAACTGCTCAAAGCCCCACTGAGTCTAGTTAAAACTTTTTTTCGAGCTTATTTCAGTATTCAGTCTCCAATATGATCCCTCTTGGAAATGTTCTGTATCATTTTTACAGGTCTCCAATTCAAGAGTTTTGCTCATATTCAGTGCCTTCCTTGTAGAATTTCGTGCCAACCCTACAGCATTTGGTTTAAGAAAATTAAGTCCTTGAAGATTAAGAATTATCTACTTTAAAATATAATAAAGCTCCAGCCAAACCACAATAATATTTATTTTCTAAAGATGAATACTTAAATGTATCTTTTCTACAGTGATACGTAATTTAATTATTAGTAAAATAGTAGGAAGCTTTTTCATAAGCAGTATCATCTACTCTCCCAGTTTTAAATCTACAAATTACCCTGGCACTTACATGTGTCAGTAGCCAGTGCATTAGTGTGGGAAGTGTGTTCACGATTTCTCAATATAATGTTTTAAATAGGAAACATACTGTATCTCTCTGGTTTGGGGCCAGGGTGGTGTGACAAGAAGCTTATTCACAATGAGTGGTTATTCATTTCACAGCTAACTGTAAAGAATGCATTTAAATTTGCAAATGTTTCTAGTAAGGGGAGTAACTATGAATGGCCAATCACTCCCAACAATCACACCTGTAGATCTTGCACCCCTGTTATTACAATAGCACCTGGTAGAATGTGGCAGGAATGGGAATCGCAGGCCATGTACTGGGTGGATATGGCATGTTCTTACAAAGCCTAGACCTGTCAACTATGATATTTCTCTGTGCTCACCTGTATTTATAGGTGCCATGGTCTGGACAGAATGGAAGCATGGTCAAGATATCATACTACTAACCCCCCCCCCGGATCACAGAGTCTGCTGCTGCTCCTATCATTATTCCACTGGACCTAGTAAACCCAAGTTGTAGCCATGGTACCTCAGCTGCTAACCCTTAAAACATATCACTAACATTATCAGAGATTTTCGATTTTGTGCTACTTACTGATGAATATGGGGTATATATAAGTTACCTTAAAGGAAAACTATACCCCCCAAACAATGTAGGTCTCTATTAAAAGATACTGAGTAAAACAGCTCATGTGTAAAACCCTGCTTCATGTAAATGAACCATTATCATAATAATATACTTTTTTAGTAGTATGTGCCATTGGGTAATGCTAAATAGAAAATTGCCATTTTAAAAACAAGGGCCGCCCCCTGAGATCGTAAGATTCACTGTGCACACATACAAACTACATGTAAGGTCACATGAGCCAATTAACAGACAGAGTTCTGCCTTTTGCTTCCTCACTTCTTCCTGTTACAGTTAGTGTTGTAGTATTTCTGGTCAGGTGATCTCTGAGGCAGCACAGATAGAGTCACGAAATGGTGGCTCAAGGCAAGAGATGTAAAAGGGCAATATTTACTTAAATATATATTCCAGTTTGGTAAGATTCTTTAATATGTCATTCAATTTGATATAAACTATCTGTTGCTTAAGTATTCATTTTGGGGGTATAGTTTTCCTTTAATGCTAAAAAAAAAGGACAGCCTTTTGCTCAGCTAATTGTTGCTTATCTTTTAGATGCTCCGAAGGAAGCCAAAAAAATCCCTCCAATGCCTTAGTTTGTGGGAGAAAGGGAAACAGATTACTTTCTGGCTCCAATAGAAAATGTGATCAATTCCTAGATAAACATGTTACTGGGGATCTGGAGATGTTCTGGTGCAGTCATTTCCACCCAGTGTCTTGTGAGCAACATGTTCCTCACCAACCCCTTGGATGTTGCTCCTAATGGCATCAAAGCAGGTGCTTATTTTTGAATTATAGGCAAGTTTTGGTTGCATTAAAACCAGGGGTCCTGACAAACAGAGCTCTACCAGAAAGTCAATCACAGCCCTTATTTTACACCACCCAGAACATGTTTCATGCTTGCGTTGCTCCCCAACTTAGTGTTGCTTGTGGATAAAAAAGGTAAGGGACCCCATTTTAATGAATAGCAAAACAACAGGTTGTTTTACAACAAGCATAAGAAAAGACACATTTTAAGACTACAAACCCAGCCCAGGGTCTCCAAGAACTAGATGCTACTATCCATACAAAGGTTTTCCTCCACAAACATAGGTTGCTTGTTCTACCTTACTCATTTAAAGCTAGGCATCAGGTATCCTCTCACAAGTTTCCTTAGAATCTGTTTGACCTGTAATGTGAAGAGGGTAACTAAGCCCCCATGTTAAAGTGAGTATGATAGTCAGAACGGAAAATTGTAGGACTTGGTCATTAGTGACTACATGGCAAGGAGAGACCTTAGTATCCCAGGATAAAGTGTAGTTAATTGGTCAGTTTTGAGCATTTGACTAGAATAACAGAGATAGACCCACACATTCTATACTTCTGTGGTCAATTTGTTATATTTAGGGCTCCACAAACTCTTGCCTCAGTCTCTGTAAATGTATCAGAGCGAAAAGCAAATGTTTGAGCTGTACAGATGAAAGCAGTAGTTTCATGCCAGGGATGTGTATACAATCTGCTGCAGCTTATGGACGGTGCTTCTTTTGAGAATATAAATTGTTCATCTAATCACATTCATGAACAAAATTAAGAACATTGAAGAAATACACACGCATCCTTGACCACTAATGAATACAATCTTGTCATCCTGCTTGAAAACTGCCATCCGTGCTACTTTTCTCAGTGGGATGCAAATATAGTTAGGAGATATATTTAAAATATTAATTACACAATGCAACATATTATCCTGAATAGCATTATTAAACAAGCAGAATAGTGAGTGTTTGTTGATTTAGTTATGTGCTGAAATAAAGGCATTTCATTTTTTCGAATGCTGTAAGCAGAGCTCATTGGTAATTTTTTCCCTGGTAATTAACCTTTTGTCTCATTTCATTTCATTACTAATGTACACTTGGAAGAGAATCTATAAGCTTGTAGAAATTCCGTAATAAGCCTTTTTCTTAGTTATATTGGATACACACTGAGGTTAAAAAGCTTTGGATCGTATTGTGTATGAGTATATGTCTACTTATTTCTGTACATTAACAATGCCCAATTAACTAAAATCTACTAAACAAATGAAGCCTTTTACCTCCTTAAAGGGAGTTATATGCAATCTAATTATTATTATTTTTCTATCACATTAATAAGAAAGTTTCAAGAACGTTTTGCAGATATATTTATTGATAAAATGCAGGAGCTATGAAAACCCATCGCACCCAACTGAACCAATCATTAATAGTGTATGGTCGCAATTATGATGTGACTGTAAGGAATAGAAAGCCCTGGAACTATAAGAACAGGGGCTGCATCTGAAGCAGCCAAATTACACTGTTATATTTTGAAAGATTGGCAAAATCAGATGTAACTGTGCAGGGCCAGAGTTCCCTCGGCTGTGCCCTTAGGCCACTAGGTCCTAGCGCCCGCCATCTCTGCCCATCTTGCACACACCCCCGCACACCCATGTACGCATGCGCTGGAGCAATGGGGACCTGTGCATCCCCAGTGCACCTTACTATGCGGCTGGGTAGCATGTCGCCCCTAAATTTTTGCTGCCCTAGGCCTGGTACTTTGTGGCCTTGCCACAAATCAGGGCCTGAAACAGTGATTAGTTTAGAAGGAATGAGTTAATGCAGGGGAAAGCTGGGTTGGGGCAGAGAAAGAGAGAAAGAAGAAACAGTTCACTTCCTTATCTTCTGAACAGGTAGAAACATCCCACCCCCATAGGGTTGCCACTTTTTGGCCCAAGTTGAATGTGGGCAGGGGGCAGGTCGTGGCGTTATGGGGGCAGGGTTGTGCTGCTGCGGGGGTTGGGTTGTGACATCAGGGGCTATGATGTGGCAATCAGTGATTGGCCAATCGCTGGTCAATCATAGGGAGTCCTGCCTGGTTTTCCTAATTTGGAAAACAGGGCAGGCAGTTTTGACCCAGGCAGCCCTTCAAAAAAATGGCTATCCAGGTCAAAACCAGACAGGCGGCAATCCTGCACCCCCATTTTATTTTGCATATTTTGTGAAATATCAGAAGTTTCTCTTCTTTATGTTCTCATACTATCTATTAATAACCAAATGTCTGTCAGGCTTCACCTGTCTAGAGCCAAGATGAGAGGAGACGTGGAGAGTCACAAACTGTTCAAGTGGAGTAGTTATAGTAGGGGTTAAGCAGAAGAGAAGCCAAATGGGCAGGCCGAGATCAGTGCAGGCGGAGTTCAGTCATAGTCGTTTAACAGGCCGAGGTCGATGCAGGCGGAGATCAAGCGTAATCGGGTAAACAGGCTGGAGATCAAGCGCAGTCAGAGATTCAAAGCAGAAGTCAAATCAGAATAAAATAATCAGGATACAAGTATACAGGAGCAAAGTTTAATACCAAGCACAGAACCTTTCCCTGAGCGTTCTTTTAAGGAAGACGTTTTGGCGCCAAACCTAGTGACGACTGTGTCCTGCATCATGATGTCACGCATGTTCATGTTAGCGGAGGTTTAGACGCCCGCATCCGTTTTGCTGCACGGTGCATGATGACGCACATGCGTCCACATTGGCGCCCATCTTGACACGAGCGTTCATGCGGCCTGAATCCTTACAATGCGAATGTTATATTATGGTTTTGGTGCTGTTATACAGTATAAATGTGAGCGTCAGCATGGTATCATTCATAATAAATGAATATCAACTGCTTGATCCAGGGAATGTTTCTGATCGCCATTGGGGTCAGGAAGGATTTTTTTCTCTCTTGATAATAATCTCGATAATTGGCACTGACTGGCTTTTTTGCTTTCCTTTGGATCAAAACAGTGGATATATGATAATGTATTTCAAGCTGTATTTGTCATAGTAGAGGTAAGAACTTGCCAGAGTACTGCACAGGTAAATTTAGAAGAGGGAGAAAGGAAGTTCTCTCCTGTGACTGCACGGTGGGTTGATTGATACAGACGCTACTATTGCTTGTGCTAGGTGACAGCCTGCTTGGATTTCCTATCATCGACACACTGCAGATTCAGGACCGACAGCAGGACCACTGAACTTCTCATGGTGGGAGATGCAATGTCTGCTGATAGCAGGTTTGGGGGCCACCCTCTCCGTAGGTAGAGTCAGTCTAATAATCTGTGGTGGAAATAATGACATAGTGCTGATCTCAAGTCTTTACTAATGAACAGCAGAACATAGTAGTGATCTCTTATGGAATTCTGGCTTTGCCTTAGAGGTGAGGCTGGCAAGGTCCTATTTATTTAATAAAATGTGAAATAAATGCTGTGGCTAGTGATGATGGAAAGGTTTTGCAAAGTTTTGCTCTGAAAATGACACCCATAGACTCTGAAAAAAATTGTTGCACATCAAAAAAATTCTGCGTAACATAAAGTTTTTATTGCCCATAGACTTAAATGCATTTAAAATTTTCGCCATTTTGCAAATTTTCAGTGATTCAAAACAGGTCAGATTCACCCATCACTAGCTGTGGCTATTTTATCCAATTTCTGGTTTCTGGCGTTTCATTAAGGTATTATGGTATGTAACAATGGGGTTCAATGGGTGGCTGAAAATGAAGGGTCAATTGAGGAGTCCCCTTTGTCAAGACGATGTTATGGGTAGAAAATGACAAATTTCACTTAGCACATTGCACTTTTGCATTCACAAATAATGTCTTTCCACTATGTAACATACAGTACCTATTATTTACCAGATCTGTTAAGATAGTTCTCCTAGAATTATCTTGGGTTTCTGGATTTCAATTCATCAGCTCAGGGACTTTCATTGTGAGTATGTCTGTTCCAAAATCCTGATATTAAAACATGTCTAGATCAGGCTGAATGGAGTTGGTTTAGCAGCTATAGTATAAACTATAGTTATGTTACGAAGCAGGAGTGATTTACCATTACTTTAGTTGCCCTCCAAATCAGCAACATGTTTTCAAAATAATTTTAATATGTTCCCATGCTCCATGTTATTGATTTACTTACCATGCTCCTTGCAATGACAGCCAGGTTCAGTACATGTGCAAGTACGTGCTCATCATGTCTTTCTGCCAGAGACATCTCACACTTGATTTGGTTTCTGCTGCTGACAATCTGTTCCATGATTTACATTTAGCAAAATAAGAATAACCTTTTGTTTTTGTAACTGAATTATTTTAATTACCATGAAGGGTTGTAACTATCACTGTTCTGAAGGGAAAGGACAAGTTTTTCTTGATCCCAAATGTTAGAAATGTAAACTTTATTAGGACGCTTACTAAAAAAAGCTTTCTTTAAACTATTTTAGATTAATCAGCAATATAAAAGTACAGCTAATTCTAGGTGATTAATCATACAAGAGCAAGATATAAATTTGGTATACAGACATTCTAGGTTATCTCTGTGCTCAAGAAACCTTGGTGGGTAGGGAGCTTCTTATCATTTTCCATTGGGCACAGTTGCTTATGGCTGGCTGGGACCTCAGTGCTGTCATGCAACACTCAGGGGGCTATTTATTAAAGGCAGAATCCAAAAAACTCAAAAATGTGAAAACAAAAACTATAAAATCTGAATTCTTAGTGGAAAAAAAATTAGAATTTTTCAAGCTTTATTTTTCTCAGAGGATGGAAAAAGTCTGAATCAAAAATACTCCATCTCAGACCTGCCGAGGTTGTATACAAATCAATGGGAGTGGTCCTTATACTATGTAGAAGTGTCTGGGGTCTGTGCTGGACAGAGCTGGGCCAAACCAGCCAGGCGCCCTAGGCAACCTGGCCGGGCATGGCGCCGGCTGAGTGCATGCTTGGGTGCGCATACGAAAAAAACTGCATGCGTACATGCTGTAAGGGCCCGAAGGCGCAGTAAGAGTGCGGACCAAGGAGGAGGCAGGTAGTCACAAAGTTCGTGGTACAAGGGATCAGGCAGAAGAGTAGTCATAGTTCAGGCAAAAGGTTCAGTCCAGGCAGCAAAGGGTCAATCCGAATAACAGGCAAGGTTGGTACACAAGAAATCAGTCAATAATACAACTCCCAGGAATTCACGAAGATAAACCTATACTTGGGCAAGGTTTGCAATGTCCAAGGGGTTTAAATAGGCAGGTTTTGGAGCCAAGATTTTGGACGCAATGACGTCATGATGCTGACGCCGGCGTCAAGACGCTAACGTCGTGACGCCAACGCACGTTCTGATGCCGGCGACCAATCGGAGGGCTAGAGGCAGCCGACGTCATCACACTGGGACCAGCAGGAACCACATGGGGAAGGAAGGAGTCGCCATCTTGGACGCCAGGGCCATCATGAAGGTAAGAAACTTCCGTTTCCATTACACATGCGCAGAAGCGCAATTACAAGAAAATATCCGTGGCAGTTGGGGAGAGCTGGGACTGGACAATGGGGTAGGCGTCAGAGCAGGTATGTGCCTGGTACCCCCCCAGCTTTGCGCCCTAGGCGCGTGCTTACTCTTTCTACCCCTAGTTCCGGCCCTGGTGCTGGAATTAGCCTGGAAATCCGACTATTTATGGATTTTTTCGGGCAAAAATCTGAAAAATTCGGACTTCGTGGAAAAAAACACGAAATAATAATTTTATTTGGATTTTTGCTCAAATTCTTAGTGTTTGTCTCCGATCAGATTAAATCGTGCTTTTTTAATAATAAATAAGGTTGAATCATGGATTCTAGTTTGGTTGGATTTTTTTAATTTAAATACTTAAAATACTTAAATTTGGATTTTGATAAATAAGGCCCCCCAAATTGTAATATAAGATGCCCCTGCTGCTTGATCATGCATGACCTAGGGCCTTATTTATACAGCAAGAGTGAAGTTAAAAAACCTCTATTAGACTTCAGCGGAAACATTTCAGGCATATTGGGGCCATTTAACAGGTTCAAGCTCCAATAGGCCTAAACCATTGCAGTTGCGGTCTAAGCCAATGTTTCAATAAAGGGTTTTCAACTTGGATCAATTTTAGGGTGCTGTACATTCCTCTTCTGGAATGGTCTCATTTCCAATGTGCCACTTATTGCATTATTGTACGATTTACTTGTTGTGCTTGAAATTACTGGAATTACCTCCATGTCCAGATGACGCTTTCAGGGTTCCTAGTTTCCATGTCTGCCCTTTTGTGCTATTCCTCAGAGCAGACTGGGCAGGTACATTGGAGCTCCCGACCAGTTGACACAAGTTGCTAGAAACATGTGTGGGAGGATTGATAGCAGCACTGTGCAGGTAGTAGTACATTGTATTTGCTTTTGTAAATGATCCCTCTCATCTATTCTTTAAAGGAGAAGGAAAGTTGTTTACCACTTGGGGGTGCCAAGTGGTACCAGTGCTCCTATCAGCAGAAAACGACACTGGCCCAGGGTTATACCAGTGAGCACCATGTAGCACTTCTCTTCTGGCTTCTTCTTTCTTCAAATTTCCAGGGGCAGAAGCATGCGTAGTTGAATGAAAAAGCTGATGTTTTAGTTAAAGTTTGGCTTTTCAGTGTATGAAAACACTCTGTTTGGAACTAGGGTATTGCAGCAATATCTTTCTATAGTTATACTATAACATATTATTACAGGTATGCGATCTGTTTTCCAGAACAGCTGGGGTTTTCCAGGAAAATGAATCTTTCCATCATTTCGATCTTCATACCTCAAGTCTGCTAGAAAATCCTGTAAACATTAAATAAACCCAATACACTGGTTTTGCTTCCAATAAGGATTAACTATATTTTAGTTTGGATCAAGTATAAGGTACTGTTTTATTATTACAGAGAAAAAATTGGATTATTAGATTATTTTGGAGACAGACGTTCCTTTCTGAATAATGGGTTTCTGAAAAACGGATCTGATTGCTGTACAGCAAAATCCTATACCTCAATAGGTAACAAGTCCTATTCTGTATTTCTGCACAGGTACAGACTATTTTAAAAGCCCTTGGATAACACTTGGATAATAAGAAAGATTCTTTATTCCTCTTAGTTCCTGTTGAAGTAAGTAATTTATTCAGGCGGAAATTTCATAGTAGCTGACTTTAATTAAAATTATTAAAGATAGGAGACAAATGTTTTGTAGGTTGCTTGACTGCGTTTTAACTGGTAACCTCAGACCCTCATTAGAAATGTTTTTTCATAGCTTCTGTATGCAGTCCCTTAATGTGAGGCGTGTTTCTTAGCAAGGGGTTTATAAACTGTTGATAATGGCGCTCTGTAGATCCCTTTGCCGGGAGAGATGAGAAGAAAGCAGGCTGCACAATAGCACAGGTCTACAGACCTTTCTTTGGTTTCATGTGAGATGTTAATTGAGAGGATGGGATAATTAACAGAGTTGACTGTCTCTAACTTCTTCCCTTAAGATGTATTCAGTCTTAAAGCGCGTGTAAGGATTTTCACTTACAATTTTACATGCTTTGTTGGAAAGGAAATTCAACTCAAAATTAAATGAACATATTAGTGTAGAGAGTTGGAATGTAAGATAATACGTGTGCCTTTAAACTAAGAATGTTAATTCAAAATCATGTAATATAATAGTAATAATGGTAGTAATAATTGTATCAAATTCCAGCTGACTATATAAGATCATAAACTTATTCCTAAATGATCTTTGACCACAATCTATGCCATACTAAAAGTACTTTTTATTATAGCAGAATAATAATTTAATAATTCACCAAGAATACCACAATGGCATGTGTTAAGTGATACATTATTATATACCCTAGTTATTGTCAGGGGACTTGCGTAGTCTTATGTTGACATACTGGCTCAGGTTCTCATCTGCACTGTTCATGCTTTATGTTCATCAAAAGTCATTGTCAGTCAGAGCACATGTACTCACATGGACCTTTCACCAACAAAATGCTCCATCATAGCTATGCACATATTCTGCTACAATTTGTTTTCTGTTTATAGATCCCAAACTATTTCTCAATGCTAGGCCATCATCAGCCATTGTGGGTACACTAAGCATTTATTCATGTTGCCGCTGATCTCCTGTGTTTCTCCCTTGGCCTGTGCTTTTCTATCCCAGATAACCCTACCGTGCATCTTATAGTTGTTTCTGCTGCTGGCATCATAAGTCTGTCCAAGTCAGCATTAATCATAGATTGTCTCCATTGTTAGGGAAAGAAGAATTTCACCGGCACACAGGAATTGTAGTAGCAGGGCAAGCCCTTGCAATTTTATTATACTGCATAATAAAATTGCAAGGGCTTGCCCTGCTACTACAATTCCTGTGTGCCGGTGAAATTCTTCTTACCCTTGTTGTGAGGCGGCCGATTCCTCTATCACTGGGCACCAGGATAAGAACCTTTGGGAGTGTGTGGTGTGCGGCTTCTCCATAGTCTATTGGACATTCCATTGTTAGGGACTACATTTAGTCAGAATAGATATGAGTTAAATGATTCCATGCAGAGATTTAAGCTTCTGTTCTTGAGTTCAGAACCCATCAACATAAATGAGTAATATATAATATATATATTATATATATTATTTATTTAACAGACACATTTAAAAAAGTGTAGTTAAAAGATTCTGATTCTAATTTGTGTCTTTCCCTACATAGTCACCTCCCCTTGAAAGGAAGCTTACGATTCTGGGTGGGGGGGAGGGGCTGTGATTCTGGTGGAGCTCAGTCAGCCTGTCTGTACAAGAAATTCAGTCTTCGTGATTTTTTTTTTCTTTGGTGCCATGAGGATCATCAACACAGGTGGAAGTATCAGGATTACATCTTGTTTTGGCTTCTGAGGATACCAACATGTAGAGTCATCATTTGTTCTTCATACGATCATGTCGGATAAAGTCAACGTTACTCAAAGTCCTTGATCATAGACTGTAACATCTACTTGTTTGGAATGTTTTTTATTGAAATGAGTAGATCTTTACCCAATTTTGCTCCCAACACACTGGGTCACATATCAGAATAATCCAATTCCCTGGTCTTTGATTGGATCATAATAGAGTCTTAGGAGACCAGTTGGTAAACAACCTTCTGACCTGATGAAATATCTACCAGCTCTTGTAAAACCCATGTATGCCCACCTAATAAGTAGAATGAATAAGCATCTTAATTATTAGAGTACATACTAATCATCTTCTACAACCCTAAATAGTATAGCAAGAGCATTTTGCCCCAAAGTGAATACATTAGAACCCCACTTTTAAATTTTCCCTGGGAAATGTAAACTCTGGGAAAACACAAATTGTGGGAAGTATCTAATGTTGTTTACCTGCACTGGACCATCAATAATGAACATTGTTTCTGGGAAAATATTAATTCTAGGTATGTAAAAATGGAGTTCTGCTATAGTTACCCCATTACATTTCTAAGTTTTTTCTTACTGTACTTAAGAAAAATCTTTCTCTTTTCATTGAGGATCAGACACAAAAAGCCAATTGTAATAGTTAGACCTAACACTACTTTAAGGGGCAGATTTATTGAGGTTCGAATGGTAACATTTTCAATTTTTTTTGTGTGTCAAAACTCACAAATTTGAATTTAAAACAACGACTCGAATGTAAATTCTAATGTGAGATTTATTCCACTTGGACCATGAAAACAGTTCTAATTTAAATATTCACCACCTGAAACCTGCCAAATTAATTTACAAGTCAATGACAGAGGTCCATTGAACCATTTGAATATGTTAAAAGCCTTCCAGACATTCAAGTTTTTTTCAAAGGAAAATTAGATTCAACTTTCGTTCGTATTCAATTCAAATTCAAATCACATTTTTGGGTCTTTCCCATTCATTCACATTATAGATGTTCAATGTTTTCAACAAATAACCTCCCATTCGAGCTGTGAGTACATTTGAAAATATGAGAGTAAAATAAATTTGTCATCAATTTGACCTTTTATCTACCCCTAAGATTTTAAACATTTGTACATATTGGGACATGAGAATTTTGACCATAATTTATAAAATATAGGAAGGCAAAATTTTGTTTTGAAGGTAAACATTAGCGTTATGTTGTTCTAATGGTCAGTACTTGCTGACCTTAAATATGACTCCCAAGTGGGAAGTCTAATAGTTAAAAGACATCAAGGTAATGTAGCTCAGACAGGAAGCGCAAACAAAAACAATGATAAAAAGCAGAAAATGCCCGTGACTTATAAAAACTAGTTAATTGCAGAGGATGTATTGGAGTTTAATTTTATGCTTCAAAGTCATTTATCTAAGATGACAACCAAGTTTCAGAAACTGTTCTCAACCACCTGTAGATTACAGCTGATGATTGTACAAGGAGAAACCTTTTTGGCTTTTTTTGGCATGTGATCTGTATGAATTCTAATCACACCCTATGTGCTATGTGGTAAGAGACATAGTGGGAATGAAGTCCCTGCCCGTAGAGCTTACAGTCTAAGTGGATGGGAGGCTAACATTCAGGTACAAATTGGAGATGAAAAAGTGTAAGGTAAGGCATAGTCAGTAGGGACAGGACTAGGCTAATGTTCTAGTGGTCCAAAAGGTAGACTCTTAGTTTTTTCTTGAAGAGATTAAGAGAGGATTCCTTACAGAGGAATTCAGGGATGGAATTCCAGAGGTAAGGAGCAGCAAGATAGAGGGGTTTGAGACGAGAGGTGACAGTGGATGTGGATGGTGTGAAGAGAAGGAAGCTCTGAGAAAAGCAGAGAAGACGACCAGGAACATATAGTGAGACAAGAGAAGAAATGTAGTGAGGAGTGGAGGAGCGAAGGGCTTTAAATGTTAGTAGAAGGGTTTTATATGCTATCCTTTGCTTAACAGGCAGCCATGCTAGAGATTTTGGTTGGGGTTGAGCAGGTTCCCCTTTAGGAGAGAGCAGAAGGATCTTGGTAGCCAGTTCCGGACTGAGAATTAAAATAGGCCCTGGCATTTCAGGTACACAAAGACCCAATCAGCCCACAGAGACCCAAACAGCCCCCCCACCAGCCCACTAAATACTGACTTTCTATGGCACCTTATAGCAACCCCTCTGGCATTTGCCAAAGATTGACAGTCCGGGCCTGCTGGTAGCAGAGTTTAAGATTGATTGGAGGGGTGAGAGATGGGAGCCAGGAAGACCAGTTAGGAGGAGATTGCAATAGTCTAAACAGGATAAGATAAGGGCATGGATTAGTGTTTTGGCTGTTGTTTGTGAAAGAAATGGGAGTATCCTGGCTATATTGCGGAAGAAGAAATGACAGGTTTTGGTAGTATTATTAATATGATTAGAGAAGGAGAGGGACTGATCAAAGATGACCCCTAAGCAGTGTGTTGAGTTAACTGGGTTAATATTCATGCCATCAATAGTAATGGTGAAAGGAAAATAGGATATTACTGTATCCTATTAAACAATAAGACATACAGGTGACTTGCTATAGTTGCTTTGCTCCAGAACATTAACAAAACAATACAATACAAATACGTCACCTCACCTTTTGTAGCTTAGCTCTTCCTAGGTGCTAGACAGTGCCTTCCTTGTGGATGTGCATTTCATTTCTAACCTGTCTGTCACCCTGTGTCTTATTACTTAGCTAACCTGAGACTGGCATTTGATAATTACTTATAGATTGGGACAATGGAATTGACAATGTACTTTTTGAAGGACAGAATACGCAAACCCCTCTGGCAATTGCATTACATTAATTTCAAAGCCTAACATTAATTTAATTATGATAATGCACTATTAGATTTCATGAACATAATTATTAGAACTAGATACATTTGAGTACCAACAAATCTTTGCCTATATAAATGCGACTTCATTGCACTGGAAATGAGCAATGTGTACATTGTATTAAAAGGAAATATTGTTATAGTCTCACAGCTTTGTAAAGGTTTAGCATATGTTGTAATATTCCGCTTATGTTTCAGGGGTCAAAACTGTCTCGGAATCTGCCGTCATACCACACACCAGGCACCGTTCTGCTAATCAGCTCCGGGTAACCATTGCCTTGACAGTTGCGATGGTTCTGTTGACAGTCGTTGCACTTCAATGCACTTATATTTACTCCGCTGCCACAGCAGGTACCTACAGAAGTCAATTATTCAGACTCCAAATGGCCCATAATCTTGACGTAGGTATGATTACTTTTTACTCTCACTAGACCATAGCTCATTTGTAAATACATTTGAATTTCAACTGTACTGGTATCTGTCTGCTTGTACAAGGTTTGTTGGCAGAGTCACAATGATATACATCAAGCAGTATAGTAGCTTCCCCCATTCATTACCATAATAACCAATAAGATGTTTCCTTTTATTATTCTAAATGATGTGGAACACCATAAAGTCTGCCCAGCACTTGTCCAGGAAAAATGATTTGGATAATCCGGTGCAGCAATGAAACAAACCAATCAATTTTACCATTTACCACTCAAAAAAATTTCAGCCATTGATAAATGACCTCCCCCTAGTCTGTATTTGCTAAAAACACTAGAAAAGTATGTTTTTATAGTCTATATTTCACCTGCCGTCAGTCGTTCTGAGGAAAAGTGTGCCGGAAAGACACCGCTTGCTCTTTAGATCTAAAATAAAGGACTATATAAGATTCTTGGCAATTTTGTGGATATTTTATAAATCGCTAAACTGCATTTAGATTCTGTGCATTCCAGTTTTTAACCCTTCCTTGTTGACATGTATATGCATTTTTTATCTGACCTACAGGACATTGATTTTATGAATACATCTTGCCATATGTTGCACACAGCACAACATTGATTTCAGATGAAAAGAAGATCATGTGCGCCAATAGAGTTCCAGAAATGAATAACTATTCAGATACATTTGAAGATGTCAGAAAGCTGGTAGATATATTGTGAAATTGTTAATAACGTATGATATATATTTATATACAGGTTTGGGATCTGTTATCCAGAAAAAAATTAAAAAATGATTTCCCTTTCTCTGTAAAAATAAAACAGAACCATGCACTTGATCCAAACTAAGATATAATTAATCCTTATTGGAAGCAAAACCAGCCTATTGGGTTTATTTAATGTTTACATGATTTTCTAGTAAATTTAAGGTATGCAGATCCAAATTATGGAACAATTCATTATCTGGAAAACCCCAGGTCCCAAGGATTCTAGATAACATGTCCCATTCCAGTACATTGACATCAGATTTGTCCAACCTGTTGGTAGCATATCTTTTCCTATACCTTAAAGTTTAGGTAGAAAATAATGAAGGTTGGGGAGGCTTAACCTGCTCTAAAGAAGACCATATTTATTTATATAGTTCTAAATTCTCAAATGGTAAGCCTTCCCAAACAAAGATGTCGCTATCCTCCGATGAGATTTTTGGAAAATGAAGCACTTAATATGTTCATAAATCGTACTGACAAATCAGTGGCTGCTGCAAAGCCTCTTCGGAGGCTAAGCTTGCACTCTATAATTCTAAAAGTGGAACAAGGCTTGACATATACTGAGCAGAGGTCCTATTGACTTCAATGCATGAATGACAACTGTGCAAGTAAAATCATTTGCACTTACTGTACCCAGGTAAATATATGCCAGACTTCCATGCTAATAGAATATCACTTTTAGTGTGCTGGGCTTTTCAGAAAATAGAGGGGTTAAAGAATCTTGCATATCCTCTCCTTGCGATGTACATTGACTATAAGTAACACAAGGACTTCATTACAGCACTAATCAACTCGCTCACCTTTTAGACCCTAAGTAATGACGGATTTGAAATGCACAGGCAAAGGAGTCAGCTCATAATGCTGCAGCCATGAATATTGTAACTGAAAGGTATTGTATGCAGCTGCAAGAGCGTGCTGTTTAATTCTGATCCCAATTTTCAAATTAAGGTTCTTCTTTGGCATTTCAGAATGGATTTTCAGAGATGGGTGTGCAGAGCCGCTGCTTGCCTGATGTAGGATTAGGCGAAGGGAAGCCTGGAGTGGAAGAGAAAATGAAGATATGACAGAGGCCACACTGAGTTCAAGCAAAATTAGGCCTGCAGAATGCAAAAGAAATCCCACCGGTGACAAGTGCCATCTTCTAGGTCATTCTGCCATGCTGCCTGCTGCCAATTTTTTTATAACAAGAACAGATAGAGGAGGCTGGATATTTACCCGCCTAGTGCATGGAAAGGTAATTCAGATGAGCCTTGCTGATCTTGCATGGACAGACCTAGAAAAAAAGCAAGCCTGTACTCATACACTTAGTTATGTTCCCTGTACAGGTTTTGGTTCACACATAGATAGACGTTGTTACTCATAAACACATTCAAATTACAACACTATGGTGAAAACACTGCACCCAATCTAAGTCACTGTGCCAGAATGTTTTCTATGGCTTTGGAGACAGAATAGTGTGTTCCATTATGTTGCACAGGTTCTACTTGGAGTCTCAGTGTGTCCTTCTTTATTCATCTTGCAAAGATTTGCAAAGAATGTTAAATATTTGTATTCTAGCTTATATATATTTATACACCCATACAATATTGAAAGTAGATAAAATTCCTTTAGAACAATTCATTGTTAAGGAACTAGTAGTTGCAGGTTTGTTGGATTGCTTGAAAGACCAGTATGGTTTCTTCACCATCACCAGTTATGTAGCCTGATCCTACTTTTTCATAATGGAGTCTGTGGGACACAGCCTTCCGATAATTCGTAGCTTTATAGATGTTCTGTTCTCACCCTTTCAAACGACAGTAAATAATGCTTATTTTCACTCTGTAGGGATCAGATTTGATTGGGCAGCACTCCCACTTTGATTGGGTAACACTTTCTTTCGATCCTAAATAACTCCTCAGTTTGAAAGAGTGGCCGAAAAATATTAGTTATTGTATTTATCCACTACACAGCTTATATTGGTGCTTCCTAGCGTAGGAAATTAGACTGAGACTAATTCCCTTTCTTTAAAGGACCCTCTGAAGAATTATGAAGAAGAAATCAATTGAGTGAAAGAGATGAGACCTTTATATTTATTTGTAGAGTCCTGTCTGTGCAATTCCTTCCCTTCTAGCAATAATCTGAGGATGAAAACACTGGCGTTTTGGTATTTGAATTGTCCCAAAATAAAAACCCCACAAGGATATGTAGAAAAAAGCATCCACACTGTAGTTTATTGTGAAATTGTAATAGCAGGGGAAATGAGAACCTTTAGAGGGCCATGAAAACAAATTAGTGCAAAAGATGACGATTTTTGACATATATTTCCCTCCCCTCCACACCAGAGGGAGGTTTCTACTGAAAAACAAAATTCAGCCGTACTATTTCACATGCTGCTATCAACAAGCTTCTGTGATCTAATTCTAATGAATTTCATCCAAGCTTAAACCATCTGTCTGTGAATTTCAGACATTTCAGATTTCCCCCAGAATTTGAACATCAGGGAAGACAGACAAGGCATTTTGTGCACCCCCACTTGCACAATAACCTTGCTAAGCACAGGCAATACCCAGTTAAAAAAAAATAGTCAGAAAAGCTGTTTTATTCCATAAACCTGACACAGCGAAAGCCGAGCGCAGGTTCTAACAATTGAATCTGAAACACGTTCTTTTTCTATCTCATAAGAGATGATAGAATGAAAAACAGGGGGGGTTAAAAAAGTTGGTGATTTTATTCAAACAAAGAAGCTTGAAATCTATGACCATGAAAACTCAGAAGCTCCTGGCAAATTGAATTCTAATTAGTAAGCTATTTTTCTTTTAGACAGATGAGGGATGCCCCCTATTGACATTAGGCGGCAGGCTGGTAAAAAAGATTTTTTAAAAAAAGGGAGAGAGGGGCGGAGGGAAGTGAGGGGCAGATGCAGGGCTAGCCAGCAAGCACTGCAGATTGCAAATTATATTTCAAACACTGCCAAGTCCCAAGTTTTGGCATGCAATTTAAAATGACACCCTGGAATAAGGATAAAGAAGCCCTCAGCTAGAAGATAAAAATGAGGGTGTTTTATGCTGTGATAAGTCTTTGCTTAAAAACCCACGTGGTCTAGTGTACATCAGGGTTTTAAAATATGCATAGACAGAAGAAATGAAGACATACATTTGTTGCTTGGTCAAATGAAAACCTATTCTGCATATTAATAGACCTGAGCTTTACATTAAAAGGGACAGACCAAAGCAAAACATCTACAGAGGTATCTTTGAATCCCACTTGGATGCTCTTACCCATAGTAGAGAGGATTTTTTTTAATTCTTTCATTATTTTATTGACATCAATATTTCATAAATAAATTCTCGTTTTGAGATTTTTTTTTTTTTAAGATGTAAATGAAAATAGCAAAACAAAAAAAACCTATTGTTTTTAGCCACCGGCTTAGGGCAAACTGCAATTGATGCAAATAGTTGGGCCTCAGTTTGGACATACATGCTGATTCAATATTGCAATCTACAAACTCTAACCAAACAAATAATACTCATACCTCCCCACCTGGTAAATGTGTATATTTTAATTCAGTGTTTTTATTATTATAATATTAATATATGAGTAACATGTTGTGGTTTACTAGTTAGCACCCTGACTTGGACACAGCACTGAAAGGAGTTTGTATGTTCTCCCTGTGTACGAGTGGGTTTTTTTATTGCAGTTCCTCCACACTACAAAAACATGCAGGGTGGTTAATTGGCTCAATATAATAACCATGGCATGTTATGGGAATGTGATAGAGACCATAAATTGTGAGCTCTACAGGGGTAGCCACATGTGAATGATGAGCAATCGGTGTAAAGCACTGCAGCACAATCTAAAACCTCCTCTATAAGATGATGATGACTAAGACAATGACATTGATATACAAGCACTGATGCAAACATAGCAATAATAAAGCTGTTTTTGGTCATGCTTTCCAAACTCTCCTTCCAACATGGGGTGTGAGTTTCTCTTCTTCGTTCATGTTATGAACTAAGATACCAAACATTTGGGATGGTGGTCCCCAACCAGTGGCGCACAAGCAACCAACTCTTTGGTTGTTGCTCCCTGTGACCTCAAAATACCTAAAGGTGCTTATTTTTCGATTATTGACATGGAGAGTTTTAGTTTCATAAAGATCAGGTTTACTGCCAAGCAGAGTCTTTAGTAGGCTGCAACTAGAGTCCAGCAGTGGGTCGGGTACCCGGGGGTTACCCGCAAAAACCTGCTGTACCCTGCGGGTTGTAGGTAAAGGTTTCGGGAATGGGTTCATCGGGTTTGTGGGTTGTGGACTGGTCACGTACCTTCTCAAATACGAGTTTTACTCCTTTTCTTCTGATCATGCCTACTTCTAATGACAGCTCTTCCTGTTTCTTGATGGTCAGCGGATTGGGTTGCGGATAAGACACTTGCGGGTTGGGTCGGGTAGAGGGTCCAAGCGGGTAAGTATGCGGGTTGCGTGTCCGTGTGCAGGTTGGGTTTAACAAATTAGTTCCACGCAGGACTCTAGCTGCCAGTCTACATAGGGCTAACAAATAATCAACCATAACACTTATTTGGCATCCCTTAGGTGTGTTCTTTGTGCTTGTGTTGCTCCCCAACTCTTCTCACATTTGATTGTGGCGCATGGGTATAAAAAGGTTGGGGACCTCGATCTATACAATAAGGAGCATTAAAGGGGAACTAAAGTCTAAAATAGAATAATTCTAGAAATGTTGTATTTTGTATACTAAATCTGAACATAAACTTACTGCACCAGAAGCCTAATTAAAAGAATGATTTGTGCTTTCAAAGTTGGTCACATCTTTGCAAGACCAAGACTACGCACATGCTCAGTGTGGTCTTGGCTTCAGTTGGGAGGTTATGCTTAGGTATCATCATAAATTATCAAAACAGCACAAGTAAAATCATATCTGCCATAGCCGATACAGCAGAATAATAATAATAATCAGAATATGCAGACTGCACTGGGTCTTTACAAATCTTTACAGCAAAACAAACAAAGCTGCCCAAGTTCTGGGAAATAATGGGGGGGCTCCCCAATGCTGTTTGAAAGTATGATTCTTAATGCGTTTCGGGAGTGTATCCCTTAGGGAGTGTATAACCTATTACTAAGGGATACACTCCCGAAAAGCATTAGGTTTCAACAGCAGTAACCCCAATAAACCTTATTCCAGAAGTGCCGTCTGCCTGTTGAGTTTCGTTGTATTCACAGTGGGGACACTGTTGACAGAGCACCTGGATTGAGGGAAGAGCAGTCTCTCTTTTTTTGCTTTTTATCTTGAAAGTATGATTGTTTCCCTGCAGAGCAGTTAGGGACTGTCAGAAGTTTCCTATCTTCAGCAGTCAGAGCAATTAAAACGAAGGGGGAATTTCACTGCATACATTTAGGTTTCTTATAAAAACAGTACACATTGTTTAATTAAAGTATATTGGAGATAGATTTATTTTTCATTAAAGTAAAAATTGGATATGTGAATACACTTTCAATTTTGATGCACAAAACATCCCGGTGTTGCTGGTCTTTTTTGTGAAATATCGGAACTATTTACCGGCACCCATATAAGCAGGGTGTTGCCCGTGCCAAGATAACAGGTTTCTGAATAACGGATCCCATACCTGTATGTATATATATATATATATATATATATATATATATATATATATATATATATATAGATATATATAGATATATATATTTCAACAGTGTCAAGAACAGAGTACCATGGGACCCTAGTTTTTTAATGACTAGTGCCCAGGTTCTTCAGAGTCTCAGAATGAATCCTAAGATGAGCTTCTCATAGATTTATACTAAACAAAATGGGTTAAAATGTATGAATTCTTTATTTCAGAACTGTGCTACAACATGAATAACAAAACAGGGCGTCCATGTTACTGCCTGAAGTCAATGTTAAAGACAAACATAAAATAAAAAGAATAAGGGCCATTTTGGCCAAGTTCCAATAAATCTACCTTGTATTCCTGCAAACCAGTGGCAGTGCTGTTTGTATTAATTTACAAGTAAGATAGTGATCCTGGCACAGAGTGTGCGACGTATATGATTTTTCTTGGCAAGGAATTACTTTAGTGAGAGTATGGAGCGCCTTGTT
The DNA here is from genome assembly GCA_038501925.1 of Xenopus petersii. Classification (NCBI taxonomy): domain Eukaryota; kingdom Metazoa; phylum Chordata; class Amphibia; order Anura; family Pipidae; genus Xenopus; species Xenopus petersii. The sequence goes on from CM076677.1 coordinate 96,453,746, forward strand.
ACCTTCCTAGTCATGAGCAGTAATTTATTTTGCACAGTTAGCAATGAATGCTCATCACATTTCAATGACTGGCAGAAAAAGGAGGTGAGCATTCAACTCAATATATTTATTAGTGTTACATATTGCTCTTCTTTCTTCTCTGACTCCTTGGTTGACCCAATCTTATTGGTGTGTTTAAAATTAGATATTAAAGAGAATGCGGCTGTGTCAAAACTGTATGATAAATGAGAAAAAAGAATTCCAGTAGGCACAGAGCATGTCAATGAATTAGTCTGCAAGTCTTTCTTATACAACATATCTACTCCTGTATACCCTGTTTCATATTATCACATGTCTGTATGGGAATTAAATATACATCCAAAGTTCCTTGTTATGTATTAGCCATTTATCCATTAACATCTTCATGTAGATGTACAAATTAAAAATAGTTATCATATGTATTCTACTAAAACCATTCATTCCAAAAATAAAGGCATGCAAAAGGTTATGCAAAATCAGTATAAAATCATGCGTTAATGAGATGGGCTAGTTCATAATAACATTGCTCAGTGAACTCTGCAACCACATTATGAAACATCAGTTTTGAAACAAATAAAGTTTGTAGATTTAAACATTAGCAGCGATTCTGCCTGTGCAGTCTGTGTGGCTGTACTGGGGATGTCTGGAATTTTGGGGACCATCTTCCTCCTGTTTTTTTGGGGTCAGCTGCCATCTCTGGCCGTAGTTATCTAACACTGTGGGTCAAGACTCCTTGTAGATTAAAAATGTTACTGATATAAGAAATCATTGGTACATTAACCATTCAGTCATTGTCCCAAGAACATTTAGGATTCCATACAAGTGTTCACTAATGATGGGTGAATTTGCAAATTTTCCGTGAAATTTGCAAAACGGCAAAAAAATTGTGAAACGCATTGAAGTCAATGGGCATCAAAATGATTTTGACTCACATCAATTTCGGCGCCTGCAACAATTGTTTTATGCAAGACTATTTAGGCCAAATGCATTAAAATCAATGGGCACGCGACTATTCTGACGCACGCCCACATTTTTCCAATACACCAGGTTTTTCAATGACGAATTTTATTCACTGGTGGCGAAACACAGAAATTTGCCGCAAAATTTCTGTGTTCACCCAAAATCTCACCCTAACTGACCTTAATTGGGCTTTCAGGGGTATTTCAGAAAACAAATAAGCATTCTCCCCTAATCTCACCCTAATTGTCTTCCCACCACACCATTGCTTTAAACATCCCCCCTGGGGGCCAGGCCTCACAGTTTGGGACCCTCTCTGCCCTATGGTGTTAAGAAAAACATTCCAACCACAAATGCATGCAGTCCACCCTGGGTTAGAAGAAACAAAGGAACAAAATCTTCTTTACCTACAGTAGGACTTTTTTATGCTTCTGCAATTCTTTCAGCTGTATGTTCTTTTTTCTTTTTCATATATTTCTTTTGTAGCTGTGGTATACACCATGCCCAGTCAAGTAAAAACAAAAGAAAAAGGTTTGAAGGGAGCTATTTCATGTAAGAGAGACTGAACCACCCATGGTAGCTAAAACATGACATGAAACAGCATTCGGACATGATTAAGTATGAATAAGTACTGAATTAATATGAAAAGTAACTATACTGAATGGGTTCTATTCCTCTGGTTCTTAGTTTCATATGATGCTCTTGTATTCTGTAGGAAGAGAGCTCTCACTTCATCTCTCTAGTCAATAGGGAAAAGCCAGACAAACATCCTTAATAAGTAAAGAAGGGCTTCTATATACATTAATAAATGAACCTTTAATTATGAACATGAATGTCTTTAGCAACCAATGGAGGTGTGTATCTACAGTAAGTAAAATGATAAGCACTCTCCATGCACATCTTAGAAATCAATGGAAAGAATAAATATTTTATTGCTTTTTGATGGTGACACTGGAGGTATGTCCTTATGGTGGAAAGTTGAAGGTTGAATCATGCAGAAATATGTCAATATTTCCAAATGCATATTTCTAACTATAAAAACTCTACTGCTAGTGAAGGGCGAATTTATTTGTCAGACGTGAATTTGCTGGCGGCGATCAACGGATGCCCATTGCCTTGAATTGTCACCAGCATCAAAATTTGTGTTTTGCGAATTTTTCGATGTTTCGCTAATTTTGTGGAAAATTTGCAAATTTCATGGCGAAGCGAGACAAATTCGCCCATCACTATCTACTGCAGCAACAACTGTTCAGTTTCTAGTGTCTTAGGGGCACATTTACTAAGCTCGAGTGAAGGATTCAAAGTAAAAAAACTTAGAATTTCGAAGGTTTTTTTGGGTACTTCGACCATCGACTTCCTGTTTCTTGATGGTCAGCGGATTGGGTTGCGGATAAGATACTTGCGGGTTGGGTCGGGTAGAGGGTCCAAGCGGGTAAGTATGCGGGTTGCGTGTCCGTGTGCAGGTTGCAGGTCGGGTTTAACAAATTAGTTCCGCGCAGGCCTCTAGATGGGGCTATCAAATAATCAACCATAACACTTATTTGGCATCCCTTAGGTGTGTTCTTTGTGCTTGTGTTGCTCCTCAACTCTTTTCACATTTGATTGTGGCGCATGGATATAAAAAGGTTGGGGACCTCGATCTAACTCTCGAGAGCACTGTCAGAGAAATGCAATTTTCAAGATCAGTTATTACTATAACTTCCCCCCACTATTGATAAAGAGACTGTAGAGTGCAACAGGAAGCTGCATCAATCGATGCCGAGACTGCTTTAAAAATGTTAGCCTCTCTACCATTAAAAGGAAGAATGCCTGAGTTCGTAAGATAAGTGAATTTCACAGTAGTATTTTCCTTATCAAAGATGTACCCCAGGAATGCCTCTAATAGATTAAGCACATGCGGTTTCTTTGCAAGCGATTCAAACAAAATGGCAAATATAACCAAATCTGGATTAGAAATCATGTTGTTTTGAAGGTCAGAGCTCAATTAATTAAAAAGGAAAATAGTACATATAAATGAACTGTACTTAATAAAAGCTTAATTCTTGATAAGGCAATCCTTATTTGCCTTAAGGGCATACTAATCTTCTTATGTTCATTTAATTGCTATAACAACCAATATGACATAGTTCAAATGACCCCAATTTACTCCTAATTTTAACATAAACTAATAGAACCTTGTCCACCCAGTAAATTCAAGCACATAAAATCAGAATACAGGTATTAGATCTGTTATCCGTACACCCTTTATCCGGAGAGCTAAATTACAGGAAGGTCATCTCCCATACACTCCATTTTAATCAAATAATTCATATTTTTAAAAAATTATTGTCCTTTTTCTCTGTTATAATAAAACAACACCTTGTACTGGATCCCAACTAATCTGTGCAGTAGTGATATGCGTGTTGGGATTTTTCCGACATGCACCTGACCCTAACCCTCCTTCCCTTAGCCTGTGCCTGTCCACATCTGCTATTATAGACCCGCCCTGCCGATGATGTCACAAAAGGGGCGGGGCGAGCAGGCACAGCGTCTATAAAAAACTAAGTTGGAAGCATTGGCACTGGCATTTGACGGGCGGGGAGAGCAGGAGAAGAACTCAACATGCGAAGAAGTGTGCAAGGTCGGCTCTACTATGCAGAAACGATGTAGTTGCAAGGATTATGAATTTTAATAACTTACTTTATTTGGTTATGTTGTTGATTGATGTATGTATATATTCAATTGTGAAGATAGATACATAGATTACTTGATGAGATGAAATCAGTAGTGATGGGTGAATTAATTTGCTAGGCACGAGTTTGCATTGAATTTACACATTTCGCCACCAGTGAATGAATTCACAAAACTGCAGCGAAACTCCCACGACTTCCTATCTGATGTAATTGTCAAGGGTTCATGTTGGCATTTTCTGTCTCGTCTAAATGTCTTTTATACCATCTGGCATTTCATTTCAAGTCCTTCTTAGTCTCACCAATTTCTCAACTGAGTTGTTTTACAGAAATTTTCATAGTTCTGACTCAGACCTGTTAGGCCTTTGTTTTGCCTACTGAGATGGCATTGCACTTCTTTTGCCTTAGTTTGGCGTAGCCTGGCATTAATATCTCTCTCTTTCTTGGTCTATCCAAAAATTGTATTTGTAAAAAAAGTATCTAGTAATGCAATGTCCAAATTAAGAGGACTTGCTAAAGATTATTATTTGTCAGTTTTTGTTTCACCAGCCATGTAGAGACTGATACTTACCTTTTGCTCCATTTGCCCTGAGCTCCTTGCTATGGACATGCTGTGTTCTATTCACCCGACCCGCTATACAAAAGAATTGATACTTATACAACTTCTTGTGCAAACACAGCTTGCTTTCAATTTGTGCTTTTGCAGGTTTGTTAAGTGAAATGCCCACTAACTAGTTGAGGGGATTGCAAAGACAAAACAAAAACAAAAACAATGGGGGAAATTGCAATGATAAGGTTTTTTTTTTATCTATAGCATACATAGAGAAGAACATGAAGGGGTTAGATAGTAGGTTGTCTCCTCTCCCTTGTGGAAAAAACAGCGGGATAATGCAACACATGTCACCACTCTTTGCAGTGTAAAAAAGGGCATAAAAAAGTCATGACATTTTTTTTTCTTACATCACTTCCTCCAGTAAGCAATGTAAAATAGCAGCATTAAATCTGGGGTAAAATCATGGCTTAAAATTACACATAGTATCGCAATTTATTTTACACCGATTTTTTGGCAAATTTCAATTTGCGCATCATAATAAAGATGCCCCTTAGTGTTCTTGAGCTTGGCAGAGATTCACTGGGGTGGTATTTCATAGCTAGAAAGCAGGGGTTGCAGGTCAGGAAATATTTGGACAGCTGTGTAACCGTTCCCCCATTTTTTAGTGTTTATGAGCATGTGTTTTTAGTAAGTGGTGGTGCAAACAGCTGGGACAGGCCGTCAGGTCACCCTAAGCAACCTGGATGGCAACTGCGCTCCACCAGGAGGAGAGAGAGCAGAACTGGGGGAATCGAGGGCCGAGACTTGGGATATTCAGGCAGGGCCGGAAATAGTGGTATGCAGAAGAGGCAGCTGCCTAAGGCACAACAATTAGGGGGGTGCTGGGCAGCTGCCTCTTCTGTCTACCCTTAGACCAGACTCACCTGCTCACCGCGTGTAATGTCACCGCACATGCGCATACGCTTGTGATGTCACGCGCATGCTCATAAGCGCACAACGTCACAACGCATCATACAACGTGGGATTTTTGGGAAAGCTGGCAGCTGGATCGCCGAGGGGGCCTGGCTGACCTGGCCCATCTCTATATTCAGGCAAGAGGTATGTGCCCAGAGCCCCTCAATGTTGCACCCTAGGCACATGCCTCTTCTGCCTTCCCTAGTTCCGGCCCTGGTGGTGGCCTGTGTGTGTATGGGACTTGATTGGTTGGGCTGGATAAGCATGACAAAGTTCTATTGAGGGTGAGATTATGGGAGGCCAGAGAACTTGGGACGTGGGAGGTACAGTGATTAGGTTAGGAAAAATAGGACAAAAAAATGTACAGAAGTCAGTCAGTGGTTGGCAGACAAGAGGTTTTCGATATAGGGTGTTAATTATTGGTTGGCAATATGACAAATAGACAAGTACAGACCTGTTATTTCAATACAACAGTCTTAACCTTGTGTAACGTGAGCTAGTCTAAGCATCGTTGCAACCTTTTGACCTTTTTTTGTTCTTCTTGAACGATTTAAAAAATCTGTAAACCTGTTTTTAAGAAAGCAAATTTATTGTGCGGATAAAGTTCATATTTTTCTGTGTGAATACTTCTATTAATTTTGCTTCAGTCCCTGGTTTCATAAGACATCTCATATAGTGAAACACGGGTAGGTCAGAGAAACTGCGCATTGATAAAGTTACACAATAATAATAATCATGATCAGAAGTGACCAGAACCTAAAATTACTTTTTCCCCCCTCTCTCCTTCCAGGGTATTTCTTTTTCTTCATAGGATTCCAGTAGTCAGCTGAGATGAGTTGATGAACAATTTTTTGCAACCCTCCATCTGAAGAAGTGGTCAAATGACCACTGAAGCAGTTTTAACTTGTCACACCGTCACTGGAACATTGGAGCGAGTTGTTTTAGACAATAAAATTGATTCAATTATACCACATTAGGTACTCCAAAAGCCGAGGCAATGATAAAGCATGAGACCGATTTTATTTTCTTGTGATGGTTCTGGCAGCAAAACCTGAGCTTCACAGGCACACTTACAAAAAGGAACAAAAGAAATAAGGTGAAATAATTCAACTAATACAGAGAATTAATGTACATTTACACTTTAATATGAAAGCCATGTGATAAATGAAATTAATGCCAGAACATTTCAAGGTCGCATCAACATCTTTAATATAGGTCATGAAAAAGAGTAGGAGTTTTTTTTTTTGTTAATGTAAAGGGTGTCAATAGTAGGGACCCCTAGGGTTAAATTCCTCTATGGCTTGGTCCCTCTCCTATTAAACAATTTTTCCCTGGTACTTGTATCCATAGCAACCTGGGTGGGATAATTATTAGACTAAGGAGGTATTGCCTTTTCCTCTTAAAGGGGAACTATTGTGAAAATGAAAATATATGCTTCAGCATTCTGAAATAAGATTTTTATAAATACAATCTGCATGGTTTTCGAAATAGTCCGAAAGTTTATCTTAACGATTCCTCTCTCAGCATCTGTTTCTCTTCATTCAGCAGTTGCGTGTCAGATATTAGGTTAAATCCAATATAGGGTAGACTCCTTTTGCCTAGAAGATGTATTAGAGCTCACTCTATTAAAATCACCAGACATCATGTCTCTCTACATGCAGAATTTACGCAAAAAGCTATTTTGCAATATTTTAAATATTGCTACAAACCATTCTACCAACACTTTACTTTTTTAAATAAGCCTTGTTTGCTGCTTAGTAACCAAAATAACTGATTTATACTGCAGAGAATGCCACTCCGTTCCCTCACACAACATCTCTAGCGCCCAGCTGAGAGAAAGGGTCTAATGTAACCAATAATATTACCAGCTACATTAAAAAATCTAATTCTGGGCCAAGATAGGGTTAAACAATAATTCTAAAAATTCCTTTTATCAAGGGAATCCTCATGCTAGAAATGAAATGAGAATTTATGCATCAAACTTTATTCATCGAACGTTCCAAAATTGACAGCGAGAGAATAAATGACTGCTCTGCCTACAGTCTGCCCCTCCTTCATAGTTTTTACTACAGATGAAAACTTTATCCTCTTCCTTGGGTTTCCCTTGGAAATTCACCCAAAAAATCCTGATGGACAGGGCTATTCTGATGTTCTTGAGGACTGAATTATACTCCGTAAGGCATTAGAAAGCTACAATAACTGTATATTCATGCAATAGTGTAGGATAGGAAGGAGCTGACGATCCACAGACTTTGCTGCAAAATTCCTTTATTACCACAACATATTTTGGATCATCATGGATTCATTAAGCAATCAAAATTCAAATGAAATTTCCTCCTCTGTTTTAATTTCTTTTAACCATTTTTGTGTTCCCACTATTAATATGCTAATGTGGGCAGGTATTTTTAAGAGATCCCTGCGTAAAGAATCCAACTAATACCAGAAGCCAGTCATAAATTATGATATAGCATCTGTTTTTTCGTCTGTGCCTGTGAATCCATGTGATTCAGCCGAGGGAATTTAAAGCAAAGACCCAGAGAAACATTTAATTGACTAAACTGCCAAGCAATTGTTCGGGGAGCATTAGCGTGCCATAAGTATTCAGACGGGCGGTGAAATAACATCATGCTCTGGGAAAACATGTTCTAAACGCCGAACACAATTATCATGCATACAGGTTCTTTGCATGTGTTAATTGTCAACCATTATAATTTAGAGAAGTAGATACAGTAAATAGTACAGTAGATGCAATACAAAAAAACGAATATCTGAGCTTTTATTCTCTCTGACAATCTACGGTCCTTTATTTTTCATTAGCAAAAGCAAAATTTACTTTAAAGGACAAGGCAACCCTAATAAAGTATGAGCCTACTTGCACTGAAGTCTGCACCGCTGCTGATTCTTCTTAATCCTGCATCATTTCTCAGTAGCACAGTCATGCCTGTTACTATTACTAATATGGGATCTATTATTCGGAAACCCATAAAGCTCTGAATTTATGGGAGGGTTGTCTCCCATAGACTCCATTAGAATTAAATAATCCTAATTTTTAAAAACTATTTCCTTTTTCTTTGTAATAATGAAACAGTACCTTGTACTTGATCCAAACTAAAATATAATTCATCTTTATTGAAGACAAAACAATTATTGTTTAATTGATTTTCTAGTAGATTTAAGGTATGAAGATCTATATTAAGGAAAGATCCATTATCCGGTAAACCCCATACCTCCATACCTGTACTTGTGTGATGTAAACTTCCTATAATGCAGCAATCTCACCTCAATGCCATCATCTTCAACCTTTTATCCCATCAACATCCCTTTTTGAGTAAGGCTATTAAGTAATCCAAAACTATCATTTTTGAATTATTTTTATATATAACTAGTGACAGATGAATAAATTTGCCTGATGTGAATTTGCGGAGAACTTCCGTGTTTCGCCACCGGCTAATAAATTTGCGAAAATTTGGCGGCAAATTCCGCGACCGAAAAGTTGCTCGCATAAAAATCGCCACGCATCAACACTATTTGGACTCCCATTGACTTTAACACTATTCGGACGCCCATTGACTTTAACACCGGGTCAATAAAATTGCCACGAGTGATGTGGGCATCAATTTTCGAGTTTCAGTAACTTTTCACCGTTTTGCGAATTTCAGGGGAAATTCACACATTTTTCAATGAAGCAAAACTTGAGAATTTGGCCCATCACTATATATAACCACAAACCTTTAAGAACGTAAATTGATAAGACAGTTGTATCATCATACAGAACAATGACCCTAATTTCTGGGAGAAAAACACTGTACTGTCGGAAAAAGAGAACATGATTGCACGTCGCTCGCTGCACTTGCAGACTACATGAGTCCTTATAGGATATGCAGCAAGAACAGACACCAGCATTCTTAGTACTCCATATGCTTGCAAGTAATGATAACAATTATTGCAACATTAAATTGTAATAAATAGCCAGTGATACTGAACAACCATATTTAATCCCGAAAAAAAAAACCTAAAGTAACAGTTTAAAAAGTGACTATTTCTAGTCTAATACTTTTTGTGAAGGTGAACTGCCCCTTTAAAATTGAAAATATATTTTAAGCTGTTTGTAACATTTCCAGATTTTTGACACAGTTGATCTGAAATCCTACATGGCTTTATACTTGTGAAAACACATATATATAGTGAATAAAATACCCCAGGAGTTTCATGACCATATAAAAACACGAGGCCAAGGTCATGGAACTCCGAGGTAACTTCTAATATCCTCATATTTTGCAACTGGGGGTACTTTATTTATTCTAATACACAAATGTCAGTGAGTCATGTGACAGAAATTACATCAGAACTCCCCGTTTATAACTGATGACATCAGAACTCACCGTTTATAAGGATATAATTTACAAGATATTCATGGCTTTTGTGTATTATATTATATATACATACAAACTTGAACCTCCTACAAGCACTACTATTTATTAACATGTATAGAGTTTGTATAACTGACAAGCGCAGAGTGGCTGTTTACCCAAGGAATTGTGACCTTTCAGTTTTCTTGAGTGTAACTAACACATGCTGGCGCTCTCTTTTCAAGTTCACACAATGTAAAATAACTCTTTATGTAGTGCCTGGAAAGTCAGAATACAAGGCTGGGAAAATGAAATAAAATACAAATTTCTATCACATGTGGGCCGGATTAGAACTGCTGCACCAGTCTTTATTGAGAGATTTGGAGTTTCATTAAAATTCAGAATTCCTACAGAAAGAATAAAACCCCTCTGGCATGGACGGCTCTTTCAGGGGCACCCAAGCTGACCCGTCACAATGAGAAGACTCAATACATGATTGACAGGTCCCTGAGCAGCTCTGAGTGACAGCTTCATTTCATCAGCACTTGGAGCTAAGAGGAGATGAGAATCGTGCAAGGGAGAGGAATTATAGATACACTTTGTTCCAGCTAAAAACTCTCAGTGACACACTCAGCGGTGAAGGTGCTGGTGTTTAACCCCTACAACCTTTGTGGGCTACAGCACATAATGTGGTATTATAAAACCTTCAACATTCACAGGCTTATCTATCCAAAACAGGTAGAAATTATTGGATCTCTTAGCAATAAGATTTAAAACATTCATTGCAATAAATATTTTTTATTGTATGTAAAAAAAGAAGACAAAAAGAGGATTAAGTGGAGAAATATACAAAACTTCACTTTCAAAAGATCCAGAAAAAATAGGTAGTGTATAATAACGCCACTCAGTCTCAGTGGCATCAGATTTGAGGCCTGAGAGCTGTGATACGTTGAGTATAGGGCTGATCCGCATTCATTATATACAAAAGTACTCAAGGAGCAACAAACACATACTGCATATTATTCTATATTCATACAGTGGCAATATATTCTGCAATATTCAACATTACACCTCATTCATGTAAAGTATCAAGTCAAATGGATTTTATTGTCCTTTCAGCCATATACAGTAATACAGTACATAGTAGAAATTAAATAATGTTCCTCCAGAACCAATGATGCTATACATAAGACTATAAGACTATACTGGGTGCATTCACAAAGAAAGTTTTTGAAGTGAAGGTACATGGTCTAGCTGGGCAAGGTAGACATACATTTATGTAGAGTATTTCAGAGCTCTATACAGTTCCTTATGAATATATTCAGTTCAGTCCTTTGGAGTTGAGATGCCTGATGGCTTGTGGAATAAAACTGTTGCACATTCTGGAAGTCAGCGCTCGAATGCTGCAGTATCTTTTACCAGATGGCAGGTGGGTAAAGAGATCATGTGCAGGGTGTGTGATATCCCTGACAATGCTGGTAGCCTTCTGGAGACAGCGAGTGTGTTTTATACTCATAATGGCAGGAAGCCATACCCCAATGATCTTTTCCCGGCTGGTTACTGGCAAAAAATCTCCTTGGCAGTGATGTGCAACGGTATAAATTCAAACCAACAATATTATATAGGTCTACAGTTACACTTTTTAATGGATTCTAACTATCTTTGAAAAGAGTTGTTACATGTTACATTAATGTTCTTTATTCCAACAAACCTAAAGCAGAACACCACAACATGGTGTACAGAGTAATGTCAGGTTGAACTGAGGTGAAATTTCATCTTTTCTTCCATAATGATCATGTTCACAGTCTTCTAATAGACCTAACAGCATCTTTGCTAAGCTCTTATAAATGGTACAATTAAGTCAAGCAGACAGAGAAGAGAAATGACTGCAGGAACTGTTGAGTTGTAAATTAATAGGTACATATTTTTTAATATTTAAAGATGGAAACTCTGTACTATTTTGCTTTAATATTGGTATATAAAGAGAAACGTCTATATTGGATACCGACTTATTGCTAACAATCACTTTGGGGACATACAACTGAACAAAGATTCCAACACTGCCCCACTTCTCCTTTCCCTTGTTACCATTATAATTTTGACTCTATTCTTCAGTTTATCCAAGGCGGCTTTTTTTTTTCTTTCACTCACTAGGATATTATGGCAAAAGTACATTTCAAAAAAGAGCTAAAATCTCCCAAAATCAATTAAGCAAAAACATGATCATTGTAGACATTGTTGTAACGTTATCTCATTTATACATTTCAAGTATATTTGGTCACCTGTTATAGTGCATATATGCCTTTAAGGGATGCCTTTTCAGTGATGGACGAATTCCCGCTCTCCCGTTTTTTTTGGACGCTGGCGCATTTTTGCCGGCAAATCCAAAAACTGACGCCGGCATCCAAAAAGGGACACCGGTGTCCAAAACGAGACGCGGCGGCGTTTCACAATTTTTTTGCCATTTCATGAATTTCACGGGAAATTTGCGCATTTTTTGGCGAAGCAAAAAGGGACAAATTTGCCCATCACTACTCTTCTTTGGAACTATACACATGCAGTAGCCTTCCACCTAACAGCAAATTCTCTGTCACGTAACCCATACTTATGTCCAAAACTATGAGCACTGTTCACACCTCTCAAAGGAGAACTATATTCTTTAGTGTAACAAGTGGAACTTTATAGTATTTGGCTGGAGTATTTGTACCTCTTCCTGTACACACATATACAGCTTGGCTTTAGAAGTCTGGAAACCTAAGATGGACCATTTGGACCTCTTGATTAGTGATGGGTGAATAAATTCAGCAGGCATGAATTCTCGGCGATTCTCTGCATTTCTCCATTGTCAGACTTCTGCGTTTCGCTGCTGGTGAATAAATTTGTGAAACTGCCGCGAAAATTCACTGGTGAAAATCTGCAGTGTCAAAAAATTTGGGTGTGCATCAGAATAGTCTAGCGCATAAAAATTGTTGCATGCTGGTGCAATTGCCACGCGTCAAAATAATTTTGATGCCCCTTGACTTCCATGCGTTTTGCGAATTTTTTGCCGTTTTGTGAATTTCGCTGCAAATTCTCAGATTTTTCATTGAAACGGGACAAATTCACCGATCACTACTCTTGATAAATACATGGGAAACTTTTGAATACAAAAGGAAGCTTGGAGCTTTAAGCTGGAAAATTGAATCTCTTGCTGTATAGTTATAGAGGCTTTTGGTTTTATATCATATTATTATGGTTTGTTTTTGTATAGACATGGGAGCTTGAATCTTAAGTAAGAAGACATGAAAACCTTGCTGTATACACATATTTTTTTTTTTAGTTTTCATGCATGTTTTTATTTCTTCTTTCTTTTTGACTTCTAATTTTAAATTAAAATGTTTTATTCTGTATGTTTTAGGCAGAAATAGAAATTTAAAAGGACCCTTAATGCAATCTTTCATTTGTAATATAAAAAAAAATCATATGGGTGACCATTTAAAGTTTGCACTTACACAATCTATGAGATTGTTGTGTACAGTACAGCAGGAATAAATACATGAGATTAAGACAAAATATATACCTTAGGTTTTTGTCTAATAAAAAAGCAAGGGCCAAAGGAAGCAAAATCACAGGCTGTTTGACCTCCATTGTCAGAGTTAAGAATGTATGACAGATCAGACAAACAGGCCTGCCTGCCTCAGTGTCTTCAAATTCCTGGCCCTGGTGGGAAAACACGAAGACTAGAAATTGCAAACTAACAAAAGCAAAAGTAAAGAGTACACGGAGCAATAAGCAACATATGGACAATCATGTCCTTGGATTGAAGATATGGAACTGCAAGTTTACTAAGAATTCCAATAAGGAGTGAAGACTGGGCTGTGCCTAATTAATTCCTCTGCTTAATTTGGCTTTCAGTATTCCTAATCTATAAATATAGCTCATGAACAGATCAACAACTTGATTGTAAATGGCCCACATATTTATAGGTTCACGTAAGAGAAGCCTTTTGTGTCTTAAAAGAGGATGTTTTCTTTTGTAACTGGCTTGCAATCAGATAAAAGGCCCCATCGTTCCATTTTTCTGCCACATAGAGAGTATCTTTTTAAAAAAAATTACAGGCTGTTGTTGAACGTACTTGAGGAGAGAAAGGTTTGTTCTCTCATTGGGAGCCATCCTGCCTAATTGTCATATGCAAATAAAAGCAATTATAAGGCTTTTAGGGTGAAAGGCTGACAGCTGAGTGTGGCAGTTTGAGGGGGCCCTTGCCCAACTTGTCCCTATAGCAACAGCAAGGAAAGGGGATAGAATAAGTATCCATGAAGCGGGCAAATATATTTGCTAAAAAGGATGCCAAACTGTATTTCTCTTCTCTAAAGAAATGCCAGTATGCATAATGAATGGCTTTGTTTAAAATATTACAGAAATTACACAGCATTTAATTCATGGCCCTTTTTTGGATTGTCCATTTGTTCTTTGTCATGAAATTATTATTTATCTATTCACACTTGTGATTTCTACGCTGAACTCTACAAGTGTAGTTAAAAGCTTTCCAACACATGGTAAAATAGTGGACTTTTTTTATTCTTTGCAGCTGACTTTATTTTGCTTTTGTTGAACCTAAAGCTTGAAATATTTCTAAGCGAGTGTATGTATTTAGAAGGAGGTTGCTCAGACTTGGGGGCAGATTTACTAACCGACGACAATACACCAGCGTCCACTTCGCACCCATTGAAACACTTGCCAAGTTAAAATTCATCTGGGGGGTGTGGCCTGGATGGAGGCGAGCTAGGACGCATCGAGCAGGAGCTCTGAACGGGGAGCATAACCACTGCTACAATCCTGCAAGTTCGCCCATCAGTTGTTCTCCTCTTGCAGGGGGAATTCCCATAGCGCACTCACCCGGGTTCAGATGGTGCGGAAGACTCGTCAAAGACGAGCAGCTACAAGATCCAGCGCGGCTAAGATTATGGCCTCCCAAGATGGCGCCGCCTCTCCTCCTGAATGCGCTGGCATGGATGCGGTGAAAGGGGGCGAGTGGGGGGAGTGACACGGCGGCGAAACGGCTTGCCCAATATGCAAGGGACCCGCTCCCCAGTAAAAAAAGTATACCTCTGGCACATGATCAGACACCAGGGCGCGATGCTATGGGGTCAGACATGGATTGTTCCACCACACCTGCGCCTGGGCTAGGAACCCCTCCCCCACTCCCAGAACCTACGTTAACTGAAGTCCTGCATGCTATAACCTCTAACCACACTACACTGGTGGGAAAGATTGATGAAATAAAAATGGACTTTGCGATCTTAAAGCATGAAGTGCAGAAATTAAGGGAGAGAACTGGGGAGGCTGAAAGAAGGGTTGGTGAACTTGAGGATCTTACAAACCCATTACCAGGCCGGGTTGCCACCACTGAAAGGCTATTACTACAGCTTGAAAATAAGGCGGATGATTTGGAGAACTGCCTCCGGCGGAATAATATAAGGATCTTAGGTCTCCTGGAAAGAACTGAAGGAAGGAATACTGAAAAGTTTATTGAGCAGTGGCTGTGCACTACCTTCAGCCAGAAAACATTTTCGCCGGCGTTTACTGTGGAGAGAGCGCACAGGGTACCGGGTAAAGCACCACCACGGGGACCCCGCCACGCCCAATTATTGCGCGTCTGCTAAACTATCGAGACAGGGATGCAGTACTACAAGCTGCTAGGAAAGCGGGTGAAATACACTTTGAAAATACTCTAATCTCGATATACCCTGACTTTTCCACTGAGGTGAGGAAGCAAAGGGCCAAATTTACTGAGGCCAAAAAGCAACTGAGATACAAACAAATACATTATGCTATGTTTTTCCCGGCAAAACTACGAGTTACTGATAATGGAAAGACTTTCTTTTTTGCAACTCCCGAGGAGGTTATTGCCTGGTTGGAACACAGACCATGCGGCTCACCGAGACGGGAACCTTGATGCTTCAGAAGAGGATACCGAAAGCGGGAACAATATTTCAAAGGACACCTACCTATCGGGAGATGTGAGCAACAGAAGACAAAAGGAAAAAAAGGTGGGACGGTGAACATACAAAAGAGGGCACTGTTTTGACTCATTTATACTATACAGTGACTAACTACTCAGTAATTGAGACAGATGCTTGGAGCTGGGTCATTTTCAGTTTGTATGCAGGACAGTCATTCACACAACTTCCCCACGTTCAGGGACATCCTATCTGCGACTCCAGGTGACCACTAACCCCTAAGTACAAGTTTTTTGTTATGGTTATGCTTTTTGGGAGAAAACTCACTCTAAATGTTCTGAGGGAGTGGGTGGGGAGGGAAAGGGTTGGTTGGGAATGTTATTTTTTTTCTAATTGTGATAGCTATCGTCAAGGTGCTCCATACAGTGTCCGCAAGGTTAATGGGGTAAAGGTGTATCATGTCCTTTCCAATACGAGGTTCAATATTATCACACACTATCTAGAAAGGGATAACTATGGCGCAGGTTAAAATTATGTCGTGGAACGTACGGGGTTTGGGGGATCCAATCAAAAGGAGGCTAGTGTTTGATTTTATTCGAAAGTACAAACCCCAGATCATTCTCCTACGAGAGACTCATTTATTGAGAGATAGGGTGCTGTCATTAAAGAAACCCTGGTTAGGTGCCATGTACCACTCCCATTACTCCAACTACTCCAGAGGAGTATCCATTTTAGTGAATAAGAGCTGTTCCTTCACCATAGAAAAGCTGATTACAGATAGATATGGGAGATACATATTTGTCCATGGGGCTCTGCAGGGGAAGTATATTTTGTTAGCCAATATTTATGCTCCACCCCCTCCCACTGAGGAGTTTTTTGCAGAGCTGACGGGAAAGATCTTGGCATTACCAGACGTGGCCCTTCTTCTGTTGGGAGATTTTAATGCAATAGCCAATTCGGAGTTGGACAAACTCCACCCCCCAGAACTAGTTCCCCAGCCTTTAAAAAATGGGTTTCTGTGCTTAATTTGGTTGATCTATGGAGAGTCCGGAATCCTACTAGTAAACAGTATACCTGTTACTCCCCAGGGTACAATAATATGTCCCGCATTGATGTGGCCTTGGGTTCGGTAGAGGTGAATAAATGGGTAACGAACATAGATATACTTACTAGAGGTATATCGGATCATTCTCCAATTCTGCTGTCTCTGTCGACATCACTTACCCCCGCAGATAGGCTCTGGAGACTGAGTCCATACTGGGCCAAACACGAACAACTCAATGTAACAATACATAACAGTATTCAGGCCTTTTTAGCCCTGAACACTGAGGGTACCCCTCTAGCCACAACCTGGGATGCCTTCAAGGCATATATTAGAGGTGAGTTCATCAGTAATATTAAAGCAATAACGACTATGGCGCAGGCTGATATAGACCAAAAAACCCAACAGGCCCTGGAAAAGGAAGCTGCCTATGTTGCCCAACCTAATGACCTAACCCATAAACAATGGCAGGATAGCCAAAGTGCTCTCACGCTAGCACAGGTGGAACGCATGCTTTACCAAAGAGCTAACATTTTTGAATCTGGGGACAAAAATGGGAAATTGTTGGCGATTCTGTCGCGAGACGATACAACCTCTATAGCTATTCTGGCAATAAAATTGCAACAGGGAGGGATAGTGTCTTCCCCGGAGGAGATAAATTTTAGATTCCTAGGTTATTATACTGAACTATATACTTCAAAACTGGGAGCCTCTCCGGAGGAGATTAAACAATACCTAAGTGAAACAGATCTACCAATGCTTGATGACCAAAGGGCCTCAGCTTTGGAAGCTGACATTACGCAATCGGAGGTTGAAGGGGCCATTGCAGCCTTTCCTGCTGGCAAAATACCTGGGACAGATGGCCTACCAATAGACTGGTATAAACAACATGTCAAATCCATAGCCCCTTTTTTGATGCAGCTGTATAATGCTGTAAAACGAGGTGAAGCCCTCCCTGACTCCATGAGGGAAACATTAATGGTCTTGATCCCTTAGCCCGGCAAGGACCCCTTAGAATGCTCATCCTATAGACCTATATCATTGATCAACACCGATGCCAAAATATTGGCAAAAGTGTTGGCAATGCGATTGGCACCTCACCTTTCGGAAGTTATCTCTCCGGACCAAACTGGATTTATGCCCGGTCGCTCTACCGACATAAATATCAGACGGTTGTTTACAAATATTGCAATTCAACATGAAAACTCGGGTACCAGAGTGATAGCTTCCCTGGATAACGAGAAGGCGTTGGACTCGGTGGAGTGGGAATACCTGTGGGCCACTCTTGGAAGAGTTGGGATACGCCGTGCCTACATTGACTGGGTACGGGCATTATACTTTAATCCAGTGGCTAGGATTAGAACTAATATTAACATATCCAACTCACTCCCAATAAACAGGGGCACTAGGCAGGGTTGCCCCCTCTCACCCTTGCTATTCGCTCTCGCAATGGAGCCATTGGCGTGCCGGGTCAGAGATTCACCAGAGGTAGAAGGTTTAAAACTGGGGGCCCTGAGGGAGACTATCTCCATGTATGCCGATGATACATTATTATACTTACCGAATTCTCACCAGGCCCTCACCTACGCTTTACAGATTATGGACAAACACACTGCTTATTTGGGTCTAAAAATTAATTGGGCAAAATCAGTTTTGTTTCCCATAGACATGCGCCCAGCCAATTCTGCAACAAGTGGGTTGACAAATTTAAATACTTAGGGGTGTGGATCAGTGCGAATTTAACGCAATATTGTGAGCTGAATATGCAACCACTCCTAAAACTTGTGGAGAAAAAAAGAGACCTGTGGGAAAAGCTACCACTATCTTTTATAGGTAGAATTAATTTGGTTAAAATGGTGATACTTCCTAAATGAACATATATTTTCAGACAAACGCCCGTACTGATACAGAAACCTATTTTTACTAAGCTAAAATCCTTACTGGATTTTTACTGGAACAAGGCCTCCCCAAGACTAGCTTTTACAACACTGCAACTCCCTACTACTCAAGGGGGACTGGCGGCTCCGAATCCCTTTTTATACTATGTGGCAACTCAGTTGGCGGTGGCGAGACAATGGGCCATTACTCCCCTAACGAATGCAGCGGTGACTTTGGAAGCTCAGGTTGTTGGATCCTATGAAGAACTTAGGAATTTACTCTATAGGGGCACTAATTACTCCAATAAGGTAACTCCCCTGATGAGAACCACGGTTACAGTTTGGAAATCAGCTCTACAATATTACCCAATGGCAGACCATCATTGCTCAAATTATGCCCCTCTATGGTGTAATCCTCAATGGGCCCGGCATGGTATCAAGTATATAGCAGACGTAATAGTTGAAGGCAAACTGTTAACTTTTCAGGAACTGAAGGACAAATTCTCCTTACCCAATAACATGTTTTTTAGGTTTCTACAGATCCAACATGCTGTGACCACTCAATTTAAGGGCCAATTTATTGAGACCACTCCAAACATTATAGAACAGGGGGTACATAGCGAAGAGTTGAACAAACCTTTATCCTGCCTTTATAAACAACTGATACAGAAGTGCAGCTCGACCCTGACCAAATTGATAGTTAAATGGCAGCAGGATATCCCCGACTTAACAACTGAGTCGTGGGAAGAGGTTTTAGAGGGGCTGTTTGAGGGTATAATAAGCACTAAAGATAGAATGACGCAGTTAAATTACTTACATCGTGTTTATCTTACCCCCCAGAGGTTACATAGGTTGAACCCAAATGTATACTCGGGGTGTCCCAGGTGTTCCTATTCACCAGCGGGTTTCTTTCATATGGTATGGGACTGCCCCAGAATACAACAATATTGGGAGACAATTCTACGTCAGATACAAGGTAGGACTGGTATTCCGCTCTTGAGGGATCCCCAGGTATTGCTACTGCATAGGTTGGAAGAACAGGTTCCTATAAGGGCACATAGGACTCTGCTATCCATATTGTGTGTGTATGCCAAGAAGGCAATAGCCATGAAGTGGAAATCTCAATGCGGCCCAACACTTACTGATTGGGAACATCTGGTTGAGAGATCCATTCCCTTATATAAACTTACTTACATGAGACGAGGATGTCCAGAGAAATTTCATAAAGTGTGGGATATGTAGATTGAGTGGGAACCAGTGGTGAATCCACCGTGATACACAGACGGTGATCGATAAATAAAAATAAGATTGCGAGCATTTATTACCATTTAATGACTAAAATTTGATTTAAACTAAATAACAAAATAAAAAAAAACAAATCAAAGGCTTATAGAAAGTGGACAACAAACACCAAGACTGCTATCCTTTTATTATGTTTAAAGGTTTTCTTTTTCCTTGTTTCCTTTTTTTTTTTGTTGTTCTTTTGTATTGCTTTATTCACATTAATGCTTGAAAGTGAAATGTCCTTATTGTAATTGCATGGTGACGCTTCTACTGTCGGATACGTAAAACTTTCATACTTTTTTCTTGTACTGCTTTATTCACATTACTGCTTGAAAGTGTAACATCTTTATTGTAATTACATGGTAATGTTTCTGCTACCAGATATGTAACTGCTTTCATACATTGATGGATAAATAAAGCATTGTTAAAAAAACAAAAAAGTTAAAATTCATCCAGACAACGCTAATTCACTAACATGTGGAGTTTCGTCCTAGGCGCCGAACACGGGTGAATTTTCGCCAGTGTTACTTTGGCAATGTGAGCAATTCAAAGCAAAGATGCGCTAACGTTCATTTCTGCCTAGCGCAAATTCGCTAGAGGTCTTGCTCTCAGGTTAAATTACGTCCAAGTTGAATGAACGTCTTTATGTTATATGTTGCAGCAAATACATTACATTTCCACTGTTAATTGCACATGTCCAGGGAACCTTATTAAAGACAATAGAGTTGTTATAATGCCCTACACATGAGCCCACTGTATAGTTAATGTTCCATATGTTAGAAAATGTATGGGGAGAATGCAGTTACACAAAAAAAAAATTAGGACTTTTACAGGCTATCATTCTGAAAAAAGGAAAAGTCGCCAGTGTTTTTTGGACTTTGATGTATTTTCCTCTTACAGAATATAATGTAAGTGGCAAAAGATTGAGGAAGATCTAGCTACTTTAATGCATTTCGCCTGGTCTGAGGTGGTGAAGGCAACGCTGGCGAAAGAGGTAATGTTCAGTAAAATCCGCATTTTAGTGAATTTGCACAGTAGCGTCTGTTCGTAAGAGGGAAAAGTCACCTGGCGATAGAGTGACAATGACAGTCTCTTTCGCTAGCGAATTGGTAGAAGGAGGGTACCCCAAAAAAAAATTTACGATCTTTTTCACCCAGAGAAAAGTAAAAAACGCCAGCAGTTTTTGGGACTTAGAAAAATGTTCAACTTTTTTTTGACAAACTCCTATCTACTGTATTGCACTTTGCCTGGTCTGAGCTGGCGAAGTAAAGTCTGGCACAAGAGCTAACGTTCAGTAAAATTGGCAGGTTAGTGAATTAGCGTAGTTACGTCCCTTCGCCAGAGCGCAACTTCGTCTGGCGTTAGGGTACAAAGTAGCGCTAGAGTATGTCTACTTCGCTAGCGAATTTACACCAGCACCTGTTAGTAAATCGGCAAAGTGGCAAAATGACGTCACGCTGGTGAATTTTCGCTAGCGTTAGCCACTTCGCCCTTTAGTAAATTTGCCCCATAGAGAGGGACCAATGTTTTCTTGTGTAAAACTGGGAAATTTTCAAATTGTTCCGTGCTTACTTAAATGAACTTGTAAAATCATATATAGAGCCTACTGTTCCTTTAAGAATGATCTGAAAAGAGCTAAAAAAAATGTTACTGGGTACTAATTGGTACAAAAATACAAGCGTTGCACCATCAAGCCTAACAGCTTCAGTGTATCCTACTTTATATTCTTCTTAATGTTTTTTTGTTTGTAATTTGTATGTTTGGTGTATACACCCATTAATGGTTCATTGTTGCAGAATCTGTTGGCTCTTTACAAATAACCATTAATAATAATAGCAATATAGATTGATAAATGTCTCCATTCTGCCTTCAGCTGCTGAGTTCTATCATTTTAGCACAGGTATTTAGGGTTATATGGGAAAATGTAATACAGGTCTCTAGCAGAAAAAAGATTGCTGTGCAAATAAATGTTTACATTGCGAACAATTTTGCCTTTGCTAAAATGTAACAGACATTTTGCAAACCTTTTGCCCCTCACGCAGCAGTAGGATAGCGACTGTGAATTCTACAGTTTGCAAAACTTCTTAATAAAAAAGTTGTTACTTTTGCTCCAAAAGTTTACGCCACCTTCAAGCATGTCTTAAAAGTACGCAATGCATAATTAATGAACTGATTTGGAATGCAATAAAAGTCTAATTAAGGATATTACATTGTGACATGCAATTTTTTATTTCTATTTGTACGCAAATTTGTTCTCTTTGCTAATTGTATTACTCCCCCCTTAGGGTATTAACCTTAGGTTTAGGGTTAGGAGCTGGAAGGCTTAGAAAGCAGTAGATATGAGAATTAGTATTATGATTCTGTGCTCATTTGCACTGTCCCAGGATAATTATCCAATGTTTTTTTTTTTTTTGTGAATTGGAAAAGCACTGCCAGCTTTACTTCCATCATGCCACGGTATTAGTTTTAGACCGGTGAAAATTATTTATATCTGACACTATCATGATACATATATTCAATGCTAAAGTGGTAAACCTAATGTCTTGACACATTTTGTGACTTATTTATGAATATGTTCATACACTGTTGGTTTTTATCTAGTAATATTCATATTATCTTAAAATAGGCTCTCCAGAATGTTTTGTGTTTTTGCTTTGGGCCATCGGAAGATCAAACCAGACTTGCATTTTGGTTAGTAAGTTTCCCCCAGCAACAGTGAACTATAACAACAATCAGCAGTAAACATTTGAAAAGACACCTCTTATTGGTTGTTATGAGTTACTGCACCTGGGCAAACTTTGTGTTTTGTTTTACATATTGGGGGTTAGTGTTCTTCTTAAATCTCCCCTTGTATAGAAGTCCTGTAATTGTTTAACAAATTGCAATCTCCTTCAGTAGAAACCGTAAACATCCATTGTTATGTTTACTGGCCATCATGTTAGTTTGCTGGTTGCCAATTCAGCCCAGGTAAGCACCAGTGCAATAATATTTAATGAAATTATGTGGGCTGAGCAAAAAGTTCTGTATTGACATACTGATGCTTGATATTGGTATTTGTTCAGTATAGCCTAGTAATATTAGGGTTACTGAATTTCCCAGATGCAGGGTTGGACTGGCCAGCCAGATGCCAGAGGATCTCATGATGGGCCAATGCCTGGTTAGATTCGGCCATGGATGACTCCTATGAGCCCTTTAATTTTTCTGACAACATCTTATATAATATGTACAGCCATTTCTTGTAGGTAGTGATGGGCCAATCTCTCCCGTTTCGCCTAAAAATTTGCGAATTTACCGCAAAATTCGAGAAACGGCGAAAAAATTTTGAAAAATCGTGAACTTAGAAAGTTCGCCAAAAAATCGAGCAATTCGAACGTTTTCATGAAAAAATCAAGCAATTAGAATGTTTTCACAAAAAAAAAATGAGAAATTCAAACACTTTCCCGGAAATATTGAGCAATTCGAACACTTTCACGAAAAAATCTAGCAATTCGGACATTTTCACAAAAAAATTGTCAAAAACTGAAATTGACGCCGGCAAATTTTCACCGGTGACTTTTCGCTGGAGATTCACAAATTTATTCGCCGGCGGCGAAACGCGGGAATCCGCCATGAGTTTGTGCCTTGCAAATTTATTCGCCTATCACTACTTGTGGGCCCTGAATGTCAATTTTTTTTGGGAGTCAGATACTGCCTAGAACTTTTACCCATTAAAGGAAAACTATACCCCCAAAGTGAACACTTAAGCAACAGATAGTTCATATAATATTAAGTGGCATATTAAAGAATCTCACCAAACTGGAATATATATTTAAGTAAATATTGCCCTTTTACATCTCTTGCCTTGAGCCACCATTTCGTGATGGTCTCTGTGCTGTCTCAGAGATCACCTGACCAGAAATACTTCAACTCTAACTGTAACAGGAAGAAGTGTGGAAGCAAAAGACATAATTCTGTCTGTTAATTGGCTCATGTGACCTAACATGTATGGTTTGTTGGTATGTTTGTGAGTACAGTGAATCCTACGATCCCAGGGGGCGGCCCTTATTTTTTAAAATGGCAATTTTCTATTTATGATTACCCAATGGCACATACTACTAGAAAAGTATATTATTATGAAAATGGTTTATTTACATGAAGCAGGATTTTACATATGAGCTGTTGTATGCAATATCTTTTTATAGAGATCTACATTGTTTGGGGGGTATAGTTTTCCTTTAATTTGGATTTCTATACTATTGGAAGTAAAATGTGTAACTGAAAACATTTTTTTCCAAGGCAGTAGAATTTTCCAGTACCATGCTACTAATGTAGTACTGCCCACAGTGAATGAGGAACATGTTACCAATGTATTTATTCCAGGAAATCTCTTTTAAAGCACACACCTAGCATCGCAGGTGAAACCAAACACAAACTGAGGCGAGAGTGTTAATAATATTCTGTATTTCATGCGTGATATATATTTAAATCTTTAATATTAAAAATATTATAATCTATGGTTTCCAGATTAAGATAAAAATGCATTATTTCTCAAAATAAATGGGATATTTAAACAACATCAGCTGTTGAGGCAGGGAGTAAGAAAGCAAAGGTTTAAGGGAACCCTTCAGCTCTTCCCCAAAAAAGCTTAAAAGGCTGTCTTGGTACAGTCTGAATATTAAAAACATGTTAATTAATTTGGAGTCTGAAATCTTCCTTATGAAAATGTCGATTGTGAAGTATTAAACAAGTAGAACAAATAGCATGCCACCAGCATACAAAATTACAATGAGTCACAAATGGATATTTTCTATGGCAATTTATTTCACAATTACTCTTGAAGAAGCTTTCATGAATTAAATATGAGTTCTGTCTTGAAATTAGGTGTTATAAAGCTAAATTACAAGAGGCATCCAGTAATTGAGGTGGCAGCAACACGAGGTCCCGTGAACTAATCTCTTTCGGTGTCACATGACTGACCTTCAGCCAATAATATGCCTTCCCATCACAACAACAGAAGCAGCTGAGAAAAATTGATTTCTCATCTGAGCCATGTTTGATAGCTTTTGAAATCGAAAATTGAAATTAACTAACCTAAGCCCCGTCATAACAAAAGAGCAAATTAGATATGCAAGATCATTTCCTATTGGCAGGCTGGGGGACTGCCAATGTAAATTTGTAAATAGAGTTTAAGATGCAGAGCTGCACTCTCTCTCCCTTTTGTTATTTCTCACTCGTATTGTGGGAAACAAGCACTGGGCATTTAGAGTTAATTATTATAGAAATGTTCAGTACAGCGGATAGATAGTTGCAGTAATAATATCAGCCATAAGCACAGCAATGCACTTATCAGCATGAAGATGATGAACACTTTACATAACCATGGATGTCTGCTACTAAATATTCACACAGACAAAAAAAGTGTTGTTTGGGGACTATTTGATCTGCAGTCACATAGTGGGACACTAAGATTCGTTATTGCGCCAGCGTCCGCTTCGCCAGGCGTATTTTCGCCAGCGCTACGCAAATTCACTAAAATCCGAAGTTGCGCTCAGGGGAAGCGTAAGGTTGCGAAGTTGCACTATCGTTAATTCGCCAAGCAAAGTTACGCTAGCGATCCTTAATTTGCATAAGGCGCCAAATTCAAGTTACAATGGATGTATATGTAGCAGCACTACAAAAGCCTGGGAAACCTTCAAAACAGCAAATACAATTTTTATTTTGCCCTACACATGTGCCCACTGTATAGTTAAGTTGCCATGAGTTAGGAAAAATTTTCGATCTTTTTCAACCTATCACCCATATAAAAGGAAAAAACGCCAGCGTTTTTTGGGACTTAGAAAAATGTGTAACTTTTTTTGAAGCAATCCCTATCTACTCTATTGCACTTCGCCTGGTCTGAGGTGGCGAGGGAAGTCTGGCGTAAAAGGTAGCGTTCAGAATAATTCACGCGTTAGTGAATCTGCGTCGTTACGTCCGTTGCGCAAATTCGCCAGGCGTAAGGGTGCGAAGTAACACTAGCAAATGTACGCCAGCATCCCTTAGTGAATCGGCGAAATAACGAAAATGCACTACGCTGGCGCATTCACGCTAGCGTTAGGCGCTTTGTCGTTTAGTGAATTTGCCCCATAGATGCTGCCTTGTTTGCTACCCAAGCCCAGATTTACAGCATGTCAATATTGATACCCCCTGCTACTTCTGCAATTGTACCTTGTACTGGCACGCTCCTAGGGGCAGATTTACTAAAGGGCTAAGTGACAAACGCTGGCGACAATTCACCAGCATTACCACCTGCAGGGACATCGCCAATTTACTAACGAACACAGGCGCCAATTCGCTAGCGAAAGAGATAGGCTCTAGCACTCATTCTCACTCTATCACCAGGCGACAATTCGCTCTGGCAAATGGACATTACTCCGCAAATTCACTAAAATGAGGATTTTACTGAACGCTACCTCTTTCGCCAGTCTTGCCTTCGCCAACTCAGACCAGGTGAAGTGCACTGCAGTGCATAGATCTTCCTCAATCTTCTTACTTACTTACATCATATTCTAGGTGGAAAAAGCATCAAAGTTCAAAAGGCGCTTGTGTCTTTTCTTTTTTTCAAAGTGATAGCCGGCAAAAGTCCTTGAAATTTTTGTTGGGTTAACCGGTTTCCCCCATACATTTTCTAACATATGGAACATTAACTATACAGTAGGGCATTATATTAACTCTAATGTCTTTATTAAGGTTCCCTGGACGTGTGTAATTAACAGCGGAAATGGACATTTGCTGCAACATATAACATAAAGACGTCCATTCAACTTTAAATTTCCCGCCGTATGCAAATTAACACTAGAAGACCACTAGAAAATTTGTGCTAGGCAGAAACGAACGCTAGCGCATCTTCACTTTGATTTACTCGCATTGCCGAAGTAACGCTAGCGAAAATTTGCCAGCATTCGGCACCCACAACAAAACACCACATTTTAGTGAATTAGCATTGTCTGAACGAATTTTTCTCCTAGCGAGGTGTAACGATTGATGAGATGCGGTCGATTGCGACTTTTCGCCGGTTAGTGAATATGCCCCCTAGTGTTAATGGCATTCTGGACATAATACAGTTGTGGTCACTACCATGCAATGAATTTAAATGGGGTCAACAAGCTTCGATTAGTTGACAAAAGCAAAAGGGTGGCATACCACCAGGACTGAATAGTTAGTAATTACACTGGGGACTGGGCAGCAAATACAGACTACTGTCAAAGTTCTTGATTGCTCAGTCCCAAATGATTGTGAGGGGAATACAATGTATGTTAGCAGGGAGCCGCCTAGCAGCAAGCTTCAATGGAATCCACCACTGTGGTCAACTGGAGTTATTTATTTAGGGATTTTTATTTTACTTTTTAGTTTAGGTTAGTGGGCTTTTTTTGGGGGGGAAAACTCTCAAAATGTATTTAATATAGAGGGGTAGCCACCAAATAAATGGTCTGTCATGTCTAGGAGATGCTTGCCTCAAAAATAGATGGAGCACAGTTCAGTGTCCATTTGGGAGGGGGGAGAGATGTCATTGTATGTGCGAGATGACTCAGATCAGCCTGCTTTGTCTATGTTACTCAAATAAAGATTTATAGATCATTCGATACAGCACCACTACATTTAGTCATTGGCACATGACTGTTATTTCTTCATAAATTACACTGGCCCTCAGGATCAGTCTGATTCTTTCCTACATGGCAGGGCTCATCATTATTGTATTTTTTTAGAAATTCCTTTATTTTGGAGAAAAAGTAAAATGTAATTGTTGCTCTCTTAACAAGGCGAGATGATCCCAATGCATAAACACCTTTTTATCATGCCACAATATAATCCGTAATCCCAGTAGTCATAGTGGTTTTTCCTCTTTTTCATGTTGAATTTTAAAATTACTATTCTGAATTTAAACAGCATTTAGCTGAGGCTTAATTATAAGCACTTTGTGTGTTTAATGAGTTGCACAAACGTGGGCCCGTCCATTAGCATCAATAACATCATATTAATGCATAAAAACAGCACATGTGATTTTCATTTATTAGCTACTGAATGTCCATCTAACAGTCAGAAATCGGCATTAATATTAAATGCCTTTGTCTTTGTTACCATCTTGCTGCTGCCGCCGCTTGTTAAAACTTACTAAAATTGGCAAATGCATGGTTTCCCCACCAAATACTTCATTGTACAGGTATAGGATCCCTTTTTCTGGAAACCCAATATATAGAAAGCTCCATTATATCCAAATAATCCACATTTTTAAAAATGATTTCCGTTTTCTCTGTAATAATAAAACAGTAGCATTAAACTTGATCCCAACTAAGATATAATTAATCCTTATTGGAAGCAAAAGCAGCCTATTGGGTTTATTTAATGTTTAGATTTATTTCTAGTAGACTTAAGGCATGAAGACCCAAATTACGCCGTAAAGATCCGTTATCCGGTAAACCCCAGGTCCCGAGCATTCTGGATAACAGGTCCCATACCTGTACAGCAAAGTTATTAATGATACTGGATATAAATACTGGACATACAGTAAACAATGATCCGTACACTGGACCACATTCTACTTCAATAGGCAGCAAAGGCTCTTGAGACTGTATTATCTACTATACAGCAAAAATGGGAACAGAGCTAAAGGGCAATGATTCTTGTAAGTTTTAATTTGCAGAAAATCAAGCATATACCACATACAAGTGTGTTTATGAAGGCCTGCCTCTCTCTATAGAACAGTGTTCCGCAACCTGTAGCTCTTGAGCAACATGTTGCTCACCAACCCGTTGGGTGTATCTCCTAGTGGCCTCAAAGCAGGTGCTTATTTTTCAGAAATAAGAATTATTGTTATTCCGAATTATTGTTAAAAGCAGCTGTCCATCTTTTTAAGTTGCAGAAAACTTTCTATGAGACTTTAATGCAGTGTAGTGCAGTGAAGAGATGGAAAAAAACCTATATTTATAGTGAATGTTCTTCAATTGTGACATAAGAGATTCAAACTGAAATTCCCACAAGCTCCCCTGTCTAATCATGTGCTTCAAAATATGGTCAAGATCCTTATTTGTTTCCATAATTGTCAAAACCCTGTACAGACACACAGAATACTAACACCGAACACTTGGAAAATCATATATTTTTGTTACTATAAATGCAATCTCAGACAACCTCTTATTTGTATTTTGAAATGAATAGGATACTTCACTCTGCCTTGACATTTCCCTTCTTTCAAAATGTGTCTTTGTTGTATAATCCTTTGTGTTCTTTGACAACTCACAGTAGGTAGACTAGATATTTTCAGCAGATAAGTATGGGGTGCCATTATGGACACAATGCAGATTGCACTTACTCTTGCTCTATTCTAAGCACATATACACAGCATATGGTATGTGTATGTGTAATATATCCAACAGGATGTGGTATGTTCCTTGGTGAAAAAGATGAGTGCACTTCTTAATATAGGTTATTTCACAGCCATATGATCAGATTGATTGTCCAATTTTTTAAATGCTCAACACTAGAGAACACCAGAAATCTCAAAGGAATTCGTCAGCATTCATCTAGCAATGTGAAAATGTGAAATGCATATTTTTTTAATAATAAACATGTCAAAAATATTACAGAAAATAAAGGATATCTAAACCAACTGATATAAACTCAGAGTGCTTCTCTGAGCAATTTACTTTCATTTCTATTTTTATCAGATATTCTGTTTCAGGTTGGCTGTTGGCCAATGGGTCAGGTTGTGGATAAAGTAGGCAAAAATGTGGGGCAGGTCATTTAGATAGTCCAATATAGGGAAGGTTTGAAAACGTCATCTAGCTAGAACCACATTGGTATGCTGATGTTCTTCTTTCCCTTTGGAACCCAATAGGCCCCCATTATGCTCCGATCATTGGGCAGAGGGCTGACCACATTCTACCTGCTAGTGACCACATCATTTTCACATCATTTTTTTTAGTTTCAAGGGAATTAAGTTTATATGTAAATAAATGAGGTGGTTATGGGCACTTCCTTTTTGTTGAGCTATGTGGGACATTATGTTATAACTTAGGGGTACTATATTGATGATGTCACTTTCTTCTCCCTGACCTAGGCAGTACATTATTGGGTAGATTTACTAAGGTATGAATAGTAAATTCGAATTCAAATTTTTTAATTTTTTTTGGTCAAAACTCACAATTTTGGATTTGAAACCACCAACTAAAATTTGAATTTGAATGTGAGATTTATCACACCTCGACCATGGAAGATTTGATTGATTAATTTGATACTTCGCCACCTAAAACCTGCAGAGTTCATGTAGAATTCAATGGCCGAGGTCAGGTGAACCATTTTAAGAAGTTAATAGCCTTCCTGACATTCAAGTTTTTTTTCAGAGGAAAACTCAATTCAAAGTGGATTAGAATTTTTGGGTCGTTCCTATTCGATGAATGTTAAATGTACAAGTTTTTTCCATAAATAACCTCCCATTCTAGTCTGCATGGCCAGGGGGTGAAGTTAAAATGGGGACCTCCTGTGCAGAACAATATAACATATCATTTCATGTATGAATGGAGCTAATTTATTGTTTCATCTAACAAAGTGGTTCATTTGCATGCTTGGACTTACTGTAAAATGTGTCATGGGGTTAATCTTTTAATAATATTGTAATATACATCCCCTTATCAGTGCTAGGAGGTTATCATTTATGTATTGCCCATTTACCATCTACTTGTCCAATTACTTGATCACTAAATATTATTTGCCCAAGTGACTGATACTACCCCAGAACAATAAACTGCAACTGCAATTCAGTCAGCAGTGCAAATTTACAAAGACCTGTCTGCAATAGAAAATTGGTATGAGGATTCTCATTCCATTGGATTCATGTATGAATATGTCTACCGTCATGGACTAAGCTCTAATTCACCACTGACTTTATGTAAAGCAGATACACCTAATAAAATAACTATGGATATTGTCATGGCAGGTCATAATCAGAAGTGTACAGAATTACCAACAGAAAATTAGATATACTGGAAAAAAGAGTGAGGAGTTTTAGTGGACTCTTTTTTAGAATTCCGCAATGCCATCACAATAAGTGGCAATCTACAGGTCTGAACATAATGTTAAACTTTAATGTACAGCACACCAAGGTGGTTATTTATTAAATTCCGAATGCCAAAAACCCGAAAAAAATCTTGTTTTTTTTAGTATAAAATTCTAATTTTTAGTGGAAAAGAAAATCATACATTTTTCTGAATTTATTATACCCCGTAGATGGACAAAGTCCGAATATGAAAATCCGGCATCTCAGACGGATGCAGCGGTTGCACATAAGTCAATGGGAGAAGTCTCAAAGATTTTTTGAACTGCACTGGGTTTCGTGCAAAAATCCGAAGTTTTTGTGTGAAAATTCTGAAAAAATTGTAAAATTCGTATTTTTCACTATTTTTTTCAGGGAAACAACATTTTCGGCAAAGTGCATTAATAAATAAGCCAAAAAAACCCATGCAGATTTGGTCAGATTTTTTTTCAGAAAATATTGAGATAAATTCGGATAAATAAACCCCCAATTGTGATATTATCAGTTGTAGTTCAATAAATGCAGCAGGGCAACATGTGTTCCTTCCCTGGTATGAAAGATGTTTATTTGTTATGTGTCAAGATCTGCAGGGGATCTGCAGGGGAAGCCAATTAGTGATGGGCGAATTTGTTCCGTATTGCTTCGCCGAAAAATTTGTGAATTTCACTCGAAATTTGCAAAACGGCGAAAAATTTGCAAAACGGCGTCCGTTTTTTGGCAAAATGCGTTGGCATCCAAAAAAACGGACACTGGCGTC
The DNA here is from genome assembly GCA_038501925.1 of Xenopus petersii. Lineage (NCBI taxonomy): Eukaryota > Metazoa > Chordata > Amphibia > Anura > Pipidae > Xenopus > Xenopus petersii. The sequence goes on from CM076677.1 coordinate 96,485,195, forward strand.
AATTTTTTTCTTTGACGCCGGCGAATTTTCTCCAGCGAATAAATTCGCCCATCACTAAAGCCAATGTCATACCTCAGCTAAATTGAAAGTATAACATGTTAGAGCATGGTCATTCATTGTCTGTGGCAAAGAAATCTTATAGAATGTAATCATAGTATAACTCCACTACTGCCATGAAAACTTTAAAAAATGAAGTTGGGCAACGCTGTCTCTATGACTCAACTTCGTTAGAGGTCTTCTCACAGGCTAATTTGCATTTGGCGGGTAATTTAAAGTTGAATGGGCGTATATGTTGCAGCAAATACATTACATTACACAATCCAGGGAACTTTAATAAAGAAAATAGAGTTGTTATATTGCCCTACACATGAGCCCACTGTATATGTTCCATGTGTTAGAAAAAGTATGGGAAACCTGGTTACCCAAAAAAATTCTTAAGGACTCTGAAAAAAGGAAAATACGCCATTGTTTTTTGGACTTTTCCACTAAAAAATATGATGCAAGTAACAGAAGAATGAGGAAGATATCTTCATTTTAGTGCACTTCGCCTTCGGAAGGCAAGTAAAGTCACCAGGAGATAGAGTGCGAAGTCCCTGAAAATGGTAATGCTTGTGAATTTACATTGACATTAATCTCTTCGCCCTTTAGTAAATCTGCCCCATTATATTTGAACTGTTCACAATTTGCAGTTATGTTTCATTTCTGATGTTCTCTTGCTTTGAAACAATTCATGTAATAAACACCAAGAGCATACAGACATACAAACTTCCAGCTATGCCATATTGTTTATCGTTTGTCTCCATCTATCGGTAAATAGCTCATAGGTAAATCTTCAGAGGACATATGGTATCAGATATATATTTGTACATTTTTCTCTCAGACACCTCATGAGTATGATGCAAAACTCAACTTTGCAACATATGTTCCCTCACCGTGCCCTTTCTCTCTCCTGCAGGATGAGAAACAGATCTCTTAATTATACAGAAATGTGTGAATCATTTACAAGTTTCAAAATAACTGAAGCGCTGAGAGGATGTTGGCCAAACAAGATTGAGATTGAAGTTTTATTCGGGTGCTGCAAGTGGTCACTTATTGTGTAATTACATTTCCAACACAAACTGACCTATGTTACATTTTAGGGGTTTACCTGGACACAAAATGTGACAAGAGTCACATTTTAGTTTATAAAAATCATATATATAAAACATTATGCAAAGCATTAACATATCATTGATGGCAGATAAGACAATGTAGTAATGTCACAACTTTATATTTTTTCAATCTACCTACATGATTGTTATTAAAGGAACAGTAACATCAAAAAATAAAAGTGTTTTAAAGTAATGAAAATATAATGCAGTGTTGCCCTGCACTGGTAAAACTGGTGTGTTTGCTTAAGAAAAACTACTATTGTTTATATAAATAAGCTGCTGTGTAGCAATGCGGGCAGCCATTCAAAGGAGAAAAGGCTCAGGTTACACTGCAGATAACAGATAAGCTCTGTCTGTCTAATGGTGTTATCTGTTATCCATTAGTTATCCTGTGCCATTTAGCCGTTTTTCAATTTCCACCATTGCTCCACAGCAGCTTGTTTAAATAAAATATAGTAGTGTTTCTGAAGCAAACAGATCAGTTTTACCAGTGCATGGCAATAGTACATGATATTTTCATTACTTTAAAACACTTAAATTTTTTGGTGTTACTGTTCCTTTAAACTGCTTGTTTAGAATTTACTCACTATACAATGCACACATTTAGCCTTCAGTTACTGCTGGTTCTTGTAAAGAGAAAGCACTAAGCCAGTACAGTAGCCTGGAGAGGGACATAACTGGGACTGACCAGAGCCGACAAAAAGACCATCCTAATGTCTGAGAAATTAAAACCTGCAAGTGCAAGAAGTCCACTGTTCAAAGCAATTTGAGGAGCAACATTGTTGCTCCAGGAATCTGAAGAAAAATATAGGAATGTCAATCAGTTTACTAAAAAAACTTTTTTAAAAGTTTAAAAAAGAAATATAGGGGAAATGCTGCCCATTCTGTATCAGCCCAAGTGTAACCACAGCCTTTTGCACGGAAGATCTGTATCTCCAAATTGTCCCTTAGTAGCTCCCCATCTTCTGTTCCACTTATTTACTGCACATACTTCTGTTATTTACCTGAGCTTAGAGACCGAATGACTATATCCTGTATATACAGAATATAAATGTCACAATACAAAGATTATTATCTATTTATTCAATTCTCATATTACATTGCAGCTTAGAAATGAGTGCAATTTGCATGATAATTTAATAATTGGCCCTGGTAGCATCAGCTTCTATGAAAAACCAACCTAATATTCAGCTTGATGATTTGCAACAACCCCTTAGCTTAGCATAGCTGCCCAGAGTACCCTGAGCATGTGCATTTCACTGACACTCCTAACAAACTCCAAGATGGTGAGTTCCTGTGCACAACTTTGAAGGCCTGGATAATTAATGTTATAAAAATGCAGAAGTTTCAAGCTGGTGCAGTAAGCTCATAATATGAAATGCAGCACTTCCAGTCATATTTATTTTTAACATTTAGTTCTCCTTTATGCACAGCTGTAAAAGACATAGGTACTTTTTTTCAAAAAATAAAAATATTTATTTATTAGTTACATTTAAAGAGGTTGTTTCAGGAAAATGTTTCGGTCTCCACCTAGGGTCAGGGCGATACAGGCAGATTCAAATCAAATCAAATCAGAGACAAATCTCCACTTCTTCGGGCCAACTTATCTACCCAAACTGCGTTCCTCTGCCTTCTGCTGACTATAAAAATCACCAGCGGGATGGCACTGGGCGCACTTCATTTTGCGAAGTCGCCCAAAGTTGCTTTACAAGGAAACCGTTATATCAAAATATTACAATATTTTAGGCAGAGGTTATATTCTTACTTGTAGATGACAATAAAGTTGCTGGTGCTTATGTCTTTGCTCTACATCTATGATCAGTAAGGAAATGAGAACTGAGGCAGCATAAGGCTTGAAATGCATAAATACATTGAATTCTCAATTTTCATATGAAAAAATCAAAACAGAATAAAAAATAGTTCTTAAAAATAGTTCCTTAAGGGGTCTATTTATTTAAGGTTGAGTTCCCTGGACGATTTTTTTCGAGATTTATTATGCTGCTAAAAATTGGAATCCGAAAAAAACTCCAGGTAAAACCTGTCAAAATCACGTAAAAGTCAATGGCAGATGGTCTCTTTAACCTTTGAAACATGTTTTTTTCTTTACCTTGGGCTGTTTGCACTGGTGTTTGTTCAAATTTTTTAGGCAGACAACTAGTTAAAGGGATACTGTCATGGGAAAAAAATGTTTATATTTCAAAACACATCAGTTAATAGTGCTGCTCCACCAGAATTCTGCACTGAAATCCGTTTCTCAAAAGAGCAAACCTAACAACGGAACAATGGGAAGGTAACCAGATAGCAGCTCCCTAACATAAGATAACAGCTGCCTGGTAGATCTAAGAAAGGAACAGTAACACCAAAAAAAAGTGTTTTAAAGTAATGAAAATATCATGCAGTTTTGCCCTGCACTGGTAAAACTAATGTGTTTGCTTCAGAAACACTATTATCATTCATATAAACAGCAATGGTGGAAATTGAAAAAAGCCTATATGGCACAGGATTAATAGTGGATAACAGATAACATTATATTCTACAGCGCTTACACAGCTGCTGTGTAACATGAACCTTTTCTCCTTTGAATAGCTGCCCCCATAGCAGCTTATTTATATAAACAATAGGAGTGTTTTTGAAGCAACCACAGCAGTTTTACTAGTATAGGGCAACACTGAAATATATTTTTATTACTTTAAAACAATTTAATTTTTTGATGTTACTGTCCCTTTAATAGTAAAATCCAGGTCACACTGCGACACATTCAGTTACATTGAATAGGAGAAAAGCATCAAGTGCTGGCTCTTTCTGAAAGCACATGACCAGGCAACATGACCTGAGATGTCTGCCTACACACCAATATAACAACTAAAAAAAAAATACACTTGCTGGTTCATAAATAAAATTTTATATTGTAGAGTTAATTATTTGCTGTGTAAACAGTTTAATTTAGAAATAAAAACTACATCCTAAAACTCATGACAGAAATCCTTTAAAGTTGAGTTTTCATAGTGTCAATTTGAATTGATGCTCGATTTTTTCCCAATGGTTTTTTGCAGCAAATATTTTTAGAACTTCCATTAGTAAATAAAGGACATACTGGTTTGGGAGCTTGGTTGATTTTTTTTGACAAACAATGAGAAAACGTCTAGTTTTAGTAAATAATCCCCTTTGTCTTGACTTGACTCTTGACTCAAGATAACATTTTATGGTTTCTGTACACAGGGGTTAAGGTTACTCCAGCAGGTAACTCTAGTGTCCACTGAAACACTCTTAAGCTGTTTTGTTTTTTATTAGTTTGTATGATGCCTAAATGCTAAGTCCTTGGGGTTATGTACTAAGTGTTGTATCATAGTTGCATCAATGTCACTTTGAAGGTCAAATCACATCTTTATGGGTTAAATTATAGAGGATTGATCTGGATAGGAAAGCTACTCTGGTTGAATTGTATTGTTTAAGGTCTATACAGGACTCCTAAAGTATATTGTTTAAGGTCTATACAGAACTCACAGAAGAGATTATATGCTGAAACGTATCCAAATCCCAACAAGTGTAGAAGTGTTGGTCAATGGGAGTTCTTGTAAAATAATCAAATTTATTGTTTCGCGTCTCAAGACAATCATAATTAATATCCTTACTCGTTCCATTCCACTTACGGGCACTTAATCATAGGCTATACAGGACTCAGGTAGGGTTTTGCTTTGGAAAAAATTTCTAGGTAGCAGGACTTAATAACAGTAAATCTCAGATGAAATGCAGTATAATTTCCAAACATTAATACACAATAGCAGTCCTACATTGTCCTACATTGTTACTCCGTATTTAATTAGGAAACATTTACCCCCCCCACTAGGGATTACTATCATATTCTTGTAGTTGCTACAGTTTTATGTTATTTAGGCAAGTAATATATATCTTGTACTCCTGGAGCTAACTATAGCAGGTCTTCATCTAATCCTTTATTTAAAGAATCCCACTCCTACCTTGTTATGGTTGATGAGAGGGATCCACCTCATCTCTTTTGAGGTACCTCTGGCATTCTAAATTGATTAAACCATCTGTATAAGCATTCAGAAAATGTTTCTATGACATATTGCATTTCTTCCACCAGCGGAGGTTGAGCTAATAGAGTATGCACTCCGGTTGAGGAAAGAGTAGGTTTTTTTTTTTACTAAACATGCCCCCTGCCAGTGTGAAGTCACCTACACAGGGAGCTCCTGCATCAGGAGCTTACATATTTGGTTTAAGGAATTAGATAAGAACAAATTTTACAAAATGGTTATCTTTCCAAGGTGCCAGGGTTGCATTGCTGGCAAATTGCATTTTCCAGCTGAAGTTTCTAATGAATACATTTTATAAACCATATGAAAGCCAACAATGAAGAAATATTAAACCCCAAAGGTGCTTGGGTTTATTAACTTTTATATTATGCTTTTGTAAGTAAAAAATAAATGAATTCTTATAGTAATGTTCCATTTAGTTTTAATTATATTCTTTGATCACTGTACAGCTTTCATACCAGAACAAAAAAGAATTGCATATGTACTGTGCCCAAGTACATGCACCACAGTAGAATAAGACATCAAAGGGGGTTGGCCCAGAGATATTCCTGCTCTACCTATAGATTATCAAGAACCTCTACTACTGAAGTATGTCACTGCTATGTCTAAAGACTTGCAGCACAACAGAATTTGGTGGTCTGGTTTTCTGGACCAACATATGCACTAGTCCATGTGTGGTCAAACCAAACTCTTTATTTGAGTTACAAGTGCAAACTAAGTTATAAATATAAAACAAATATCTAAAATTGTAAATGTTGCTACTCCTGACAAAAACAACTCTGTATCATATATTCCACATGTATAAAGTGCCTTGCCTTTGCGCTCAGTATTATTATGCTGACAAAAGAAAGACTTCTGTGTTCCATGTTATAAATATTTTAGAATAATACATGCTATTTAAAGAGTCCTTAACATTTAGAAGACAGTGACTATCTGAATGACTGATTGATAGAAATTTACTTCAAGTTCCAACAGCCCTTACTTAAGTCCAACATACCATCCATCAAGTGCAGTAAAGGAAATAACTGACTTAAGAATATAGCAAGTATGATCCATATGGACAATAGGATAACAGCATGTTGGAGATGTCATCGTAAATCCAGACAAGGGAAGACTAGCTTAATATTCCATGACACAGATGGTTTGTTAATAAGGCATTTTTAGTGCGGAAATACTTTGGGCTCAGAAATAGCCAGCTTGTGTTACACCAACACAAGATGAAACAGAACAAATTGTACATTAGTCTTTAAATGAAATCATTGCCTGTCCGCTTATAGCTGAATAATAAAAGCCTAAACCTGAATTCTGAATTCTGGAGATTTTTAGGGAGTGTTTCTTGGTATTGATTAACATTTTACAGGGCAATCTTTTATCTTCAAGGAATGTTTTATTTTAAAGAGTTAGTCCAGAAATGTACTTTATAATGTATATAGAGCATTTTAAAAGAACAGATTGATACAATCATGCCAATACTGCATGGACAGGTCTGAAAAAAATATTAGGGCCTTGCTGCTAAAAACATGGCAGCATCCTTTGGGTATGTAGTGTCTCATCTCTTGTAAATGTAAAATAAATGAATGATATTGTTTCTGCAGGTGTAAAAGCTCAGGAGTCACTGGTCCATCTTCTATATGACTTTTTATCCATAACAACCAAGATTGCATTTGATGAATACCCTGTCCCTCAGATCTCACTCACAGTTAATAACATCACTAGGAGTTACTTTAGACTCACATCTGTCTTTTTCACCACACATCCAAACACTTGCAAAATTTTGTTATATCCAGCTGAAAAAAACATATCTCAGTTTAGACACAACTTAAACACTTATCCAGTCTCTTCTTATCTCCCACCTTGATTACTGCAACCCACTCTTCACCTTTTACAACTCCAATCTGTTCTTTATGCTGATGCTAGACTCATTCATCTATCACACAGTTCAACATCAACTACTCCTCTATGCATATTCCTTCACTGGCTCCCAATCTCCTCTAGAATCAAATTCGAACCACTCAAATTTACATTCAAGGCCGTTAACAGTGAAGTCCCTCCCAATAGTTCATCTCTGATCTCCAAATACTCTCCTTCACGCAACCTTTGCTCTGATTCTGACCTTCGCCTTTCTGCTCTTCTCATCACTTCAGCCCATTCTCGTTAAAAAACCCTCAGGCTTTTGCTTTTTTTCTGGAACTCTCTGCCTCAACCTGTCAGACTTTCTCCTTCTTTCCAAACTTTTAAACGCTCCCCAAAGACCCACCTGTTTAGGGAATCTTATTTAAAGTACATTAATAAGTCATAGGTGTATCATAAATAACAAATTTGTTTCTGAAATCCATATGTCTCCATTGAACCCCAACTTTTTGTTTGTAAACTCTTGTGAGTAGGCCCATCTATTCGTATTGCACTCTGTAAACCTTTGTTTGTTATTCACCAATTGTTCCCTGTTCATTATAACTAAAGCACTGCGTAAATTGTTGGATCTATATAAATAAATTATGATGATGAAGATGTTAATGATGATGACCTGTTTGAAAACAAATTTATTTGGATGCTATGACTTACCAAAACTGTTCAACCTTTGTGACTTTCCATTTGCAAGAGGCAGATTTATTAATATGTGTGAGTGTGCTGAGACTACAGTTTTTATTGTTTTCACTAAGTACCTGTCTTTTAGTTTAGGCCCTCTAATACTAATCTTCCAGTCTCTCATTTAAACCACTGCCTCATTCATCGGGTAAATTGAACCCTAGAAACCAGATAGCTGCTGAAACTCCAAACTGGAGAGCTGCTAAACAAAAAACGAAATAATTGAAAAAAACACCAAAGATAAAAATTAAGACCAATTGTAAACTGTCTGAATATCACATGTAAACTACCCCTTTAAAGGCTGGGGACTTATCTGAAAAAGTTTTACTTTTTGCAAGATGGCAGCTTACTTAAGTTTCCATGTCATTGAAGGGGGCACTATGATCCTCCTCATTCAAGACTTACAGGGCCAGAATTTCATATGGCTGCACATCCACTGCTGAGTTTTAGGATCATTGCTCCCTACAAAGTGAACTATCCCCATAATAATATCACAACAAAAAAAGCCTGGCATAGACTGGATTATCACTTTTCCATATATGAAGGAACTCCAGCACTGCTCACTGTTATCCATCCAAATCTGCAGTGTTTCAAGGATATTCTCTGCATAATTCTTTTAATATGTGTATTGTGTGTTAATGTTTATAGTAGTAACATACATATTAAGGTGCCCATACACTGAGAGATCCGCTTGTTTGGCAATGTCGACATACGAGCGGATCTTCCTCCGATATGCCCACCTTGAGGTGGGCAATATCGGGCTGATCCGATCGTGGGCCCTAGGGCCCAATGATCGGATCCTAACGATGCCTAACGGGCGGTCGGATCGCGGGACTGCATCAACGAATAGATGCGGCCGCAATCCGAAGGGATTTTTTGTCCCATCCGATCGAGATCTGGCCGACTTTCGGCCAGACCTCGATCGGTGAAGCCCGTCGTGGGGCCCCATACACGGGCCAATAAGCTGTCGACACGGTCTGGCCACCTTTAGCAATTCTTTAAGGAAGCTATGCATTTTTTAATATTTGTAGTACTGAAAAGTTATATTTAACTGTGGATTTGTAACATTATGGGGCCGATTCACTATGGGTCGAATATCGAGGGTTAATTCGACTAAGGATTTAGCACAGATAGTTTGATCGAACGATCGAAGGATAATTCCTTCGATCGAACGATAAAATCCTTCGAATCGAACGATAAAATCCTTCGAATCGAACGCTTTAAAGGATTTTAATCCAACGATCGAAGGAATATCCTTCGATCAAAAAAAGTTAGCCAAGCCTATGGGGACCTTCCCCATAGGCTAACATTGACTTCGGTAGTTTTAGATGCCGAAGTAGGGGGTCGAAGAGTTTTTTAAAGAGACAGTACTTCGACTATCACGTGGTCGAATAGTCGAACGATTTTTACTACGAATCCTTCGATTCAAAGTCGTAGTCGAAGGTCGAAGTAGCCCAAAAAATTTTTTTGAAATTCGAAGTTTTTTACCTTCGAATCCTTCACTCGAAGTTAGTGAATCGGCCCCTATGTCTTGGATATCTTCACTAATATCTGTCTCATCATATTTTCTACTATTTATACAATTAAGGGATTTATTCATTGAACTCTGGTCATGACATGGCTATGTAAGCTGAAGAAAGGGTACCCACAACTTTCGCCTACATGGAATTTTGCTTCATGATGGCCTTGAGCAAACACACTGTTTATGTGGCAGAGCACTAACCAGAACATTATTAGAATTAGCATTGCTTTGTTATATTCCTTTTCTTTTACAGAAACATTAGAGGAGACAACAGAACCTTAGATTTATTAGTTTGAGGAAAATCAAACAAAAAGGTGGTGCGGTGAGCAACTTTGATTTCTAGATCCATCTTTGTAAAGTGAAAGAATAAGCATGTAAGCTACCCTTTAATAAAGATCATATTAAAAATTCAACAAATAGAAATATCTCTGATCTCTTAACACAAGCAGCCAGTGTACAGGAAATTAAATGAAAAGTGTGTGTGTGGGGGGGGAAACTTGTTAATCCTTTTTGATTTTTGTATGTAGTAGCTGGGAGCAGAATTCTTTGACTCCCACAATTTTCTCTCATCTCCTCTTGAACATATTTCTAATCTTCCACCGAACTGTTGCCAGGGAAATACCTGCATACCCATTTCTTTTAACTTAGATATTTTAAGTTTAAAAAAAGGAAGGGTTTTTTTTAGCGTTTGCTTTTTTTTCTATGGCCTTACAATTTGAATAGAGCAGAAGATAACCTGCTATTCTTTATCTTGTCTGCTCTGGCCTCGTGCAATCCTGCCAACACTTCAACTGGCTGTTAGTCATTTTAAGCATTCCCCATGAGCCCTAACCTTACCCCTTTTCTCTTCTTGTCAGCTGAAATGTTTCAGAGCTGTCACAGGCTTGTTGCTTATTGATGTTTCCGTGTGTTTTATGTCTTCCCTAAGATATGACAGCCTCTGACACAGTGCTGATTTCAATCTTGCTGCTTCTGGAGTGGCCCAAGACTTTACTCTGAGAAACATTTACATGCTCCAGGGACAGAAGGATGAAATAAAGGTGAGCATGTCTACAAATGGCACACAACATGCCTGCAATAGAAGGAAATAATAGTTATTATTAAAAAGATAGATCATGACATTGATGGACAATAGTTAGTGATGGGCAAATTTGTCCCGTCTTGATTCGCCGAAAAATACAGTGAAATTCGCAAAACGGCAAAAATTAGCGAAACGCATTAAAGTCAATGGCCATCAAAATAATTTTGACATGCGGTCAATTTCAATGCTCGCAACGATTTTTATATGTGTGGCTATTTTGTCTAAATACATGGGCGTCTGAATAATTTTTACGCGTGACAATTTGTGCTTTCATTTCTAACATCCCCAAACTGCACATTTTGGTAAGCCATTTTTGAAGCCTCTTTCTAATACAGTAAAAACAATTAATAGTCAGCTTATAAGACTGGACAGACAATTACTGTAGTATTATCCCATGTGCTTCAGCAAGCAAGCATCACTCAGTATAACATTAGACTAAAAACCTGGATGTTCATTTAATATCCCAGCAGTCTTAGAGTGAAGAGTAGCACAAATGGTTATGTTACTAATAAGGATAGGCACCTGTTGGTATCATAAGGATATGCCACACGTACCGACAGATATAACTGCTGCAGATAGATCTTCCATAGTATATTAGCTGGGCCAGACCTCTGGCAAAGTAACAATTCCATAGTAGCAAATTTCCACTTACGGTTTTAAATGGTGAAAGCTCTTTTGCTTTTCTCTGAGGAAAGATGTCATGTCAATGTTTGCCTAGCAACTGATAGGTGACAAGCAGCGTCTCCCATTTCAGTCTATTTTCTTTTGATGAGAGGAAAGGATCCTCCTGCGAGTTATTACCTGTAATAATACCATATGGTAAAATGTAAACAACATCTGCATATTCATGTAATAATTTCATCTGTTTAATTAGTTCCAGCAAGGCAGTTTACCCTCCAAGGCCCAGGCTGTCAGCGCAGCGATCATACATTCATGGCCTGCTGTCGAGCTTGTCAGCGTCCTATTGTTCATTCAAGGCTTCCACCTCAGCAGCTAATGCAAGTGAATCTACCGAGAGGTGGAGAGATTGTCCCCGTTGATCCAAACTGCTGAACAAAATGCTGTCATATTTGCCCAAGGAAAACTAAAGACAAACCTGACAGATCATGTGAATTGAGGTTGTAAAGTGCTTGTCAAATTGAGAGACAATAATGTGCCATAAAAGAATACAATTTTAATTCACAGCATCCTGGCCAAAGCCTGCCCATTTCCAAATTAAGGCTAATACAGTAGAATTCAGGTTACATTTCTGATTGACTTTTAATGCCCCTTGGTGCCAGTCTAATGACAGCATACCCAATGGAACAGCAAAGCACACAGACCATGTAGATTGGCCAGGCAGGCTCATAAAAAGCATAACATGACAGAAACTCTTTCTGGTATGCACTTCATGAATATGGAATGAATGGTGTCTAAGGAAGGATTTACAGGGTGGTCTGGATTAAAATAATGTATTATCCTTCCACATGATAAGATAGCAATACCCAATTATATTGTCATATTTATTCCTCCTTGTGTTTCTGGCTCCATATGTGCAACAAGCATATTGCAGTGCAGAGTCTTAGAAAGCATGTAATAATCTAGCATAGCAGGATACTGTTACCCAACAAGTAGCAAAAGACAAGATCATTATTCATTTAAGGCTGTTTCACTTGCAAAAGCATTACAGCACAATCTGCTTCATGATCACAGCTGAACAGGCCTTTCCAAATGATTTGATGATTGTCATCATCCACAGCAACTCATGTTGGAAAAATCACTGGTGGCAGTTTATTATTTTTCTTTCCTTGACCATACAACACTTGTAGCATGTTGACTATGAAGATTTTCATTCATCCAGGTCATGGTATATCCAGTAAAAGTAATTCTAAAACAACTGGACTTGCTGTAGCAGCTTCTTCAGTTGAACTGATTGGTGTGGGAAGTCCTCGGCATATAAACTCTTCCACTCATCCTATCACAATGGCAATTATAACTCTTCGGAGTTTACCATGTCCTCGCTATAAAGCAAAACTCAGAGAGAAGAACTTAGGTGTGACACAATGGCTTCCAAAGCTACACCTATTGGCACAAGTTTTTATACTCTTGACCGGGTAATTACCATAAGGAAGCCCCATACACGAAATGTCAGTTACAAAAAATAAAAATATATATATATTCCAATATGTTCTTTCAATGTTAAAAATCAACATTTATTAAGTACAAAATTTAAAAAGATAGGCATACAGACCCATTGATGCTCCGTCTTACGCTTTTCATACCCACTGGTACTCCCTACTCCACAGACATAGCCTTTAGGGAACAAGTGGAAGATATGAAAGAAAGATTTCTAGATGGACCTAAAAGTGTGAACAGGGCATACCAGTGGGCCAAGGGAACAGATAGAGACCACTTGTTGAAGGTAAACCCGTTGGGAAAGAAAGGAAAGAAGATACAGGGAGTGGTAGCAGAAAAGGTCCTGTTTGTAACTAGATACAGCAGACAGTTTTATAGCATACTTGATATAGTTAAGAGATATCTACCTATTCTATATGCTGATGATGATTTTCATAAAATATTACTATCAGGTGTAAATAGTATCCCTAGACGCTCACATACATTGAGGGACTTATTGTCACCGAGTATGTACTGTATAGTGAGAAGAAGAGAAAGAGAAAGAATAGGTAATATGGGGTTAGGAGAGGTGCTATAAATATGGCAGCCGTAGATATGTAGGTATAACATGCCACCATATTAAAATATCAAAGGAGTTTAGGTCAACTGTAACAAGGAAGAGCTTTAAGATTAAGGACTATATAAATTGCAATACAGCCACGGTGGTCTATTTGGTGACATGCCAAAAATGTCAAAAACAATATGTGGGCTGCACAAATAGAACACTCAAAGAACGTATACGTGAACACCTGAGCCAGATCAAAAACCCAAAAGCAAAGGAAAAAAGTAATATAACAAGACATTTTGCACAATGTAACGGCAGTGGAATGTAGTATATTTTTCTGCACAGGGCATTGAAAAAGTGAGGCTAGGGAGCAGAGGAGGAAATTTGACAGGCCTTTTAATGAAGAGGGAACTATTTTGGATTTTCTATTTACATACTAGATTGCCCAAGTGAATTTGCGAAACTGCAGCGACACTTCACAGACGAAAAACTCGCTGCATCAAAAATTGTTTAGTGTCAAAATTATTTCGGACACCCATTGACTTTAATGCATTTGGACCAAATAGTCGCACGTATAAAAATTGTTGCTCGCATCAACATTATTTTGATGCCCATTCATTTCAATGCGCTAAGGAAATTTTTCACCATTTCACGCATTGCGTGGTAAATATGCAGATTTTCAGCGAAACAATATAATTCCATGACACAGAATGCAGTCCACTCTGGACCAGCCCAAGGTATCATGAAACTGTGTTAGTGGCGGTAGGTAAAGCTCCAGTTCCTCATAAAGGTCTTTAATTGCTGCCCTACAGCTCCTCACTACATCTTCCTCTATTAATCCATAGAGATGGCGCGAACTGTTCGCCGGCGAACTTGTTCGCGCGAACATCGGGTGTTCGCGCTCGCCGGAAGTTCGCGAACGTCGCGCGACGTTCGCCATTTTGGGTTCGCCATTGTTGGAGCTTTTTTTTGCCCTCTCACCCCAGACCAGCAGGTACATGGCAGCCAATCAGGAAGCTCTCCCCTGGACCACTCCCCTTCCCTATAAAAACCGAAGCCCTGCAGCGTTTTTTCACTCTGCCTGTGTGTGCTGAAGAGATAGTGTAGGGAGAGAGCTGCTGCCTGTTAGTGATTTCAGGGACAGTTGAAAGTTTGCTGGCTAGTAATCGTTTTGATACTGCTCTGTTATTGGAGGGACAGAAGTCTGCAGGGGTTTGAGGGACATTTAAGCTTAGGTAGCTTTGCTGGCTAGTAATCTACCTTCTACTGCAGTGCTCTGTATGTAGCTGCAGTGGGCAGCTGTCCTGCTTCTGATCTCATCTGCTGACTGCTGCAATAACAGTAGTCCTTGTAAGGACTGCTTTTATTTATTTTTTTGTTCCAATACAGAGCAGTATCAAGCAGATTACTAGCCAGCAAACTTACTATCATCTGTCCCTGAAATCACTAACAGCTCTCCCCCTACACTATCTCTTCCAAGCACACACAGGCAGATTTTTCAGATACATTTTTGCCCTTGATCCCCCTCTGGCATGCCACTGTCCAGGTCGTTGCACCCTTTAAACAACTTTAAAATCATTTTTCTGGCCAGAAATGTCTTTTTTAGATGTTAAAGTTCGCCTTCCCATTGAAGTCTATGGGGTTCGCGAACCGTTCGCGAACCGCTCGCATTTTTGCGCAAGTTCGCGAATATGTTCGCGAACTTTTTTTCCGACGTTCGCTACATCCCTATTAATCCATCTGATGTTGTTTAGTAATGCCTACTTTTAGGAGGTGTTAAATTTCACAGTAATTATTGCACTATTTTATGCTTTTATTGCTTAAGTAATAATGCATTAGGATTAATTCTATAAGTACCACAATGCGATTAGAATACCGCTGTGCATAAATATAGAATTAACGCTTGCGATATGTCTATACAAAAATACTTTGATGAATCGTTCCTTAAATAACGCACAAAACAGTGCGTTAAGGAATAACAACCTTTAGTTAATCGGCCCCAATGTCTTTAACTGGGTGGTGGGTGTAGGTATGTCACGGTCGGCACCCAACACCAGAACAAATGCCAAGCACCCTTAAAGCTCAGAAGCACCAGGAACAAACTCCTATAACGGGCAATGATTCTAAACCTGAATGTCCCTTTAAACATTTGAATTTCACGCCAATTGCGCGCTGACGTCAATAGGAAAGATGTGCGGCGTGCACGCCTTAGGAAGAAGGAAGAGGATTGCGTGGTGAGGCGTCCCTGCCGTCCCCCCACTAGACCACCAGGGTTAGAAACTTTTATTACAAGGTATTTGTATAATTTGTGATGTAATGGTTAAAGAGTAGTCTTTCCTGGATTTTCTTATTTCTTGAAATGACCAAACCAAATGTTGTTGGTGTTTTTATACATTCTAATAAAACCATATAAAAATAGAGCCCAAAGAGAACTAAACTTTAACCACTCTTGCTCTGACTCTCTCTTATCACATTATTGTTTAGAAATAGAAATCTAACTACAGTTTATTACCAGATAGAACATAATTCTAGCAAAAAAACACTGAGATTCCTTTGCCATTATCTTATACATAGTTTTAAATGCAGCCTGTGCTAGTCTCTCAACAAGTCAATTACACCTATAACACCAAACTGTATTATTCTTAATACAAATTACAATATCTTTGTGATTGGATCTAATGGACATCGCAGGGCAAAGCGCTAATGGGATTTTTGTTATGGAAAAAAGCCTGGAGAAACAGGGTTACCTCATCAGCATAATGTTTCATATTACTGCCTGAAAGCAATTTCACATCTCCCCAAATTTGCCGATCGCCCAGAGATTATTAAGCTTTAGTGAAGAGGATGCCTAATGGGCAAGCTTTCATTTTAACAAAGTCCTACTGGATTATATAGTCTTCTGATTTTGAACTCAATAACCTCTCTCTCTCTCTTGTCTTTGAGTCATTCTGAAATCTAAACACACACCAGGTAGAGAACACAATTACTGGAGGAAATGTAGGCAGTTAGCAAGATCAAGAAAGAAAATAAAAAGAGAAAAGTGTGAAAGGTAACAACCAATAAAGGTACAGAGGACTTGACAGAGCGATGATGGGGAGATAATGGGTATTTGAATGTCAGAGACCTCTGGACATTGGTTCTGCTCCTGTCTATCATTTCATGTCTCACCCTGACCAACATCTTTAGTCGAGCTCACTATACTTCAACCTTTATGCTCTTTGGTGGGATACGTTTAAGACTTCTCATTCCCTCACATAATTATGAGTGCTTTCTGAGGTATTGCCATCTGATGAATTCTGGTTATAATGACTATTTTAATAAAATCAGAGGTGTCTTGTATTATTCCTTGCCACAGACTGCAGTCATGGTGTATCAGCTAAGCAGCTATTTATGAACCAGATTGCCTTTGTAAACCATGAGCTGTAAGACTGTAAATGCCATCAGCAAACACCTGCAAACCATCCACTCTTTTCTTGACCCCAATATAAGGATGGTGTTCTACCTATTCTGTGATAGACCTTCTATTCATTATTAAGTAAATCAAAAGCTTTCTTATTTTGAAGAGGATCTGAATACAAAGGTTATTTCATGGCCAACTTTTCCATAGTTGCATTGACAGGCACAAAACAAAAAGGGGATGCAATTAAAAAAAAATAATTATTGCATCACGCAAAATAAATGGCTTACACATTTTGTGCCAAAAGAAGAACTTAATTATAGTCTATAATATCAGCCTATGTTAAGTGCCCCATTGGCATGAAACATGTAATGATATTATTTGTTGACACTTTTTCTTTTAATAAACTTTTTTAATTGCACCACCTTTAGTGATGGGCGAATTGGCGCGGTTTTGCTTCGCTAAAAAAATCCCGAATTCCCCACGAAACTACGAATAATTTGCGAAACTGCGCCAGCGTCTCGTTTATTCGCCTGCAGTGAATTGCGCAAATTCTCCATAAATTCGCCACATGCTTCTGAAGAAGTGGCGAGACGGCACGAAATGCGTCAAGCATGGGGTATGTGTCACAGCTGCGAAATGAATATGTTTTTAACTATACCCAATAAATGAGGATTTTATTTATTCAGTAACCTGGTGCTCCGTGTATATTGCTGTCAGTTTGTATGAAACCGCCTGGATCCGGGGGCGTTCAACACGAGCTAGCACAGGTGATTGCTGGACCCGAGGTGCAGGTGCGGGTGAGTGCTCCCAGATTGCTCCCTCATATATACCTACATAGATACTAAATTACTTATGAAACAGGGGACCAGGGAATGTATATTGACCAGCGCCCTCTATTTGTATGCTAATTCATATTATCCAATGACTTGCTCAAAGCATTTATAGTATAGAGACTAATCATTTAAATTATTGCTTTTAAAGACAAAACATATAGCATGGATTTTAATGCAAATCCTTCCAGAGGCTGGAATCTACTGTATGTCCACTACACACAGAGACTGTACATTATATATATTTAATTTTTATGGCATACACTATATTTAACTTCCTTCAAAAATATTGCTGAGAAAATCTTGTTTAGTGAACGTCCAAACGCAAAGCTTTATAGTGCTGTGGACCAGGTCCGGACTGAGAATTAAAATAGGCCCTGATATTTCAGGTACACAGAGGCCCAATCAGCCCACACAGAAGCCCAAACAGCCCCCACCAGCCCACTAAATACTGACTTTCTATGGGAACTTATAGCAGCCCCTCTGGCATTTGCCAGAACCCACAGATTGCCAGTCCGGGCCTGCTGTGGACACATTGAACAAATACTGATGAGATGTTCTAGTTTCAATGGCTCCTTCTTTATTCAGTGATAATTCAGTGATAATCCTGACAAGTTTAATGCAACACTGCCCCCGAATATTTCACACACACACACACAAACAGCTTTGTTTATAGAGCCATAGTAGGTTTTTTCTCAAAATTATTTCTAGCATAAACTTTCCCCATGAATATAGCACTTTATCTAGGTCCTAGCTATAATTCTCAAGTGGCAACTTAAAATTTTTGCACCAGGCAAGACAATCCTCTTTCAGCTTACAAGATGAAACAGTACCACTCCTTCATATTGGAACCTTTAGGGCATTACAGCAACGTTTCTGGTCACATCTGACCCTTTGTCAAGACCATCCTCTTTAGCTATCCTTGCTCTTAATAATCTCAGAACATATAAAATCTAGGTCCCTCTTGCTTTTGGCCTCTTCTTAGAGGAATATAACACAATAGGATGTCTATTTGAGGCATGAAGGAAGATCTCAGTCAGATAGCCTCAGAAAAATGCAAACGAAAAAAAAAACTTATCACCTATATAAGAAAAATAAATAATTCAACAAACTTGCATTAGGCAAATACAAAAGGAAATTAAAATAAGAAGGAATAATTGTCATTTAAGTACATGGGATCTATTATACAGAATTCTAGGGACCTGGTGTTTTCTGGATAAAGGGGATCTCCATACTTTAAGTCTGCTAAAAATATTTAAACATTAGTGTTGTTTTGCCTCCAATAAGGATTAATTACACTTTAGTTTGGGTCAATTACAAGTACTATTTTATTATTACAGAGAAAAACTAAATATGTTTCAACATTTTTCATTATTTGATTATAATAAAGTGTATGGGAAACGACCTTCTGTAAATTCCTGGACAATGGGTTTCTGGATAACAGATCCCATACCTGTACATTTGCCTGTATAGTGCTTATGTAAGGCTACCAATCAGCAGGTAGAATGAACTGGTCACCTGTTTAAAGCAAACATATTATTGATTGTTATGAATTACTGCTCCCGGGCAAATTTGGTGCCTTTTATTACATTTGGGGGTTAGTGTTTAGAAGTTGATGGTGATTATTTAAAATGAAAAATGCAAAATGAATGAAGTGGAAATTCTACCCCAAAGATCATTGGAACCTAGAAGGCAAAATGGATCTTGTTTTCATTTACGTGTTGCATCCTACTGAGCAATTCACCAGAATTTGGGTTAACAGCTAGAGATACCCACTACTGTAGCGGATATACCAGCATTTACAATATGTGTAATATGCAATAGAATCTAAGGTTTGTGAGTGTGGGTACTGTGGAATTTTGAGCACTCATCATTATAATAATTAGTGTTTAATTCCTTTTGATCGAGATTGCTGTGTCTACAGTGGGAACCCTGGAATTAGTGACGGGTGGTGGCTGCCAATAGTTCCACTTGAACAAGATTCAGAGTCGAAACCAGGATGGACCCACAGGTGAGGAGTAGGGAAGGAGCATTCTTGTTTCAAGTACATTTAATTAATGGTGTCAATGAATGCAACAAGTTGCATCTATTTTAAAGGAGAAGGAAAGTCCTTTTTACTTGGGGGTGCCTAACTTGGCACCCCCAACCCAAGTGATCGCATTTACCTTACCTGACACCCCAGGCCGGTGCTCCTATCAGAAGAAAACTTCACCGGCCTGGGATTCTTCCAGTGAAGACCACAGATCAATCGTTTTCCTGCTGCTTCTTTCTTCAAATTTCCCGGGGCAGACGCATGTGCAGTAGAACGAAATAGGCTATTTCCGCATTTCACCATCTGCAAATGTTTTCGTGAAACTGCATTGAAAATTCGCCAGTGAAAAATCCACTGCAACAAAAAAATTGTCGCGCGGCAAAATTATTCCGGCACCCATTGACTTCAGTGCATTTGGACAAAAAATTGTCTGTCGCCCAAAAAATTGGGGGTCCCTAACAAAGTATAACAGGACTTTCCTTCTCCTTTAAAGCAGCCACAGTTACAGCTGTAGTCATAACCCATTGTGGCAGAGAATATAAAGACTATATAAGCAAAATGGGGGCAAAGTGCCTCTGGTCCAACAGTAAGAATCAAGTTCAAAAGGAAGTGGCCAATTATATCCCAACACTAAATATTTTTGTGTTATTAAGAATATAGATATTAATCAATTTTAGAAGGCACATACAGTTCTTAGGACATAAAGTTTTACATCTGACAAAAAATCATTCCTTCAATTATTTTTCATGGATATCTCAATGCACATAAGTGACATAAATAACACACAGAGAGGAAATCCTATTAATTTCCTGTAAGATTGCTAGAAATCTGCAAGGCTTACCCTTGAATGAGAAGCTAATAAATATCCCAGAATAGATATTTCCTACCCCGTTCCCAGTAATATTGTTATGTTGTTTGGGAAAGCTACAAATATCCTACTGGGAGCATGAAATACTTATTGGAAAAAGGTTTCAGAAGATTTATATGATACAAGGTAGAAAGGAAGGAGGATGGGGGAATAATAGCAAAAAAACATAAATGTATGAATAAGGGTATCAGAGTTTCAGGGTAACACCTTTAAAGGAAAAATAAGTACTTCAGGGTGACAAATTTAGAAATGGAATATAAAAAGAGAATACGAGAGCCTCTGCTCAACATCTGGTTTCGTTGTGCCTGCTACCTGTATGCTGCTTCTTTCATTTTCCATTCAGTAAATGAATGATGGTTTGCAGGCGCTGAGGGAATTTTTCTCCAGTGTGGACATGGGTACTCATGCTCAATGTGATATAAAAGGTTGGCTGTCAACAAACCAAGCTTGGAATCAACTCTCCATCTACCGGAATCGACTGTAGGGAACAGTGATAAAAATTAAAATAATTTTCTCTAGTAAGGTGATAAGTAGATTAAATCAAAACAAATTAAATTAAAACAAATTAAATCAAAACAATAGAGCATGTCAGTGGGGTTTTCTTCCTCCTTTGTAGTATACAAAACATTGAATTGTGCTGATTGCTAGAGATGGCGCGAACTGTTCGCCGGCGAACTTGTTCGCGCGAACATCGGGTGTTCGCGCTCGCCGGAAGTTCGCGAACGTCGCGCGACGTTCGCCATTTTGGGTTCGCCATTGTTGGCGCTTTTTTTTGCCCTCTCACCCCAGACCAGCAGGTACATGGCAGCCAATCAGGAAGCTCTCCCCTGGACCACTCCCCTTCCCTATAAAAACCGAAGCCCTGCAGCGTTTTTTTCACTCTGCCTGTGTGTGCTGAAGAGATAGTGTAGGGAGAGAGCTGCTGCCTGTTAGTGATTTCAGGGACAGTTGAAAGTTTGCTGGCTAGTAATCGTGTTGATACTGCTCTGTTATTGGAGGGACAGAAGTCTGCAGGGGTTTGAGGGACATTTAAGCTTAGGTAGCTTTGCTGGCTAGTAATCTACCTTCTACTGCAGTGCTCTGTATGTAGCTGCAGTGGGCAGCTGTCCTGCTTCTGATCTCATCTGCTGACTGCTGCAATAACAGTAGTCCTTGTAAGGACTGCTTTTATTTATTTTTTTGTTCCAATACAGAGCAGTATCAAGCAGATTACTAGCCAGCAAACTTACTATCATCTGTCCCTGAAATCACTAACAGCTCTCCCCCTACACTATCTCTTCCAAGCACACACAAGCAGATTTTTCAGATACATTTTTGCCCTTGATCCCCCTCTGGCATGCCACTGTCCAGGTCGTTGCACCCTTTAAACAACTTTAAAATCATTTTTCTGGCCAGAAATGTCTTTTTTAGATGTTAAAGTTCGCCTTCCCATTGAAGTCTATGGGGTTCGCGAACCGTTCGCGAACCGCTCGCATTTTTGCGCAAGTTCGCGAATATGTTCGCGAACTTTTTTTCTGACGTTCGCTACATCCCTACTGATTGCACAGGTATATCCAGATGAGCTTTTCACAACGGCAGCATTTCTGGTGACCACATTGAGGCCTACATTATGGAGCTATCCATGGTGACATTTGAAGCTTGGCCATTTAACAATTTTATAATTAACCAAAATCAAATACAGGTATGGGACCTGTTATCCAGAATTCTCCAGACTTGGATAAGGGGTCTTTCCGTAATTTGGATCTCCATACCTTACGTCTGCTCAAAAATCATTTAAACATGAAATAAATCCAATAGGATTGTTCTGCCTCCAGTAAGGATTAATTGCATCTTAGTTGGAGTACAAGGTTCTGTTTTATTACGTGAATTATTTGATTAAAATGGAGTGTATGAGAGATGGTCTTCCCATAATTCAGAAAGAGGTTCCCAGATAACGGATCCCATGCCTGTACTCCTAAAAACAATAATTGGGGCACTGCTCCAAGAGACAGCCAGTACCACTGACTATTGACCAGAAATGTAATACCAACACAGATTTTGTTAATAATTTGATGCAAATTTGATATGAATTATTGTTATATAGCCAGTGGTAGGAGATTGTGGTTTAGAGTAGCACCAACTCAAATAAATAGAGAGAGATAGAGACACAGGGAATGTATGCATTTATTTATCCTCTATGACACCATGTACAGCCTGATCTTGTACAGTATCTGATAGGCCAAATGGTCGGGCCGGATTTCAAGCCTATGTGCCCCTAGGCCAGCCTGTGTAACTTTCACCCCCCATGCATACATGTATGGATATGACATGGAGCCATTCCCATTTTCTCCTCCCCTCAACTCATGCATTGCCATACCAGATGCTTTAAAATCAGCCACAGTAGGCTGGCAAGGCTCCCTATCAATGCAACAAGTGGGTGGCATGCCGCTCCTAAAGCTGCCCTCGGCTCGGACCTGCAAATGATTAGATGTTGTGCAGGTTGCCAACTCTCCTAATTCAGCATACATGGCCACATATGCTCATAACTTATTTTTATATGTTGAAAAACAAACACAGCTATCTGTATGGTATTAGCTAGAAGCTGCATGTGCTGTTTAAATGAGACATCTATAACAGACATCTTGGTACTCTTAATGGCATTGTTGACAGTACATTGTACTGAGCTCCTGGAAATATATTCAGCAGTGGATTATAAAATCACTATGCCATTTAGTGAACAAATCTTATTTTGATTCATATATTAAAACGCTATGTAATACAAGGCAGGAGACTTGTTTACCCAGGAGCAGCAAACATCTTATTGGTTCTATGGGTAACTGCTCCTGGGCAAACATATGTCTTTTATTACATGGGGGGGTAGGTTTCTGTTTTTTCCCAGTTTTGTTTCGAGTGCTCTAGTTTAAGAATATATTATCAATTTTTTCTAAATGTTCATTTGTATAGCTGTAAATTCTCGCTCTAATGAGTCTGGAAGCTCACAGGTGCCATCAATTGTTCTATAAACTGAGAATAATAGAGATCAGTGATTTTATTTTTTTGAGCTGATAAAAATTTGTGTCAAAATTTACGGTTACGTGAGTGATGAAAAATCTCACATTTCTGTGCAAGAATTCCGGTGTGTATTTTTTTGGGGGGGGGGGGAAATTTGCTATTTTTCACATGAGACAAAATGCCTAATTTCACACAAAAAAAGGCATAAAAAAACACATTGACGCCATTGAATTTGGTAAGAGAAAAGCCATCCATCCAATGCTATGTATTTGGCATTGGTTATTTACTCCAATGCATTTGCCACAAAAAAGAATTACAGTGAAGCAATGTTGATCCAAGCATGAGTGGCTATGGGTAGACTAATTTTTGTAGAGTAGGGCTATACATTTGTGTATAATATAATTTTTTTCCGTGGAAAACTGGATCAACTTGATCAACTATTGAAAGACTAGATATTGAGATATCATTGCACCAAATGATTGAAGCCAATCAATTTCTCATGCCAAATGCATTGAAATCGATGGACATTGTTATTGCATCAAATTTATTGAAGTCAATAGCATTTTTCTTGCACCAAATGCATTGGAGTTAATGAGCCTTTTCTTCAATGCTTTTTCTTGTGCCAAATGCATTGGAGGCAATAGACTTTTCTCTCTTGTTTTCTACATAAAAAAATGGGGTTTTTTTTCTGATGCAACAAAACACATGTTGAAGTTCTTCCACAGACTTTGCAAACATTTTCACTAATTTCACAGTGAATCTGTATCAGGTGAAAATATTTACTTATTATATGTCCATCATTTTTATGTACACTATTGTATTTTCCAAAGACTACATTTTAATTTGTAGAAGGTTTGCTACAATGATAAAAAAAAATCAATAAAATCAAGTTTCTAATTCAACTAGAATTATTCTCTCCTTTTAAATGGTCAATCGTTTTTATCTAAAATGTTCAAGAAATCTGCTGAGGTGTAACATTACAAAGTGTTATGGTTAATTGTTATTCTTTTGCTGTTTCCCAAGAAAAAATATATTATAAATGAAGAATTAAGCTTAAGGAAAAAGAAAAAAAAAACCAGAGCATCAGTATAATGCCTTCTTGGCACTATAATGATATCGGTAGCAGCGAGTCCAATGGCTGACCTCATTATAAGGGTTTAATTGCATTGTTACAAAGTTTCACTTCTTGTCTCTGCCCTCTTTCTCTTTATGACAGCTTTAGAAAGGAATTTCAGCTTGAGGTCAAAGGAAATTAATTACGGCTTCCTTAGTCTTTGCTCATCTACATTTTGAAAACTTAAGGCTTTTAATATAAAAAAAAAAGCTGATTTCTACATAGGGCTAAAGTTACTGCAGCAAAAAGGTACTTGAGTCATATCTCTGAACAAGTGCTTTTTTAGAAATCTTTGACATCAAGTGTTTTGTGTGAAGCAACTGATTGCATAAGGGGGTAGGGATTAATCTAAATACACATTCAAGAGTATCAGTGGCATGAAAATACGTTTGAATTTCATTTGCTATTGAAAAAGATAAATTTAATAATCCCATATCCCAAAGAATCAGCAAGTGGCAATACAAAGTTGTCCTTCTCCAGTTAACATAATATTACAAATTATTTGTGAAAGTGGGTAAACTGTGAACCCTTGGCTTTTTGCCAAGCTCTTATATATTTTTCATGGGTCATCCCTACTACTGAAATTGTAATTAGAGGTACAGCTATCTAAAAACATTACTTTTGAAAACTGAGTTTATAGAAAAATGTTGTAACCACTATGCAGTGTTTTTTCATAGACATACTAGGAGTCACATATAGTAACGGGCAAATTTATTCGGCAGGCACAAATTCACGAGATTCGCCGTCGGCAGATAAATTTGCGAATTTTGCTGGAAATTCGCAAATTTTTCGGCGAAGCTAAATGCCCCAAATTCACCCATCACTAGTCACATACTAGAAAGGCAGTGATCGCCAACCAGTGGCTTGCGAGCAACATGTTGCTCTCCAACCCTTGGATGTTGCTCTCAGTGGCCTCAAAGCAGGTGCTTATTTTTGAATTCCAGGCTTGGAGGCAAGTTTTGGTTGCATAAAAAACAGGTGTCAAATAGAGACTCCTGTAGGCTGCCAGTGCACATAGGGGCTACCAATAATCCATTACAGCCCATAATTGGCACCCCAGGAACTTTTTGCATGCTTGTGTTATTCTCCACCTTTTTAAAAAATGTTGAATGTGCCTCATGGGTAAAAAAAGGTTGGTGATCCCTGTTATAGTGGAATCCAAAAATTGTAGCATTACTTGTGTGTTTTTGTAGCTTGAGTCTAAAGAAGAGGTGACCCCCTGTGACATGTTTGAAGGCCTGGATCATTGCTGACACGTTAGGCTGGTACAACAAGTTCAGTATTTGAAATATGGCATTTTTAACTATATACATTTTTAGGGTTTAGTTCTCCTTTGTTTATTCATTGTTCAATTGTTCCATTTAATAGTTCGCTAGCACACCACTGTATTTCTCCAAGCGCCCCTAATATCTTTCTTAAAGCTTGGTGCCCAAAACTGCATTAAAGAAAGTATTTTTAAATCAACCACATACTGTATACAAACATTTTTGGTCAGGAGCCATATAAGGGCAAAAGAAGACTTGAGAATATCAAGGCAAATGCACCTTTGAACATGATGCATCCAATAAATCAGTAGTGTAGTGATTTGCGGTGAAATTTCACATTTTGCTATCTTTGCAGAGAAAATAAGACAAGAAAAAGTCACTGCAACAAAAGAATTCTTCCATATACTTATGGTAATGATTTGTGCAAATATTTCAGCAGTTTGGTGAATTTTACAGCAATTTTTTCATCAAAAATCTAGGGTCAATAATGAAAAGGAAGAAATAAACCTGCACATGTGTAGGATCCATTATTCAGAAAGCTCTGAATTACGGAAAGGCCGTCTCCCATAGACTCCATTCTAATCAACTAATCCAAATTTTTAAGAATAATTTTCTCTGAAATAATAAAACAGTAACTTGTATCTTGATCCCCTAAGATATAATTAATCCTTATTAGAAGCAGAATTAGCCTATTGGGTTTCTTTAATCTTTACATGATTTTCTAGTAGACTTATTGGCAAATTTACTAAATTGCGAAGTGGCTAACGCTAGTGAAAATTCGCCAGCGTGACGTCATTTCGCTGATTTACTAACAGGTGCTGGCGTAAATTCGCTAGCGAAGTGGACCTACTCTAGCGCTACCATGCACCCTTACACCAGGCTGAAAAAAATCGTAAATTTTACATTTCCTAACATATGGCACGTAAACTATACAGTGGGCACATATATAGGGCAAAATAACAACTCTATTTTATTTTATGAAGCTTTCCCAGGCTTGTGTAGTGTAATATATTTGCTGCTACATATACGTCCATTGTACTTTAACTTGGCACCGTATGCAAATTAGGCATTGGTAGCGCAACTTCAATAACTTTCGCCTCCCTGAGCGCAACTTCGGTTTTAGTGAATTAACGTCGCCCTGGTTAAACTTCGTCTGGCGAAGTGCAGCGAAGCCAACGCTGGAGCAACTTCGAAGGTAAGTAAATTTGCCCCTTAAAGTTTGAAGATCCAAATTATGGAAAAATACAATTTCTGGAAAACCCAAGGTACAGAACATTCTGGATAACAGGTCGCATACATTTATATATTTGCATTCATCCATGCAGCTTGGTCTAATGAAAGACTTGAGTTCAGATATTATGTAAGTTATATACTGCACAACTGTTTCAACTGAAACGTAGTACATTTCTGTCAGGCTCTCTTAATCCAAACACTGCAATCACTGAAAATGTCCCACAAGAACATATTAACATTTTATCATATCAGTCGACATGACATCCTATATATGTGGTTCATGATGTAATATTAAAATAGAGCGAGGATGAGTAATAGGCCTCAATTATGGTTCGCATGTGTAGTTAATTATGCCCCAATGACTCCAACTTCTACACAAATGATATTAAAAGCTGTCCTTTTATGATGAGGAATTGAGTGTTTGAATTAGCGCTGCCTGTGACCTCAATGTCACTGCAACATAGTCTATCATTCCTAGTTTTTTTAATCCATTTTACATATGGCTATATCTATTGTCCCTATATTTTTAAAGTTTTCTTTAAAAAAATAAACTATATTGATAGGAGTTAATCTACTTATACTGTCCCCTATCATAAACATTAAAAATGTGTTTTTGTTTTTGCATGTTTGCATCTAAATGGGAAATATCATCATACTGTCTGTTTCATGCAGTGGTATTCTCCACATTACTAAAAGCCATTAAAATATTGTCCTAGCTATGAGGAACGGTTGACTTCTGTGTTCTGTACAAGTGAATGCATGCAAGTCAGAAACTTGTGAAATTCCTCCTAGAATGTGACTCAATGTCCTTTTGAAGGGGCTTAATTATAGAGAAGGCAGATCTGGTTACTGCTGATCACTGAAAATTTCTTATTCCCAAACTTTTTTGAGGGAGCAGAGTTTTGAGGGAGTGGAGCCCAGTAACTTGTAATTATACCACTGTCCTTCCTGTGTTTCAAGTTGTATTACCTGTTGTACATCGAGTAGGAAAAATAATGCTTAATACTCAAATAAAATAATGCTTAATGCTCAAATTATATTGTCTATTACAGAATCTGGTCAGAGGCTCCAGAACAGGAGGTGAATGTGTGATCCTATGCCTGCTTTTTAGTGTTTTTCTGTTCTCATGGAGTAACTTACATATTAAATGGGTTATATACTAAAATCCAAAAATGTCTCATTATTTTCTTAAAACCATATTGACCAAACTCCCATCCACATTTTTACTGAATTTATCAATACCTCTAAAAAATATCTGGTGTGGGAAAAGACTTGATAAAATCGTGAAAAAAAAAATCTAAACCGTACAATTTTTTCGGATTATCGAAAACCATGAAGATCATGATATCCTCCAATTGTAAATAGGACATCTGCCATTGACTTCTACATGACCTCAGCAGGTTTGAGACAGATTCATTTTTTATTTGAACTTTTAGCAACATCAGGGTTTAATAAATTACCAAAAAATTTATTTTTTATAAAAAAATGATTTCCCCTTTAAAACTTAGACCAGAAAAAATTGGATTTTAATAAATAACCCCCTTAATGTTTGTCATTCTTACATGTATGGTCATCTGGGATCCATCAGTTAGTGTTAAAAGTACAGCAGACAGAAATCAAACAAAACAGTACAATATGGCAGCTTAACTTAATTGGATACAGATATGACCAAAGTTTTGTTCCATGTAACCACTGAGCTAAAACTTGATATACTTCAAGGCCAAAAGTATCTAGACACATATCTGTCTGATTTAATTCCATTTTCAAGGGTGTTAATATTAAGTTGGTCCTCTGTTTGTTGCTATAACAACTTCTACTATTTTGGGAAGGCTTTTCATTACATTTTAGAATATTGTTGGTGTAATTGGCACTGATATTGGTTTTGCAGCCTGACTTTAGGCAAGTAGGGTTTTTTAATCAGATTGTAAGGGAAATACCATTTTTCATACCACTGGCCATGTTTCTCAAGAGTCCAGTCATAGTGACCTTTACTCCTGCAAATGCTTGGCATTGTGTTTGGTGAAGTTAGACTTGCATGAAGCTATTCAACTGTTAAAACACAATTAGTGATGGGTGAATTTGGCGTGTTTCGATCCGCCGAAAAATGTGCGAATTTCCTGCAAAATTCGATAAACGGCGAAAAAAATCATGAAACGTCCGTTTTTTTTATGCCGGCATCCATTTTTTTTATGCCGGTGCAGAGTCGCTGGCGAAAATGCGCTGGCATCCAAAAAAACGGACGCCGTCGTCCGCCTGGCGAATAAATTCGCCCATCACTAAACACAATGCTCTCTATAAATTGTTCTATAAAGGCTATAAAGTATCTGTTGCTTAAAGGGATACTGTCATGGGAAAAAATTTTTTTTTCAAAATGAATCAGTTAATAGTGCTGCTCCAGCAGAATTCTGCACTGAAATCCATTTCTCAAAAGAGCAAACAGATTTTGTTATATTCAATTTTGAAATCTGACATGGGGCTAGACATATTGTCAATTTCCCAGCTGCCCCAAGTCATGCGACTTGTGCTCTGATAAACTTCAATCACTCTTTACTGCTGTACTGCAAGTTGGAGTGATATCACCCCCTCCCTTTTTCCCCCAGCACCCAAACAACAGAACAATGGGAAGGTAACCAGATAGCAGCTCCCTAACACAAGATAACAGCTGCCTGGTAGATCTAAGAACAGCACTCAATAGTAAAAACCCATGTCCCACTGAGACACATTCAGTTACATTGAGAAGGAAAAACAGCAGCCTGCCAGAAAGCATTTCTCTCCTACAGTGCAGGCACAAGTCACATGACCAGGGGTAGCTGGGAAATTAACAAAATGTCTAGCCCCATGTCAGATTTCAAAATTGAATATAAAAAAATCTGTTTGCTCTTTTGAGAAATGGATTTCAGTGCAGAATTCTGCTGGAGTAGCACTATTAACTGATGCGTTTTGAAAAAAAAACATGTTTTCCGATGACAGGATCCCTTTAAGTATTCATTTTGGGGGTATAGTTTTCCTTTAATAAAGGGCCAACATATTCCCCAGCATTGTACACTAGATGCGTGTATACATCAGACATACATACATATCTTATACAAATGTTGTATTATAAACAAGCAAAAGAGGGCCCTTCTCAAACCATTACATGCTTTAATTCCTTCTTATTGAGTTGTAAAAGATTTCTTGAAGAAGCAGACTTTACACTCATATATGGCAGTTTGAATATGGTTCTCTAATTGGAATTCAAGCATTCTTTCTTCATCAAGGTTTCAACAGAGATGTTCTTTATGTAAGGTAGGGAAAAAGTATCTACAGCCGATAGAATTAAAACAATGTAATGTAATGAATTTAATTACAAGTGTCTGAACTAAAATCTCAAGATGATCAAATGTGTACTGATTAAAAAAAAACAACAAATCGCAAGTTAGTTTACTTTGTATAATAAGATGCAAATAAGAAATCCTACTGACTGTGAAGACCATAAGTCCTTAACACACATAAGAGGTTCAAAAGAGGACAGAAATGTGTTTTAGAAAGAAAAACATTAATGTCAGAGGTGCATTTTAAGGTTAAACATCTTCTATGTTATGGACCTGATCAGATCCGATTAAAACAGGTACATTAAAATATTGCCTCCCAGCTGTTGTAAGCTTTAAATTCTAGAAGTCCATCCATTTTGTTATATCTGGGCTAAGAAAAGAAAAATACTCACTATCAGTACTGATAGCTCTAACCTATTCAATTTTAATTGTTACCCACATTTCCCTATTTTCTAGTAATGACTATATCAAGTTAAAGCAGTAGAACGATCCTTTCCTCCATTTCAAAATTAGTTCAATGAATACATTGTTTGCATATTGATTTCAGTAGCAAATATGTATGTTTTTGATATTTTGTCCAGTAAATAAGCCCTATGGATAAACAAACCCCTCCCTTCCCCGAACTGAAGCCTTTAAGATAAAGAAAATATCAAGCTTCTCAGTGGACTGCTAATTTTGACTGCACTTTGAAAAAATAGAAGTAGAATGCGACTTAACATTCAGTTGCTGATTTTGTCCTGTTTATTGCCAGAATTATACAATATAAAAACAACATATTTAAAAGAAAAGGTAATTTATTCAATCAAAGTTGAAAAAAAAGTTTCCCATCCATTCAACACGCCTGTATAAAAATTACATGGATATTGGGAACACTTCCTAGTAGAAGAGGATAACTGTTTACTATAGGAGAAAATAATACCAGCTAATGACTATATTACTAAACTGGTTATGCAAATAATTGAAGGGTTCATTTATAAACACTGGGCAATTTTGCACCTGCATCTAATAGCTGATTGGTTGCTATGGGTTACTGCCCAGGTGCAGATTTGCCTATAAATGAGGCTCAGGGTTTTTAAATAATCAAGTTTTTTACTTTAGTATTTCCATAAATAAGACATATTCCCATGTTTTCCATTTTTTTTTGTTTTTTACATTTCAAAAGATAATTAAAAAAGTGTAAATCAGAATTTTGATACAGTGAATCTACATTTTTAAAACCATGCAACACGGTTTATTGTTTAAACTTAAACAAAAGTTTTTGAAAAAATGCTAATTAATGACAAATAATCCTTTATACATACATTTCCTAGGATTAGTACCTTTTGGGGCCACTGCATAGTTTGGCTCCTGTAATATAGAGTAGGTTATGGATCAGGTCAAGTCCAGATGAGAAAAGTAGATGGGCAGCAGCACTACCAAGACTCCCATGGGC
Source organism: Xenopus petersii (assembly GCA_038501925.1). Lineage (NCBI taxonomy): Eukaryota > Metazoa > Chordata > Amphibia > Anura > Pipidae > Xenopus > Xenopus petersii. The sequence goes on from CM076677.1 coordinate 96,516,725, forward strand.
ACCAATATAATCAGGAGCTCAGGTTATGCTAGAGATGTAGGATCACTTATCCAGAACACCTGGGAACTTTACTAGCTATTAGAACAGGACCGGCTCATATCATTCAATTCCATTTGCTTCAAGTACAACCAAAACAAAAACATTTGGCTACTTACCATCTGAATTAAATGATAATTTCATACTCATACACTGGAGAAAATGTCTCCCATTCAAAGTTGGCCTTAAAGTGTGTTTCCTGCAACTATTAGACAGCATTAAATATCCTTTAGGAGTCTTTGGACAATAAAAGTAGACACTACAAAAGAAAATTAGAATTTATTGGAATGTGCCGCCATATGTGTAACAAGCCAACTCTTTCAACATTTCATTTATATTATACACAACACTGAAATATTAAAAGTCATATGTCTATTATCATAGACACCTATATCCATATGGCTCAGTTCTTCAGGTTTTTTAACTAATTTTCCTGTTTAGGATACAATGTTACCATCACTTTCATTATACATCAGTTTGAGCTACAGAATGAGATTGGATATCTTCCAGGCGCCCTTGGCACCAGTACTAAAAAGCCTACTTCTCAGTGTTGTTCTTGTATGCATAAATCAAATAAATCCGCAATAACAGAACTGGCCAAAAACATTATACAGTGTTTTCAAGGGTTACTGCATTAACTGCATAAAATGATTATGAATAGGACAGACAAGTGATAAAACCTGGCAGCATATTTCATTTTAAATTCGAGCAAGTACATTTTGGATCCACCACCAGCATTGCCTGAAGTAATATCTGCCATCTTGTTCGTCTCCCATAAGCCCTGCGTCTCAGTTTTGATGCTGTCAAATGATTATGTTTTGCATGAGGTGTCTGACATGTTAATGAGACATATTAAGGAGACATTTTAATGCATTACAAGGCGATCTTCAAGTCAGCGACTACATTTCAATTCTATTTTAGCCTAAAGGAAACAAATGTCAGATTGTCACTTTTAGAGAAAATCAAGGCAGGCCATGTATTTCTGTTATCACCCGATGAAATATATATTTAAGAAAGTGTAGGATTACTCAGGGATCAATGTAGAATTCTTTGGATGAGGGAAAAGAAGTCATTTTAGCTTCTTTCACAAGATTATAGTAATAACAGGCCATCTTCGTTTCACTCTCGACTTTTAACGTAATATTTAAAGTTAAACAGCTCAAGATCAAACTAACCTACATCATGGTAGCTAGGGTCGGGCAGGTTATTTCCTTGCTGCACTTAATTTCAATAGGTAAGCCACCCAAATTCTTTTATATTACTTGGGTGTTGACCTCACCTCAATTTCTGCTGCTGACCAAGGGCAAGAATTGCAAATTACTATGCAACAACATATGCAGAGGTTAATCTTGCATATTCTAATTTGAAACATTTTCTAATCTTTGAAAGAATTTTGAATATCCTAGAAAGCATTGTCCTCTGAATTCAAATGAACGCGCAATCTGATAACAATTGAGAGTTGTTATTCTCATGCATAATGTGGTCCATGGGTTATTTTTATTTTTCGTTTTTTCGAGTATAGTTTCCTCATTAGCTCTAGCTTAGTTCATACAGATTTTTAGATCAAGGCTGACTATAGAGATTAATTTAAAAAACATTGGTTTTGGTGAAGCTGTGTTCTGTCCAATGAATCTCTGTATCCTGTAATGTAACACAGGTGATCACTGGTCTAACTATCTGGCTATAGATGGCCAGACATTATAAGATCTGCTCATTTTAGCGAGGTTGTGGATCTTTCACCAATATGATCACCTTGAGGTGTATAATATCTGGCTGATCCATTTGCTTGGCCCTTGCCAACAGTTGGATCACAATTGCTACTGAGCAAAACACATTCAGGATTGAGGACCACATCAACGAACAGATGAGGTCATCCTTGTTCCGACAGGGAAATCAAATCTTTCGGATCGACATCCAACCAATTTTTGGCCAGATATCAGACAGGTAGGCTCTTTCCGATGGACCTATACATGGACAGAAAAGCTGCCAAATCATTCTGAAGGGGGTGAATCAGCAGCTTAAATCTGCCCATGTATGGCCATCTTAACTATCTGTGAATGGCTTTACATACCAGCCATTTCTGTGTACTCTATATGAAGTGCCTAATTATGACATGGATGGAGATATAGAAAATGAGCAGGAATTGTGAAAATGGAAAGCAGTGAATATCTTATAGAATGTTGTAAGGAGGGGTGTGGGATACAAGTCCAGAAGAAAGTATAAAACACCACCTACACATAATTATTATTGCAGGATGTCAGTCAATTTTTGGAATTTCAATTGTAAGGCCGTACAAGGTATTCAGATTGAAGTTTGTACCAGTGTGCCCTGAAATGGCATCAGAACCTCCCTATCTGTGTGACTAACACTTCTTTCTCCTTATTGCTTTGTTTGTTGGCATTTGCGGCTACTTCTGTGCTCTACTTAGCTACATTCAAATCATGGGAAATAACTCCCAAATAACTTTTCTCTGCCTTCATTGCAAAGAACTGTAGACATATTTATGATGCACTTTAGATTTCCCCATTCATGCCAATTTCTCCAATTCTCTTAAATTGTTGGTCTTTTATTTTACTCCGACACTGAACTTTTCTCCTTCGGGGAACTTTTGGCGGATGCAAGACAATGCAGTCGCAGTTTATGTGTATGACAATATGAATTATTGTTGAAGTAATATTGAATACACTGCTTTTCAGTTGCCTGGAATGTTTAGGTTTCCGATAGTTTGTAGGTATAAAATTATCACATTTCATGAATGCATTTTTTCAGTTTAGCACTTTCCCCCTATGTTGCATAAAGATTTGTAAATACATTTTTAAATTGCTTTAATAACAGTTAACATACTGAGAAAGTAATAAGTATATTCTTAGTATTAGCCCCTCTTACTCGGTTCATAATTAACTATAAAGTACATAAGCTGGGGCTCTGGGCCACAAGACTATCCTCAGACTCGTGTCCCCTATTATGTCTTTTTATAGCTTCTAGCCTGCAGATATTTAAGTTGGAAAACTTTCTCTAAACCTGCAAAATCATTGTAGAGGTATACACCTCTGCTGGTGTTCAGATGGTTTATTGTATCTATGTGCAGGATATCAGCATGCTTCAAGTTAGTCAAGTTATAGACTGTTTTATTATTCAAAATAATCTATTTTTAAGTCTATCCACTGGCCATACCCCCACTGACATCAGGTGATATCCTCTAGAACAGGGATCCCCAACCTTTTGAACCCATGAGCAACATTCAGAAGTAAAAGGAGTTGGGGAGCAACATATGTATGAAAAATGTTTTTGGGTTGCAAAATAAGTGCCGTAATTGGCCATTTGGTAACCCCTATGTGGATTGTCAACCTACATTGAGGCTCTGTTTGGCAGTGCACCTGGGAGCAAATTCACTAAGCGCCGAAAATGCGATAGCAACGCCTTCGCCGCACATCGCCAGGGCGCCGCTAAAACTTTCGCCAGGGTGCCGCTAATAACCTAAAATCTGAAGTTGCGCTCATGGTGGCGAAAGGTAGCGAAGTTACGCTACCATTAATTCATCAAGCAAAGCGAAGTTACGCTATCGATGCCTAATTTACATACGGCGCAAAGTTAAAGTTAAATGGACGTATATGTAGCAGCAAATACATTACACTACACAAGCCTGGGAAACCTTCATAAAATAAAATAAAGTTGTTATTTTGCCATATACACGTGCCCACTGTATAGTTTAGGTGCCATATGTTAGGAAATGTAGGGAGGAAGGAGGGTACCCCCCAAAAAATGTACGATCTTTTTGAGCCTATCACCCTTAAAAAAGTAAAAGACGCCAGCGTTTTTTGGGACTTAGAAAACATTTCACATTTTTTTGAAGCAAGCCTTATCTACTCTATTGCATTTCGTTTTACTCCTGTACTTGTACATTATCATGTCATACGTTCCTAAGTCTATAAAACTTTGTGATTCCTTTCTGAGTTCTCAGTCTGACTCTTTGTGAGTTCAGAATCTACAGAGCTTGTGTTACAGGTCTAGTCACTTAAATCAACCAAAGTAGGCAGGCATTAAATGCTACTTACTTGTTTAAACACAAAAATTGTATTAGTTACTATACCTGGGCAAACTATTTACCTTTTATAACTTGCAGGGGAAATTAATTTAGTAAACAATGAGCCTAAGGATTAAAGGAGAATTAAACCCTACAAAAAGAATATGGCAAAAAATGCCATATTTTATATACTGAACTTATTGCAGCAGTCTAAAGTTTCAGCTTCTCAATAGCAGCAATGATCCAGGACTTCAAATTTGTCACAGGGGGTCACCATCTTGGAAAGTGTCTGTGACACTCACATGCTCAGTGGGCTCTGAGCAGCTGTTGAGAAGCTAAGCTTAGGGGTCGTCACTAATTATCAAGCAGAAAATGAGGTTTGTCTGTAATATAAGATGATGCTACAGGGATGATTATTAAATTCTGATGCTAATTGCACTGGTTTCTGTGCTGTCATGTAGTAATTATCTGTATTAATTATGATCAGCCTTATATTGTGACATTTCTATTCTATGTGTACTATATATTGTGAGTGGGTCCCTAAGCTCAGTAAGTGACAGCAGCACAGAGCATGTGCAGTGAATCAGCAGAAAAGAAAACGGGGAGCTACTGGGGCATCTTTAGAGGTACAGATCTTTACTGCTAAAGGGCTGTGGTTGCCTTGGGCTGGTACAGAAACCCAAAACAATGTACAACATTTCTAGCTACTTCTTTAGTTAAGCTTTAGTTCTCCTTTAAGCACTGGTAAATATGTATAAGATTAATTTATAAGGGGAAAAAATGGCTAGCGTTTCCAAAATTGTAGCCCTTGATTCCCATAGCAAATGATTATACAGCTGCAGTAAGTACTGTATGTCCTGATGTTTGCATTCACTTGTATAGACCCCCCCCCCCAAGTTCAAGTTCAGGTCACCTACTTCCTCTCACTGGTGTCTTATGCATGTGCACTGCTCTACTTTTTATTTGGTATGCATTGGCTGAGGGGGGACAGTGTCACCAGCACAATTAATATATGGAAGTTACTGAAGTTGCAAGAAAACAGTTTTAGATGCGACTACTATAACTTAATCTGGATCAGAAACTTAAGGGAACAGTTACACCAAAAAATTAAAGTATTTTAAAAGTAATGAAAATATAATGCAGTGTTGCCCTGCACTGGTGAAACTGCTGGGTTTGCTTCAGAAACACTACTATTGTTTATATACTATTGTTTATATAAAAAAGCTGCTGTGTAGCAATGGTGGAAATTGAAAAAAGGCAATATGGCACAGGTTAAATCGTGGATAACAGATAACAACAACATTTGTTGATGTTACTGTTCCTTTAATGCTGATTGTAGAGTTTTTGTTGCCTACTTTTGAACACAGAGATCATTGTTAAAATATAGTAATTGTGACTAGTTGCTTTTGTAATAATGATAAGTAAAAATGAACACATCCTAAACTAATATCTGATAATTACGCTGAAGAAACCCTAGAAACTCACACACTTTTAAATTGTTCTTCCTCCAACATACATGCTGACTCAATGGAACTCATATTCCAAACTGCTGTAAAATGACATTTTAAGAAAGAAAAAAATGCTCTAACATCAGAACAATCTTTACATTTAGAAAACACTCTGATTTCCCAAATATCTGTCTTGAAATGATCTGCCTTCACTTGGAGAGGAAGAACATCCAGCTTCTAGACCTGTTATCTTCGGCTCAATTTAGGGCTTTAACACTTTCGCTGGCTCAGGGCTTCTTGATAAGGATTATGTATTTCCCCATGAGTTTGTGACCAATGGGTTAAGATTCAAACAGATTTAAAATTGGGAGCTGAAATGGTCACTTTTTCCCTCCTTTGCTCTGCCATTATAGTGATCATCCAAGCTTCTGCAAGGTAAATACTTTTGGAAAATAAGTGGAAATTTGCTGCAAATCAGTTCCTTTTGTTCGTTGCCACAAGAGAATTCTGAAATGTTTGGACACTAATACCCGCTCATTTTCTTGGTTCTATAAATAAAAGCTTCCAGCTATGTGGCAGCCATGAAATGGTATTCTTCAGAGCTCAGCAGGAAGCCTCATCCTTATTACCACGGCAGGGGGCAGGACAGGCCCAAAACAGCAAGACAACTAAATCAAGCCATTTTCAATGTCTAACAAAATGACTATGGTTTAGGCAGAAGTATAAGGTTGGAAGAAATTGGACTGCTTTTGTGCTCAGTGTAACACATTTGTTTAAAAGAGTTCAAATAATAAAAAAAAATTTTCATTTCTTATTTTATAGGCAGAGGGGTTTTTCAATGTGAAATTGGTGTTTCTTTTCAAATGAGGTAAATACATAACACTGGTCAAAGTGAAATTGCTTGTAATGATTACAATTATTGTAAAGTAAGAAAACATTGTTCAGTCTAAAATAGTTAAAACTCAAAAGATTAGAAACATTAAAAAATGTATATTATCAGGTAGTAGACAAATTGTCACTTGGATGTCATTTTCGTCCTTTTTTTGACACTTTTTCGGCACCAAATTACAAAAACAGCACCCAAGTTGATACAAAAAAAAAAAAACAAAGACATGCCATGGGCATGATCACAAGAGATGCAAATTAGCTGGAATTACAATGGAATTATGGGAAATAAAGGTGCATTATGGGTAAAACACATGACAATTTATGTCCATTTTTGCACTTTAGACATTGCATTCAGTACACATTGACTGAACAAGTAGTTGGCATTGGAAGAATAACTTTACATGTGCTTTTTATTTTCATCTTACATTTCCCATTGAACAGATGGGCTTATAATTACAATTTTTTCTTAACACAAACCATTAAATGATGGAAAAGCCAAAAAATGGATCTGTTATACTGAGAAATACAATGATTTGTGGGGGTTATTTATCAAAGTCCGAATTTATCTCAATATCGGCTGCTACAAACTCCGATCTAATGCTTATTTATTATTACATTTTCTCGAAAATTTACTTTTTCAATGGGACTGTTTTTGAAGCCTATTATAACACAAAAAATCACAAATTTTTCGGATTTCGGAGAATTTCGTGTATTCAGAGCTTAGTACAGTCAAAATGCTGGCACCTGGATAACAAACACCAAGGCTGGTTTTTATTAATGTTCTTTCAAAAAGTCCAAAACCTTTTTCCTTACTCCTTGAAAATTTTTAAATAAAGTACCTTAAAAAAACATTGATATGCTGCATTCATTTGCATTCCTATACAAAAGAGCATCATGCTGCAGAACAAAAAGGACAGGACACCTGCTGTTATTGAATGTGATTAAAAAGCTGTATCTCTCCCCAGAATGAGTTCTGCTCAGAAGTCGTCAGTGTGTGACTACAGGTATAGGATCTGTTATCTGGAAACCCATTATCTATCTACACAGACTCCATATTATCCAAATAATTCAAAACCAAATAATTTTTTTTGTAATAATAATGATGGGCAAATTTCTCCTGTTTCTGCGAAACACGCATTTTGACGCCGGCGTCAAAATATTCTGGTGGCCATTAAAGTCAATGGGCGCCTAAAATTGTCGCCGGCATCGGAATTGTCTTGGGCGTCAAAACAAATTTGACACCGGCGAATTTTCGCTGCAATTTAGCAAATGTATTCGCCGGCGGCGAAACACGGAAATTCGCAGCGAATTTGCACCTGGCGAATAAGTTCTTATAATAAAACATTAACTTGTTCTTGATCTAAACTAAGATATGATTAATCCATACTGGAGGCAAAACAAGCCTACTGGTTTTATTTAATGTTTAAATGATTTTTTTTTGTAGAAGATCCAAAATACAGAAAGATTCATTATCTGAAAACCACCAAGTCCCACGCTTATTGGATAACAGGTCACATAGCTGTGTAGTGATATGATCAATACATTTATCACAAATTATTAAAACACCAACCGTTAATTTCCTTGTTTTCAGCTGTATTGGTGTATACCATGTAAACTAATATAAATGTGCTCCTGCTGGTAAGTTTTTTCAGCCACAACTTAGTTGGAATCACTGGCAAACCATACAGTTACAAACTATGTTAAAAAATAAAAATTGGTTTGCACTTCAGCTCGCAGCTATTGGCCTATAAATTGCATGCAAGTTTCTTTTCATGGCTTCAATTTTAGTGCAATTTTAAATGTGGTTGATCCGCTGACTGTAACTCTGGGGGGAAAAAAGAGCCTGTAACTCATCAAGTCTGGTCACAGAGATAGCATTGACAGCAATTCATAAATAGGATAATATCTATATATACATATAGAGCAACAATTATACTGAGAAAAAGGTATAGTTAAATCCTACAATAGTTCTCTTTCTCTTGCACAAAAAGCCTGTTTATTCCATTCTGTCATTAAACCAGGCATGGATCACCTTAGTTACACAGCTCATTATTCAACAGCAATGCCTTGTACAAATACATGATATTGTTAATTCTACAATTCATTCCATCAATAAGTACCTGCATAACACACACACACACAGGAGAAATACCATCCTGGCAAAATGCCATCTCGCAATATATGTTGACAATCTAATAATCCAATTCATGTCAGTTTATTATCAGTTTGTCAAGTTACTTGATATGCTTTCTGTTACTCTCTATTAGTGTAATTATTGTTGAAAGCCAAGTAGAGGAAAGCAAATCTTCCCATGAATGAAGAAAAATTAAAGCTGAAATCTCCACTATTACTTAGTGACAGAAAACAAAATCCCGGCTTGGTTTATGGGCTGTGATTATTTAATTGTGCGTATCCTTGCCTTGTAAATAGCAACTTTTCCGGAATATAACTCAACGGCAAGACATAAGATTATGTTTATAGCTACAGGGTTATGGCAAGGGATAAGCATATCCCACTTTGACTCAATGGCAGATGCATTTTTTATATTTGATTAGTTCAAATGAAAGAGAGAAGAATTCTGAAACAAAATTTCTGTAGATGGTAATTTCATTCATACCACACAGGGCTTTTTACATATAATTCGATATATGATTATTTATGCTCATTATTTTATCACAGATTCTCCTTTCTTGTATTTAGAAGGCGTGAGACAGATTTTTTGTCTCTGCTTCTCATTCCCCCCGCTTGCTGCTTTGCAACTGCTGATCATACACGCCATTGATCCGTAGTTATGCAGAGGTGTCGCTAAATCATTTCTCTAATTGGATAAGCGGATTGTTTGCCACATGTTGGACTGTTGCACATCAGGCAGTCATATACACTCAATGCAAAACAGACTGATATTAAAAGATTAAAAACAAAACTAGATTTCTGATGTTAATAATAGCAATAAATATCACCTTACCTAATAATGCAGCAGGCATTCAGGACTGGCAGGTAGCAAATCAACCACATCTGGTGTCAAGAGGAGTTAATTAAAATTTTCTTAGAAGTATTCTGTCAGTTATGGATTAAAAAGAGGCATTTCTGGTTCTCCCATCAGTGAACAGAGAAATGAGAAGGGATGTAGCTTGTTTTCTAGTTTCAACTAACCGCATGTGGACCAATTTTTTTTTTTATGCACAATATTGTTGTAAACGTTAAATGTGGATGTGCTTCATGCAGAGAACTGCTTTTCCCCATGGTTCTGACATCTCACTTTTAATGCCTGCTGCTTGAGTGCTGCTAGGCAGCCATATAGACAGATGGATGTGTAGAAAGATATAGAGTGGCACATGCCATGATCATACACTCAGACAAAGCATACTCTGACCCTGTCCTATCCAGCAACTGCAACCCAACCAAAAGACCTCATAAATTGTTCACTACCAGACACTTGCTTGTGAATTATCTGACAGAGCTCCGCCAGAATTAAAAAGAATGATGAAATAACACAAGAGGGGCTAATGTGTTTTTTCAAGCGTTCCAATCGGCCTAGTGCAATGTCAAAGCCCTAGGCTAAATTTGCAGGTGGTCGAGCATCTCCTTTTCAAAAGGTTAACCTACAAAGAGTACACAAGCTGCACTCTATGTGAATACAGGACCAGCACCCAGGGAGCCAGGCAACAATAAGAAAATAATGACATCAACCTGACCGTGGTACATAACATGCTAAAGGTTCACGGATGTGTGGCCTGGAACAATAAGGAAAGAGAGAAAGGAGCCTGGTTGGCTGTATCCCAGCATTTATTATCCATGCTGGGAGACCAAGGGAAGGTATAATACAGACTGCCATTTCAATTGACTGACGGTTAATCTCTCAATTTGGGGAAGAGAAAAACAAAATAATGTATACAAATTCTGTAAGAGGCCTGCGATCCCTCCTTTAATGCCTTCAAGTTTTTTTTTCTTAATGAATACATTCTTTTGCTCTGCCTTGTTCAATAAGCCCTGCCTGCGGATTGCCCACCACAAACATGAAAGAGCTCGGCATAAAAGTTTAAGTACCAGCAATGCATAGCAAAGCAGTCTAGAGGGTTAGTTTATCTGAACATAGAATAACTTGTTGCACAGTCAAAGAGATACAGCCCTAACAAGAGCTGCATATTGTTGTGCAAACAACTAACTCATAGTATCAATGTCCCATCAGCTTGTCTGTTTTACCTTTGCAACCAACTATATTTACAGAAACTTCTCTACTTTAACTATATCTCTCATGAGATAATGATTAAGGAGTGAGGTAAACAAAAGAAGGGCATAAGAGGATTGGGAAAAGCACTCTAAAAATAGCAAGGTAAATAATGGAAGTTGTTAATGAATGTGGTTGGAGTAGAAGTAGAAAAGATTAGCAATGGGGTTATACAGTGGGCACTATAGCCTAGTCACTTTGCTTTGGTCAGTGCCATGAGCTTGTCTGTTTAACCTTTGCAACCAACTGTAGTTACAGAAAGTCAGTGTGATCTACTTACTGTATATCTCACATGAGATAATGATTGAGGAATGCTGAAACAAAGAAAGGGCATAAAAGTAAGTGGGCAATTAAGTGCACCAGAGGAGCCGTGTATAGAGTGTTAGGCTTTAAGCTACCTGCTCAAAGTGAACTAATTCTAATTTTTTTAAATTATTTTATTGTTTATCGTGCTTGCTGGGAATTCAATTTTTTGCACTACTACTACTGAATCAGAATTATATTTTTAAAAACATAATAAAGTTATTAAGTGCAAGAAATTTGTAAAACCATGGAGGTATATTTACTAAAACGAAATACATAAACTAAATATTTTTCTAACACGATCTGGCGTAATTTATTGACAATTTGGATTGAAAATCATATGTGCTGGAAAAGTCTCAAAAATTGTGAGACAATTCGAATCATGCAACTTTTTTGAATTGTGGCCCAGAAAACTCGACTATATCAAACTGATGCCTGAAAAACTCAAATTTATCAGATTATCAAATGAAAACCAGCACAAATAACCCAAAACTATGGATAAACATGAAGGCAAAAACATCTTCCAATTGTTAAAGGGACCATCCTCCATTGACTTTTACGTGGCTTTGACAAGTTTAAGCTGGAGTATTTTCGAATTTGAATTTTTAATAGCCAATACATCTCAAAAAAAATAGTTTTTTCTAGAAATTCAGATTTCCCCCCTATAAGACTCGACCAGAAAAAATTGAGGCTTCATAAATAGGCTCCTTAATTTCTTGACTCATTGGAAATGATACAAATTCAAGGTATTTAATTTTTTTTTCTACAATTTTTTATATTTAGATTTTTAAATAAACAACCAATCATTCAAATTTGAAAAGTTTATTCAAGTAGAAAAATACCATTAAACAAATTCAGTTTTTAATACATTGGCCTTCAAGAGTTGGAAATGGCGCAGTGGTGTTTCAGCACAATTGTGTCTGCTTCAGCTACAGTTGCTCTGGAATTATGGGAAAAATTGCTGTTCTCTGGGCAGTGTCAGACTGGAATGCTAGGGGCCCACCAGTAAACTTTAGACCCACTTTCCAAACTATTATTCCTCCTCTCCTCACTGAGGGCCCACTGACTCTGGGTAAAAAATTAATTTGAACACTTCACTTGTATTTATAATTAAGCCCTATAATCACAGGAGGCAATTAAATTAAAAATTAAATTGGGTAAAGCCAAAGGAAATTGATATACAATGTAAAACAGCATCTCCAGTATTATTAACCATCAACAAGATATTAATTTTGCTCTGGTTTAAACTGGTTAATGGACAAACCAGACTAAACATTGTAGTTGTCAAACAGGATAAAATCTGATAAAAGCCGTGATTCATTTATTATTTTGCACCACTGTAAAATTGCAAATATGAGAGAGGGAAGTGCTAAGGAAGCCAATTAGCACTCTGTTTAGTACACTGCCAAAGTAAATGCAGATAATTAAAAATTCTGACAAATGACAAGATTTGCAGAACTGTATCATTTGTGACTAGCAGGGAGGAGCTGATTATTAAAAGGAGGATTTGTCTTCATGTCAGAGCAGACAAAACGTTGATGCTGTTGTTATCTGCTAATATGATCTTTGTCTCACTAAATATAATGATTAAAAAAAATAGTGATTGTGTTTAAAGTTGGAATCTGAGAAGTGATTTGCTAAGTACAGTGACAAAAGGCATGAACTCAAAGTAAAATCTCTACAATGGAGTCAAGGGCAAGAGAATATCAGTAATGGTGAAAACATTCTCAGGAGTAGCACTCTCCATACCATATAGGGTGTATAAAAGTGTCTGTCCAAGCAAACGTTCAACTGTTCAACATCAACCAGCAGTGTATCCAATAAGAAATTTGTCAAATTGTAAACTTAATAATGATGTTACAGGTCAATAGCCAAAGCTAAAATAGTCTAATAACAGGGACATCCAAAGCAATTTGGTCAAAACAGTTTTGTAATCGAAAGCCCAACAAAAGCCCCCAGCCATTAAAAGCTCAGCCTGAACTCTAAACCATGGAATACAGAATACATGCCAACCTTGCCACTTAGAAAAAATGCACAACCTAAAGCCTTTTGGCTGTTTTTAAACAATCTTTTAACAAAAGGCTGGAAATCTTTTAGGGAATGACTTCAGCAAGGGTTTCTGGGTGTTTTAGGGGTTTAAATCCAAGTTTCAACTTTATTTTCAATTCAGATTTCATTATTATTGCATCTGGCACTAGTTTCTTTAAATATTGTTATAATGGTATAGAGTAAGGAATATAAGATGGCAGCCCGACCTTTATTCAATTTGGCCATATATTAATCTGACAATGAATGAAACAAGTTTCAAACCCACAAGAGAGTATTCTTTATTACTTGCATGGGGGATAAAATATCTAACTTTTGACAGTAACAAACACTTAGGGGGTTATTTACTAAAGTCAGATTTTTTTCTGGTCGGAGTTTTAAAGGGGAAAATACAATTCTTTTCATGGAAAAAAAATTCATTTTTCAAAATTTATGAAACCCAGAGGCTGCTAAAAGTCTGAATAAAAAACATACTCCATCTTGAACCTGCCCCAGTCATGTAGAAGGCAATGTCAGATGTCCTTTTTACAATTAGAAGATGTCATGATTTGCGCTGGGTTTCATATGAGAATCCCCAAAAAAATGTTTTTTGAGCATCAAATAAAAAAAATCATAAGATCCATATTTTTTTATTGTTTTTAGCGAGTCTTTTCCCATTTATTGATAAATAAAGTAAAAATGTAGATGAGAAAGTGGTTTTACTAAAAAAATAAATAAATAAATAAGAAATTATTAAATAACCCACTTAAATGTGCTTCTCTATGTATTTCAGTGATACAGTTGTGTTGTTGACAAGACAGGGAATGAAAAAAGCAAAATAAAGTATTACATGGTAAATCATTTAAAGCAGGATGTAAATACTATGGCAAAGGGAATAGGAGGAATAGGAAGGACTCATGAGGAGTATGCAAAACAAAAAAATCATTTTGCTGGTAACATTTTAGAGAACTTCACATACTGTGGAAGGTAAGTAAAACAGGGTCACAAAAGATTTAATCTTAAAGCTATTAGAAAGGAAATATAAACTGGAAAATTAAAAAGTAATAAAATAGTAAGTACAAGTACGGGACCCATTATTCAAAATTCCTGGGACCTGGAGTTTTCCAGATAAGTTTCATAGTTTGGATCACCATGCCTACTAATACCGTATATACTCGAGTATAAGCCGATCCGAGTATAAGCCGAGGTACCTAATTTTACCTACGAAAACTGGGAAAACTTATTGACTCTAGTATAAGCCTAGACACAACTACAGCCCTGTCTCCCAGCAGCGCACATTCCGCCAAAGAGACCCCCCCAGCGATCAACCGGACTTCTTTGCAAAGTTGATGGTGACAGAGAATTGCCAAACGGATTACTGTGTGCATTGTCCCACTGTCCCACTACCATGTGCAGAGGGTGCTGTGTGATATTGCCATCACTGTTAATCCTTCATATAACCAACAGAGGGCGCTGTGTGATATTGCCATCACTGTTAATCCTTCATATAACCAACAGAGGGCGCACTGTTATTCCTTCATATAACCAACAGAGGGTGCTGTGTGATATTGCAGTCACTGTTAATCTTTCATATAACCAACAGATGGCGCTGTGTGATATTGCAGTCACTGTTATTCTTTCATATAACCAACAGAGGGCGCAGTGTTATTCTTTGATATAACCAACAGATGGCGCTGTGTGATATTGCAGTCATTGTTATTCTTTCATATAACCAACAGAGGGTCGCACTGTTATTCTTTCATATAACCAACAGAGGGCGCTGTGTGATATTGCAGTCACTGTTATTCTTTCATATAACCAACAGAGGGCGCACTGTTATTCTTTCATATAACCAACAGAGGGCATTGTGGAATATTGCAGTCTCTCCCCAAGTGAACTGTTGGTATAGGAATGATTAAAAGTGACTGCAATCTCAGCTACTCAGGTCTGGTAGTACCGCTGACCCGAGTATAAGCCGAGGCAGACTTTTTCAGCACATTTTGGATGCTGAAAAACTCGGCTTATACTCCGGTAATCATTTAAAGAAACATTTAATAAACTCAATAGGAATGTTTTGCTTCCAATAAGGATTAATTATATCTTAGTTAGGACCAAATACAAAGTACTGTTTAGTACTGCAGAGAAAAAGGAAATAGTTTTTAAGAATTGTAATCATTTTTAAAATTTTAACGGATGCTATACTTGTGCAGATATAGAGATTACATAAAGCTCATCATGAAAACAAGTTGTGTGCCTTTTCTGTCATTTAAAATGATTGGGATTATGTAATAAAAGGTGCAAAGTATTCTACAGGTCTAGGTGCATATAGCACTAATAAGTATCTCACATTTATTGGTCCCTGTTTAGAAGCAAGTATTTTATTGGTTACTGTGAGTCACTAGATCTGGTACAATTGACATCATAGCCCACTTCTTAGAAGTCTGGTTAACTTGGGAAATATGGAATCCATCTTAGTGCCAATTTTTATAGTGTCCTCCTTCCTATTGGCTTCCTATTAGATATCTCTCACCAAGTTTTTTTCATAGATTTTTTGCCACACGTTTATTATACATGGGCTACAAGAATCAAAGCTCTACAGTACAGTGAGTTGGGAATATTAACTGATTGACAGTTATTTCCAAGTCACAGCCATTGTGTACTTTAAAATGCAACTTTCTGTTCTTTGTCAGTCACTTTACTATTCTATATTAAGACGCGTGACATTGTTGTAACCAATTTTGTTCTGATTTCTTGTTGAAAAAACTTACAATAATATAAAAATGTAAATTTAAAAAACTCATTCACTTAATAGGACAAACACTAATATACTAATATACTTCCTGGTTCATATCAGCTGCTTAAAACAAACTTTCAGGCTTCTGAAAAATATTCAAATTCCTGGCAACCCTATAAATACAGGTTTTCTCTTCTTCTTAGGTTTCAGGCCTAAGTTTTGTGAACCGATCTATCCTACTGATCATTCTTTGCTTTTGTTGTTACAACATTTTTGACCATAATTGTCAATCCCATTAAATTGTGATTTCTCATAATGGGTCTGATTCAATTTTGATGAAAAAAAATGTTATCTCTAATATGAGTTCCAAAGACTGCAATATAGTTTTCTGTGACAACCCATGATATATCTTTTTACATAAAATTAAACTTGGCCTACTATTTTCAAAACAATGCTGAATCTGGTTGTTTGTGCTTTAGCTGGAAGACCAGGCTTGATTTGAGCCAGGATTTTCTTTGGTCTTTGGTGTCTGCCATACTCAACACAACATAAACCGGAACAAGAAGTATATTGTATGAGCATAACATCAAAAGATTTGAATTTTAATGTTTTTTTATTTTGTCTAATATCCTGATTTTCTTTTATTTATATTTTTAAGGACTAATTCTGTGGAATACCGTTTTTTTTTTCCAGATGCCAGCATGCTACAATATGTTGATATGTGACATTTATTTTATCCATGACAACTCCACCGCTGGAAAAAGATGTGGTTGTTTATCATGTTTCTTTGTTTGTGTATACCTTCCTATGTATAGTCCTGTCTCTCTGAGGCTGGAAAAAAACACAGTAGTAGTCAAAAACATTGTCCCATGGAGATTAAACATAAACCATGTCTTCTGAGATGAGAGAAAGAGATCCTATATATTTATCTATTTTCTGTTAATTATACAGCTCCAACACATTTTTCTTTAAGATGTTGATTCATTTCAGTCTCTGGTGTAGCTTACAATCTATGGCCCCTATTGCATTCACAACTAGATGTGTTAGAAGTGTGGGAGGAAACTAATAACCAGGAGGAAACTAACCTAGGCAAGGGAAGAACATACAAACTTCTTCCACTAATGAACAAACTGGACTATAACTCAGAAGGGCCCGACACTGGTACCCACTGAGCCACCATGCTTTTGTTTTGCCATGAGCTGTTTTTCTCTTCTGTGATTTGTAGACAGCTAGACTAAAAATGTCTCCAAGTATATTTAAAAGGATTCTGTTATGACTTTTATGGTGCAGTTTTTATTTCTAAATGACACTGTTTAAACTGCAAATAATTCACTCTGTCATGTAAAATATAATTCCTAACCCAACAAGTGTATTTTTTAAGTTGTTATATCGGTGTGTAGGCAGCCATCTCAGGTCATCTTGCCTGGTCATGTGCTTTCAGAAAGAGCCAGTGCTGCACTATGGAACTGCTTTCTGACAGGCAATTGTTTCTCCTACTTAATGTAACTGGAGGGGTCATAGTCGGACATGGATTTTGACTATTGAGTGCTGTTCTTATATCTACTAGGGAGCTGTTATCTGGTTACCTCCCAATTGTTCTGCTGATAGGCTGCTGGGGGGATGATATCACTCCAACTTGCAGTGAAGCAGTGAGTGACTGAAATTTGTCAGAGCACATGACACAAGTTTGTCAGTCACATGACTGAGGGCTCCAAGGAACTGACAATATGTCTAGCCCCATGTCAGATTTCAAAATTAATTATAAAAATTCACTTAGCTCTTTTGAAAAAAACATATTTCAGTGCAGAAGTCTGCTGGAGCAGCACTACTAACTGATGCATTTTGAAAAAAAAAAACACATTTTCCCATGACATTATTCCTTTAAGAGTTTCTTGGTTACCAGGTAAAACAAAAGGTTGACTTTGCTCCAGAACATAATCCATAAGATGTATAGTAACTATCCATCATTTTGCTCTGTGGGTGAGAAAGGGTAAACAACTTGTGGAAATGAAGAAAGAAAAAGTGATACATTTGCTAAAGAACACAAACTATGAGGTGAAGCAGTATAACAAGGAAACAGTCATTTAGAATTAACAATCACTCATTACAATATCTGAGTATCTTGTATGCCTTGCAGAGGTCTCATTTCTAGAAAGGTAATCGACACTGATAATATTTAAAGTGATGCTGAATTGCTGATTATACTAATGTGTGAATCTGATTATAAACTAGTTTAGAACCAGGTTGCCCTTGTGCTTCTCAGCTGTCTCATTTCCACAGCTACTGATGTAAGGGTACAGCATGAGGAGTAACAGCATCTATTCACTAACACAACTTCTAGCACTGTAAAGAAGGTTATTTTCGCTTATACCACTTGTGTAATTTATCTCTGCTTCTATTGCCTTCAACGACTGGAGAGCTATAAAATCTATGTTTTCATTTAAACCAATGCATTTTGTTCTCTTGGAGCTACAGTACATGAAAAGTCTGGTAATAACTTTTAGAATCATTAAATAACTTCTTGCGGCTTTTTATCCTCTCTAATTTATGGGGGGCTACGGTGAGTGTCGAGAAGGGCGGCATTCAAAGGAACATCTAGTTTCCTTAATGGCACTCAACGCAGCACAACACAGGTACTTTCCCATGCCAAAGTAAATGTTTTTCTATGACAAAATTGTCAGTGTCAGTTTAAGATTGCCAGCTAGATAACACCTACCTCTTAAATCAATACCCTGCACCACTTCCTTTGCCATTGTCTGTAAAGTTTGCAGCTAGAGCAGACGTATTCTGCCGCCATCGAAACAATCTGTTTCCTATTTTTCTACTTTTAGAAAACACAATTAAATGAAACAATGTGCATTTAGAAATGTATTTTTCTTAAGTATATGATGATCATTAAAGACCAATTATTTCTGTAGCATTGGGTGTCCATGGATCTATTATCTGCAGCAAAGTTCAGACGGTCATATAATTGTCTCCTGTGAGCTCCTGTCTGGTGCAGCACTAACGATCAGTGAGGATTCCAGGTTTTAAATAATCAGTTGGAGTCACTTTTCTGGTTGTTAGAGTAATGCCTCCTAACAATCCTGAAACATTTACTGCAGGACAGTAAAAAGAAAATGGAGCAATTTAATTCCTATTATCATATGTTATATTTCCTAAGTAGGCGACATTTCCATATTCTTTTCTCAAAATTGTTCCTGCGTTTGTCTCGTTTGGAAAGAGAGTTGCTACAGAACAAAGAAATGCAATAAATAAAAGGAGCAGCATGCCAGGAATATCGCTCTAGAGCCCAAGATGCTTGATCATAGGCAAAGCATTCAGCTTCTTTTTAACCCATGTGTTTCTTGCGGCCCTCATGGGATTGAGGAGGAAAGCTGGTTTAATAATAGTATAAAGTGAAGTCATTACAATTCTACTCTATAGAGGGGAGATTTGCATTGCTTGCAAGTGTAGGGCATGGTAATATACTGCACCAATATCACAATTAGTTATCCCTCAACTGTACTTTTTTCTTAATAAAACTACTTTCAATAACACCATACAACTAATTATCAACTACAACACAATTTATAATATATGCTTCATCACACTGAAATAAGAAACTTTCTAAATACAATCAATTTAAAGGGATACTCTCATGGGAAAATAATTTTTTTTTTTTCAAAATGAATCAACTAATACTGCTGCTCCAGCAGAATTCTGCACTGAAATCCATTTCTCAAAAGAGCAAACAGATTTTTTTATATTCAATTTTGAAATCTGACATGGGGCTAGACATTTTGTCAATTTCCCAGCTGCCCCAAGTCATGTGACTTGGGTGTCAGGTATTCATTGACAGTTAGATCCAATATATCTTTTAGGGTGACTTAATTTCCTAGCAGATGAATCAGAGCTCATTCAAATAACTGATTCCACTCAGATCTGGATTCGTTGGGAACCTGGGCCTAGGGCGGCAACATATTAGGGTATTAGGGGCAGTATGCCGCCCAGCTGCTTTCTGAGGAATACTGGGGACTCGCAGCTCCCCAGTGCTCCATTTTCGCAATAGTTCCCCTTTAAGAATGTGTTCCGTTGTGCACACGCCAAGCCACTAGAAAATTGATGGTAGTGAGACCAAGAATTGCACAGCTTGTATTACAGTAGCTCCACCTCAGTGAACAATAGGGTATAGCGGTCCTAGATACTACAGGAACCAAATAGTAAGAACTGCCTTCACTGATAGAATGAAGACATATATAAAATACATCTTCTTGTAGTCAAGTGATTCAAGTAAGGGTTTTATACAGGGAGATCGGGTTTTTGAAGTTGAGGGAAAAAAAAGCTTATTTAAGGAAAACAGATTGAGTTTTTTGGTTGGAAAAAAACCTTGCACATACAGTAATTTTACAAGTCAGGCTGAAAATCTTGACTATTTTAATAAACTGGGAAATTACGTTGTTTGAGACAATTTTCATTGACTTCTATAGAAACTTGCCAACATTTACTTCACAAGTTTTTTCTTGAAAATGTTTTTTAATGGAATCAAATTTATCAAATTTTTATTTATGTCCTCCCCCCAGTCTTCTGCAAGAGTATGCATGGTTGATGCCATCCGCAGACTCATGGCTGAGAAATGCCCATAGGGGGAAGGGGAACACATTAGCTTAGCATTCACCCATGTTACCCCGATGTTGCAAAACTTCAGCATTTAAACAATTACTACAGCCAATAAAACCGACAACACTCAGAACTAACCCATTATACACTTTCCATCTAAGTTCCACTCTTCACTCCCTGTTTCCCAGGACCACCACCAATCAATGCAACACTGCATCTACTAAAAATATAACCCCCTTGTCTCCTGCTACCTAAGTATCCTATTTCTATTCCCTAACCACTCCATACCTTCAGCAATCCAGAACCAGGGATGGATGGTGGGTCTGTTTCTGCTCTGGGTTCTGCTTCCCATTGTCACTGGCAGGAAAAGGAAGTACCTCCTCCTCTTATGCTTTTAATAATTCCAGACCCCGGTACTGACCTCACACCCCTTACCTCACTCTACGGTGCCCATTTAACTTCTCCCTTTGCCTTCCAGTCATGTCCTCCTACCACCTATGCAGGCTCCAGCATTACTTAGTTAATTAAACAATTTCATTATAAATGCAGAACTAGGTAGATGCTACACTGGATAATATCCATATTATATATGGATATATCTATTTATTTAAGCACTCCAACCCAACAAACAATTTGATGGCATCTAGGGGACATGTTTAAAATGACATGTTTAAAATATTGCACTTTCCATCCTCTACTCACTTAGGTTTGGGGTACAGAGGTTTCAGAGTGGGTTCATGCAGAGTTTTCTTCCCTTTAACTAGCCAATGAAATGAAGTCAACAGGACTTGCCTTACTTTGCAATAGAATATAAAGAATATACAATATATCTTTTATATGGAAAGCAATTTGTGGATATATTGAAATGTAAAAATAAATGCACAATAAATATTGCTTTTCAGATGTTCCCCAGGGAGCCTCACCACCCTCTCTTCTAAACATGGTGGAATTACTAGTGATGGGCGAATTTGTGGCGTTTCGCTTCGCCGAAAAATTTGCGAATTTCCCGCACAATTTGTGAAACGGTGTAAAATTCGCGAAACGGCGCTGGCGTCTCGTTTTTGATGCTGGCGTCCATTTATTTTTGACGCTGGTGAATTTTTGCGGCGGTTTCACGAATCGCGGGAATTCGCCGCGAATTTGTGCCTGCTGAATAAATTCGCCCATCACTAGGAATTACAGTTTGGTGCTGCAGTAAATACATGTATGCTCATATAGGCAAGTAACTCTCTGTTTCAAAAATAAGCAAATGTATTCTATCCAAAGACTTGCCACACATATTAAAAAGCATTTTTATTAGTACATTGCTATTTAAACAATTAGTTTATTAATATTAAAGCCACATTATAACCTTATCTAAAGCCTCCTGCTCGGAATCCTTTACTTGATACATATTTGTTCCGACAGAAACCGTCTGCATTTTTTAAGTGAGGTTTATAAAGCTGGGAAACAATCTATTGTTCTCTGAAAAAAATGTCAATTCATAATATCTTTTTATGAACAGGCAGCTTAACAGGATAAATGTCAAGCCGGAGCTTCTTTCTTTTTTTAACTAATTTATTATATTCCCTCTTCTGCTTACAGATGCCAATAAAGGAAGATACAAGAAAAGATATCAAGTTGACAGGGTGTTGACAGGAGCAGGGACACTACAGTAGTTTTCCTCCCTGCAGACAACAGAAATGACATCACGTCTTCTCAAAATGACACGCTAATGAATTTAGCAACACCTGAACTTTTGTGACAAGGTGAACCTTTGACACCGGTAAGTTCTTTTGTGTCAGTAATGATTCTCTATCCTACCCCTTTCCAGATACGATGGCAGCATTACCTTCGCAGCCCTAACAAGTTAACACTGGTTCATTTGCTCCCTCTTCCTGTGACATCTTCTTTGCAGGAGAAGTGCAGACGTAATTGACTTATTTTTTTTAGTGGAAGGCTTACTCAAGAAAAAAAATGTCAGTATGACCCAAGATGTCTCTATCTCACTGGATACAAACAAGAAGAGCCGGGTTTTTAAAGGTGAAGCTGATCTTGCTAATGAAGAAGTCTCAGTCTCCATCTGGATAAGGAGAAGGCTGCTTGTGCTTCTGGTTAGGTTAGGTGTCATAGGTCAAAATTCAATCAGAACTGGGAATAGTTAGTAGAGATGAAATATTATGGTTGGATAAAGCACTTAAATGAGTGCAGCAATCAACTAGATGGTGATTCTTAGTTACTTTTTTATTATTCCTAATTATATTAATTTTAAGCATGTGGTCATGGAATGTCAGTCAAAGGTATTAACCTTTTTAGTAAGCAAAGTTACTTTACTTGCAAATTTAGCCTTGCAAACTGCATGGAAAGGTATTCACCTTCTTTTACCCCAACCAGATGAATATTTCTTATGAAATGATAGAATATAATTCAGCACTTCAAGGATCGTGCATGTGCTCAGGTATCTTCTGGGAGTAGCATCAATGCACACTCGGTTTGCATCCAAACCAGAACATTTTACTTGCACTTAGTTAATTCTTGCCACACACAAGCTACAGACTTATACGAAGGTCATTTACAAATGTATGGCAGGGTGCTAATTGTAAAGAATGTTCACAAATTAGCAGTAAGGCCATGGCTGCATGAATACCCTCTAAGGGGAGCATTCCTATGTCCTCTATACCTTGCATCCAGGCCATAGTAAATGACCCCTATAAAATCACAGAAGGGTTAAAAAAGTGATATGTTTCGAGGGTTGTAACAATAGAATCTAGCAATATGTCTATGAAGGTTTTCATTCATCCAGGTTATGATATTCATTGTTTAAGCAGTGTTAAGTCTAAAGTAACTAGACCTTCTGAGTATTCTCATAAATGTTTCACCCCTTATCTCCCCTCTTCAGTTCAGGAAGTGTTTTTTTTTTTCAAGAAAGAAAGCCCAGTCGCTTTAGACTTATCTTCTCTAGAAACTCAACAGAATCTAGTATTTACTGGTCCCAAACTGGGTTACATTACCTGGTACAAATGTGTGGCTATTATAATGCATATTGTCCATTCCTCCATGTGTTTAGAGAAGCTACTAATTAATGAGTGTGAAAGCTTTGGTTAGCTGGTGGTTGTACAAACATGTGTCTCACAGTATTTGCAATTTCCAAGGCTATTTATCACTTGTGAAACCAACCTTTGAATACTGCAAGTAGTGCGGAATTAAACTCAGCTATGCCATTAAGAGCCATCCTATAGCTACAGTACGTAGTATCTGAATTTGTAGCTATAAATTAAGATCTGTGGGAATACCCACAACTAATAATGGGATAGCAATGGCAAATTTACCAACTGGCATTGGTATTTTACAACCTTTCTAATAAGTGGGTTATATTTGTGATATTTCTAATATCCAAAGCCAAACAAGTAGTTTTTCTAAAGTTACACTCTTTGCTTTCAAATCTTAGGATGCTGTCAATTTATATATGAGGGATCTCATTGGTAGAAAATTGATGAATAAGTAGATACTGTATGATCTCTTAATGCTTCCAGATGAAAACATAAAATGCCAATGTGAGACATGTGCACATGGTTTTGGAGACACCAACTGCAAATGTATATTTCCGGTTTTACATGAAAATAGTTCTGAGGAACGGCAGATGTTGGGTAGATACTTCATTTCATATTTATTACAGAAAATCTCCATTGGCAATTTCCTTTGGGTATTTGCATTTACTTTCAGTTTTAGCAATATTAATAGGGTTAAAGGTGCTGGCATGGTAAATTTATTGTTAGTATCTCTCAGACCGGTGGAACAGGAGCACTAATGGGTGACCCTGAGGTTTCGACCATTCCAGACTCAAGTAGATCAAGTCTCAGCCCCCTTAAGTGTTGTGACCCTTCCATTCTCACTCTCTCGTTGGCCTAACCTTTAACTCAGTGATCTTTGACCAAATTATTAAGCAAACACCTGCTTTGGTTTGTGACTAATCTCAGCACCCATCATTCCCGTGTTTATTAGCCGACGAGTCAAAAATACGCTCTGCATTAGCAAGCCTGCCAGTTTGCAGGTGAAGACAATGGGGAGGGGGAAATAATCTCTCCTTTTGGGTTGTGTTAATCAGCTAGCAGGGTAACAGATGTATCATTCTTGATGGTGAACAATTAGATTAAAAAAAATGATTAAATGCAACAAAAGAAGGAAAATACAGCTCTATGATGTCAGCAGCTATAAGAGCTGCCAGTGCCAATGAGTAATTCTTAAATTAATAGTTATTTATTGTGTTAATTGATAACCTTTGGCACCTAAAATCACATTTAATGTACAATTTAATTGCATTTTAAAAACTAAAGCCATCAATATCTTGTAGCATTTCTGTAGCTACTGTATCTTAGCTTGTCATGTACATTGTATGAGGAATGGTGAAGATGACATGCTGGCTTGTTTCTGGCACTGGTTATGATTCTTAATGGACTCCTGCCCTGCTGCTTTGCTGGAGCCACTTTTCTATGTGTACAGATATGCCTATAACTCCTATTTATATCTATAGAAACAGGCACTTTTGAATAGCACCAGTGTTTATGAAAGTATAGATATGGATGCATATGTTGTCTATACTGTGCTATACAATGATTTTGAACTCCCAACATATTCCATAGCTCAATAAGCATAGTATATAAGCAATGCCATGTACAAGGACAGATTTTCAAACAAGTACAAGTATACAGTCCTTTAAATGGTTTCTATGTGCCATTTACATTTGTCTGTGCAGGTTAGAAGTAAGAATTACTGTACCTATACATTTAAGCTTGTAGGTGATGAGGGGAAGGAAACAGTGAATTTACCCTTAATCAGGAGATTCATTATAGGATTAATGGGACTTGACGCCATTTACACTTCCTGTGTCCCCAGAGTTTGCAGCCATCTGACCTAACTTCCCATAAATTATGTATTTAGTTAAGTAATGCCAAAGCTAGTCGGCTGCTTCTGGTGTCATGATATACGTTGCCCTTTTGACCATAAGGAATGTATCCATTACAGGGATATTCACATGCCGAGAGAACCATATTTTTTCATTCACATAATTGCTGAATTGAAGGTTAAGATGGCCTATGTACAGTATAACGTATATATAACACTATTATTAGACCAACAGGCAAGGATAGTTACTGGGAAATGTAATTAAAGTCATTGGTGGAAAAAGTATGCTTAGTGTAAACATTTCTTCTTTGTGCACAGTTTTCCCATTGCATTAATCCACAACAGTATTTAGCATACTTGCACATTGGATATTGTTGTATTTATTATATAAAATATAAAAAAAAACTATATATTATATATACTTTTGCACAATGTATATAATGAAAACCCATAGAAAAATGGCACAAGGAAAGATTTCAGGTGGTCATGATTTTAAGTCCTTGCACAAACTATTTTGGGCAACTGCCATGGCACTTACCTGACCTTAACCCTCCCAATAACGTTACAATGACCTTTCTGGAAAAGTTTTTTTACTCAACAACCAAAACGAATGCAGAAAATATAAACAGCCAGGCTGATACTGCATTTAATTTCATTTCATATAAAACATATGCCCCTAAGATTTATTCCATATAATTGTGAGCATATATTTTTCTTATTCTTTTCTCTGCAATGCTCTTCCATCATACTACCCTCGGTAAGTAGAAAGTCCTAGGGCTGTCAGGTACAGCCATGGGGCAGTGATGACATCACAGAGGTGGGGATGATTGTGTCACAGGGCAAGGACAAGGTCGGGGCCATGATGTGGCGATTGGTGATTGGCCAATCGACATTGTCACCTTTTGAAAATCCTGCCCTGTTTTCCTGATTTGGAAAACTGGAAATGCAGTTTTGACCTTCCAAAAAACTGGGCTGTCCAGATCAAACCTAGACAAGTGGCAACCCTAGAATGGCCCCATATATTTGAAAAACCTAAATAGTACTATTATATGTATTTATATAATTCGTTTTGAATAAGAAAAATAAATAAATACTAAGCATAGCATGGAAGTCACTAGCACCAAAGAGGTCCGCCTTTAACTGGCCCAACAACACTTCTACTTTACCAGGGATGCCAAACTCTCTGCACTAGGCCTCCTCCAGAATTCTGTGATGAAGACCTAGGCTGCACCTAGACAACCCACACTTTCAGTGGTGATATATTTAATATACCAACATTCTGATGCACTTTGAGCAGTTTGGATAATGAAAACTGAAAATGTGAAATTACACAACCCCCAGACACCATGATGGATTAGTGAGTTGGAATATTCTACATACAATTAAACAATTAAACTGTGTGGATGCCATAGTCTGTCACAATGACTAAAGCATGAGAAAATCACCTAGAAACTTCCCTCCAATAAAACAGTGCGTATGCCAGGAGGTTTGAGAGAAGAATTCCAGAAAGGTATGTAAATATTTTGCACCCTGTATTGCGGTTTGACATAAAAGGCACATCATTTTATTGTTAAGTTGGCCAAAGTCCATCAATAAAAACCAGTGCACATACCTAAACACACCCGCTGAAACTATATTTAACAATATCTATATTAATTGTAGATTTTAGTATCACAATAGCCTAAGATATTATTCTTGTCCAGGAAATCATCCAAGCCGCTGAACAGACTCAACCCTCAAAAAATCATCTGCAGGACATTACACAACCTCACTGTGAAGAACCACCTACACTGCTTCAAAGTTCTTTTCTCTAGAGAACTAAAGGTCTAAAGGTGGCCTCAGGTTTGATCATCCATTTTATGGAAACTGGATCTCCCTCCTGCTATCTATAATGCCCTCTAATGTACTTATAGAATGTAATCATGTCCCCTTGCAAGCATCTTTTTACCAGAGAAAATAACCCCAAACTTGACAATCTACCCTCATAATTTAAGTCTTCCATTCCTCTAACCAGTTTGGTTGCATACTCCAGAAGAGGCCTTACCAAGGACCTATAAAGAGGCAAAATTATGTTTTAATGCCCTTTTTTATGCAAGACAGAACTTTATTTGCTTTAGTGGCCACAGATTGGTACTGTCCAGAATTAGACAACTTGTTTTCGACAAAAAAAAAACCCTAGGGCAGATTTACTAAAGGGGAAAGTGGCAAACGCTGGCAACAATTCGCCAGCGTTACCACCCCCAGGGACTTTGCCGATTTACTAATGGGCACAAGCGTCACTTTGCTAGTGAAGGAGATAGACGTTAACGGTGATTCGCATTCTGTCACCAGTCGACTGTTTGCTTTGGCGAATGGATGTTACCCTGCAAATTCATTAAAATGTGGATTTTATTGAACGCTACTTCTTTCGCCAGACTTGCCTTCGCCAGCTCATACCAGGCGAAGTGCAATGGAGTGCATAGAACTTCCTCAATCCTCAGTTATTTACATCATATTTTGAGAGTGGAAAAACTTCTAAGTTCCAAAAACGCTGGCGTCTTTTCCTTTTTTCAGGGTGATAGGCTGCAAAAGTCCTAAAAACTTATTATTTTACAGTGGGCTTGTGTGTAGGGCATTACAAGAACTCTATTGACTTTATTAAGGTTCCCTGGACATGTCTAGTTATCAGTGTCAATGTAATGTACTAGATGCAACATGTAACAGAAGGAGGTCCATGCAACTTGAAATTTCCAGCAGTATGCAACTTAGCCTAAGTGCAAGACCTTTAACGAGTTTGTGGTAGGCAGAACTGAATACTTCACTTTGATTTGCTTGCATTTCCGAAGTAACTCTATCAAAAATTCGCCAGCGTCTGTTGAAACTTTGCATTTTAGTAAATTAGCATTGTCTCGGCGAATTTCGCCTGGCGAAGTGTTGCGATGGGTGGAACGCATACTGCAGTTGGATTTATCTCAATTTGATATACTGTAAACCTTGCACATATCCCTTTACATGCAGCCATACCTCCTGACTTCAAGTGTTGAAAACTTACCTTTTGAAAATGCTGTGATCAATTGCAAGGTTGGATTGTGAGTTTGGCGGCAGTACGTGTGACTTTTTTTTTTTTGCTAATAATTTTGTATCTTGAAAGAAAATATTAAATTGTGTTTGGGTTATTCAATTAATGTTCCAAATATAGAATGTATTTGTTAAGCATTTGGTGTTTTTCTTGTTTACCCATTTTTATCTGGGAAACCCCAACCATTTTTGTAAAATCTCATTCCAGTTCATTTATTAGAGCCGTCATATTTTAATCTCTGCCAGTTGCCAAATAGTAAGCATTAGCTATGACATTCAACTGCTACAGGCAGTTACAATTAGGACTTCCTATACAAAGCTCAAGCTAATTAGTATCTACTAAAAATCCAAACTATATGCAAAACTCATTCATTTTGCAAACATTGTTGGCTCATGTCACGTTTGATAAGATTACATATAAGCATAATAATAACAGATGTTATCATTATTATTATAACAGGTATTGGACCTGGGGCTCGGGACCTGGGGTTTTCCAAATAATAGATCTTTCCATAACTTGGATCATCATACTTTAAGGGTTTTTTTCTGGTCAGAAACCATTTTTCGGTGATTTATTAAACCCTGATGCTGCTAAAAGTTTGAATAAAAAAGTACTCCATCTCAAACCTGCCGAGGTCATGCAGAAGTCAATGGCAGATGTCCTATTCAAAATTGGAAAATATCCTGATCTGCGCTGGTTTCATACAATAATCTGAATAATTCATGGTTTTCGGAGCGTCAAATTTGAAAAAAAATACGGTTTGGGATTTTTTCTAGTTTTTATCGGGTTATTTCGAGTTCATTTATTGATAAATATGGTAAAAATGTGCACGAGTTTGGTCAAAAAGGTTTTAAGAAAATAGTGAAAAATCTTTGGATTTTAGTAAATAACCCCCCTAATGTTTACTAAAAAAATGTTTAAATGTTTAATAAATTCCTTTGGCCTTTTTAGGCCCTTTTTGCCTAAAATATAGATTAATTATATATTATTTTGGATCAAGTACAAGGTACTGTTTAATTATTACAGAGAAAAAAGAAATACTTTTAAAACATTTTAATTATTTGGTTACCTGTATTATTATTATTTTTTTAATTATTTGGTTACCTGTATTATTATTTTTTTTATTAAATATTTATAATGAGCCAACATATACAGAATTACATACAGATAGATGAATAACCAATGCAAGGGGTAAGGAGGACCCTGCCCCAAAGAGCTTACAATCTAAAAATCATATCATTTACAATTTAAGGGCAGCAGGACCCCCTATGAAATGCTGCAAAAAAGACTTTCTTGTTCGTTGTAGTTTATCAGGGGAAAATGAATTTGATGCCACGTATGTAAGGTTCGACAGTTTCATGTCACAATTTGAACTTGTACTTCCACCCCTCAGACTCTCTCTATATAATGACAGCATTTAGTCTCCCTGCACTTTATGATAAAAAAATTAAGCTGTGTTATATATTAAAAGCAGAATTCTGGCAAGAAAAGAATGCAGTCAGTCAAAAGCTTCAATGAAACGTAGCTCTTTTTCATATGCAAATGGTGATTTAGAAAGAAAGCATTGTTTTTGAAAGAGTGAGATAATATTCGGGGAAAAAGGTTAGCAGTATTTCTATAACTTATCTTCATCAGGGAGAAATTTGGAGTTTGCTGTTGCTCTTTTCATTAAAAAGGGCTTTTCATCTGAAATCATCGGAGAAGCCAAACTTTGCATCTTAATTAGGAATATTTAACCCCTCAAGTCCCCAGACACTGTGAAATTGCATTGTTCTGAAACAGGTTGCTTGTTGCACAGCAGAAGGGGTTAAACAATTATCTGCTTGGGGGGGAAATGCATAAATCATACAGTATAAAGGCCTTTTAATACAGGCAAATATTGTTTTAGTGTCTGATACATTGTTCATGCTGAAAATAGTGTAATTAAACAAAGATAAAAACAATCTGAATTACATTTCTGCTCAGACCCAACGTTTGACCTTTTTTTCTTAAATCCAAAGAATAGAATTTAAGACCAAATTACGAACAAATTTTAATTGGGCTATATTTATTAAAAAGTACCTCTTGTGAGTTGACTGAGATCAGCAAAGAAACCTCTCTGGTCACCAAAGCATTGTAATGTGGCACGGTCAGGTTAGATGCCACAATCCTTCCAGGATTGTTGATGATATTTCATTTTAATTCAGCCGAAGGCATGATTAGAAATTAGCAAACCATTTGCACTTTGGATTCAGGGATGAATTATTTTTCCCAGCTCAGTTTTGCATTAAAATTTAAGGTTTCGCCAATGGAAACTCTCTCAAAAAGGCGCTTGACTTTCCCCATGTAGTCTTCTTCACTGGGAAAGAAAATGCAGCCTGTTTTGGCAGGAAAAAAAATGCAGATGACATTATTATCGGCCCCTTACCTTCCATTTCATGGAGAATTTCTGACCTGAGCAATTGATAGAATGGATATATTAATAGCACAATATTGATGGAGAAGTTGCCATCATGTTTGAAAGAAATTGGCAACCGGGGAGCAATTGTAGCATAGTAGAAAGGGCCTTCTATGACAATGAAGGGCAATGTATTCACTATTTTGAAGCTAGCTTTCTCCTTGCCTTGATTACAATGCATATGCATAAATTATATTAAAATGCCATTAAAGGCATAAAGTGAAAAATAATGAACAATGAACATTACATTTTAATGTCACATATGAACCCCAGCAACCTGGATTTTGCTAGACTACGGAAGGAATGTAATACTGCATGTTTCGCTAGCACAAAAAACCTGTGCAAAGTCTCTTGCGAATGTTAGCAGTAGTAATTGGCGAATTTGTGAATTTGCAAAACGTCTAAAAATTTGCGAAACACATTGAAATCAATGGACCTCAAAATGATTTTGATGCGCATCAATTTCGACGCCTGCGACAATATTTATACGCGTGACTATTTTGTCCAAATGCATTAAAGTCAATTGACGGGTGACAATTTTTATGCTTGCGCCTATTCTGACGTGTGGTGAAAGTTTTTCAACTTTTTTTCTGCTTTTCAGATGTAAATTTTTGCTGCAGTTTCATGAATTTATTCTCCTGGGGCAAAACACAGAAATTCGCAGCAATTTGCGCCTGCCAAATGTATTCACCCATCACTAGTTAGCAACTATGTTTGCATCCTTTTTGACTGATTAAAGACCTCAATGACTTTATCACAAGGTTTGCGAACATTCACAGTGTATGTTATTAATTTTATCACAAACAAAGTCTCTTAAGCGACAAAATATTTAACGAAACTCCTGACCTTTGCTTAGTGAAAATGCGCAACGAAATATTCGCCAGCGACTGACTTTACATTCCAAGCAGTTATAAACATTCGGAAAGGCACCATTTAAAATAACGCTTGTGACTTTAATTACATTCCCTCTTGTGACTTCTGCCATTGACTACCATTTTCCTTGCATTGCATTCAGGGCATTTCCAGCACCCGGACAGCACCAGACAAGGTTTTATACTCTGGATTAGTGATGGGCGGATAACCTCCGCGTTTGCAGCAGCTGAAAAAATACACAAAACTCCTGCCAAAATTCCCGGCGCAAAGAATTTTGGACACTCGTCCAAAAAAGTCACCCACGTCAAAATCAATTTACACGGGCATCAATTTTTCGAGATTCACAAATTTTTTGCCGTTTCGCAAATTTCACTGGAAATATATATATATATATATATATATATATATATATATATATATGGCATAGTAGGTACTAATAAAGAAAAGGAAATAACAGATGAAAATCAACATTAAGCACATTGCAAGAAATGGTAGCCATAGGCTCTAAGCACTTAAGGGGTTACACCTACATTCATAATGTTGGTGAGGTCATAACAAACCCTGAAGGAACAGAAGGCCACTCAGAGAATTGTGTTGCAACATTGAATGCAATTTGTTTGGTGTCTGATGTTCTTACATTAAAGTGAAAATCTACTTGCACAAATTCAGCTGTATAGTCAAGGGCACAGAAAGAGTATGAGTATGGTGTGAGATCGACACTGACCTAGCATTCCCATTCGGCATTGTCCCACCATTTGCACAATCCTGAACTTTGCCTCTAAAACTTCTTATCAATTAACATGTCCATCTGGGGGACAATTGCATCACAATTCCTAAAAAAATCAGTAATCTGACTGGTCAGTAAACATAGTGCAGTAAATATCCAATACCTTGTAGATTGCTGGTATGTTTATCTCCCCTACTCCTTCAACGATTTTGCAGAATTTGGCAAACAAATAACATATTTTAGAGATCAGTCAGATGGTATCCATCTTCATCTTATCAGCTGTTTCAATTCTATGATTCTATCATATTCTGACAAGACCTGCCGGGCTTGACATGGATTGTTCCAATGCTTTGTCCAACTCTTAGGAGACATTACAAAAACAGTTTTAGGATCTACATGTTCCTTAACACTTCTAATTCTGCAGATTCACCAACTGAAATTCCAATGAGCAAAGTATTCTATATTTTATTAAAAAACAAAGTGAGAGTGTTTTTTGGAAAATATGCAGATCATAAACTGACCACACACAGATTGAATCATCATAACACTTGGATTACCAAATGTCGTGATCTGACAAATGAGGCTGTACAGTGATATTGCAGTAGGTCCATATATTACTCACTTTAAGGAAATCCTTCTTCCCACATAGTGGGACATTCACTAAAAATTGTAGTTGCGCTCAGGGGTAGCATAAGGTTTCGAAGTTGCACTAGTGTTAATTCACCAAGCAAAGCGAAGTTACGCTAGCGATGGTTAATTTGCATACGGCGCCAAATTCAAATTTCAATGGAAGTATTCGTAGCAGCACTACACAAGCCTGGGAAACCTTCAAAACATCAAATAACATTTTTATTTTGCCCTACACATGTGCCCACTATATAGTTAAGTTGCCATGAGTTAGGAAATGTCGGGGGGAAGGAGGGGAGCCCCGAAAAATTTTTCGATCTTTTTCAGCCTATCACCCATAATAAAGAAAAAACGCCAGCTTTTTTAACTTTTTTTGAAGCAATCCCTATCTACTCTATTGCGATTCGCCTGGTCTGAGGTGGCGAAGGAAGTCTGGCGTAAAAGGTAACATTCAAAACAATGCACGCGTTAGTGAATTTGTGTAGTTACGTCCGTTGTGCAAATTCGCCAGGCGTAAGGGTGCGAAGTTACACTAGCGAAGTGTCCGTTAGTGAATTTGCGAAGTAACGAAAATGCCCAATGCTAGTGTTAGGCGCTTCGGCGCTTAGTGAATTTGCCCCTATATAGTCTTTTGCTAAATACATTCACTTTATCCCACTTTGATAACCTACATTTTCTTTATTTTAGTTCCCATTAGGTTTTGGATTTGTATTCAGATGAGTGTTTATCATTATTATATCACCTTAACTTGTGGTTCAGAATCAAAAAAATAGACCACCATACTGGCCTCTATGATTGCCTTTAATAATGGGAAGCTTCTACCATTCATTCATTTAAATTAGGGCAGTTATTTACCATTCACCAGATCTCCATTTTGAAATTTCAGCAATCTGGCGGCTAGAGTCCAAATTACCATAGTACCATGCATTCATTTGAATAAGAGACTGTAATATGAATAGAATGAGAGGCCCTGAATAGAAAAGTAATAAAAAGTAGCAATGAAAATACATATGTAGACTTACAGAGCATTTGTTTTTTAAAAAGGGGTCAGTGACCCCTATTTGAAAGTTCAAGGAAGTCAGAAGAAGAAAGCAAATAAATAACGAAAACTATACAAAATAAATAATGTAGACCAATCAAAAAGTTGCTTGGAACTGGCCATTAACAAAGTAAAAGTTAACTTAAGAATGAACCACCACTTTAATTAGGATCTATGGAGAACAAATATTAGAAAACATTCACAACAGCTAAGACACTTTGTGCAGCCAATTGCTATGCTGACTCAACAAGTTGATAAGGTCAACAGAAGCCATAAGGACACAATTTCTGGACAACAGTTATGACCATGAGCTGCTGTAGCTCAGTTGAGTGAAATTTTAGAAGAGCTAGGATCTCCTTAGATAATATTGATCTGTTGTAATTACAAAGTACTTGGTATTTGGCCAAAATAAAACATGATTGATTTGGTGAAACCCTAAAGATAAGTTAGGAGTGATTAGAGGCAGCTCAGACTTTTTAAGATAGTTCAGAATTCATGTAAGTACAAGTGGTTGGTCAATAAAAACACTGCTGAGCAAAATACTGCTGCATTTTACCTGTGTTGCATGAAAGTAGCAGCCAAGTTGCAACTCATTGGAACTGCTTTTGTTTCAGTTGCTGCTGTGAACAAGCTTTTGTAACAATAATGATATTGTTGTCTTTTTCCCTTCAGAAACAAAACATATAACATATAAACATACATAATTATTCTGGTATTAAATCCCTGATATAAAGTATTTGTATGCCCCAGATAAACTGCCTTCAGCAATGGAGACAGCAATAAGCAGAGCAGACAGGCACTCCTGGAGTGTATATAAATTGGAGAGGTATATAAATTAGAAGGATTTTTCTTTCCCATTACTGATGAGCAGGCCAGTAATTTTTAACCAAACCATAGCCCGCTAATTCCTAGACTAACCCAGACAAACCCTTCCTAGACCAACCAAGTCCATAGTTTTCTTCAATTTTATGAACCACATCCAACCTGATTATGTGTGTGTGGGGAAATCAGCCACCATAGGCGAGGAGTCAGCACTATTGCATCACCAAAGGGAAGGGACCTGTTTAATGTTTAACCCGCCACCAGCAGCAAATTGTGGGATTTTTATCCTAAGGCTGGTCATGTCCTTAAAAGTTAAGGGTAAAAATAAAGTAATATACTATAGAATATACTATGGAAACATCCTCAGTAACAAAAAAGGTCATTATGTGGGTCTCTCCCACATGGACAAATGATATACTATTTTGAGGAAATGTTACTTATTAGAATCTTTTTCATGGTAAAATATGGACATTTACTGTACGGGAAGAAAGACATGATCAATAAGAAAGGGATGGATCATTATGTTTAAAGCTAAATGACACATACTTTTACATGAGGTTCCTGGTACTGGTGACAGCTAAAGATTTGTGATTGATTGTGGTGAAATTCCTGCATTCTCTCTCTGAATAATGGAGATGTGACGATCCTGCTTCAAAATGCCAAGGCTAAATCCCATTTATCATTCAGGATGTCAACAGTTTTCCATTATTTCACTGGAATTTAATCATTTTATTTTTTATGGTTAATTATCTTGACTTTTGGCTGATTAAAGAATGTAAGAGCAAAATAACAAATTACTGAAATATGAAAGAGCATGTTCAAAACGTTACCAATGCGGTCCTTAATCCAAAAGAAAAATCAAGCCTTCCCAATCGAGATTTGGACCATTTTAGGCCAGCTATTGATCAGGGAGGCCTGTCGGAGCCCCATACATGGGCAGATAAGCTGCCAAATTGGTCTAAAGGGCTTGCCCATTAAGCCAGGAACACAATCACAGATACTAACAAATAAAATAAATGTAATTATAATGTATATTCCCCTCTTGATATAAATCTCTTTAAGTAATAGTGCAGGACATTACATTTACAATTTAGAACATGGCTCCCCTAAAAGTTCTTTTAAAGGGGACCCGTCACCCCAAAAAAAATATTCAAAATCCTATTGTATCACATTAGTCAAGCAAAATGAACTTTATATAAATTATTTGAATCTTGTTTCCTTCAGTATGGGAATTCATAATTATAGCAAGCAGGCAGCAGCCGTTTTATGAACAAGCCTTACATCATCTCTGAATCTTGTTTGTACACCAGAATGGGGGACCTGATGTCCATCCCCATGCCCTGGCTACACAATTAAATGGTAAAGTGAACAGGGGAATATGTGGAGAGCAGTGACATCTAGGAAGTGCTGAATGGAAAGTGAAAGTAATTGTCTGCCCCGCCTCTATACCTAAGGCATAAAGGAGGGGCAGACAATATTTGATTGACAGCTGAGATTTTTAAATGAGCTTACAACAGCTATGAATGCTTTAATCAAAAATGGAAATTGGATTTCATGTTTAATATGAAAAGGACTTTTATTATACAGATTTTTGTTTCTGGGTGACAGGTCCACTTTAAAGTTATACTTGCACTAAAAAACTACTCTTTAAAAAAATAATTTACATTGAAAGTTACCTACTGTATGTCCATGGTTTTTCACTAATAGGTCTGTTTCTGAAAGTGATTGTTACTTGAAGCTCCTAAACCTGACTGTTATGCCAACCTGTCCCTTGTTAACCTGTTAGAGTTAGAGTTTCTAATGCTACCAGACTACTGCTGCACAAATATGGCAGCCCCCTCATACAAGGACATGAGGGAAGAGTTAAGTAATGTAAAAGCATTAACCAAATACTTATAAGGCAAAATTATAAATAACATACAAAGACAATATTAGGATAGTTATAAAAAAAGGTTTAATATCAGTTGTCATTATCTCTTTAAATGTGTGTTAGGAAGAGGGGGATCACCAGTTAGCAATAACCTCTGAGGTATTAACATGAGGACAACAAAAGGACAATAGCATATGAGTGTCAATGGGGCCGATTTACTAAAGGGCGAAGTGCTAATACTAGTGACTTTTCGCCAGCGTAGCCATGTGCAGGGGCATCTCCAAATTCACTAACAGGAGCGGGTGCCAATTTGCTAGCAAACGGGACTGTCACTAGCGTTCATTCGCACTCTATCAAAAGGCGACTTTTCGCTCTGGCAAACATTCATTACTCTGCACATTCAGTGCAGATTTTACTCGATGTTACCTCTTTCGCCAGAGTTGACTTTGCCACCTCAGACCAGGCAAAGTGCTTAAAAGAAGTAGATCTTCCTCAATTTCTGTCACTTACATCATATCCTGTGTCCTGAAAAATGCATCAAAGTTCCAAAAACGCTGGCAACATTTCCTTTTATTGAAGCGGAATTGCCTGCAAAAGTCCTGACTTTTTTTGGCTGACTTTAAACTTTTTTTGGGTAACCGGTATTCTGAAGACATTTCATAACAAGCACTACGTATCTTGACAGCGCTATATTAATAAATGATGATGATGATAACATATGGACCATTCATTTTACAGTGGGCTCATGTGTAAGGCATTATATTAACTCTCTTGTCTTTATTAAGGTTCACTGGACATGTATAAGAAAAAGTGGTAACTTCAAGCATTTGCACCAACATTTATAATAAAGAAGTCCATACAACTTTAAATTACCCACCATATGCAAATTGACCTAAGTGCAAGTTCACTAGCAAATTTTCGCTAGGCACAAACGCTAGCGCACCTTTGCTATGAAATGTTCACACTGCCGAATAAAGCTAGCAAAAAGACGCCAGCGTTTGGCGCCCACGGCGCAACTTCGCATAATAGGGAATTAGCGTAGTGGTAGCGAATTTTCGCCTAGCGAAGTGGTGTGATGTGTGTGAAGCGGTCACCCTTTAGTAAACTTGCCCCTATGACTGTCCACACTTTATATTGTAATATAAGATTTCAATTTGACTTTGTTGGAGTGCTTGCCTCTTGGTCTTGGTTGCTTAGTATTATATATAGTGGATATAAGCAGATAACCTGGAACACCAGGTGCCCTTAACTATGAAATGTATGTTGGGCAAATAATGGCTCATATATATATAGGAAGTGCAAGATGTGTACTTTTCATCACTTTTGTTACACTCAATGTAACGTTCCTTCCCATAATCCATGCTCCTGGGCGAAAGTTCTGTAAGGAATAGTGAGAAATGGCACATGGGCCCTTCAATTCTCAAAATCTGATCATTTAAGGGTATTATAGCTAGGGATGTAGCGAACTGCCGTTAATGTGTTCGCGAACACCGGCAAAAAAGCGAACAGTTCGCGAACTTCGAACGCTCGATAAAATCGTTCGATCGAACGATCGAAGGATTTTATTCGTACGATCGAAGGATTTTCGTTCGAATCGAACGATCGAAGCTATTCGATCGAATGATTTTAATTCAATCGAATGCTTATAATCGTTCGAACGAATGGAAATCGTTCGATTTTAGCGATCGAATGGTCGAATGGTCGAATGGTCGAACGAAATTTTACTTCGAATCGAACGCGAACACCAATTGGCAAACGTCGCGCGACGTTCGCGAACATTCGGCGGACGCGAACAGTCGAAGTTCGCGCGAACTAGTTCGCCGGCGAACAGTTCGCTACATCCCTAATTATAGCATGGCATGGACAATGTGACATTTTAACCATAACAAAAATATACACTTAGCCAAACATAGCTTTAAAGGAAAACCAAATTGATGTCCTCCAATATCTGCTGAAGGATGCTCTTGTGGAGATCTTCTGTTCCCCACCATATTGAAAACCCTGAGGCTAGTTCCCCTTGTACTTAACCACTTCACTTTTCACAGTGTCTGATAGTTGCAACTAAAACCTTTAGCACTGTTCCTGTGCCCCAGCTCCCCTCTCAAAAAGCATTCCAATTTGTGACTGCTTAAGTCCCCATGACCCTGCAAATCTCATAGACATAAAAAGTGCTTGTGTCTATTACACTCCTGTGACAACTTGTCGGTTGTACCTACTTTAGAGAGTACAATACATTGCACACTTTGGTGTGATGGAGTTTTATACAGCTATCAGCTTGCATTAAGTACTGAACTCCTATGTGTTTTGCACCTATAGGTACTCAATGTGAATAAAACACAACTAAATAGAAGTTCTACCCCTACTACCCCTTATTTAGCTGGACCCATATGGATGCAATTCAGAAACTAGCACACATCTTTGTGCCTCCTTAATCCCATGCAAATGTATTGGGCAGGTATTATTAGATAAATATATTTCTGCTATAATAGAACTAGCATATTATATATATATATATATATATATATATATATATATATATATATATATATATATATATATATATATACTGTATATATCATGTGTGTATATAAAATGAATGATACAGTTAGAATTTTCTCCTGCTATATATATGTTCCTGCAATAGACGGAAAAAAAAGCTAGTTACAGGCTGTGTGTTTGAGAGAGAGAGAAAATTAGAGAGTCTGTCCTGAAGCCATCGGATAATGGACGTGTCACTAGAAATTCACATGCATCCCGAATCGTCAGAGAAAAGTAATATAAAGCAATGATATCTTTGATCATCCTAAGAACTGGGAAACACATCCACTGTGTCGAGTATGGTTATCATCCACACATTTTTCCATATTGGCAGTGCGCAAATCATTTCGTGCATCCACCAACCCTCGCCCCTGCACTGGGCTTCAAAAGCAATTTCAGCAGCAAAATAATGTGGTTTTCGTCAATTTTCAAGCCATTTGTACAAGGTTAGTGTTGTTTACCCACTCGGTACTCTTATATTTACATACACCTTTAAAGAAAAATTGGTAGGTATGATTTATGGAGTACACTAAGAGCAAAATGTTCCATGCACTGCTCCTAATCTGAAAGGGCTCTCGGAAAGGTTATGACGGCCAAAACAAATACCAAGTATTCTCTTTGGAATGAGTTACAGCATTAATTTTCCTAGAAAATCATGTCAGCAGAACCTTAGTGCTTGGGTTATATTATGCAGATAAAGGTACAGCAGAAGCTTATATTAAAAACATTTATGGCCATTGGTTTTATTATGGGCAAAAGCCTGTCATGTGTTTTGATTTTAAAGGTGAACTATAGCCAAAGGGCCCACAATTCTCTTTTTGAATGCATGTTTTGTAAGACTCAGATTTAAACCTCCAAGGACACAAGAGCCGGTGATACACTGTAAAATACATTCTTACAATTGTTGCTTAATGATGTCATATTTTCATTCTTCACTTTATGGCACAATAGACCACCATCTCCAGAAAAGAAAGTGTTTAGAGAACAGGCCTTAAGATCTTAAAAACATTATCCCTTATACTGGGGTATCGGATTGCCATACTGGTAGAACCTTAAGAACACTTAAGTATGTCCTTAGGCAACTAATTAAATGCAGTAACTTAAGACATGGCATTTAAACACCAGTGACCTAGCACAACATTGCATGTCTGAAGCTCTTGAAGAGGTAAACAAGTGAGGTCCTTTTCCCCTTTCCAAGGTATTTTGGCTAAAAAAAAATACATAATTCACAAGTATATTATCAGCAAACAGAGTTCTATGAAATATTAAGCCAAAACAATATAAAGAATCCAAATGACACCAACTATTGCAAATTGTATATGCACATAGTGTTTTTTCAAGGTGACATTCTTTGACTCAACAACAATGACCTTTTCAGTAAAAAGTTTCCTCATGTAGAAGTTGCATAAAACACTTATGGGGTTATGTAATGAAATAATTTTGCCCAGGAGCACTAACCCATAGCAACCAACAAGCAGGTAGCATTTACTCGTGATCTGTGTTTCTTTAGTGCATTTTATGACATTTAGGGGCTAAACATTTAATAAAATTCCTTTCTCCTGGAGAATGCACTCTTGGGGGCAAATTCCCTAACCCGCGAAAATTCGTTGCAGCCATCGCAACACTACGCCAGGCGTAAATTCACTAGGACAAGAATAATTCACTAAAGTGCAAAATTGCATCCAGGGCGCCAAATGCTGGCAATTTTTTTTAAAGTTACATGGACGTATATGTTGCAGCAAATACATTACACTACACAAGTCCAGGGAACCTTAATAAAGAAAACAGAGTTGTTATATTGCCCTACACATGAGCCCACTGTATAGTTTATGTGCCATATGTTAGAAAATGGAGGGGGGAACCAAGTTACCCAAAAAAAAATTACGGACCTTTGCAGGCTATCACTCTTAATAAAAGAAAACATGCCAGCGTTTTTTCGGGCTTAGAAAATTTTTGCACTAAAAATGAAGGAAGTCCTATGCACTCCATTGCACTTGAATGGTCTGAGTTAGTGAAGGCAAGTCTGGTGAATGAGGTAATGTTCAGTAAAATCTGCATCTTAGTGAATTTGCAGAGTTACATCCATTCCCCAGA
Organism: Xenopus petersii; assembly: GCA_038501925.1. Lineage (NCBI taxonomy): Eukaryota > Metazoa > Chordata > Amphibia > Anura > Pipidae > Xenopus > Xenopus petersii. The sequence goes on from CM076677.1 coordinate 96,557,976, forward strand.
GAAAAAATTTGCCTGGAGTGCAAAGCAATGATAGCGTATGTCTCCTTCGCTAGCGAAGTGACGCCTGCGCTCGTTAGGAAATTGGCGCTAGTGAATTGACGCTAGCGTTAGCCACTTCACCCTTTAGGGCATCTGCCCCTTGGTGCCTTGGGATTTGGGAATTAGGGCCCTGCTTAAAGTTTGCATCTTTCAGTGTTACCACCATAGCCCATGTACTGTCTCTTATTATTTTGCATATACCATAGCATAGTCTTTCGCATAAAACAGGTAAGGCTGTCGACGGTGGGTTTGGTATTTATTTGTAATTATGTTACAATAAAGAATGTTTTGGTGTTTTATTCATGGTTTGCTTTGTGCTCTAACTTTGTTACTTATTAGTCACAGCAAAGCAAATTTTTTTCTATATTTAAAAATATTGACTAGTTTTTTTGGGGCGTTTCGCTTCGCAGAAAAATTTACGAAAATGGCGAAAAGCTTATGAAAATGCGCCGGCGTCTCGTTTTTGACTTTGGCAAATTTTTGCCGCAGTTTTGAGAATCGCAGGAATTAGCCGCAAATTCGCGCCTGGCGAATAAATTCGCCCATCACTAATATTGACTCAAATCTAATACATAAATCGAAGGTATTTATTTTACAAACTTAAAGTCAGTAAGCTTTTCAATATAACTATATGTATTTGCCATAAAAAACCAAAGATGACTGATTTATGATTGACTTATATCATGTTTTTTTTTTCATTCTCCTGCAGAAGTCCCTCTCCTGACTTCCATTTAATATTTGCTACAGCATCATCTTTTCTGTCCTTTGGAGCTATTAACCTGTCAGATGTTCATTATATCTTAGCTTGTATGAGTCACTGTACCGCTGTACTTTTCTTGCAGTTACGGCTGTCATGTAACTAGCTGGCACATTTTCATGTCTAACTCCAGAATCACACTTAAAACCCCTCTAGTAAAACACCAGGAAATAGGTTGAACGTCTCATATTAATGTATATTTATTTGATGAAGCCCATACAAATTATGCAGAACCTTATACATTTTATAAAAGCAAAAATATACCAATTTTGTCACAGAAAATGTATAGCCATACTTTTTTGCATTCAACATGTGATTGTCTCTACGAAATAATCCAACACAGTGCTTTATTCATCATCTTATCTTTATAAACCCAGAATAGGGTAAAACAGGTAGAAAGAAAACACATTTCTATTTTAATTAAACAGATATGTCATATAAGTGTCCTTTGCCTGTGCTTAAACAAATTAAGTTGTAGAAGGGTAGATGAAAATACATCAAAACTGTTCCTATGCTTGGGACTAGACACAGAAAGGAAACTGTCAGTTATGGGCTAGCATACAACAAAATTTTCAGGGCCCTATTGTCCCCACCCACCCCAGCCCCACCCACCCCACACCACAGTTAAAAGACCACACAGACAATCAGCACTAAAAATGGTAAAACCTCACCCCACACACAAGTTATAAAAAGCCATTGTTGGTGAGGGCCCCCCTGTAAGTTTAAAAAAAACTTTGGTGCCAGGGCCCCCCATAAAAGTTTTTTTAAAAAAAAAATTGGTGGTCAAGGCCCCCCTACAAGTAGAAAAAAATAATTGGTGACCAGGGCCCCCTATAAGTTAAAAAAAACATTGGCACCAGGGCCACCATAAAAGATTTTAAATATCATTGGTGGTCAGGGCCCCCCTATAATTTTTTTTTAAAAAAACCCATTAGCGCCAGGGTCCCCCTTACAAGTTAAAAAAAACATTGGGGCCCCGGAGAAGATCTTATTAAAAAAAACATTGGTGGCAGGTGCCTATAGAGTATTAAAATAATACATTAGTGGCTAGGGGTTTAAAAAAACAAAAAACACACATTGGTGTTCAGTAGAGTTGAACTCATGGTTTCAAAACTTCAATTTCGGCTCCTTTCTTTCGTGATTTCGGGGCTTTTCGTGGCTTGAGGACTTCAAGTTTGGCTCTTTCCGTGACTTTAGGTCTTTTCGAAGCTTTGGGACTTCAGGTTCAGATCTTTTCGTGACTTTTGGTCTTTTCGTGGCTTTGGGGCGTCAACTTTGGCTTGTTTTTTGGCTTCGGGTCTTTTTGCGGCTTCAGAACTTTGGCTGTTCAGGACTTCAGCTTTTCAGCTCTTCAGGACTTCGGCGCTGTCAAGGGGGTTCAGGCTATTTTGAAAAGTGCAGCACAGCCGGGCCCCCCTTTAGACCCAGTACAGGAGTATCCCCTATGCCCCCCTGATGGTGGCCCTGAATGGACACATACACATACATGACGCAAAGAATCATGTGCAGATGCCATGGTGCTAGAGATGTAGAAAGCCTCTACTCCAAAAAATGTCAGTGCAATTGCATCCAATTTGCATTGAAGTGCAGGTGCAGTTGTGGGTGTTTTGATGTATCAGACACAACTGCCAGGTACATCTTTCTCCATAGATTACAATTAGTGATGGGCAAATAGATTCACCAGGCACTAATTCGCTGCAAATTTCTGCATTTTACCGCAAGCTAATTAATTAGAGAAACTGCGGTGACTGGTGAAAAAAATTTTGCGCGTCAAAATTATTTGGACGCTCATTGCCTTTAATGCATTTCGTGAATTTTTCACCACTTCGCGAACAGCACAGATTTACCCATCACTAATTACAATTATCATAGAATTAGGGGGGGAAAAGTGATAATTTGCATCTGAAATCGCACTGGGAACACTGCAATTCGACTAGTAAATGAACCCTCCAGGATCCAGGAAAAGTAACTCTAAAAAATTCTATGGACCTTAGCTTAATAGGTGCATTATAGTTTAGGGTGTCAGACCTTCTTCACGTTCAAGCTTTTGCTCAAATAATTCCTACCTATCCAGAGGAAGGCATAACCCTTATTCATCTGCTTTCCTGCTGGATATGCTTAGATATGTTTAGAATAACTAAAGGCTGAAAATGTTATCGAAGAGTTCCTTTACATGCTTTTTTGTTTCCCCCATAAAAGATAATTTTCATTTTTGCCATTTTTTCAATTTAAATTTTCAATAAACATTTACAAAATCCATCCACTTGGAACCCAAGAAAGTAGTTTGAGTAGTAAGTAGCATTAAAAGACGGGCCACTTCTTACAAAAATGACTGCAATATCGACATACAGTCAGGCATGGAGTAGTGAGACATACATGACATTTGCTAACAAGACTCCTTTTTCTCTTAAATTTGGTCTATTGATCAATCAATTCTCTAGCTTTATTCAAAGTCCCCTTAGTGCTCCTCTCTTAAAACTTTTAAGTGGGTGAACTTGATGGGTATTGCCTATTCTGTATCCACTGATGTTGTTTGGTTATAATTGGCATCTGACATTAGATGTTTTATAGACTACCTGTCAACCAAATTGTGGAAGAATATGTGAATGTAATATTCAAGGTGGCAGATTTTTTTTTAATGCTTTGGTCCCCAATCAAGATCATTGTAAATAAAATGTTATGTATTATATAGCTCCTTTAAAGATAAGTAAATGTTGGGATAATTAGTGATGAGCAAATCTGTCACAAATTAACGGAACGTCAACATTTTGAGAAATGCATTGAAGTCAATCGATGTCAAAAAAATGTTCACACACAACAAATTTGTTCTTTGTTCTAAAAACAACCAGTAACATCAAAAAACATTTTTAAAAAATGTATTATTATACAGCGAAAAAAAAACACCAAGACAAATTAAACTTTCAAATCACAAAGTCTTTATTAAGAAATAACTTATCAAAACTCCACTTGCACTCCTCTTCAGAAAGTGATCAGGGGTTTCATTGTGTGGCGCTCAATTTCTCCTCCCTGCCTTCCTTATAGGAGATAGGTAGGGAGGATAAATTGAGTGCCACATGATGGACCGTCGCCGTGTTGCTTTTTCTGAAGAGGAGTGCAAGCGAAGTTTCGGTAAGTTATTTCAAGACTTTGCGATTTGAAAGTTTAATTTGTCTTAGTGTTTTTATTTTCAATGTATTCTAACAAATTTTTAATAATTTTTTTTATGTTACTGGTCCTTTAAAGATATTATTGTCTGCCCTGGGTTTCGTAAGATAATTAGAAAACATTTCAGGCTTTTCCGCCGATTTCACTAAAAATGCTGACTATTTGGGCCTCAAATCAAAAAAACTAAGAAAAAAAGGGCCTCTCCAAATTCAACTAGGTTGTTCCCATCTGCAGGATTCTGCAATAAATCTTTTTAACAGAGTGCCGTCCAATCGCTTTTTTTGTCAAATCCAAAAAGTTGCGTTTTTTGTGCGACTATCTGAAAAAGTCATGGGTTTTCCCGATCCGATTTTTTCAAGTTCATTTTATTGATAAATTAGATCAAATCATGGATTCTAGTTTGGTCAGACATTTTTTTTTATTTAAAACATCAGAAAAATTCTGATTTTTATAAATAACCCTCCTAAATGTGAGAACTTCACTGTTGTCGCTAAGAGCAGATCCCGTATTGTTTTGTGAAAACGACAGGAAATTTTGAATTGGAGTCAATTTATTTTTAGTATCAGCGTGCAACATTTTCTAGAGGAGAGTTAGAGTTAGGAGAGCACTGGTAAGATTTCAGGTTTATGGGACAATTCATTCATGCTTGCCCAGGCTTTTTAGGCAACTTTCATAGTTTGTTTACTGTTTATAATATAAAATAATTATAACGTTTGAGGCCATGCTAGAAATCAATTCATAATCCATGTTGGCCTTTTGAAATTAGCAGTTGGTTTTTTGCAAGGGATGTTATAACACATTTTCCAAATTAACAGTAAAATATTAAAGCCTGAACTACCATTTGTCTTGGGCAAATACAATCAGCCCATGCTGTGTATTAGTCCACATTAGTGCAACTCCAAAGCAAATGAAAGCAGGGGGACCTGGAAAATGATAAAATCGCTAGTGATGAGCAAATTTTTTCGACAGGCATGGATTTTCAGAAAATCCAAAAGCGCTGAAGCACACTGATCCATTGTAATGAATGCAAAAAAGGTGATTTTATTGGCTCATGGTAGACCTTAAAACATGGCAATGTTTTGGGCCACTCAGGGTCCTTTATCAAGCCCAAAGACTCATACTGCTGTGTGGCATGGACTTTCAGTGACACCTAGGGATGTAGCGAACGTCGGAAAAAAAGTTCGCGAACATATTCGCGAACTTGCGCAAAAATGCGAGCGGTTCGCGAACGGTTCGCGAACCCCATAGACTTCAATGGGAAGGCGAACTTTAACATCTAAAAAAGACATTTCTGGCCAGAAAAATGATTTTAAAGTTGTTTAAAGGGTGCAACGACCTGGACAGTGGCATGCCAGAGGGGGATCAAGGGCAAAAATGTATCTGAAAAATCTGCCTGTGTGTGCTTGGAAGAGATAGTGTAGGGGGAGAGCTGTTAGTGATTTCAGGGACAGATGATAGTAAGTTTGCTGGCTAGTAATCTGCTTGATACTGCTCTGTATTGGAACAAAAAAATAAATAAAAGCAGTCCTTACAAGGACTACTGTTATTGCAGCAGTCAGCAGATGAGATCAGAAGCAGGACAGCTGCCCACTGCAGCTACATACAGAGCACTGCAGTAGAAGGTAGATTACTAGCCAGCAAAGCTACCTAAGCTTAAATGTCCCTCAAACCCCTGCAGACTTCTGTCCCTCCAATAACAGAGCAGTATCAAAACGATTACTAGCCAGCAAACTTTCAACTGTCCCTGAAATCACTAACAGGCAGCAGCTCTCTCCCTACACTATCTCTTCAGCACACACAGGCAGAGTGAAAAAAACGCTGCAGGGCTTCGGTTTTTATAGGGAAGGGGAGTGGTCCAGGGGAGAGCTTCCTGATTGGCTGCCATGTACCTGCTGGTCTGGGGTGAGAGGGCAAAAAAAAGCGCCAACAATGGCGAACCCAAAATGGCGAACGTCGCGCGACGTTCGCGAACTTCCGGCGAGCGCGAACACCCGATGTTCGCGCGAACAAGTTCGCCGGCGAACAGTTCGCGCCATCTCTAGTGACACCTTAAGAAAAAACACCTATTGACTTTAATGCATTTGAACAAAAATGTCGCTCAGACGAAAAAGTCGCTGAGACAAAAAAGTCACCCCAAGAAAAATGCCCATTGACTGTAATGCATCTGAAGTGAGGAAAAAATGTTGCACTCCTAAAAAATTGTCTCATGTAAAAAAAAAAAAATTGCTGCCCATTGACTTTCGTAAATTTTTCGCCATTTCACAAATGTTTTTAAAAGTTTTCAAATTTTTCTGCAAAGTGAAATGGGACAGATCCACTCATCACTAAAAATCTCATGATCTGTACTGAATCCATTAAAATCAAAGACACCTCATGCATTTTGTCCTATCGCTAAGTTCCTTTTGGACGAAATGATTAAGACAACTGATGTTAATGGGTTCAATAAAGATCATGTGTTTTGTCCTCTTCCATTTCCTCCTGTTTGTCTGTGCTCTGGAGTTGCCCTAATGTATGGCCTGATGCTGACAATATTGACCCTAAGCAATGAGGTCGGGGCAGCAGCACCATATCCACAGGCAAGGATTGGTGACTAAGGTTCTTGTTTACTTTTTTCAGAGAGGTTATTTGCAGTGATACAAATTCACTTTGAAATTCACTTTGTCATAAGCAATTCATTTTGTTTGTCTGGAAAAAAATCAAATTTTGTGTACAGGAAAAATGCACATTGATAATGGATTCAGCATGAGAAAAAGCACAGTAAAAAATGGTGTTAATTTCAGTGTGTTTGGCTCAAGAAAAAGCACAGAGAAAAAATGCCAATTGACTTTAATGCATTGACGCAAGAATAAAAAAAAAAGAAAAAATCCCATTGACTTCAAATCATTTGGTGGTGAAAAAACACCACTGATTTCAATTTGCCATTTGTGCATTTTTCCTCACTGTGCTTTTTATCACTAAAACACAGTAGTGTACCTATAATTTGTAATATAATTTTTAAAAATAAAATAAAATTGAAATACAATTGTATGCATTTATACATTACAATGATGAGCGATTCTGTCCCATTTAGTTGCACCTGAAAATATGCGAACGCATTGAAGTCAATAGGTGGCAAAACATTTTTTACGCACAACAATTTTTTACACGTGCAACAATTTTTCTCACTCCAATTGCATTAAAGTCAATGAGCGTTTTTCATATGGCGACTTTTTTGTCTCCATGACAATTTGTCTTGGCATCAAGATCTAAAAATGAAGCCAGTGCCAAAGGCACAGGAACAAACAATAATATATATATAATTGCCGCTGGCTTTATTTTTAGATTTTGAGATTCGGACTTGAAACGATACACGTGTAAGCCGGACAAGGAGTGTGAACTTATCTATATCCTGGGACATTTTTGGATCTGTTATTTTGTCTTTGCGACTTTTTTGTCGCAGCTGAATTTTTCACAGGAAAAAAAATTCCAGATGGTGAAGTAGGGAATTTCACAGTGAATTCATGCCTAGCAAAAAAAAAACACTCATTACTAGTTACAGAATTGAATAAACTAGCCAGAATATCTGCAAACATCAGTAAAGTATATTACCGGTATTGGACCTGTTATCCAGAATGCTCTGGAGCTTTTTGGATTTTCATAAAAGTCTACCAGAAAATCATGAAAACATTAAATGAACCAAATAGGCTGTACAAGATATAATTAATCCTTATTGGAAGCAAAACCAGCCTATTGGGTTTATTTAATGTTTAAATTAATTTCTAGTAGACTTAAGGTATGAAGTTACGGAAAGGTCTGTTATCCGGAAAACCCCAGGTCCCGAGCATTCTGGATAACAGGTCCCATACCTGTACAAGGTTCTGTTTTTTTTATTACAGAGATAAAGGAAATCCTTTGTAAAAATGTAAAAAATTGTATTTTGATAAAATGGAGTCTATGGTAGCCTTTCTGGTATTTATAGCATTCTGGATAACTTAATTATAAGTACATGTGTGCAAAAAAAATATTTATAATTACATAATCCGTTGAAATGATTGTTGTAGTCTCTTTTCTTGCATGTACTAGCAATTTGTTCATGCCTGTTTGGCTTTATTTGTCAGATTCTTGGTTGCAAATAAAAAAAATGATCACAGTGGAAGCAATTCCTGTAAAAATGTCTGGATGTTTTCTTTGGCAAAATGGTGATTTTAGTTTTTTCTTCTTTTTGCATTTGTTTTAGAGGCTTTAATAAATAACCGCAAAGGCTTACATTAGCTACTTCTCTTCTTCCGCATTATCTGTTATGCTAAACCTCTTCTAAGTCATTACTTTTCTTCTGCACTTCACAAACTTCAAGTTTCTTTTCTAGAGAATGAATCCTAATGTGGGTTTTGTTCCTACCGTGTTATCACCAGCAAGCAGAAAGTTAGAAATTGAGTCATACCATGGCAAATCTCAAAAGAATGAAATCTTTCAAAAGGTCAGCTTCTCGAGCTTGTCGTTGTTGTTGACATTTAGGCATTTATTTCAGACGTCGCTGATCATTTTCTCTGAGATAATGTGGAAGACTTGCTCTGTTGATATGCAATTATGTGCATAATGAAATGCAAAAATGCAAATATGCCAGTATATGCCAGTTGTTGCTTTGGCTTTTGTCATCTATGCAAGTGTCAGAAGACTTTGATGGATAGAGAGTCATCACTTCTTCACAGAACTCTGATATCTAAAATTATATTAAAGAGAACATATAGAACATGCTATATCCTGATGGTAATTAAATTCAACCTCAAAATGTGAAAGTTCCCGAAGGTCAAATTTCTTGTTAGTAAATTCAGGGAAAAAAAGATCACAAAGACTTAATTGCAACATTAATTTATTGCTTAATGTGAAATTCAGCTGGTTTCCTCCACTGAACAGGGACTACAATAATGTCTTCATTAATGATGACGGCTCAAGCTTGTCCTGCTGCTTCTCAAATGAGGGTTACACAACCCAATGTTTCATTTCACATATATCATATTTTATAAAGTAATTATGAAAATATGTTCCACTAAGTCTAATGAAGTCAGATATATAAGCAGACCAAAATTTTGTACTAGAAGCTTCAAAAAATGTTATTAATACATTAAGAACTCTCTGGGTTATAGACTAATTGCAGACAAAACTGTTATTCAGACTAATTATCAAAGAACTTCTGCTTTGGCAAAACATCCGTGCTAACGATTACATGGTTATTAAAATCTTAAGGGGCTTTCTTTTTTAGTCTAGAAGTTAGACAAGTATTAAAGTTATTATTATTATTTTTTTTTTAAATGTCTCTTTTCTGCAGAACATAATTTTCAAATGTGCTAAAATGAAATCTGCCTTCAGTACAACATTGTAAGATTACTAAAGGTCCTTTGTATGCATGTAGATGTAATGAAAAGAAATCAGTGAAAAGTGATTTTACCATCAGTATAATTGATGCTCATCATAAAATAACAGGCAGGCAAGTTCAGCGTGGTTGGTATTTTGATTAATACTTAAGATGTCCTAAACAATAATGACAAAACATTATTTATAAGCAGTAGTTGTAATGCTTTATTTTATCATAGAAAGTTTGCATTCATACTTTACTGTATATGTGTGTGTGTGTGTGTATATATATATATATATATATATATATATATATATATATATATATATATATATATAGTCAAATACAAGAGTCCTCTGCACTCAACCCATTATCAATATATTTAAGACAGAGACATTTTGTGCATACAGCTACTAAAAATTGCCTTACCCTTTAAACAAAACAGGGATTGTTTGTCCATATATTGCAATATATTTAAGCTGGCCAACTATGTCAAAGTCATCCCATATCTGGCCAGTCCTATGCTCAATTTTCATCTGATTCATTAAGAATTATATTACTTCATTATGCATTTTACAAAGGGACTAAGCTTTACCTGCAACTTACTTGCTGCTTTCAAAGTAAAACTCCCAAACTTGGCTGCCCTTTTATTAGACACCAGTGGGATCACCTGACTATAGCTGGGAAGGGTGGGAGCTACAACATGGAGCTGGTCACTGCTCCTGTATAACTATAACAAACAAGGGAAAGTTGTGCTCACCACTATTTTTTAAAACCATTAGGCGGGGGTAAATGAGGGTGTGACCACAAAATACATATAGTCAAATACAAGAATCCTCTGCACTCAACCCATTATCAATATATTTAAGACAGAGACATTTTGTGCATACTGCTACTGAAAAATGCCTTACCCTTTAAACAACACAGGGATTGTTTGTTCATATATTGCAATATATTTAAGCTGGCCAATTAAGCAATTGAATTCTTAATGAATCAGATGAAAATTAAGCGTAGGACTGGCCAGATATGGGATGACTTTGATGTAGTTGGCCAACTTAATGGTCACACCTTCATTGTACCCCCGCCTAATGGTTTTAAAAAATAGTGGTGAGCACAACTATTTGGTGAGAACAACTATTACACAAAATATCATATAAAGTTCAAGAGGATCATCATTATTTATTGGTCAAATTGTGGATCTGTATATTCAGAAGGCTTTTATTACATTACAAATCTTAATTGTGCATTGTGAACCTTTAACACCTGCCTGAAGGTTGCGTAAACTTTTGGAGCAAACAACTTTTTCATTAAGAAGTTTTATTACATACACTGCACATTATCACAAACTATAAAATTTGCTATCACTATCCTACTGTCGCAAAAGGCAAAAAAATTGCGAAACAATGCTGGCGTCATGTTTTTGACGCCGACGTCCGGTTTTTTGACACCGGCATCTGTTTTTTTACGCCGCCGCAAATTCGCTGGCGAAAATGCGCAGGCGTTCAAAAAAACGGACGCCGGCTTACGTTTTCTTTGACGTCGGCGAATTTTCGTGTTGGTTTCGCAAATTTATTAGTCGCTGGTGAATTGCAGGAATTTGCCGCAAATTCGCGCCTTGCGAATAAATTCGCCCATCACTATTTGCAAAGGCAAAATTGTTAATTTTGCTAACATTTATTCGCAGTGCAAATGAATTGTGAACAATTTTTGCATTAGCAACCGATATTACATTCCCTCATTGGATATATAAACCGCACAACAGGGGCAACCCCCTAGATAAAATTGTACTAAGAGAGCGTACTCAACAAAATATATTTATATGGCCAATCTACAAATTACAGAGGGATCAAGTTGAAGGTGAGCTAGGGGAACTAGCAGTTTAGACAACTTTTTAAACATTTAGTGGCAAAAGTAAATAGTGAAACTCAAAAGCTAGTAGGAGAGGTAGTAGCAAGGCCAGACGTCGAGAATTGTGATTACTAGATATTTGAAATTAAAAAAATGCTGGAAGAAAGAGAAAGTTTAGTGAAAACAATGTATTGAATATAAGGGGGAAGGCTGTGGTGTTAGAGTGAGCAAAATGTAATTTAATGTTATAGGGGAAAAGAGTGAAAGTTATAATAACTTTTTTGCTGCATAATGAAAGGCACAGTCCAATGCTATCTATTATGTCCTTAAAGAAATTAGAAAGGTTTTAAAATTGACAGCTGTGGGTAGAGGGTGTTTAAGAGCCTACAGGATGGTGCTATAATAATATAGCCAATAAGAACTTCGATTTAGAGGTTAGGAGGATGGATATATTAGAAGAGATGCAAAATTGTTCATTGAAAGAATTCTTTTGTACCAGGATGGCAAGAATTTTTAAGAAGGCAAGACTTTTTTACTTAATTCACTGGTGTATCTGGAGCATCCTCACAGCTAGTGGGCTGAAGTTGGGTTTTCAGTTGCTGAAAGTGGCTGTCTTTGATGGCTCTTTTTAAGATGCTAATTCCAAGTGGTATGGCCTGCCTTGGGTCCCATTCACTATCTTAGGATATATAATGCAGACACATATTAGGATACTAAAATAAATAAATTGTTTTCTTCCTACCTATAGATGAAGCTATTTTAGTTGTTTTATTTTCCTTATGCCGTAAACAGTGGCCAATGTTTCTAACTCCAGAGAAGAATAAACTCTCACTAAAGTCTTATCGATCCCCCCTAAATTCTATAAAGAAGGCAGGGGAGCAATTAACAAATGTTACAAAAAAACAATTTTTTTTTTTTAAAAAAAAACCTCTAAATTCCTCCAGGGTACAGTACCTGTGAAGTCAATTCCAGAACTGTCTGTACGTTTACATATAAGTCCCAAATTCTTCATCAGTTGTCAGTTGTGATAACATTTGTATTCAACGTTCAGCATTGTGCTACTTTAGCTGTCATTTCATATAGTAGTGATATCACAACTGTTAACACAGCAGGTACCATACGTATGCCAGATAAAGTGATATTGCAACTGTCAAACTGCTTTTGACAAACCTACTTGGTTTTACATCTAATGTATATTAAAGAACACAAAATATACTTATATTAGTTAAAAATGTTAAAAATTATATATTTTATTTTCATCTTTCTCAATAGATGATAAATTAGATAAAAAATATATAACAAATTGTATAAAATTGTATAAAAACAACATCCTAAATATATTTTCAAAAAGTGTTTTATGTTAGGTTTGAGGGGTTTTTTTACTAGGTTGCATCAAAAGCCACAACTGACTTGTGCCAAGTGACCCCATTTCAACACAAAACCAGGGGAAAAGTAAGAATGTTCAATGCAGCTTATGTCCAATTTACAAAAATTTAGATCCATGCATTAAAAATATGGATGCAATTTAGCCTGCATCGTTACAATTACAAGCAAGAATTCTGGGGAAAATGTTTGCATTGTAGCTAAAAAAAACAATTTTCATCCAACTTAGTAAATGATTTTATCTAAACGATTTTATCTCAACATTTTCTGCTACAAACTCCAATCAAATTCGCTTGGTTTTTATTACATTTTCCTGAAAATTTGCTTTGGGTGAAAAAATTAAATTTTTTCAGATTTTTCACCCGAAAACTCGCACACATCAAAAAATCATTGGGACTTCTCCCATTTACGTATATATGCAACCTCGACAGGTTGCATACGAGATGCCGGATTTTCTGATTCAAACTTTTCCATCTTCTGGGTCTAGTAAATTCCAAAAAATTCGTGATTTCAAAAATCGTGAATTCAATTCGATGAATTTTTTGCATTCGGAGTTTAGTAAATAACCCCCCCTAATGTTTACAAGTGGAACAGCCCATGTGTTGAGATGTCAGTGGAAGACTAATTCTGCCCCACAGCAGTTTTGTTGGATAGATAACAACAATATAAAGCTGTGAGTAAATGCAAAGCAGATGATGTTGTCTAATTAATTACACTCATGCTTACACCCTGTGTGCAAGGAGCCTGAAGACATACAGTACTGTATAATTACAGGGTTCTCTTGCACTGTGTCCTGCTATTTAGCCAGTTGTGTTTTTTGCTCTATGGATTGTGGGGCACATTTACTTAGCTCGAGTGAAGGAATAGAATAAAAAATACTTTGAATTTCAAATGGTTTTTTTGGCTACTTCGACCATCGAATTGGCTACTTCGACCTTCGACTACGACTTCGAATCTACTTCGAAACTAAAAATCGTTCGACTATTCGACCATTCGATAGTCAAAGTACTGTCTCTTTAAAAAAAACATCGACCCCCTACTTCGCCACCTAAAACCTACCGAACCTCAATGTTAGCCTAGGGGGAAGGTCCCCATAGGCTTTCTAAGCTTTTTTTGATCAAAGGAATTTAGTTTGATCGATGGATTCGAAGGATTTAATTGTTCGTTCAAAGATTTTTCCTTCAATCGTTCGATTGAACGAATTGCGGTAAATTCTTCGACTTTTAACCCTCGATATTCGACCCTGAGTAATGTGCCCCTGTGTGTTTAATTGTACGTGCAGTTACAGGGATTTGTGTTGTATATCTGTATATCTGCTAATCCATCAGGAGAAGTATTTTTGACATAGAGAGTTATTAAGGTGTTCCAAGGAAAGTACTGGGCATATTGTTAATATTCCAAAGTGCCTAGAAAGGCACTTTATTGTGTTTTGACTTTATTGTGTGTGTGTGTGTGTGTGTGTGTGGCCATGTGACTTGATCATACATTGCCAACATCCAACTACGTCAGATGAATAATAAGGATAATGATTGATTCTTAATTCAGACGGATAATATCTTCATAATTAGAATGCAAGTCATTTGACATTTACAATAAGTAAGTAAAGATTATGACTTACATTTATCATCTGCATTAATGAATTTAGCTTCAGTCCAAAGTTGGCAAGCACTGTCAACAAAAAAAAAAAAGCCATTCATTCAACAGCGCTATTAACCTTTGTGACACAGTATCGTAATAATTAACAACAGATAAATCTGACATCTCTTCAGAGGGGATTGTTCCTTGTGGACAAGAAGAAATCTTAAGACAATAGCACAAATGACATTTTGTCAGTGTGATTTTTCTTAGGGAAAAGGTGCATCAAAACGCAAAGAATTGCCACTAAATGTCTCCCATTATAGGGATATTGACATATTCTGACTTATTGTCATACCAGGCACGTCACTTTAAAAAAGAAAAAAAATAATAATTTCCCCCCCCCCGGTAGAACAGATACCTGAACTTGCAGCCAGCAAAAGTAGAAGATGTTTTAGGGAAGGAGGAAACATTGTAAGTCTGTCATTCTCAATACCTGATATTTATCGAGTCCCAGTGTATCTATAGAATTTATAGGAAAGGGGATTGTGAGGCTCGTGACCCAAAAAGGCCGACTTCTGACCCAAAGAGATAATTAACCAGTTACATTAAAACAAGAACATTTTGTAAAACATGAATATAGGAAATAAAATATGGAACATATATTTAAAAGTTATTACAACTAACTATATTATATAGTAAATAAGTTGAAGAATAAAAATCCCATTCTAAATCAAATAACATATATCTGTGTAGAATGCACTGATCTTAAAAAAAATAAAAATAAAATAGTATTATGCTTCAAAAATAGGCTTAGATTAAATCTATTTTATGATTTTTTTTTAATTTTTAAGATTTTTAAAAAAGATATTATTTTTTTTGTTAATTTGTTCATTTACCCTGAAAGAAAACAAATACTGGGACCTTTATACTGGAATTTGGTTTGCAGAATTATAGTGGTAGGGGTATGCAGAATAACTGTGCCTAATTGAGCAAATAAATTATTGTGGTCTTTTATTTTAGGGCAATGTATGTTTATCATCTTATGGCCTTCAGTCTATACCTACAACACCATCACATAGTTAGATAAGTCCCATAATTTGACAGTCATAATATTCACATCTTTAACGTAAGACAGTTAAAAGTAAAGACAACTGAAGGACATTTTTGTTTTTTACATTTTTTTTCTAAAAAATCCAAAATGTCAAGCAATACCAGACTAGTCAATCTGCAGAAATAACAGATGACAAAGTGATTTAAAGGGGTGGTTCACCTTCAAGTAATTTTTTCAGTATGTTATACGTTATATATGTTGGCCAATTCTAAGCAACATTTCATTTGGTCTTCATTATTTATTTTTTATAGTGTTTTATATTATTTGCCTTCTTCCTCTCACTCTTTCCATCTTAAAAATAATCTATAAGACGACACATTTATTGTTATTGTTACTTTGTTTTGCTTGTTTTTCTATTCAGGCCCTTTCCTATTTCTATTCCAGTCTCTTTTTCAAATCAATGCATGGTTGCTATTATAATTCAGACCCTAGCAACCAGATGACTGATATTGCAAACCGGGGAGCTGCTGATTAATAACCTAACCTAAATAACGCAAAAACCAGAAATAATAAAAAATGAAAACCAATTGCAAATTGTCTGAGAATATCACTCTCTATATAACACTCAAAGATAAAGAACCCCTTTAAAGGAGAAGGAAAGGCTAAAATTAAGTAAGCTTTATCAGAAAGGTCTATATAAATACACCAGAAAACCCTAAAAGTAATGCTGATCTGAGCCCTCTGTCAAAAGAAACACAGCATTTCTTTCCTTCTACTGTGTACACATGGACTTCTGTATCAGACTTCCTGTTTTCAGCATAAACCTCCAGGGCAGGGCTTGAGCATGCTCAGTTTGCTCCTCTCCCCCTCCCTCCTCTCCGCTGTAATCTGAGCCCAGAGCTATGAATGAGCAGGGAAACTCAGGCAGGAAGTGATGTCACACCAAGTGAATATGGCAGCTGCTATCCTAAATAAACAGAGGGAGCTTCTAGAGCTGTTTATTCAGGTATGGTAAAGTATTCCACCGAATAATTAGTGTTATAACTGGCACTATTGTGGCTAATCTATTAACAATAAACTGCTTTGGTACCTTTCCTTCTCCTTTAAAGCCTAAAAACATGGAAGTAGAACTATCATCATGGAGTCTAGCACTGATATGGTAACTGTATGGAAAACCATTGTACTTCGTTTTTCCTTATTATGTTGTACACTATATGAATTGATTCCAAATGCACGAAGAGGAACTTAAAGAACATTTTAGCAACAGGCCAGACCCTAAGGCATTGAAAAATATCAGTATTCACTCCAGTTTTACCACTTAGCACTTGGCATGATTGCTAAATATTATTATCAATAGCTGTTCATTTTTAATTCTGCTTGGCTACGAATGACACATTTATAGGTTATCTGATTTTTGCAGAACTATCTGTAGGTCCTGTAATAAATTTAGTATCAGCATACTTACTCAAATCGAGCCTGGCCCCCGAAGTTCCCCCTGGGCCTGACTTACACCATTCAGATTCACCCAGAATATTGGTATAGAATGGTATCTGTGTAAACATTCTGCAATCCTAATAACAGATTGATAACCTTGAACTTCTTCTACAACACAGCAGTTCTGTATTAGTGTCCTGCTCTATAATCTTTCTTCTTGATAACAAGAATATGATATCTAATATATGACTTAAATCTAAAACCTTGTTATCTACATTGTAGAGAAAAAAATGGCTTTGTTCAATAACCAATATGTCAATGCTGACCAAATTGCTCAGTCTGATGTAAGTTCCAATCAGCACATGATCATCTTCCAACTAACACTGGAGAGAACTTCAAGAGTGTGTATATTTATTTAAACAGGTTACACCAACTATAAACTTGCTAGGGCAAAATAACTATGCCCTGTATGTACCCACAAGTCATTTAGGAACTTTATTTTCACAAAGGTCCACTGTAACATTTATTGGAACTAGTCTTCTCGACATGAGGGATGAAGATATATTCGAGGTTCCGAATATCTGAACCTTGAATAATTCGTAGTTTTCGAAGCAAAAAAAAAAAATGAATTTTTCGAGATTTATTAAAGTCTGATGGTCTAAAAACTCCGAATCTGAAACCCCGGCATCTAAAAGCTGTTGAGGTCCTGTATAAGTCAATGGGGAAGGTCCCAGTGTCTGTACTGATGTCCATACCAATATCCAATGATTTCAGGGTTCCTGTGCAAAAAACTCTGAAAACGCCTCACAATGCTGAGTTTTTGGGGAAAGCTCCGAAGTTTGCCCGACCTTATTTTTTTGGGGGTTTTTTTTCTTCATAAATAAGGTCCATTTGGGAATTCAGAGTTGCTTGAATTCCTAACTTAGAAATAGTGATATAAATTCGGGCCTTGATAAATCACCCCCATAATCTTCTGAGATATTTATTTTCTATTAAACTATGGAGGCTAGTTCTCACCTGATCATGGTACATACATTACCTTGCCTGGTAATGTTGATCAGTAGCATCCATGATGCAATGGCCTGGTCATTCATGTGATATTTTCTGGTTACATATAAGAAATTGGTTTAGAGAATATCTTTGCTATCCTCATGCTATTGCGGCATGGTATTGTTTGATTTACATTTCTATTGGGTTGGCTTTCCTTATAATTAGACACTTATAGCAGTTCCAGTTTTTTTTTTGTAATGTGATGACACCAACCTGATTGCAAGGACTATTCCATGACATTGAAGAGTGTTATTCTGCAGCTGGCTTACAGCACTGTAGGTAGGTAACCGTGTTCTGTAACTTGCAAGCGGCCCTGCTGTTTGTTCCTGGCAATTAAATTCACTGGTGCCTTTATTCTATTCAAAGCAGGGTCTTTATGCTCTAAATCCAGCTCTTCTAATACTCCCCACTAGTGCTTTGCAAAAAAAGAGTCAGGCTGACAGATTATCGCAAGGCAGTTAAGCATGTAATTGCTCAAATAAGTTAAAATCCCTTCAAATATCAGTCTTTGTACCTCATCACACCACTTCACGGACTCAAATATTTGACAATTGCTAAAGATAAAACTAAAAGGATCTTCATTAGGTACCAACCACCGTGACAAGCGTCTTTTTAAGCTCAAGGCTGGCAAAGTTTGGAACTTATTATCTACTTAAAAACTGTAGGAAATCAGGAAAATGCATCTGCAGTTTAAAAGAGAGAAAAGTGGAAGCTCAGGGGTACAATATAAAATAATGTGATGCATGCTAGCCCTGAAATTAATTGTATGGTTGGCTCTCAAAATGCTTTGTTTACAACCAATTGAGTACTGAAAAAGCTTTTGCAAGGAATTTGTTCACAATTATCGTACTGCTTCCCCGGTATTTATGCCAACAGGAAAGTTTACATTGTAATAAAAGTAATGTGTGGTCTGCTCTTAACCATGTACAGTATTGCAAAAGGTTTACTTCTGTGCAAAACCTCCAGCAGGAAACACATGGGAAACATATTGCCTAGTATAAATACATCAAACTCAACATATGTGCGGGTCAATGGTGCAAGAACCAGCAGCCAGAACTTTCAGTTGACTATGCTTCCTTTCCGTAGCAATGTAAACATTAGAAATACTGCAAATCACTAGAGTTACTATGTCACAATCAGCTGATGTTACATCATTGGTGTAATTGCTCCTCTAGATGCTTGCTGAGCAGGTACCTCTTCTGCCTACCTAAAAACTGGACCTGGCACTAGGCTTGGCGGTGAATGCTGTTACCGCAAATGCACATGCGACGGGGCTGGGGGGGGGCAAGCTTGCTGGGTGGAATACATTTTTTTTGGAGTTATTAATTCCATTTTTCTGGAGTTAATAAAGTCAAATGTACACCCCCAAGTTAATTGATTTTCAGACCAACTGGTACCCCTGCCTCATTTATGCTTTCAGTTCAAGGGTTGCACTTAATAGTTTTTTAAATAAATCAATAAAGATATCTGGGTGAAAATTCATCTCAGATAACTACAGTACTGTATGTATCTGGGTGGATTCACCCAGTCTCCCCTCCCATTCTTTGATCCTGAGAAACTTAAAAAAAATTGAAGAACACTGGCCCTGCTTTTTTGTGTAAAGTCTTGCCCCCCAATCCCACAGACAACATAGTGTATCTTCTCACTGAAGCCTATTTAACTCATCCTACAATTAAAAACAATACAAGAAAATCCCAGGCAAGCTCATTTTCTCAATGTCTTTCTTGTTTCATGGATGGTCTCATAATTTCCCTTTTAATTGTTGAACCTCATTAACAGACTCTTGAGCATTTATTGTGATCACTTACTCATTGTCTGGCATTTGTCTTTCCAAAAAGCAGCCTCTTTGTCTAACACTACATAATGTTGTGGTCAGTATAAGTAAAATTGATGAAAGGGGAAAAGGTTAATTATAATAACATCATTAATGTTTTCTTTAACCACGTGCACAGATATATAGCTCAGAAACTTCAGAGGGATAACCATATGATGCATTATGCTAATGTTAATGCTAGTAACATGTATTAATAAAGCAACAACATATCCCTCAGCTGTGTATAGGTAGTAATTCCAGCACAAAATAATATTTAACAAAACGGTTTACCTACAATGACTCAAAAAATTCTTCATATACAGCCACCAAACCAATTAGCCATTAGAAGCCATGGGATCCGACCGGAGAAGTTACGCAGTAAAATCAAGGATATCCAACTAGTTATTCCTTGGTTATCATTGAACTACAACCCCATAACCCACATCATGTTGTATTCTGTTATATGAAAGCTACCAAATATTTGCAGCAATAAAGTTGAGTTCTACATGGTTCTACACTGGAGCCTATCCTATACAACGCATCAGTTAAAAACTAGTCACTAATTTTTCAACGAGTTGAGTGTGTTTCAAGGAAGCAGCTGAACATAACTGTATTTCTTGGCTGACCACTAGGTTTTTTTAAATAAAAATCCAGTGTGAGGGTCTCTTGTATAATCATTGAGAAGTTCTGCTGGTTCCCTTTGGCCTATGTAATTTTTATGTAGAAGAAAAATTTAGATTCTTGGTGTCTTGGACCTAGGCACACACTGTACCTCTGTTTCACCTTATGACTGTAAAGAATTCTGATCCATGTGGTCTGTTGCTTTGTTATTTACTAGTCCATAAGGGCAAAAAGGCATGGGAAGGGGAAGGAATACCCATTTAACAAAATATGAGGTTGTGCTACTGTTGTTAGCAGATATTTAGTCACAGTGATCTACTATCATTGGTTTTACTACAATGTACTTGGGTATTACCTTATAGCAGTGGTCCCCAACCCTTTAGATGTTTCTACCAGTGACCACAAAGCAGGGGCTTATTTTTGAATTCCAGGTTTGGAGGCAAGTTTAGTTGTGTAAAAACTAGGTGTACTGCCACACAGAGCCTTCTGTAGGCTGCTAGTCCACACAAGGGCCTTCAAATAGCAAATCATAGCCCTTTGGCAACCCAGTAACTTTTGTCATGCTTGTGTTGATCCCCAACTCTTTTTATATTTGAATGTGGCCCAGGGCTAAAAAAAGGTTGGGGACCCCTAATAGGAAAGAAATAAACCCCTCTCTTAATTAAACTTTTCTATTCAGAGCAAAAAATATATATAAAAACAATTAAAGCAGCTTGACAAACAAGCTAATTTTTGCTTAATTTGGCCACCCGCATTCTGGGCCACATTGGAATGATCTCATTGTTTGGCTAACTTTAGGTCAGATGTGGGCAGGCCTCTAGGAGGGTCCCATACATGCAGTGAAACATTAGTTGCACTTTTTTTTTTTACAGTTTTTTTACGTCCTGCCGTTATATAATGCATTTCCCTGATTTAAAATTTTTCTGTATTTTATGCCTTTTTTTCTGGTCCCTTGAAAAACATAAAATAGGGGTGCTGCTGTATTCTATGATGTTGTGCTATTTTAGTGATTGCTCCAATACTTAAGCCTTGGATCTGTATTGTACAACATATAAAATATATAGGAGCACATTTACTTACGTCTGTATTTTTACTTCGGCAATCTTCACCATACTTTGAGCAAATATGTCAGACTTTATTTTATTATCAAAATACGTATTTTCATTTTAGCCAAAAGACATCAGACCCCATGACAGACGTCATGGGGACGAAGATTTCCTAGCAAGTTTCCTCTCGCGTTACTTTCTTCCTAGCAAAATGTTGCTAATTTACTGACGCTTATATCAATTTAAATGCAATGGGTATATAAGGGTCATATGTATTTATTTATTTATTGGTGAAGTTGGTATAATTGCTGGAAGTGGCCACATTTTATTAAACATGTCCAAGGAAGCTAAAGCAAGACAATAGAAGAAGATGCTCTATCGTCCTATCCATACCTCCCAATTGTCCCATTTTCTGTGGGACAATCCTAACTTTGACAGCTCAGCCCATAGTCCTGTGTTTTTTTTACTGAAATGTCCTGAGTTTCTCTTAGATCTCCTGCAAAAAGTTTCTAAAATGTAATTAAATTAAGAGGCTTTTTGGCAGAGAGCCCAGAACACTAAGCAGCTACACTTATAAAGATACATAGACGTATACTAGATACATTTGTAACTAACTAATGTAAGATAAGCAAAGATACAATTGTAACTAATAAGATAATCAAGTCTCTGCCGGGCGACTAACCTCCCCAAATCTGACCGCGTGTCTCTGCCCAAAGGGGAATTTCAGCTTTATTAGAAAAACTGTTAAAACAAAACAAAAACACTTAAAACATGGCCCTAAAATGCCCAGAAATGTGTACTTTCATAACCTGACACATTTTGTAAAATGCACATGGTAATTGGGGGCTGTGGCCATAAGAGAGACTCATGTTTTTGTCCATTTTTATATTTTTCAAATGTTAGGAAGTATGCCCTAGGCCCTGAGCACACCCTAAAACAAATGTGGTATGAGCTTGAAATGCTAAAAAAAGTGTATATAAGATATTTTTAACAGTAAACATAATCCCACTTTAAATATAAAAAAAAGCCAGTGTTTTGACCCCTTTTTAACTTTTTTGGAATACAGGATGTGATGTCACTGACATAGTAATTTTGAGTATGTAGTTTCATCTTATTAATTTGCCAGTCACAACCTGGCAAAATAGACTTTAGCAAAAAACATAAAAAAGAGAATCTTTCACATTTTGATAAATAAGCAGATTAACAATCATTCTCCTAAAATTTGCTAATTTTTGCTAATAAAGTGTTACTCTTCTATTAGTAAATTGGCTAAGTCGCTGCAAATTTTTGCCAGAAAACCACAATTTTCTCTTTAGTAAATCTGCCCTATAGAGTGTATTTATAGTGTGAGTTTAGAACAGCATAGGAGTGAGTATACATAACGGAGAGTAGAGACCTTGAAAACCTCTAAAAAAATTTAGTTTTTCAGACAAGACTAGGGAAAAAAAATAAAAAAGCCTCCAAAATCCAAATTTAGTAAAAATTGTCCAACAGGTTCAGAGCAACTCCCATTGGGCCTTGACAGTTTTTTTCACTTAATAAAGAAATTTAAAAAAACAAACACTTTTTTAAAGATTTGTGAGAAAAATTTTAATTAGATATTAGTAAATAAGACCCTTAGTGTCATTTATTATATAATCCCGTTAGTCTTTAAAATGATTTGTTAATGTAAATGGAAAACTAGATCCCCAAAATGAATACTAAATCAACCGTTAGTTTTATATCAAATTGTGTCATATTACGGAATCTTACCAAACAGGTATATATTAAAGTAAATATTGCCCCTTTTACTCTTTACTCTTTACTCTTTTATCTCTTGCCTTGAAACACCATTTTGTGATGATCTGTGTGCTGCCTCAGAGATCACCTGACCAGAAATTCTGCAGCTCTAACTGTAACAGGAAGAAGTGTGGAAGCAAAAGACAAAATTCATATGCATGCCTCATAACAATTTAATGAACAGTACTTTTTGTGCACTTTTTTTCCCCCACAATTCACTTTGAAAATGGTTCTCTGTTTTAACTGATTGATTACAAGATTGGAAGGGTTATTGGCAAAAGTCAAAGCTGTGGTTTGAACTTCCACTGGATTGATACAGCCATTATAGACACCCAACTGAATGGCAACCACGATAACAATAAAATATGTTGTTTAATTTCATCAAACAAAGCGTAGGCTAACTGGTTCTGGCCCTAAGCATATCAGGCCATTCTAGGGAGAAGTGAAACATGTAGTGCAACGCATTTTTAAATAAACACTGAGGGGTCCGTTTACTAAAGTGCGTTAAAAATATTCGCACAATATATAGACAGAATTTTCACCAAATATTTTATCGCCAGTTTACTAACCTGCGGTAAATATAAATTTGAGAATTTTCTTGCGCAAGAATAATTGTTCGCCAGTTATCGCATTCGCTGAAAATAACGCTACGTACACATTAACGCATGGTTTACTAAACAGCGAAATGTGCAAGACAAAATTAACGCCAGAATATTCGCAAACTTTTACCGCCACCTATGTAGTGGCGTAAAAGTATTTTTTTTTTTTACCAGAAAATTTTCAAGGGGCAGGAAATATCCCATAATACTGTTTTTTTTACCCATCATTCTTTGCTGACAGGAGAGAGATCTGTAGCTATTGCTGACAGGATGTTTTGGCTTGTGCTTCTATCTGTTGCAACAGCAGCAGTTTCAGCTCAGAGGTGTATTATTGGCAGTGGCATCACAGTCCAAGGATTCGTCAGCCTCTACACTTTTTTGGTTTCATTGTGATTGGCTACATTAAACTGTGCATTTCTATGAAGCAAAGAGATTGACTGGTATCATTTCTTGTTCCTATGATTCTATTGGCAGAAGGGTTTATATGATGCAGACATGTTTGATTGGTGTTACTGGTGATGTTGTTGGATGGTATAATCATCAGTCAATAAAGTTTATGAGTTTTGAAGATGCATTTCTGGCCATAAATGTCACAGTAAAAATTGCCATAATAACCGCCATAAAACAAAACTATTTTATAGCATAAATATTCACAAAAACTTAATTTTTCGCCAGAAAATTCGCAAGTCGCTAAAATTACTGCTAACGTAAGCTGGTTCCTTAACGTAGTTACCGCAAGTGATCGCAATGACTTCTGAGCGCATCGCTGTTTAGTAAACTTAGTCGCTGCGAATATTCTGGCATAAAAATATTCTCAGCGATAACATGCGGAAACTTAAAGTCAAATTAACCGCACTTTAGTAAACGGACCCCTGAAGCTTTATTTGCATGCTCTCCATTGGATTTTATTTAACCACACTTCAAATTGTTTAGTCGACTTGGCGAACCCCACCACTGTTGGATGGA
Organism: Xenopus petersii; assembly: GCA_038501925.1. Lineage (NCBI taxonomy): Eukaryota > Metazoa > Chordata > Amphibia > Anura > Pipidae > Xenopus > Xenopus petersii. Next base: position 96,582,437 of record CM076677.1, read on the forward strand.
GCATTTGACACTATTTAACTTCAGTGGCATTTAACTACAGATGAACATTCTTACAGGAAAATATGCTTATGTAACTCACCGTGTCGCACAAGCCTGTGCTGCAGGGTTGCCACCTTTTAGCAGGAAGGAGACCGGGCAGGTAGAGGGGCTATGGTGTGAAGGGGGCGGGCTGTGATGCAGCAATCAGTGACTGGCAGATCACCGTGCCAATCATAGGAAATCCTGCACGGTTTTCCTAATTTGGAAAACTGGGCAGGAAGTTTTGACCCAGGCAGCCCTTCAAATTACTGGGCTGGCCAGGTCAAAACCAGAAACCCTACTGTGCTGCCTCTGGATCCTCACACTCACATAGCATAAAGACACAGCTGCTGACAAAAAGGACTTAATCGGATATCCTCTGGGTTTTTTAACTTTTCATTAAGGGGGAGTGCACTTTTTCATACAGCAGCCATCTTGGGATGTACCATGTGCTCTGCAGGGGCCTCGCTATAAACTTCAGCTAGTCTGCAGTGCAAACTCAGTAAAGTTGCTGCACAACACACAGTAACTACAGCAGAGCACATACAACATATTGCAGATGAGATATTAACTTTTAGAACAGAATATAATACTTTTTTCATTAACAGAACACTGACAGAGCTCTTTCTCCCATAGATCTTAATGCACTGGGAGGGACCAGACCATTTGGCTGTATTCAATAGGGGATGAAGGGCCCATTACAGAGATATATCCCCCAGGGAAACCTTTGGGCTGTACCAACACGCCTACCCGGATTTGCAATGAAAACTTGTTAATGTTACTGTTCATTAGGACCAAGACTAGTGATGGGCGAATTTATTCGGCAGGCGCGAATTCGCGGCGAATTTGCGCGATTCGCCGCTGCGAAAATTACGAAAAAATGGACGCCAGCGTCAAAAACGGACGCCAGCGTCAAAAAAACGGGCGCCGGCGTCAAAAACGAGACACCGGCGCCGTTTCGCGAATTTTTCACAGTTTTGCGAAATTCGCAAATTTTTCGGCGAAACGGCGCAAATTCGCCCATCACTAACCAAGACAGGTTCAAAGTGATTTCTGACAGATGTTTGATGTAATAGATTAATTCAGTGGAAAACAAATACCAGACTAAGGGGCCGATTCACGAAATTCGAGTGAAGGGTTCGAATAAAAAAAATTCAAATTTCGAAGATATTTTTGGGTACTTCGACCATCGAATTGGTTATGTAAACGATTCGAACAATTAGAATTAAAAATCGTTCGACTATTCGACCATTCGATAATCGAAGTACCGGCTCTTTAAAAAAAAATTCGATCCCCTAGTTCGGCAGCTAAAAGCTACCGAACTCAATGTTAGCCTATGGGGAAGGTCCCCATAGGCTTGCTAAAGTTTTTTTCATCGAAGGATATTCATTCGATCATTTTATTAAAATCCTTCGAATCGTTAGATTCGAAGGATTTAATCGTTCGATAGAATGAAAAATCCTTCGATCGATCGATCGAATTTTTAGCGCTAAATCCTTCGAATTCGATATTCGAATTCGAAGGATTTAAATTCCCAGTCGAATATCGAGGGTTAATTAACCCTCGATATTCGACCCTTCGTGAATCGGCCCCCAAGTCTGGTATTTGTTGTCCACTGAATTGATCACTTTGAACCTGTTTTGGTCCTCATGAACAGTTACATTAACAAGTTTTCATTGCAAATCCTGGTAGGTGTGTTGGGACAGCCCAAAGGTTTTCCAAGCTTTAACCTTTAGCAAACCAGAAATTGTTGGTGAAGATTCATATGTATAAATTCACTGTGTTATATTTATTAGGTAACAGGTTCCCATGATGTACAGTATGTAGGGTTGAAACACTGGCCAATGTTAATTTTGATGAAATAAAAAAAATAAATTTTGGCTTAATACCAAACTTCAGATAAAGAACATGGTTACATTGCGACTCCTCTCTTCAGTCGGGCTCTCACAGAAATATTTTAGCAAAGCTGAACTGTATATGTAAACATAATCAGTTGCACAAATAGCCTGGATGCCAGTGATTCTTAACCTGGAACCAATTTATTGATTGGAAAGGGCCTTTATACACCATCACATCATACAACGGGCTCACATTGGGTATTAGTTCACCAAAGATATCTATACAAGAATTCTCACAGTGGGCTCCTAGGAAATTCACTCTCTTTCCATAATTAGTGATGGGCGAATTTATTCGCCAGGTGCAAATATGCGGTGAATTCCCGCGATTTGCCACTGGCGAATAAATTTGCGAAAACCACCGCAAAAATTTGCCGGCGTCAAAAAAAAAAATCCGTTTCGCAAATTTTTTTGCCGTTTCGCGAATTTCGCGGGAAATTTGCAAATTTTCCAGCGAAGCGAAATGCCCCTAATTCGCCCATCACTATGCTTAAGCCGTGGCATAACTAAAATGCAGAGTGTCCGCATATACTGTATATTCACAATTTGCGATTTTTGCCATATTTAAGAAGCTCTTATGGACATCACAGTTCATAAGTAAATTCTCAATTCTGTTTAATCACACTTTCCAGCTTTATAAATATAACCATACAGGACAAATATATATTCACTGTGCGAACCGATCTGCCTTGCATGATGTTTATAAATGAGCCCCACTGACTATTAGGGGGTTATTTATCAAAGTCTGATTTTATCTCAACATTTTCTGCTACAAACTCTGATCAAGTCCGCTCAGGTTTCTTATGCTTACATACTATTACATTTTCCTGAAAATTTGCTTTGCAGGAAAAAAAAATCAGATTTTGACGATTATTTCGGATTTTTCACCCGAAAACTCCGATTTCTTATGCTTTTTTGACTGAAAACTTCAGGGTATTGCACAAAACCCAGCGCACATCAAAAAAATATTGGGATTCTCCCAGTGACTTATATGCAATTTCGACAAGTCTGAGATGTCGGATTTTCTGATTTGGACTTTTCCAGCCTCGAGGTTTAGTAAATTCTGAAAAATGTGTGATTTTTTTAAAAGTCCGATTTTAGAAAAAAAATCTTTACTGAGGTCTCCTATTTCAGGGTCTCCAGCATCATTCATCACCTTCCCGGAGTGCAAAGAGATAAAACCATGTTCTCCGTCCCCTAATCACAACATTTTCTACATATAGTTTATTCTTTAATTGGGAATGCCCTGTTATTATTTGTCTGGTACTATTCACCATGGGGACTTACAGGTAGTTCCCTATAGTGAACATCTCAAAAATGTAATATTTGTATACTCACCATTTATGGTGTGCTTGTCTTATTATGCATTACAATAGACCAGGGAGGTACCCCATGTTTCTTGTGCCTATAGATACCTTAGCGCTCCCCTTATAAAACCTCCTAAACTTTGAAAACAGTGCAGTTCTAGTCCTACGTTGTGCATTATTACGATTTAAAACCAAGTTCTGCGATTGGAAGTTTATTTGAACATGTGTCATTACTGGGCAAGATATCAAATGGTCTAATGTTGTGAAAATCCTTTGGTAAAGGGTAAAGTGACTTGTCTTGGACATTTCTCAAAAAACAAACTAATGACAATCTAATGAGGTAAAAAAAATAGCTTGCGTGTTTATCTTCATGTGTATACACTAGGCAGAGATCAATAGCAAGAAATGTAGATGATTCAATACAGAGATGTAAATCACATTATAGAAAGACTTGATGATTTCCATTTATATTAGTCCTTAGTGCTCTGCTGACTGATAAGCACGGACATGTGGTTGTTTAAATAAATTACTGTTACACATGTACATAAACAGTTCAGTAAAGAATTTCACAGCCTTGCTTGAATCCTCGGCTCGGCTGCTTGATACCCTTGAGGGAACTTTTGAACGTTATTTCAATGACAGACAAGGTTTGTTTGTCGTTTGTGGCTCAATATTAATAAGTAACTTGTAATGACTTTTTCCAGTATTATTTTTCTATAAGCAAGAATTCAAAATAACTGAAATTGGGATCTGCTTGTTGGAAAATACTCAATAAACCTTATCTAATGGGTTCATACTGTATATAAAAACCACATGAATTAGAGAACTCTGCTCAAAACAGTGTGTTTGCAGGTGTTGCCAAACAGACTTGCTGCTTGGAATTGAGTTGTTTGCTTAGAGGTTAAGAGTTCTGAAAGTGATAGAAGATCCTGGACAAATCACCTTATCTCATTGTACCTATGTACTGAGGATATTCCAAGGCGGTTGCCATGACTGCTGTAAAGTACTGTACTTTGAGGCCTTGGTAGCAAACCCTTCATAAATAACATATTACTTAACAGTTTACATGTGTCACGGAACAGTGCAAAAAGCATAAAAAGGGCCAGCTACCTGGTAACAACCACCCAGACAACATGGAGAAACTTAGAAAAATATCATTACCTGTAAAAATGACGGCAATCTACCCCAAATCCGGAGCGGACTTCAACAAGAGTGGCAAATAAGCAAAAATACTGCACATGGCAATGCAGAAACGGAACCGATCGACAACACTGGAACTGTTACCATAGTCTGATCTCAATAGACAATGTCAAAAAAGAATCCAAACCTGACAACATTAACTTCAAGTGAACTTTATCCCTCTGAAAGTTGATCTCTTTGATGCTAATACCTACCCCTGACCATGGCTTCACAATATGATTACCTTAAAGTTACAACAAATATAACTGAAAAAAGGATAAAAGCAAGCATATGGATCAAGAAGCCACCCCACACTATATTATAAACAGTATTGCTGTAAATAAGTTTAAATTTGTAAAAGTTGTGATACTGATGTCTTTAACTTTTTCTACCTTACTTTTCACACTGTTTTACTTTCCACCCCCCCCCCACACACACACTTCTAAACACAACTACAACTTGGGCTGCGCTGAGACCACATAAAGAAGAAACCAAGAGAACAGCGAATACTAACCACACTGCATTACAGAGGACAACCTGCATCAAACTACAAAGAGTGAGTACCATGCAAAAACATCATACCCACACCATAACAAAATGGCAGTCTCAATAACAACTTTAAACGTAAACTGGCTAAACAGTCCCAATAAAAGATCACAACTAATAATGTGGGCCAAACAAGCATAAATAACCAAATTGTGCCTACAGGAAACACATTTCAGGGCAGCCCACTAAACTTGACTGTAAAGAGTACCCTTTACAATTATACGCGAGCAGTCCCATAAAGAAAAAAGGAGTAATGATTTGGTTTCACTCCACAATCACTCCACAACTAATCAAACATCAAGCTGACCCACAAGGCAGATATATCATTGCCATAATAGAGATGCAAGACCAAATTTATACGATAGCATCAGCAAATGCTCCAACAGCAAAACAATCCTTCTTTTATGGCACCTTCTTCAGAGCACTGGACAAAGTAAAGCAAGGAAGAGTGACAATAGGAGGAGACTTTAATATACCACTGTCACAACATTTGGACACTAAATCGGAGAGGAACCAAAAACACAGAGAAACACTCACCCATGCACGAAACTTAAAGAACCATTTAAAATGCTATAACCTCTTCCACTCATGGAAAACACATCACCCAACAGACACAGACCTCACACACTATTCACATGCAAAATACTCCATAATCGACTATATCTTCACGGACAAAAACAATAGAACAAGCTAAAATTGGACTGATAACATGGACAGATCATGCACCTGTAACCATTATAAGCTACCTAAATAAAACAACCCCGACAACTACCCACTGCCCTCGAAGTAAAATATCGAAGTCGAAGGATTTACCGCAAATACTTTGATCGATCAAAGTAAAAATTGTTCGATCAAACGATTAAATCCTTCTAATCAAACGATTCAAAGGATTTTAATCCATCGATCAAACGATTTTTCTTCGTTCAGAAATAGCTTAGAAAACTTATGGGGAAGGTCCACATAGGCTAACATTGTAGCTCGATAGGTTTCAAGTGGCGAAGTAGGTAGTTGACTTTTTTTTTAAAGAGACAGTATTCGACTATCGAATGGTCGAATAGTCGAACGATTTTACTTTGAATCGTTGAATCGAAGTTGAAGTTGTAGTCAAAGGTCGAAGTAGCCTATTCGATGGTCGAAGTACCCAAAAAAACCTTCGAAATTCAAAGTTTTTTTACTTCGAATCCTTCACTCGAGATTAGTAAATGTGCCCCTAAATGAATCCCTATAACTCAATAAAGAAGTAACCCAGCAATGTAGCCAAACTCTACAGGAGTACTTTACTCTGCAAATAGCTAGGTTCCGGCGACCACAGTATGGTGCACACACAAACCAGTGATTCAAGGAAACCTCATGAAATATGGCACACTAATTAAAAAGCAGAGAGAAAGAACAAGACAAGAACTAACAAAACAACTGCAAGACCTAGGAACCCAAAACAAAACACAACCCAACAGAAAACTGGCCAAAACAATTAGAGAAGTGAGAAACAGACTATATGAGCTAGACCTGATTAAAATTTAATATCATCTCCAGCATCTACGATTCACTCACTACACAAAAGGCAATAAAGCATCAAAACTACTAGCAAATATGCTCAGGCAGAAACAGAAGACCCAAGCTATAGGCCACATACTTAATAAAGACAATGGAAAAATAACACACCTTAAGCAATAGCGGACACATTTGCAGAATACTGTGCAACTCGATACAATTTAAAACAAGATACGAACACCCCACAACCAACACATCAGGACATCAGTACTTTTCTAATGAAAGCAAAACTCCCTCAAATAACACTGACACAGCTGAACCAACTTAATACACCTATCCAACCAAGTGAAAGCCAGAAAGCAATCAACACCACCCCATCGGGAAAAGCACCAGGACTAGACGGCTTAACAACCTCCTACTACAAACTATTTCAAACCATATTAATCCCTCAGCTGACCCAACTATTCAACCACATACACCAACATGCCGGAAGAAATGTTAACAGCAACTATATCAAAATTCCCAAACCAGGTAAATCCCCAAACCAATGTGTAAACTTTCGACCTATTTCACTACTAAATGGGGATACAAAACTGTATGCAAAAGTGCTCAAAAACAGACTAAAAGAGATCCTGCCAAGCATCATACACAAATATCAATCAGGATTTACTATGAGAAGACAAGGAGTAGATAACACCAGAAAAGGTATATCCTGAACTGCTAAACACTAACAACATGAAAAAAATCCAGTTGGCTTCTTCAAAGTAAAGACACAAGCTAGCGCTCTAAAACCTGATGCTTAAACCCTGGGACTCTCATCAAAATAAACTAGTTTTATTGATGCCTCAAAATGGCCAATTTATGCAGCTTTAGAAGCTGTAAGCCACTAATTGCCACATTCCTCCTTTCTTTATGTATGCATACATTTTACACTGAAAATCACTTGTGAAATAAAATGTACAATTTCCCACCATTGAGGCACCCCCAGTTCTATTTTTTTTGCAGAAAATCTAAAACCATTTAAATAACCGAAACAGAAGAACACAAATTGGTTTTTAAATTTTTTTTAAACAACTAAATTTTTACTCTTTACATCCACATCCTCTGTTCCAGGTCTGATAATTGAGTCTGAATTCCCATGTCTGTAATACTCTGTGTATATTCCCCACCTGGCTGTGGACTCAGACAGAGCCAGATAAATACCCAGAAGACGTACAGAGAAACTGCTGTAATTGCTTCAATAATGATTCTCAGACATCAAAGGATGGCAAATAATGGTATTTAACACTGTTTCCATTCTTTGGCTGAAATGTAATTTTAGAGTTATTGTCAGCTACTACAGTGGACTTAAAACAAGTACAACTGTCATATCCCTCTTCTTTAATGAGCTGCCCGCAGGAGGTTTCAGATATTAATGGCAAAGTCCATCTCATTTTCTGATGGCCTGATATTTTTTTCAACCTTAAAGAACCATGACTTGATTAACATTGTTGCCTGCATCCCTCTGGAAAATGTCATTTGGAGAGTTGAAGATTCAATTAATGAGACAAAGATGGCACCTGCTTGAAATGCGCTGTGACTGACAGTAAAAACAACAAAAGGATAAATACATTACTAAAAGAAAGTTGGTGAAAAGTTACAACAAAATGGATACCAGTTCAAATGTATTAGAAATGTAAATTTAGGGAGTAGGGATTTGGATTTTGTCAGTCAACCTTCAGTTAAGGAACTTCAGCCAGAGGTCTGACTGGTGTTACACATAGGTGGGAGGAGGTATAACTCCATTCAGGTATAGATAAGCTGTGTGACTGACCCAGGAAAGTCAGGTAGTCCCCTCTTATAAATAGGAGGGTGACTGGAGAAGGGTGAATAGTGTTTGGAGTGTAAGGCAAGGAAGGCTTCATTGACAAGAAGAACCTGGGAAAGAAGAAAGAACTGACCCCATAACTGTGGACTTATTAGTGGTATGCTGGATTCTACTTGGAAGGCACCCTAGGAGTAAAAGTCAAATTAAAGTGGCTAGAGGAACAGCCAGAGGCTCCACTAAAGAAGCCAGAAGAATTGATATAACCACTGTGTGGCCAATGTAAGACTTTCCTGGTATCTTTGTCTACTCTTAAAATATTAATGTATCCTCTTACACAAAGTAGTCTAGTGAATGATATAGGGTAAAATAGAGGGAATGGAGAGAACTTTAAAAGTGAATATAATATAATAAAATAAATCGAAGCTTTCCCACAAATCACTAGATAATAAACGAAAGGCGACACATTTACACTTATTACATTTTCAATTTTTATTAGCACCTCCACGCTAAGTTAATCCATCAGTGATATCAGTAGTCTTAGAACATTGAAGTATTCTACTAATCTTCAGAAGCAGAATACCACACATATACCTGAAATTCATACTAAATTGGTGTTCATTGGGCTTCTCAAATGTTTACAGTTTTCAATCACATTAAACAGCCAGGTATCCCCAGGACTGTCTCTGTTATTTGAAGAGGATTTAGCATCAGGATGAGTGATTTGGGGGCATTTGGGCAATATGCACTGTGATCTGGAATTTTAGAGAAAAACAGGAAATAATCTGTTGGTGGCTATCTTTGGCGTTGTGATTCCTATAAAGAAAAATGATGAAGATGCTTTAGATTATATGTGTGTTTAGAGTGAATAGAATGTGATGACATTACAACTGACTCTATCCTTATTATAGTGGTGGTATAAAAATACTATTTACTTAAAATATTTTTTAATTGCTTTGCAGTTTCAGCTGAAAATACTGTACCACATATTAGCTAAAAAATTCTGTAGACCAACCTATCCACATAAATACTACCGGTAATATAAAGTTTTTTTTTTGTGATAAACTTGGTTTTAATTCAGCCTTCTTAAGGTTCCTTACAATATATAAGAAGGCAAAAGCTAGTAATCTTCATTCTGTCACATACAGGTCAATTTCACTGGTTAGCGTGTGCACTAATCACTTTCTACATAAATCTGCATGCTCATCTGATTGCTGATGAGGTGACAAGGTTATTGGACATACAAGCACTTATTAAAAGCATACATGGAAGTGAAATAGGGTTCAGCGGGGTCTGAAGACATTGTCAATCAGTTAATGAAAATTATTGAGCTGGGGCACTAAAGAATGAAAATGACAGAGGAAACACCTTACAGGGAAAATGACAGATATGTCTATAGTCGGATGCGTGTGTCACTCGTACATTGGTTCTTCTTATAGAGAGAATGTGGAATTGTTGCTTACATGCATCACAGTGAGATAAAGCAGGCAGGACACCATTAGAGTGAAGAAACTGGACATACAAATATATATATCTATAATAGTCTAGGTTCAGAAAGAAAATCATTATAGAAAATAATTTGAATAATATCATACAAACATAATACAATGTATAATTGTACTATGTTTGTACTACAATTATACATTGTACAATGTATAATTGGGCTACTTTAATAATTCGGCAAGCAAAACAAAATTGCGCTGGCATAGGCTAATTTGCATACGTCAGGAAGTTAAATTTCAATGGACGTATATGTTGCAGCAAATACATTACACTACACAAGCACAGGGAACCGTAATAAAATAAAATAAAGTTGTTATAATCCCTACACATGTGCCCAGTGTATAGTTTATTTGCCATATATAAGTAAATGTAGGGGGGAAGCCAGGTACCCTAAAAAAAAATTACGATCTTTTGCAGCCTATCACGCTGAAAAACTGAAAAGTTGGCAGCGTTTTTTGGGACTTGTGGTGCAAGAGGTAACGTTCATTAAAATCTGCTTCTTAGTGAATTTGCGTAGTTACTAGTGATGGGCGAATTTATTCGCCAGGCGCGAATTAGCCTGAAAAAATTCGCCGACGTAAAAAAAAATTTTTGCCCGGTGTCAGAAAAAAATGGACGCCGGCGTCAAAAACGGCCGCCGGCATCCAAAAAATGCCCATTTCACAAATTTTTCGTGGGAAATTCGCCCATCACTAGTAGTTACGTCCATTCGCCATAGCGAAAAATCACCTGGCGTTAGAGTGCGAAGTAGTGCTACAGTCTATCTCCTTTGCTAGCGAATTTACACCAGCGCCTGTTAGTAAATCGTCAAAGTCCCGAAATGACGTCACGCTAGGGAATTTTCTCCAGAAGAACAAAAAGGGGACAGCCAACATGTAGATTTCAGTATGCAGAAGCACACAAGGGTCAAATTTATATAACAAATATTCTTTAGATGTGTTCTCAGGCTCACTGAAAAATTACCATCTGTGAAAGGCAAGGGTAAACAAGTTGCTAAATACTTTTGGGAATGATCAAGGCATATATAGCTAAAGCATATCCTCCCAAACAATACTCAAGGTCCTGAAGATATTACTTTGTATAGGGTTAAAATTCATTAAGCCAGTTGGGGTGTCCTACACTGAAGCAGGAAAGTAAAGGCCTAAAACCCCACAATTATTAAAGGAGGAAAGTGTTGTTACACTTGGGGTTGCCAAAAGTTAGGCCCCAAGTGATTGTACTTACTTACCTGACACCCCGGGCTGGTGCTTCTATCAGCAGAAAACTGCACCGGCCATGGGTTCTTCCAGTGAGCACCACAGAGTGATCGTCTTACTGCTTCATTTGTCTTCTCGCGGCTGCGCATGCACAGTAGAACAGAAAGCCAACCAACAAAACGGCGATTTTGTTTTACTGCACATGTGTCTGCCCCAGGAAATTTGAAAAGATAAGAAGACTATTGCTCAGTGGTGCTCGCTAGTTGAACCCCAGGCCGGTGCAAGTTTCAGCTGATAGGAGCACCAGCCCTAGGGTGTCAGGTAAGTAAATAAAACCAGTTGGGAGTGCCTAACTTTTGGCAGCCCTAAGTGTAAAAGGCATTCCTTCTCCTTTAAAAGTAATAAAATTGAGCTGTTTACCCATTTTGTACCCAGATACAGGTCTGATGAAAGGTGAACTAAACCATTATAACCATAATGTGAAGCTTACAATAAAAATAATCCTGAAATGACAAGACCAGAGAGAAGGGTTCAGTCCATGAGAAGGACCTTGTCTACTGGAAAGTTGAACTTTCAGTTCACTCATCCCTGCTACAAAAGATTTCAGAAGTAATTAAGCACCTTTCAGTAACACTATACTGACATTATCAGGACAGCATCAGGATGGGTACTAGTGGCTGTTGCTGTCAATTTTGCAGTAAAGTGGTTAAGCAGTTCTTATAATCCTGGCACTGTCCTTTGTTTTTTACCATGTTGATATTATGGTACAATTAGACCAAGATCTAGAACTCTAATATTACCTAATTTTCCACATTTTGTCTGGAGACAGCAGCAATGGAGAATTTATAGCTCTCTGTTTTGGGGGGAATGACTGTGAAAATTATATAAAAAGAATATGAGGGAGAGCCAACTGGTTTCTGAACAGGACTCTGAGAATACTGAAAAGGGGGGTGACAGCAAAGAATGCTGGGAAACATAGACAAGAAATTGCTACAAAGCATTCAAAATTCTCCAGCTGCTGTGCTTTTAATTTGTTTGGATTCCAATTAAAATGCAAATTAAATTTATAATTAGCATCAGAGAAGCCTCCTTGTCTATGGCAAAAACATTTGGGTTGATTATACAAAGACAGCGTTTTCAGTTACTAGGGGGGTAACAATGCAAAAACAAGAACTCAAGTAACCCAAACATGCTTAAAGCCTGGGCATGACAACTCTTATTAACATGGCAATGTTTGCAGGTGTACAGTATTGCCCTTGCCAGATTCTGTTTAGCTTGATGAATGGGTAACAATGTGAAATTCCAATTCCCTTGACAGATCTCCTTGGCATTGCTTAGCTCACTTTAGTAATATACAATGTTTATATATATAAAATCGAAAGCTTGGCCGATTGCAACTCAAACAATGCAGCAGCATCCTTAGTGCAGTTGTTTTCTATAAAGAATAGAGTAGAGTAGAGGTAAGCTGCAGAGTAGAGGTAAGCAGTATAGTGGCCCTCGCTCATATCTGTAATTGTAAATGTGTAAGGGATATTGCTGGATGCATGGAATACTTTATTTTATCTTATTTGAAGACAATGAAGGTATATAGTGCTTATTTTTCTTTAAAAGGGCAAATTGAAGGAATGTCACAATAGCACCAGGGTCCCATTGATTTACACCCAGTGCATTGGATGCAAATACAGAATTGACACCACCCCCATACTGCGTGCACCCTATTTTCAATTCCATCCTTTTTTTGCTGCATCAAATGCAACTGGGGTGCAACTCAGAGCACACCTGCAATTGCAGTGGAATTATGGGGGGAAACCCTGCATTATGGGTAAAAAAACATTCCAATTTACAATGTGCTTGCATTGTAGCACGTTTATTATGTCCCATGTCCCTATGTTTATTAAAATAGACTTTGTAAACACTGTAGCAACAATATGGTATGTGATATTACCAAATATATAATGTACCTGAATCACATTTTTTACCCAGGTCACATAAATAAAATTTGGTATTCTCTCTGCAATGGAACACTGAATACAATCTACTATCTACACATGGTTATATCCTATTCCTAATGAAGAAGGCTTCCATATCAGCCATCCATGAATGATAATTGATTCACAGCAAACAATACAAATAAAACAAGGTGACACTACATGGCTAACATGGTTTGGGGTCCAATTTGTTAGTTCCCTTACCCGAGCAGGCAGGAAGAGTGAAGTGGAACCTAGACAAGGTCAGGTCTAACTAATGACAAGCTATGCACTTTTGTATATCGCACTAGGAGTGATAGGCTATTTAGCTGAGAGCAGCTGAGGCTCCACCGAGGAGTGTTGAGCGACATTCATATCCTGGATATTAATTGACTAGAAGTAGGGACTAAGCATTAGAATTCATTCTGCTTAGGGTAAATATTGAAAGCTGGGTGTACTCCTCCACAGATGTTGTGTTCTCTCTCCCTCTTACCCAGCCGGGTCTACACTGACTTTTGATGCTGTGACTATATACCTATCCACTTATGTTACATGTTCCTGCTTATCTCTAATTTAACGCCTATGTGGTTTGTGTTCTTAAATAAATCAGGCTAAGTTGCAAGAACCACTGGTGCCCATTTATTGTGTATTGCATACCCTGCCTCCACACCACTGTGAGGGCTCACCCCTGAGAATCAAGGTCTCATCTGGAGCAAATAAGGGTGTAAAGCTACTAGTCAGAGTAACGGTGCTGCTCATTGTACTTTAGCCTTATATTAGCTTGAAGATTGAATAAGATACAGTATATCCTTTTATATCCACAAATAAACAGGCTGAAACAGACCAGGAAATAGGCAATGCTTAGTCTTTAATCGTCCTTTATTGGTGTTTTATCATGACATGTTTCGGGAGCAAATCCCTTTTTCAAGTGATACCCATAAAAAGCATTAGAAACACTTTAAATTAGAAACACTTTAAATAACCTGGTTCCCCTTGAAAAATGGATTAGCTCCCAAAACATGTTGTGATAACACACCAATAAAGGGTGATTGCAGACCAAAGCACTGCCTATTTCCTGGTCTGTTTCAACCAGTGTGGTTTCTATCACACTTTGGATGTTGTGTGTCTGCAGGTTAAACAATCTTTCACTCTGTAACTTATCGTGCCAGATATCCATTTACATCTGTATATCGTTTCCCCTGGTGAGCCAATTCCACAAACTTATAGGTCATGACATGGGCAGGGCCAAATACCTGCCTTTCCCCAAACTAAAATCAGCATAGAATTAGTTAGCACTTACAACTTGAACTCAGCTGGAAATTATCTTGGCCACAGCTTTATTATGTGACTACAACAATAACAATAAATAACCATAAACATTAAACAGGTATATATTAAAGGACCAGTAACATCAAAAATTTTTACAAAAAAGTTTGTTACAATACAACGAAAAAAACCATCAAGACCAATTAAAATTTAAAATAGCAAATCCTTTATTAAGATATAACTCACAGAAACTCCACTTCCTGTCTTCTACAGAAACAGCGAAAGGGCGACCATCCATCCTGTTGTGCTTGATTGCTCTTCACTGACAGTGTGTCGATGTCCTCCAGCTCTTCAGAAGGCCGCAGCGGTGTTATTATGCCTGTCCCCACTGTAAAATAGCAGACCGCCATACAAGGGTAACCCAGAATCCCCTGCCCCTGCATTATTTTAACCCTCCTGGCACCGAGAATATTCCTTCTGCTTGCTGCTGTGGGCTGCTAGGGAAACACAAAATCAATGTATGGATCAGTAAAGAGAGCAGCGTTTCTTCAGAGCCTGCCTTCGGAAGGTGAACCAGCTGGCCGGCATGTTTGTGAATGGCAGGCCGCTGCCCAATGCTGTCCGGCTCTCTCCGCACATCCCCAAGGTGAACTGCTGCCTTCACGATGGCTCCAATCACCTAGCAGCGCCAAGACTCCCGCCGCTCGTTTTCCCGATTCCTCCAGAGCGGAGGTTATACAATCCTCAGCCTTTTGCTCCGCTCGGGCTTCCTTATTGTGTGCAAGGCTCTCCTTTTGGTGCCGGAATCACTCCGGTTTTGTTACTGATGTAGCCGCTCTGGAGGAATCCGGAAACGAGAGTCGGGAGCTGCGGAGTCTCGGCACAGGGAACTAGGCTGCTAGGTGATTGGAGCCATCGCAAAGGCAGCAGTTCACCTTGGGGATGTGCGGAGAGAGCCTGACAGCATTGGGCAGGGGCCTGCCATTTACAAACATGCTGGCCATCTGGTTCACCTTCCGAAGGCAGGCTCTGAAGAAACGCTGCTGCCTTTACTGATCCATACATTAATTGCGCGTCTCCCCAGCAGCCCACAGCAGCAGGCAGAAGGAATATACTCGGTGCCAGGAGGGTTAAAATAATGCAGGGGCAGGGAGTTCTGGGTTACCCTTGTATGCTGGCGGTCTGCTATTTTACAGTGGGGACAGGCATAATAACACCGCTGCGGCCTTCTGAAGAGCTGGAGGACATCGACACACTGTCAGTGAAGAGCAATCAAGCACAACAGGATGGATGGTCGCCCTTTCGCCGTTTCTGTAGAAGACAGGAAGTGGAGTTTCTGTAAGTTATATCTTAATAAAGGATTTGCTATTTTAAATTTTAATTGGTCTTGATGTTTTTTTTCGTTGTATTGTAACGATTTTTTTTGTAAAAATTTCTGATGTTACTGGTCCTTTAATTTAAGTTACACAAATGTTTCCTATCTAGAAGCTTTGTCACCAAATGAAAGCAATAGTACCTCTCCTGCACATCCTTATCTATAAAGGTGTTTTTTTACTAGAGCACAAAAGACATGGGAACATTTTACTACTAACAAAAAATGCCGTCCCCTTTAAACAAAACAGAGATTATAGATTGTAATATATTTAAGATGGCCAACTACGTCAAAGTCACCCCTGGTCTGTCCAGCCTTACGCTCACTTTCATCTGATTCATTAAAGGAAAACTATACCCCCAAAATGAATACTTAAGCAACAGAAGAAGTGAGGGAGCAAAAGGCAGAACTCTGTCTGTTAATTGGCTCATGTGACCTTACATGTGGTTTGTATGTGTTTATAGTGAATCTTACGATCTCAGGGGGCGGCCCTTATTTTTTAAAATGGCAATTTTCTATTTATGATTACCCAATGGCACATACTATTAAAAAAGTATATTATTATGATAATGGTTCATTTACATGAAGCAGGGTTTTACACATGAGCTGTTTTACTCAGTATCTTCTAATAGAGACCTACATTGTTTGGGGGGTATAGTTTTCCTTTAAGAATTCTACTGCTTCATTATACATTTTACACAGGGACTATATTTTACCTGCAACTTGCTTGCTTTCAAGGTTAAAAAAATCCAGAATGATTGCCCTTTTATTGGCCACCACTGGGATCACCTGACTGTAGCTGGGAATTATGGGAGCTACAACATGGAGATGACCACTGCTCCTGTATAAACTATAGTAACAAAGTTGTGCTCACCACTATATTTAAACCATAAGGCAGTGTTACAGTGAGGCTGTGACCACAAAATTCATGTAGACAAAGACAAGAGATCCTCCTCACCTATTATCAATATACTGTATATACTGTATATATACTATAGTGATGCAGGTCATTAAAAGGTATTGGGCTACATTTAATTCAGTGAGAAAAAGGTTTATGACGTGAAAAGTCATAGATAAGAGTCACGTTGGGATGCAATTCAATAGGTAAAAAACTGGAATTGAATTTAAAGATTTTTTTTTCCTTGAATTTAATATTGTCCATGACTTTCATGTGATAAGACCATGAAATATTTTTTTCACACACATTGGGGCACATTTACTTAGCTCGAGTGAAGGATTCGACCATTCGATAGTCAAAGTACTGTCTCTTTAAAAAAAACTTCAACCACCTACTTTGCCACCTAAAACCTACCAAGCACCAATGTTAGCCTATGGGGAATGTCCCCATAGGCTTTCCTAGCAATTTCTGATCGAAGGAAATTCGTTCGATCGATGGATTGAAATCCTTCGAATCTTTCGTTTCGAAGGATTTAATCGTTCGATCGAACGATTTTTCCTTTGATCGTTCGATCGAACGAATTGCGGTAAATCCTTCAACTTCGATATTTTAAGT
Source organism: Xenopus petersii (assembly GCA_038501925.1). NCBI lineage: Eukaryota > Metazoa > Chordata > Amphibia > Anura > Pipidae > Xenopus > Xenopus petersii. The sequence goes on from CM076677.1 coordinate 96,599,494, forward strand.
CGAAGGATTTAACTTCGATGGTCGAATATCGAGGGTTAATTAACCCTCGATATTCGACCCATAGTAAATGTGCCCTCCCCTTTAAACAAAACAGGGATTGGACCCCTTGCCTTTGTCTATTTGCATTTTGTGATCACAGCCCACACATTGCACCCCATCCAATGGGGTGGTCACACATTGCACTTCCATCTAATTTTAAAATGTAGTAGTGACTTTCCCTTTTATGCCTGTTCATTTCCTCCTTAGTGATTCACCATCAAATGTTTGAATCGTATTCTAGAAAGCTTTCACCTATTTTTGACTATTCACTTTCCCCCCTCTTTAATAAGGTTCAGTCAGCCACCCTTTTTTCCCCCTGCTAATCATTCTTCTCAATAGAGCCATTAAAAAAATTGATGACTTAGTAATCTCTGTATACCCTTCTAATAGTTACAACTCTCTTACACAATAAAGGACAGTATTGACTGAGTGCGCTTTTGACTCTTCCATTAATTCTTAAGATATTAGAAGACAGCAAGGATTTTGGTTATCATACAAAAGCAGGAGGAAGGTTGGGTTTATGCTTTATACAGTAAACATTTTGTATAAAGTATCTAATAAAGAAAAAGGATTTGTGTGAGGTGGATGGAAAGTTATGTCTGGTCTTGTTTCATTGTACTTACTAAATAAAATGCAATAACTGTTTTACAGTGCAAGCTGTGTATGATTAGACGTAGATAGATTAGAGGTGAACAGGCAGCTACCCCAGTGCTGCTGGGCAATGAGCAATTGCTTGGGTCGAGCACCTAAAAGCCTGCCATGGCATGACCGAAGGCAGCTAAATGCCCTAGGGTTGATTAAAATAAGCAACGTAATTATGTCAGAAATCTCATGTATTAATCCTCTGAAACATTCACATCCCTACCTACTGTGGCATTAAGTGCTTTACTTTTAAAAGGAAAGCCATTTAATGACTTCACTCCAACTAATCTGTGAATCCATCTCTAAAAATAGGCCATTTTTTGGCTGTTTAATAGGCTAAAACAATACACCCAAGTGTGTATGTTGGGGGCTAACGAGGGATACCATCTGCAGCACAGGAATATTTTCACACTCTTCTCCATTTTACAAAACAATAAAGGCTCTCCAACTGATATTTCTCATTGTGAAAAGCAAATTGCCAATAAAAGACCTGAGGGTGTGAGAAGACACCTATCAAACAGAAATTCGACATTCTCCCTTCTAGCTATTTAGAGGAGAAGTATAGATGCCGTTCTGAAAAAAAGCTGCCTACGTTTGGAAAAGCTCTCTGATTAACCCCTAAAACTTGCCAATGTACTAGAGCAAACTATCAATACACATACACACGAACACACTGGCTTTCTCGAAAATAGGTGTTATCTTCCATTATTCATGTTCTTAGATCCAGTGCTAATGAAGGATAGTGATTCATTCCTGTTGTAGAGAATGCACCATAATGGATCAAATGTGCCTAAGCCTCTGAAGCTAACAGCGAGGTTACTTTAAATATATAGATGGAAATAGTTGATGCAATAATATTTTCCATCTCTTAATATATAAAAAAATAAAAATAAATGAGCAATGCTATTTAGGGTCTTGTCATCCACTAAAAAATGTTTTTAAATATGTTTTTTTTCTTTCAATGTGACAATTTCCATTGTTATAAGTCATTGGTTTATTTAATTTTTCAAAATTTTATTCGACAAACACACAACTGCAAAATAAAACTTGAACTGAAATAATATTTCATTTAAATGTTTTTTTTTAATTGCCACATTTGAACTGCATAATATAAACCTTGGTTTTCTGTAGGTTGGCATATAGGTGACCTTGCATGCTTAGGTGGCCATATATTATATGATCTGATAGGATCAAGTCAATTCAACTGAAAAGGTGAGAAAATCTACAGCTCATTCTCATTTCTCTTCATTTGGACCATGTAACCCCGTGTACAGTCATTAATCCCCACCAATGTTCAGAACCTGGGTTAATCTAAATAGGTACTGAAGTAGAGCTTCCAGAAACTGGTGTTCCTTTTGTTTGGTGTTCTCAGCAAATAGACCTAAGCTTTAAAATATCATCTGTTTGAGACTTATGGCAGTAAACTCTTTTAATTAACTCTTCCATTTTTAAAACGAGAAATGTACGTATATGTAGGGTTTATGAGCACTACTGAACTGTCCATCACCTTAAATAGCATCTGTTTTCTGATTTTCTTTTTTTTTCTTGCCTATAGTCATCATGCTATCTACCTTTTGGACAAGTATCCACAAAAAAAACCATGCAACATCTCCATATTAAAATTTCTGCTGATCATTTAATATTACACTTTTTTTACATTTTACCCAGCTTGCACTCAAACACATCCTACGACGCCTTTATAGAATTCATCTTCACCTATTAACTTTCAACAGATTTTATATTTCTTGTTATATAATGTATTCTTTTGGGATTTCATTTTTTTTTTATTTTTGCCATAATGACCATAGCCGCCCATTACTATTCTACCCTTGCAGATGATCACTTGTCTTTATCTGTATTCCTTCTCTTAATGCAATTGGTGGAAGTTGAGAAATAGATAACACCATTATTCTCATCTATGACAGATACCCAATATATTGACACTGGCACATTTGCCATGATGCATTAACTCAAACCAACTAAAGATCTTCTTTAATTTATATAGTGGGTGAATAAAAGCAACAAATGTCTTATGGTTACTGTGGATTTATGGACTGCTGAAAGTTTGCACCTGTGTGAGTAAGGAAAGGGGTGTATACAATGAGTTACAAAAATGTTCATAAGAAGAATTTTCCAGAAAAATACAAAATTGGGTTACACATCTGCTGAAATATTGCATGTGAATGTGAATATGATGTCATCCTGAATTTCACAAAATAAACGTTTTCTTATGATTTCAAATTAGAATTTTGTATTTTAAATTATCTTGCTCAATAAAATGAAATTAATGCAAAGTCAACGTTTCTTTGTTAGTCTTTTAGCTGCATACTAGCAAAGCTTGCAATGGATATTGGTTCTGAAATGATTAAAAACAGCTCAAATAGCTTTCTATAGTCAACAAACAAGCATCAATCAGGACAACAATTATAATCACATTCATTTGTGGAGCTGCAAGACTGCAGTCTTTACTTAGCCATGGAGTTTATACAACTGATATATTATGGCTTGAACACAAGTTGTTTTTAATTTAGAAATGGACGCCTAGATGAAGAATTCCAATGGCTTCCTTGTTAACATTTTGAGGTTTTGGGGAACGTTTTACAGCTTTAAAAGACTAATAGTTGCCAGTAGCAGGACACAATAACATGTTCATTTCATTCCTTTGTAAATCAAGCTATAGTCTCTCACTGAATTTTTCTGTACTTTGATTTTTTTACCTTTTGTTCCAGTAACACATCCTCCCAATGGTGTTCAACAAAGAATGATCTCTCACACCCGTCATCTGACCTATAACTTTTCATGAATAACCTCCGACTCTGCTTTTGACAGTTTAATTTATTGTCCAGTGATATGATTTATAGAGAGCTCCTTAGAATAATTAAGAGAAAACAGGTGGTAGCACAATAATTTTGATTACCCAGCAAACTAATATACAATGTTGATTCCGAACCATCCACTTGCCGGGATAAAGACATTAAGACAATTAGAATTTCACAACAGCAAATCAATTGAGGATTTAGACATAGTCCACAAGGATTGTTTTGCCAGAGATTCTAAGCCAGTCGCTTTGTATTTATCTTTTTTTTTTAATGTAAGAAAAACAAATATTTCTATGTAGATTTAATTTCCATTGGGGTTTTATTTTACTTTGTGGTTATGTGTGTCTGTAACAACTGTTTTCTTGGTAACTTTTGCAGTGCAAATGTAAACTTTAAGAATAAATTACTGTGCTTTAGATACTGGGGAAAAAACTGATTTAGCCTTTCAGTGGTGAACTACAGCTCCCAGTCTTATTGAAAACAAAGCTATTTGCATCATTGACAGACCTTTGTTACTTTACTAGGGAGCCATGGATTGATATCCCAATATTTCATGATATATCAGCACTCAAATTTAAATTCATAATGTGATTCATTTTTTTTGCACTAGAACTCAAATGTTTTAGATCATGTGAGATCATGTTGAAGTCCATGGGAGTTGTCCAAGGCAAAATGTAAGCAAGTTTTTAAACAATTTTGAGATCTTGCAAACCCTTTAAAAATGATTAATAGAATATGAATTTGATGCATTTTTCACAGTTTTTTTTCATTTTTTTTCAAAAATAAGTCAACATTCAAATTTGGAAATATTTCAAGTTTATTCAACTGTAGAATTTACCATTTTGAGTTTTATTAAATAGGCCTCCTGATCTATTTAATACAGGCATAGAATCTGTTATCTGGAAACCTATTATACAAAAAACTCCAAACTACAGCAAAGCCATCTCGCACAGACTCCATTTTAATCAAATACTGTAATTCAAAATTTTGAAAATGATTTCCTCTTTCCCTATAATAAGAGGATAGTAACTTGTATTTGATTCAAACTAAGATATAATTAATCCTTTTTGGGAGCAATGCAATTCTGTTGATATTAATCCATCCTTAAATTACTTTTTAGTAAACTTAAGGTATGAGATCCAAATTACAGAAAGGCCCTTTATGCAGAAAGACCTAGGTTCCCAAGCATTCTGAATAACAGGTTCCATATATGTAGTACAATTTGATATTACAAACCTGTCCATGAATAAACAACTCTGACAATTTACTAGGCTTTTGTTTTGCAAAACCAAAACTTTTAATAAAAATGTTATAAAAACATTACTCCATCTATGTTCTAGAATGATTTTGGAGAACCTGAGAACAACAGCATTTGCCGAAGGCACTGCATTTCCTATTAAAAGTAATGGAAAACATAGGGCAAAGATATGGTATTTTAACTACCCTGATTCTCCATGAAAAGAACACAGAGATGAAAATGTCCTATGAATCATGCCTTTAAGGGTAAATTCTCTTTAGACAGCAAAACTACTTTCATTGTTATCCTACATATATTTTCCTTCACTGCTGGACATTTAATTATATCTGTATTGACAAATAAACTATAGCTTCACTATAAACTATGAACTTCACAAATATAGTGATGCTCAGACTAGAAAAAATAACCACTAGAAGTGACTGATGGGGAAACTCTATAAACTGGCTTGTTTATATAGCAGTTTCCAAATCAACTTGTTGTATGTCTTTTTTAAAAGCACAAAAAAGGGCTACCAGTGTTATAATTTTCTTTTTAAATATTGTGTATATGAGCTTTTGTGTTAATAATACAGGCACCTGTTTTAGAAAATGATGAACTGGTCGACAAATCGCAATAGGGATGTTTCATCTAATTCTTGATTTGGTACAAATAACATTAAAGGTGTGAGAATCCCTCGTTGTCTAGCGATGGTGCAGCGGGGATGCCGCCATGTCTTCCCCCTCCACGCGATGGCGCTGAATAATGCGTGCTCATCACACTTCTGCGTTTTGTGCGGGCAGTGGATGATGTCATCGCGCATGGCCGCAAAATTTAAATATTTAAAGAGCCGGCTTCTACTATGTCATTGCCCAGGGTAGGCCTATTCACATGCATGCCTGTAACTTGCCATTCTTTCGGATCCTGGCCCTCGACTATGCTTTCTGCCTCTTGTTTTTGTACTGCCCATCCTGAATTTGTTTTTGACCATGCTTCTATTCTCCCTTCCTGTTACATGTATGGTTTTCTTGCTCGCCCAGAACTCTCTCCTATGTCCTCTCACATTAAGACCTGGTGGCATCCGAGTAGTGGAGGGCTCTGACCGAAGTGAAAGGTGGTTGTTATACTGTAGGTGGAACAGTGAGCCGTGATCAGGACCTTAGGGCCTGTTCTGGGTTTGGGATACCTAACAGAAGGAAAATGAATGGGGAGAGAACAGTTTTGGAAGTGATCAGTGCCCAGAGGCTACTATTTTGAATTCATATCAGAACATAGTACTTGTGTCTTTTTTATCTTATTCTTAAATGTTTTAAGGAAACATGCATGCTTGCTATCTGGGCAGGGTTACAGTATATAGCATAGCATTTAAATATCTGTAATGTTATGGGCCATATACAGTACATCACAGCCCCAAAGCTTAAAGCCATGGGAAGGAGCTAAATGTGTAAAGGGGAGGCTGTGTTCGTTCACCTAATTTGGGAGTGACCTAGAGTAGCACCGTATGGGATAAAAGTAACTCGCTATAGTAATGAATGTCTGTCCCTCCCTAGAGTTAGATCTCCTGAAATCTGCTTACTAGGCGTGATAGACAATTTAGTACTCGTACAAAAAAATAGAGCACTACTGCGTTCTGTCACGTTCTATGCAAAAACGTTGGTAATTATGAAATGGATGAGCTCCAATCTGAACAGTGGATTGATTTAATAAATGCTACCTTGCCTCTAATTAAGCTGACCTATAATGCCTCGGGAACACCCAAGAAGTTTGAGAAAATATGGGACCCATGGCTGAATGCAAACCTTTAGGTACCAGACGATTAAATACTAAGTATAAGTTGGTATACACCAAAGCGATCTGTGGTCTTCTGTTGTGTTATGACCACCACTGATGCTACGTAAACAACTGTGCCCAGTCTTCTTTGTAAGTGCCAAGTGTGATTGTTTTGTAATTTTATTGTTTTTATTTTTAGCTTTGTAAAATGCAAAATAAAAACCGTTAAAAAAAGTAGAAAAAGGTATGACAATTTTGCCATATCCTTCAATTAAGTTTTCATGCCATAAAACATGAAATTTGGTCCTATGTTCCAAAGGCTTGTGTATATATATATATATATATATATACATATATATACATATATATACAAAGTCATGTCACTCAGCAACAGGAGAGAAATTAATTAACACATGAGTAGTATTATATATTTATTACAGCTTATGAGTTTGGAGGGTCCCTGTTAAAAGATAATATGAAAATGCAGACTAGTAAAATTCAATATCTAGTGCTTTAGTTTTCAATCAATTCGTAAATTAATTATCTAGGAGCAAGCAGAGCTTAATTTTTCCCATAGACATTTTGATTAGGGTCTATGACCCCTAGCATCCTCTATACAATACTAGTGACACAAAGTATAACCTCTGACATCTGATTCAACAAAAAGTGACTGCAGCTCCCATCTTCCATATTCAGCAATTTTTTTGTATTCAAAGCAATAATTAACCCTGACTACATCTTAATCAGCCTTCTGCAACAACAAATATGTCATTGGATCTAGGCATATACTCTTATGTTACACATCAGAATTACCCGCAGTTCGGCGCTGACCAAACCATCCAACAGAGTCGCTGCTTTATATTATCAAAGCATCGTTTCGTGCCCAACAATCTCGGCACTTCTGACTTCAGAGTCTGACTCTGAGGAAGTGCTGAGATTGTTAGGCATGAAACGCGTTCGTTTAACCACATACCCACTGCCATTATATATCACTTAGTGTGTTTAAATCAAAGCCGCATTGATAATATAAAGCAGCAACTCCATTGGATGGTTTGGTCAGCGCCGAACTGCAGGTAATACTGATGTGTAGCAAGTTCCAGATTGAAGTAGCCAGATTTTCGCAAGAGCATGCTGAAGCCAGATAAAGTCCGGTAAGTGCTCCCACTTAAGCTATTTGTTCCGCGAGAGCAGCGAGACGCTACTTTACACGAGGGTGAGCTCCACTTTTCCTTACACATCCTTAATCTGTGCATATACTCTATGTACAAAAATAGATATTAGGGAGCACCAACCATCAATTGTAGGAAAAATGGTGTGCAGAGTCAGATAATATATAATCAATCAAAAAATACAGAAGAGAAAGAACTGACCCATGTAGCTGCACCATCCCATTCACAGCATCCAAATTTCTAATGTGTAATGAGAAAACATATTAATAAAACTTAACTTTCATTAAGAAAAAATGTTAAAATATTAATATCCAGTGTCCACACTTAAAAAATGGGCTAAGCACGGAGTACTGATTGACCAGGGCAAAAATGAGGTGGTGCTTTTGGTCAATATGAATTAATTGCGTGGTAGATACATACTACCCCCCGCATACAGCGTATAGCAAATACAAAGTGTCCCAATGCTGGACACCAACCACAACCATTGGAGGGCCCCACTTCGCGTGCCAACCCCCTCCACCAATTTTCCCTTTGAGACCTTTCTCTTAGGATAGCAATCCGGGCATACTTGGTCAGTTTAGAGGATTAAATACCCTGTGCCAACCCCTTCACTCAGAGATCCCTCCCATCAAGTGGTGTCCTCGGCACCATCAACCAATGCCCGTTGTAGAATTGCACCTTATATATAAGTTATAATGACACAGCTGAGAAGTGTGCTCAAAGCGTGGTAAATTAATGCTATAGAAGCTGCTGATCGAATCACACAACGCCACCAACCCCTTCACCCACAACTGATTCCCACCCAGTCTGTTAGATTGAGCCCTTTAGAGGTCCTTGTCAGTAGTCCTGCCTAGCCAATAACTAAAAAGTGCGCCTGACGCGCATTTCGCCTGCTCAGTTGCGGGCTTTGTCAAAGGCATATACTCTTATGTGCAGCTAATTCTTATGGTATAATCCTTAAATTGCAATTTGGGTTATTTGGTTCAGAAAGAGGCAGAACGGTGAAATAATATAAAGTAGAACCCCCATTTTACCTTTTTTCAGGGGACCAGGAAAAAATGATGTAAAATCAGGGAAAATGTAAAATCAGGGAAATGTGTTGAAGTAACTTTTTCTTCAAGTACTGAAAGGATATAAGCACAGGAGTCCATTTTACTGTGATACACAATATTTACTGTGTTAATAACAAGGGTTAAACATTGCAGCATTAATGGTACACTATGGGGGGCATGTGCAAGACTCTCTGTAAGTCACATCCACAACCTTAAGCAATAAGTGATTGGTGCAGGACTGTATAGGGGCAGACTAATTGGAATTGACCATTCACAGGCAGAACCATGGCAAAATATACTTCTGGTTAGTATTTTAAACATATTTCACAAATAGCATTCATAGAGGAAAAAAAGCAGTTTTTGGGAACATCAGGGCAAAATTTAGATGTAAAATCTGGGAAAACATGACTTAAAATCAGGGAAATGCACCTATTGAAATGCATTTTAAATTGGTGGGACTACAAATAAAATGCAGGAAAACTTAAAATCAGGGGACTTAAAATCAAGGTTTCACTGTATTATATATAAAATATATAAAAGGCTTTAGTATATTAGAAATAGTACAGATTTTTCCCCTGTGGAAGTAGAATTTGCTTATTGGCAATATGAGTCACCTCAATATGTTGTGTCAAAAATGAATTTGCTATAAGTATTTATTTCTTGTTTAGATATTATTAATCAATCCACATATCTAAGGCTTATAGAACACTTGGCGTTTGAGTGCCTTACTGTAATGATGGGCAAATCTAATCTGTTTTGCTCCACCGAATTCATGAAAAGGAGTAAAATTTGCTAAATGCATTGAAGTCTATGGATGACAATTTTTTCCACCCATGGACGCCTTTTTCACTGCCAAACCTGGAGAAAAATTTCACTCATCACTACAATGTTCACAGGGTTCTCAGGATTATGAAGAATGACCTTCCTCGGCTTCAGCTGATTCCTGCTTTTTTTAAAAAAAAAATTAACTGGAAAAGCTCTACCTGTGGCAGATCCTGACACATCTCTGGTGGGGGATCACTTTAAAATGACCACTTTGCAATCTGGAAAGTCTGTCCAGTGAAAGTAAATATGAATCAGCTGCAAATGCGAAAGACTGCTTGGACAATTCTCAAGTTGTTCCTAAAATAACCATGGCTGACAAAATGCCACATAAAAGTTTTCTGTTTTGTGTAGGAACCTAATGTGCAATATTCCCTCCAAGCTATATCAACACATATAATTCATTACTTGCTCAAACCCAGCCACTGCTAGGCCTTATTTTCTAACAAATATCAGGAGCCAAAATGCACCATTGTAACAACCCCTTCCAATGAGTCAGCAGGTAGCCTACATTGTCTAACATTCACTTGATTGAACAATGCTAAATTGTGATTCTTTGCTTGTTATGTGTTACAACACTGGTGCTATATGACCCATTTGATTCTCAGTACAAGTCTTTTCATGTGATATGGATAATAGGGTTACATAAAAAGCTGTGATGCATGGTTTGAACCTTGGAGGATGTGTAGCATTGGGGTGGAGCTTAGAACATTTGAGTCCCTCCATCCTTCCCATAGGTTTCCCATTGTGTTAGTTGTCACAGTTGTGGCTGTGGCTTCTGGAATACAGGCTAAATTGACCTGGGCAAAGATGATTATTTTTGGGGTGATAGTTAGGTAGAGGTTAAGGGTAGGGATGTAGCGAACTGTTCGCCGGCGAACTAGTTCGCGCGAACTTCGACTGTTCGCGTCCGCCGCAAGTTCGCGAACGGCGCGCGACGTTCGCCAATAGGCGTTCGCGTCAAAATCGTTCGACCATTCGATCGCTAAAATCGAATCGAACGATCAAAGCCATTGGATTGAATGAAATCATTCGATCCAATGGCTTCGATCGTTCGATTCGAACGGAAATCGTTCGATCGAATGATTAAAATCCTTCGATCGTTCGAATCGAACGATTTTCGGATGTTCGAAGTTCGCAAACTGTTCGCATTTTTTGCCGGTGTTCGCGAACGGCGTTCGCGAACACATACTTGGCAGTTCGCTACATCCCTAGTTAAGGGAATAAAGTCACAGCTGGTTAGTAGGTCCCTGGCAATGGGAATATGTTTTGTGGCAGTGCCAAGTTGAGTAAGTTCCCAATGTATTCAGTGCACTATGGTTTGAAGTTTCTTTTCCATGGGTCTGTGTGAGGTGTTACATTACATATAGATACCTTGGTTGAAGCATGTTATCCTGCATACATACCATGCTGGAAGGTACAAGTCAGTGGCTGGTGGCCTGGTATGATTGTGATATACAGTACCTAGTTTGGTCCAATGACAAGACCATTAGTGTTTTTAAGTATTACTGTTACTATTACTGTTAATATTTTCTTATTCTCACTGTTAAGAGTGCATGAGCCAGCACAAAGTTTTATAATATATAGCAGATGTGTCATGGCAATTGCACACTCCTCATTATTCATGTTATTATAACACTGTTTAACATCACCAGTTGGAACTTCACATTCTGTAAACCCGAAAAAGTGCTAATACTCAAAGTGATACATTTCAACTTCTTGCTGTATATATTACTTCATACCTATGAACAGAAGGCATAATAATTATCAAATTACTAGTGTCCTACAATGTATAATTATGCAATGAATCCATACACCTATAATGAGATTGTCGCGCAATACTTACATTGATGTTGGGTTCATAAAATCAGTTCTTAGGGTCATTGTCAATAGCTGTTGGATGGTAACCTTCAACTCATTCTAAATGACCTAAATAACTTTTCCACAATCAGGTTAACCCCCTAACCTAAAATCTGCATATTTCAATGTTTGTGATTATATGCAATATCTATACTCCTCAGTGCAAAGTCAAGGCGTGGGTGTTCAAAAGATCAAAGGTTACAGAGGAGCCTCGTGACCTTTAACATCACAGAGACGATTCACAAAAAGCAATACAAGCTACAAGGTCTGTTATGGACTATAATAGCAGTTACAAGCAAAATATTTGATGGGCCCTTGCACTTTATTTTTTTATGTTCTCTGTGTTAGGCACCATTCTCTATTAGTAGTGTGTTTTAATCTTTAGGGGTCATGTATTAATGTTGACCAAAAGCTCAGTACAGAGCAGCTGCTTTTTGCTCTCTTTGCAGAAAGTAGGAAAGGCGCAGAGTATGGCAAGTAACCCTGTACGTAAAGTGGAATTATAGTAACTTTTGATGTGTGGTAGACAGAGCAGCATTATGTATTTTGTATGAACTTTGAATTAATAGCATTGTTATTCTAGCTCTTTCCAAACTGCATCTAAAAATTCAGTCTCGCTCTCGGTGAGGCGTCTTCTTGGCCTGTTATTCATGGCCTACTAATAATTTTCCATGTTGATATCAAAATTGGTTTTTGGATGCTGGGGTAATAAGTAGAGATGGCGCGAACTGTTCGCCGGCGAACTTGTTCGCGCGAACATCGGGTGTTCGCGCTCGCCGGAAGTTCGCGAACGTCGCGCGACGTTCGCCATTTTGAGTTCGCCATTGTTGGCGCTTTTTTTTGCCCTCTCATCCCAGACCAGCAGGTACATGGCAGCCAATCAGGAAGCTCTCCCCTGGACCACTCCCCTTCCCTATAAAAACCGAAGCCCTGCAGCGTTTTTTCACTCTGCCTGTGTGTGCTGAAGAGATAGTGTAGGGAGAGAGCTGCTGCCTGTTAGTGATTTCAGGGACAGTTGAAAGTTTGCTGGCTAGTAATCGTTTTGATACTGCTCTGTTATTGGAGGGACAGAAGTCTGCAGGGGTTTGAGGGACATTTAAGCTTAGGTAGCTTTGCTGGCTAGTAATCTACCTTCTACTGCAGTGCTCTGTATGTAGCTGCAGTGGGCAGCTGTCCTGCTTCTGATCTCATCTGCTGACTGCTGCAATAACAGTAGTCCTTGTAAGGACTGCTTTTATTTATTTTTTTGTTGTTTTACTACTACTACTACTACTACTACTACTACTACTATAAGAGCCCAGTGCTATTAGTCTAGCAGTGTTGGGGAGTGGGACTGGTGTGCTAATCTGCTGCTCCTAGTAGTTCAGCAGCACCAACTGTAATTTTTTTTTTTTAATATTCATTTTTTTTTTATTTTACTTTTTTTTATTTTACTACCGCTGTAGTAGTGTATAAGTTGACCTTTTAGGCATTATTTGCCCTGTAGGCATTTTTTGCCCAGTGTGTTATTCAACCAACAGCCATCTAGCTGTGTGACCTTGTTCACATTCTGTCTAAATATCCATAATATTACCGTCTCCAGAAAAAACACCGGAGTGACTTTTTTCAAGCAGCCATAATAAATTTTACGTAATCCGTATCCATCGCTGTAGTAGTGTATAAGTTGACCTTTTAGGCATTATTTGCCCTGTAGGCATTTTTTGCCCAGTGTGTTATTCAACCAACAGCCATCTAGCTGTGTGACCTTGTTCACATTCTGTCTAAATATCCATAATATTACCGTCTCCAGAAAAAACACCGGAGTGACTTTTTTCAAGCAGCCATAATAAATTTTACGTAATCCGTATCCATCGCTGTAGTAGTGTATAAGTTGACCTTTTAGGCATTATTTGCCCTGTAGGCATTTTTTGCCCAGTGTGTTATTCAACCAACAGCCATCTAGCTGTGTGACCTTGTTCACATTCTGTCTAAATATCCATAATATTACCGTCTCCAGAAAAAACACCGGAGTGACTTTTTTCAAGCAGCCATAATAAATTTTACGTAATCCGTATCCATCGCTGTAGTAGTGTATAAGTTGACCTTTTAGGCATTATTTGCCCTGTAGGCATTTTTTGCCCAGTGTGTTATTCAACCAACAGCCATCTAGCTGTGTGACCTTGTTCACATTCTGTCTAAATATCCATAATATTACCGTCTCCAGAAAAAACACCGGAGTGACTTTTTTCAAGCAGCCATAATATATTTTACGTAATCCGTATCCACCGCTGTAGTAGTGTATACGTTGATCTTGTGGGCATTATTTGCACAGTGTTTTCTTCAAACCGCCATCTAGCTGTGTGAGCTTGTTCACATTTTGTCTAAATATTGATAATATTATCGTCTCTAGAAAAACCACTTGAGTTACTTTTTTTCAAGCAGCATTCTTATATTTTACGTAATCCGTATCCACCGCTGTGTATACGTTGACCTTGTAGGCATTATTTGCACAGTGTTTTCTTCAAACCGCCATCTAGCTGTGTGAGCTTGTTCACATTTTGTCTAAATATTGATAATATTATCGTCTCTAGAAAAACCACTTGAGTTACTTTTTTTCAAGCAGCATTCTGATATTTTACGTAATCCGTATCCACCGCTGTGTATACGTTGACCTTGTAGGCATTATTTGCACAGTGTTTTCATCAAACCGCCATCTAGCTGTGTGAGCTTGTTCACATTTTGTCTAAATATTGATAATATTATCGTCTCTAGAAAAACCACTTGAGTTACTTTTTTTCAAGCAGCATTCTTATATTTTACGTAATCCGTATCCACCGCTGTGTATACGTTGACCTTGTAGGCATTATTTGCACAGTGTTTTCTTCAAACCGCCATCAGCTGTGTGAGCTTGTTCACATTTTGTCTAAATATTGATAATATTATCGTCTCTAGAAAAACCACTTGAGTTACTTTTTTTCAAGCAGCATTCATATATTTTACGTAATCCGTATCCACCGCTGTGTATACGTTGACCTTGTAGGCATTATTTGCACACTGTTTTCTTCAAACTGCCATCTAGCTGTGTGTATTATCGTTTCCAGAAAAACCAACTGAGTTTTTGTTGTTGTTGTTTTTTTAAAAATAATGCCAGGCAAAGGCAGGCCGCCACGCAGAGGCCGTGCTAGGGGCCGTGCTGCTATGCAATCCTGTGGCCCTAGCAAATTGCCCAGTTTTAAAAAGCCAATGACCCTGAACTCCCAAAATGCTGAAGAGGTAGTTGACTGGCTTACACAGCACACCCCATCCTCTACCGTTTCTAACTTTACCACAACATCCTCCTCATCCTCCACTGCTATGGCCACCCCACGTAACACTTCCTCCACCACCGGTGCCCCTTCTTCACTGGAGTCAGAGGAGTTATTTTCCCATGAGTTTCTTGAACTGAGTAATGCGCAACCATTATTGGCAGAAGAAGATGAAGGAGATGAGGACGTTACACCAGATTTAATTCTGGCAGAGAACACGACAGAGATGGACATAATGATGAGTGATGAGGAGGAGGTCCCCGCTGCTGCTTCCTTCTGTGATGTGTCAGAAGAAATTGATGCATCTGAGGAGAATGATGATGAGGAGATTGATGTTTTGTGGGTGCCTAGTAGAAGAGAGCAAGAGGAGGGTAGTTCAGATGGAGAGACGGAGAGTCAGAGAGGCAGTAGGAGAATAAGACTTAGAAGAAGCAGGGAGGACAGCCCGCAGGGATCAGTAGGGCAACAACATGTATCGGCACCTGTGTTCAGCCAGCCAACGCACCCGCCATTGCCGCCAATGCCGCCAACTTCTACTGTTACCGCCAGATCGCACACTTCCAAAAAGTCAGCAGTGTGGGATTTTTTTAATGTGTGTGCCTCTGACAAAAGCATTGTAATTTGCAATGAGTGCAGTCAGAAACTGAGCCTTGGTAAGCCCAACAGCCACATAGGTACAACTTCTATGCGAAGGCACATGAGCGGCAAGCACAAAGCACTTTGGGAGCAACACCTCAAAGGCAACAGGCAAACTAAAAGCCACACTCCTTCTGGTCCAGCATCTTACTGCTCTACCTCTGCTCTCCTTGACCCATCTGAACCACCCTCCACTCCGCCTTCCACCTTGACCACCTGTTCCCATTCCCAGTCATCTGCCACCAGCCAAGTTTCTGTGAAGGCCATGTTTGAGCGTAAGAAGCCAATGTCTGACTGTCACCCCCTTGCCCGGCGTCTGACAGCTGGCTTGTCTGCACTCTTAGCCCGCCAGCTTTTACCATACCAGCTGGTGGACTCTGAGGCCTTCCGCAAATTTGTAGCAATTGGGACACCGCAGTGGAAGGTACCCAGCCGCAATTTTTTTTCTAAAAAGGGAATACCACACCTGTACCAACATGTGCAGAGCCAAGTTACCGCATCTCTGTCACTTAGTGTTGGGCCAAAGGTCCATATGACTACTGACGCATGGTCCTCCAAGCATGGTCAGGGCAGGTATGTCACCTACACTGCCCACTGGGTGAACTTGGTAATGGCTGGGAATGGGAAGCAGGGAATGGGTAGCTCAACAACAACAACAACAGTGGAGTTGGTGTCACCGCCACGGATTGCACGCGGTTCTGCCACCACCTCTACTCCTCCATCGCTCTCTACCTCGTCTTCTTCCTCTTCTTCTTCTTACTCTGCTGCTGGGTCCTCCTTCTCCTCCTCCACACCTGTGCACCCCCAGCTCCCCCTAGGCTATTCGACGTGCCAGGTACGCCGTTGTCATGCTGTCTTGGGGATGACGTGCCTGGAAAGCAAAAACCATACCGGATCTGTACTCCTGTCATCTCTGCAGTCACAGGCCGATCGGTGGCTGACCCCACACCAACTGCAGATCGGAAAAGTGGTGTGTGACAATGGAAGCAATCTGTTGGCAGCGTTGAGACTGGGAAATTTAACACATGTGCCCTGCATGGCACATGTGTTAAATTTAATAGTCCAACGTTTTGTCTCCAAGTACCCAGGATTCCAGGACGTTCTCACCCAGTCCAGAAAGGTGTCGGCCCATTTCAGACGTTCCTACACAGCCATGGCACGCCTTGCTGACATTCAGCAGCGCTACAACATGCCAGTCAGGCGTTTGATTTCTGACAGCCAGACTCGCTGGAATTCAACGCTCCTTATGTTGGAACGTCTGCTGCAACAACAAAGGGCCGTCAACGAGTACCTTTTTGAACTGGGTGGTAGGACTGGATCTGCAGAGCTGGGGATTTTTTTCCCCCGTTACTGGGTGCTTATGCGCGATGCCTGCAGGCTCATGCGACCTTTTGAAGAGGTGACAAATATGGTCAGTCGCACCGAAGGCACCATCAGCGACCTAATACCCTTCGCTTTCTTCCTGGAGCGTGCCGTGCGACGAGTGACAGATGAGGCTGTAGACCAGCGTGACGAGGAGCTGGAAGCGCACGATTTATGGTCGGAATCACCAGAACGAACCCAGGCACCTGCTGCAACGCAGAGAGAGGTGCCAGAAGTGGAGTCAGAGGAGGAAGGTGGCTTTGTGGAGGAGGAGGAGGAGGACCAACAGGAGCAGGCTTCCCAGGGGGCTAGTGGTGACCTTTTGGGGACCCCTGGTCTTGTACGTGGCTGGGGGGAGGAGACCGTGGATGATGCAGTCCTTGATAATGAGGAAGCGGAGATGGATAGCTCTGCATCCAACCTTGTGAGAATGGGGTCTTTCATGCTGTCATGCCTGTTGAAGGACCCCCGTATCAAGAGGCTTAAGGAGAAGGACCTGTACTGGGTCGCAACGCTACTAGACCCTCGGTACAAGCATAAAGTGGCAGAAATGTTACCAACATACCACAAGTCCGAAAAGATGCGGCATTTACAAACCAGCCTGCAAAACATGTTGTACAATGCTTTTAAGGGTGATGTCACTTCAGGAACTCATCAACATTCCAGGGGCAGAGGTGCCAGTAATCCTGCCACGAGCACACCTGCAAGGACAAAGCCCTTTGGCCGGTCTGTAACATCAGACATGCAAATGTTTTTCTGTCCAAGGCAGCGCCACAACCCTTCTGGATCCACCCTCAAAGAACGCCTCGACCGGCAGGTAGCGGACTACCTGGCATTAACTGCAGATATCGACACTCTGAGGAGCGATGAACCCCTGGACTACTGGGTGCGCAGGCTTGATCTGTGGCCAGAGCTGTCACAATTTGCCATGAACCTCTTGTCTTGCCCAGCCTCAAGTGTGCTCTCAGAAAGGACCTTCAGTGCAGCAGGAGGGATTGTAACTGAGAAGAGAACTCGCCTAGGTCACAAAAGTGTCGATTACCTGACCTTTATTAAAATGAATGAGGGGTGGATCTCGGAGGGTTACTGCACGCCGGAAGACTTGTTCTGACTTCTATGCAGCTGTCCTTCTCTTCAAGCCTCATGACTCCACACACAGCTGTCCTTTAGCGTCCTCCTCCCTCCGCCACCGTTACAAACTAGGGTGCAAACCCTACTGGTTTAATTTTTTCTGGCTTCTGTGCTTCAGTGGCTGCAACCAAAAAAACTGGGCAAACAATGTCTACAAGGTCAACGTATGGCGAAAAATGACTATTTTCAGCATTTATATGGCATATTTTTTCTGGCAACTGTGCTTCAGTGGCTGCGTCCAAAAAAATGCATATTTTCTGCATTTATATGGCATAATTTTTCTGGCCTCTGTGCTTCAGTGGCTGCAACCAAAAAAATGCATATTTTCTGCATTTATATGGCATAATTTTTCTGGCCTCTGTGCTTCAGTGGCTGCAACCAAAAAAATGCATATTTTCTGCATTTATATGGCATAATTTTTCTGGCCTCTGTGCTTCAGTGGCTGCAACCAAAAAAATGCATATTTTGTCCATTTATATGGCATAATTTTTCTAGCCTCTGTGCTTCAGTGGCTGCAACCAAAAAAATGCATATTTTCTCCATTTATATGGCATAATTTTTCTGGCCTCTGTGCTTCAGTGGCTGCAACCAAAAAAATTTATATTTTCAGCATTTATATGGCATAATTTTTCTGTCAACTGTGCTTCAGTGGCTGCGACCAAAAAAATGCATATTTTCTGCATTTATATGGCATAATTTTTCTGGCCTCTGTGCTTCAGTGGCTGCAACCAAAAAAATTTATATTTTCAGCATTTATATGGCATAATTTTTCTGGCAACTGTGCTTCAGTGGCTGCGACCAAAAAAATGACTATTTTCAGCATTTATATGGCATATTTTTTCTGGCCTCTGTGCTTCAGTGGCTGCGGCCAAAAAAACTGGGCAAACAATGCCTACAAGGTCAACGACGTTGACCTTGTAGGCATTGTTTGCCCAGTTTTTTTGGCCGCAGCCACTGAAGCACAGAGGCCAGAAAAAATATGCCACATAAATGCTGAAAATAGTCATTTTTTGCCATACGTTGACTCAACGTATATGGCAAAAAATGACTATTTTCAGCATTTATATGGCATATTTTTTCTGGCAACTGTGCTTCAGTGGCTGCAACCAAAAAAACTGGGCAAACAATGTCTACAAGGTCAACGTATGGCGAAAAATTACTATTTTCAGCATTTATATGGCATATTTTTTCTGGCAACTGTGCTTCAGTGGCTGCGTCCAAAAAAACTGGGCAAACAATGTCTACAAGGTCAACGTATGGCGAAAAATGACTATTTTCAGCATTTATATGGCATATTTTTTCTGGCAACTGTGCTTCAGTGGCTGCGTCCACAAAAACTGGGCAAACAATGCCTACAAGGTCAATGTATGGCAGTTGTTTAAAGAGAACAGTAGATTACTAGCCAGCAAAGCTACCTAAGCTAAAATGTCCCTCAAATCCCTGCAGACTTCTGTCCCTCCAATACAGAGCAGTATCAAGCAGATTACTAGCCAGCAAACTTACTATCATCTGTCCCTGAAATCACTAACAGCTCTCCCCCTACACTATCTCTTCCAAGCACACACAGGCAGATTTTTCAGATACATTTTTGCCCTTGATCCCCCTCTGGCATGCCACTGTCCAGGTCGTTGCACCCTTTAAACAACTTTAAAATCATTTTTCTGGCCAGAAATGTCTTTTTTAGATGTTAAAGTTCGCCTTCCCATTGAAGTCTATGGGGTTCGCGAACCGTTCGCGAACCGCTCGCATTTTTGCGCAAGTTCGCGAATATGTTCGCGACCTTTTTTTCAGACGTTCGCTACATCCCTAGTGAGCTTGTTCACATTTTGTCTAAATATTGATAATATTATCGTCTCTAGAAAAACCACTTGAGTTACTTTTTTTCAAGCAGCATTCATATATTTTACGTAATCCGTATCCACCGCTGTGTATACGTTGACCTTGTAGGCATTATTTGCACAGTGTTTTCTTCAAACCGCCATCTAGCTGTGTGAGCTTGTTCACATTTTGTCTAAATATTGATAATATTATCGTCTCTAGAAAAACCACTTGAGTTACTTTTTTTCAAGCAGCATTCATATATTTTACGTAATCCGTATCCACCGCTGTAGTAGTGTATACGTTGATCTTGTAGGCATTATTTGCACACTGTTTTCTTCAAACTGCCATCTAGCTGTGTGTATTATCGTTTCCAGAAAAACCAACTGAGTTTTTGTTGTTGTTGTTTTTTTAAAAATAATGCCAGGCAAAGGCAGGCCGCCACGCAGAGGCCGTGCTAGGGGCCGTGCTGCTATGCAATCCTGTGGCCCTAGCAAATTGCCCAGTTTTAAAAAGCCAATGACCCTGAACTCCCAAAATGCTGAAGAGGTAGTTGACTGGCTTACACAGCACACCCCATCCTCTACCGTTTCTAACTTTACCACAACATCCTCCTCATCCTCCACTGCTATGGCCACCCCACGTAACACTTCCTCCACCACCGGTGCCCCTTCTTCACTGGAGTCAGAGGAGTTATTTTCCCATGAGTTTCTTGAACTGAGTAATGCGCAACCATTATTGGCAGAAGAAGATGAAGGAGATGAGGACGTTACACCAGATTTAATTCTGGCAGAGAACACGACAGAGATGGACATAATGATGAGTGATGAGGAGGAGGTCCCCGCTGCTGCTTCCTTCTGTGATGTGTCAGAAGAAATTGATGCATCTGAGGAGAATGATGATGAGGAGATTGATGTTTTGTGGGTGCCTAGTAGAAGAGAGCAAGAGGAGGGTAGTTCAGATGGAGAGACGGAGAGTCAGAGAGGCAGTAGGAGAATAAGACTTAGAAGAAGCAGGGAGGACAGCCCGCAGGGATCAGTAGGGCAACAACATGTATCGGCACCTGTGTTCAGCCGGCCAACGCACCCGCCATTGCCGCCAATGCCGCCAACTTCTACTGTTACCGCCAGATCGCACACTTCCAAAAAGTCAGCAGTGTGGGATTTTTTTAATGTGTGTGCCTCTGACAAAAGCATTGTAATTTGCAATGAGTGCAGTCAGAAACTGAGCCTTGGTAAGCCCAACAGCCACATAGGTACAACTTCTATGCGAAGGCACATGAGCGGCAAGCACAAAGCACTTTGGGAGCAACACCTCAAAGGCAACAGGCAAACTAAAAGCCACACTCCTTCTGGTCCAGCATCTTACTGCTCTACCTCTGCTCTCCTTGACCCGTCTGAACCACCCTCCACTCCGCCTTCCACCTTGACCACCTGTTCCCATTCCCAGTCATCTGCCACCAGCCAAGTTTCTGTGAAGGCCATGTTTGAGCGTAAGAAGCCAATGTCTGACTGTCACCCCCTTGCCCGGCGTCTGACAGCTGGCTTGTCTGCACTCTTAGCCCGCCAGCTTTTACCATACCAGCTGGTGGACTCTGAGGCCTTCCGCAAATTTGTAGCAATTGGGACACCGCAGTGGAAGGTACCCAGCCGCAATTTTTTTTCTAAAAAGGGAATACCACACCTGTACCAACATGTGCAGAGCCAAGTTACCGCATCTCTGTCACTTAGTGTTGGGCCAAAGGTCCATATGACTACTGACACATGGTCCTCCAAGCATGGTCAGGGCAGGTATGTCACCTACACTGCCCACTGGGTGAACTTGGTAATGGCTGGGAAGCAGGGAATGGGTAGCTCAACAACAACAACAGTGGAGTTGGTGTCACCGCCACGGATTGCACGCGGTTCTGCCACCACCTCTACTCCTCCATCGCTCTCTACCTCGTCTTCTTCTTCTTACTCTGCTGCTGGGTCCTCCTTCTCCTCCTCCACACCTGTGCACCCCCAGCTCCCCCTAGGCTATTCGACGTGCCAGGTACGCCGTTGTCACGCTGTCTTGGGGATGACGTGCCTGGAAAGCAAAAACCATACCGGATCTGTACTCCTGTCATCTCTGCAGTCACAGGCCGATCGGTGGCTGACCCCACACCAACTGCAGATCGGAAAAGTGGTGTATGACAATGGAAGCAATCTGTTGGCAGCGTTGAGACTGGGCAATTTAACACATGTGCCCTGCATGGCACATGTGTTAAATTTAATAGTCCAACGTTTTGTCTCCAAGTACCCAGGATTCCAGGACGTTCTCACCCAGTCCAGAAAGGTGTCGGCCCATTTCAGACGTTCCTACACAGCCATGGCATGCCTTGCTGACATTCAGCAGCGCTACAACATGCCAGTCAGGCGTTTGATTTCTGACAGCCAGACTCGCTGGAATTCAACGCTCCTTATGTTGGAACGTCTGCTGCAACAACAAAGGGCCGTCAACGAGTACCTTTTTGAACTGGGTGGTAGGACTGGATCTGCAGAGCTGGGGATTTTTTTCCCCCGTTACTGGGTGCTTATGCGCGATGCCTGCAGGCTCATGCGACCTTTTGAAGAGGTGACAAATATGGTCAGTCGCACCGAAGGCACCATCAGCGACCTAATACCCTTCGCTTTCTTCCTGGAGCGTGCCGTGCGACGAGTGACAGATGAGGCTGTAGACCAGCGTGATGAGGAGCTGGAAGCGCACGATTTCTGGTCGGAATCACCAGAACGAACCCAGGCACCTGCTGCAACGCAGGGAGAGGTGCCAGAAGTGGAGTCAGAGGAGGAAGGTGGCTTTGTGGAGGAGGAGGAGGAGGACCAACAGGAGCAGGCTTCCCAGGGGGCTAGTGGTGACCTTTTGGGGACCCCTGGTCTTGTACGTGGCTGGGGGGAGGAGACCGTGGATGATGCAGTCCTTGATAATGAGGAAGCGGAGATGGATAGCTCTGCATCCAACCTTGTGAGAATGGGGTCTTTCATGCTGTCATGCCTGTTGAAGGACCCCCGTATCAAGAGGCTTAAGGAGAAGGACCTGTACTGGGTCGCAACGCTACTAGACCCTCGGTACAAGCATAAAGTGGCAGAAATGTTACCAACATACCACAAGTCCGAAAAGATGCGGCATTTACAAACCAGCCTGCAAAACATGTTGTACAATGCTTTTAAGGGTGATGTCACTTCAGGAACTCATCAACATTCCAGGGGCAGAGGTGCCAGTAATCCTGCCACGAGCACACCTGCAAGGACAAAGCCCTTTGGCCGGTCTGTAACGTCAGACATGCAAATGTTTTTCTGTCCAAGGCAGCGCCACAACCCTTCTGGATCCACCCTCAAAGAACGCCTCGACCGGCAGGTAGCGGACTACCTGGCATTAACTGCAGATATCGACACTCTGAGGAGCGATGAACCCCTGGACTACTGGGTGCGCAGGCTTGATCTGTGGCCAGAGCTGTCACAATTTGCCATGAACCTCTTGTCTTGCCCAGCCTCAAGTGTGCTCTCAGAAAGGACCTTCAGTGCAGCAGGAGGGATTGTAACTGAGAAGAGAACTCGCCTAGGTCACAAAAGTGTCGATTACCTGACCTTTATTAAAATGAATGAGGGGTGGATCTCGGAGGGTTACTGCACGCCGGAAGACTTGTTCTGACTTCTATGCAGCTGTCCTTCTCTTCAAGCCTCATGACTCCACACACAGCTGTCCTTTAGCGTCCTCCTCCCTCCGCCACCGTTACAAACTAGGGTGCAAACCCTACTGGTTTAATTTTTTCTGGCCTCTGTGCTTCAGTGGCTGCAACCAAAAAAACTGGGCAAACAATGTCTACAAGGTCAACGTATGGCGAAAAATGACTATTTTCAGCATTTATATGGCATATTTTTTCTGGCAACTGTGCTTCAGTGGCTGCAACCAAAAAAATGCATATTTTCTGCATTTATATGGCATAATTTTTCTGGCCTCTGTGCTTTAGTGGCTGCAACCAAAAAAATGCATATTTTCTGCATTTATATGGCATAATTTTTCTGGCCTCTGTGCTTCAGTGGCTGCAACCAAAAAAATGCATATTTTCTGCATTTATATGGCATAATTTTTCTGGCCTCTGTGCTTCAGTGGCTGCAACCAAAAAAATTTATATTTTCAGCATTTATATGGCATAATTTTTCTGTCAACTGTGCTTCAGTGGCTGCGACCAAAAAAATGCATATTTTCTGCATTTATATGGCATAATTTTTCTGGCCTCTGTGCTTCAGTGGCTGCAACCAAAAAAATTTATATTTTCAGCATTTATATGGCATAATTTTTCTGGCAACTGTGCTTCAGTGGCTGCGACCAAAAAAATGACTATTTTCAGCATTTATATGGCATATTTTTTCTGGCCTCTGTGCTTCAGTGGCTGCGGCCAAAAAAACTGGGCAAACAATGCCTACAAGGTCAACGTCGTTGACCTTGTAGGCATTGTTTGCCCAGTTTTTTTGGGCAAACAAACAGCTAGAACAGGCTTGATCCATTTGAGGAAAAGTGACAAAGAATACATGGGATGATGGAGATTGAAGGGTTACTTTATCACGGGGAGCAAGCAAGGTGTGAAGTGCAAAAATAATATGCACTTTGGCAAAAATAATATGAATGCAAATTATACATTATAAATGGCAGTGTGTTGGGAATTTCCATAACTGAGATGGATCTAGGATTTTTTTTGTAGATAATAAGTTGTCTAATACTGGCCAGTTTCATTCTGTGGCTTCTAAAGCAAATAAAGTTCTGTTTTGCATAAAAATGGCATAAGCTCAAGGGATGAAAACATAATTTTGCATCTTTATAGGTCCCTTGTAAGGCCTCATCTGGAGTATGCAGTGCAGTTTTGGACTCCAGTCCTTAAGAGGGATATAAATGAGCTGGAGAGGGTGCAGAGACGTGCAACTAAATTGGTTGGTGGGATGGAGGACTTAAATTATGAGGGTAGACTGTCAAGGTTGGGGTTGTTTTTCTCTGGAAAAAAGAAGCTTGAGAGTAGACATGATTACACTTTATGTATATTATAGGACATTATAGACAGAGACAGTAACAGGGGATCTATTTACCCATAAAGAGGATCAACAAACCAGAGGCCACCCCTTCAGACTAGAGGAAAAGAACATTAGACATAATATACAAGGTTATTGTGATACTAAAATCTACAGTTAGTATAGATACGGGTATATATAGTTTATGTGAGTGTATGGAGGGACCGGTGTGTCTATGTGTGGATGCTGGGTTTCATTTGGGGTGGTTGAACTTGAAGGACTTTGGTCTTTTTTCAACCCCATCTAACAGTCTAACTATGTAACATGTTTCTTTAAATATTATGCTTGGGAATGCCTTTTTTCTGTTAAAAGTCTTATGTCTCTTAAAATATTCCTTCATGCAATTTTGTACTGAACACTTGCTACCCAGATATAAAGCAATAGAAAAGCCCTGATTTTGTAATCTGCATTGTGGATGCATTTCTCTTGATCAGCCTCAAATTTCTTTTTGAATGAAACCTTTATATCCTGGAAACGCAACGGCAATGCACAGACGAAAGCCATGTAGCAGTGGCATGGAAAATATATGGCCTGAAAGCTCCAAAACCATCAATATTAACTCAGTTTAGCTATTTGATTAAAGAGTTTAATCAATCACTATCCAAAGCTGTATATTAATCACTTTATCAGGCAGGTGATGCATTACTAGTCTTAATAGAAGCCATTTATTTTGATTCCTACCCACTTCATCTTTCCAAAAGGGTTTTCCCAATCAGTCCAGATAAAAGGAGGTTAGAATCTAAACGGAGAGAATCCGTTTTCGACAGCACTTCATTATCAGCTGCAGGCTCTGACTTGGCCAGTTTATTTATGGTTAAATGAAGCTACATAGTGTGAATCTTTCGGAGTACCGCACGGTTTGGCTTAGATAAACATAAGCCATTTATTTGCTTTCACACCTGACACTTTAATGATATATGATCCAAAATGGATTCTGCATCCTTACCTAAGCAGAAGAGTCCATTTTATCACTGTATTCCATCCTATGACCTATTTGGATTCAAAGTAACTTCAAACCTGATTGGGTTTGAGACATCCTTCCCATAGAATTTAAATGTGATTTTTTACTTTATATAAAGAGATGAATACATGGCATCTCTTCAATAGGGATGTAGCGAACTGCAGTTTTGGTGTTCGCGAACACCGGCAAAAAATCGCGAACTTCGAACACCCGCTAAAATCGTTCGATTCGAACAATCGAAGGATTTTAATCATTCGATCGAAGGATTTTCATTCGATCGAATGCTAAAATCATTCGAATCGAACGATTAGAACGATTTTTAGCGTTCGATTGAATGAAAATCATTCGATCGAATGCTTACAATCGTTCGAACAAATGGAAATCGTTCAATTTTTAGCGGTCGAAGGAATTCGAATGGTCGAATGGTCGAACGATTTTTATTCGAATCGAACGCAAACTCAAAATGCGAACGTTCCCAAACGTTCGCGAACATTCGGCGGACGCGAACGGTCGAAGTTCGCGCGAACTAGTTCGCAGCAGAACAGTTCGCTACATCCCTACTCTTCAACGACATAAAAGCTATAAGGATGCTGAAATTATTAGTGATATAGAATTAAGCAGCATGTGAAATTTGGGGGTATCAGCATTAGTGATGGGCGAATTTGGGGCATTTTGCATCGCCGAACAATTTGTGAATTTCCTGCGAAACGGCGAAAAATTCAGGAAACTGTGCCGCGTCTCGTTTTTGATGCCAGCGTCCATTTTTGATGCCGGCATCTGTTTTTGGATGCCAGCTTCCTTTTTTTTTACGCCGGTGCACTTTCGCCGGTGAAAATACGCGGAGTAAAAAAAGCGCATGCCAACGTCCAATTTTTTTTTACGCCGGCGAATTTGCGCCTGCCGAATAAATTCGCCCATCACTATACAGCATGCGTTTTTGGGGCTTTATTATTTATTTAAATAAAGAGTAGGTAAAAAAAATATATGGCCTCAACTAGGAACTCGCTAAATCCTAAACTGGTTTGGGATGCCACTTATTCTGATTTTGCCAGATGACAAAGGTCCAGTGTTCTGAACTAAATCTTAACCCTTAAAATGATGTGAATTTGTAGAACAACAGAATGTCACTTTTTTGTGCACTGATCATGCAATTTTTTTTTTTCTAAATTTTCTAATTTTTTTCATATATAATCAGGCCCGGATTTGTGGCAAGGTCACAAAGGCCCGGGCCCCAGGGTGGCTGGGGCCGCCCAGCTGCTTTCCAGCGCTCTGGTGCTGGTGATCATGCATCATTGCTTTGGGCCTTTGGGTTTTTGGGACTTTGTCGCTTTGGGTTTTTGGGACTTTGGCACTTCGGAACATTGGTTTCAGCTCACGAGCTGTCAAGTGCGGTCCAGCTAATTCGGATAGAGCAGCACATCTGGGCCCCCCTTTTGGCCCGGGTCCCGCACAACTGTACCCCCTGTGCCCCCCTGATGGCGGCCCTGTTCTCATCCTTTACATTCCACTTTAACAGTCAGCAATTTATGAAAAGATAGTTTTATACATTTTAGTTTTAGTTTTATACACACTCTACCTGTAGGAAACTGTGAAGGAAACCTTGCAAGAAGTGATATTTACATGAACAATGGCTAAATGCTTTGAGTCGTCTATTTTATGGGTATAAGTAAAAATATGATTACGTATGTCTAAAATTACATGTGGGTAATAAATGTATTATTCAAAAGTTGAGGTTGAAAACAAAGAGCTGTACATATATATAAATAGATTGCCCAATGTACAAATATGTCACCATGTTGGTTTTTTAATAATCAAATATATTTATTTTTTTTTTAAAAAAAAAAAGTTTTTTTGCCTTTTAAAAGTGATTGAAAATATATGTTTTATATACATAAATCTGCAATTACACATGGAGTGTTGTAAAATAAGACTGTTCAATCAATGGCCCATTAAATTTAAGGGATGACTATACACTTGTCCATGAACTCTTGAGACATATTTGCTGACAACAATCAGGTTCTACTTTCAAGCAGATATCCTTCACCTCTGCATTCTCGTGGTGTCCCACTCTTGATACACCATTGTGCTGAAAGCTGTTGTTTGTACCAGTGCAATTTGCCCTCCTTGCCGGCAACAAAAGTGGGGGAGGTAAAACTCTTCATTAACATTTTAAGGGAGTCACTTAGCAGTGTCCTTGCAAAAATGTGTCCCTACCTTTCATTGGGAGTACATAAGGACCCATCCTAAACTATACATTCCATGCAATGTTCTGAAAGACGAGGGTTTCACACCTGAAGCCATTTATTGCAACCAAAGAAACATTCCTCAAAACCACTTAATTGCCACTTGCTTCTGAGCCTGTTGAACAAACCTATTATGTAATGATTCTCTGTGGTGAGTGGCTATGAAGTATAAAAAAAACCTCCTATCTTAAAATTAACAAGGGGACTTTATTTGTAAGAAAATACAGAGACTTCTACCCCTCTAAATTAATTAAACATGATGGAATGGATTTGTCTTAGTTTAACATTTGAACATCAAAAACAATAGATTCAAAAACAAAAAAAACAGATTTTCTCTTTCAGGTTTTAAGTGAGAATAATTTACTGTAGGCTTTATTTGTGCACCAACCAATGTAGTATTCCTATGGATAATGCGGTCATGTTTAGACAAATCATTACAGAAAGAGCGCAGTTCTTATTAACAGACCTTGACATGTCGTTTTCAGCGTAACAAATTAAGGGATTCATAAACATTAAAAACATAGAATTTCAGAAAACAAAAATGTTTTTACTATAAAATGTACATATTTGAATATATTTGTGTATTGATTCTCAAGGACGGTCTAATAATGGTTTGCAAGATATTATTAACTTGCTAATTTGTTCCTTATCATTTTAAAATATTGCCATGCTCAGTATTCACTGTAAAAAACAAACAGAAGATAATGTATGTTTTCTCCAGAAATCACATCAGGATTAAGCAGAATATTCACCATAAGAAATACTTGAAGAGATGGGGTTTTGAAGACATTACAGAATCTCATTTCATGCTTACTTTCAGTGAAATAGAGAGATGGGCAAATGATCCGCGTGATCCATGACCCACATCAGATCAGAACGATTTGCTCTTCTTGCAGGACATCTGTGTTATCCTCTTCAACTTGAGAAATTTGATTTGCAATTGAAATCAATTTGTTTTACTTAGACTTAAAACCATCTTCTCCAACTTCCACTGGCTACATGCATGGTTGGTTAAGAATGCTTATGTTTGTTTTACTTAGACTTAAAACCATCTTCTCCACCTTCCGCTGATAAGGACCAGCACTCTCTTGCATTAGATTTTTAAAAAAAAAACAAAAAAAAAAACACTTATTATAGTCTTATTAATTAAAGGTCAATTTTAGTGGGTTTAGAGGGTTTTGAAACCACTTTTAGACTCAAAAGTTTTCGTGGTTAATAAATTTTGACATTTTCTAGCTGTTGGAAAACCACAAATTTATTTGGATTTGTGTGAAAATAAAATCACAATTCAGATATTTCAGATGAACAAGATAGGGGACTTTGACAACACAGGGATAACAGGGCCTTCACTTACCCCCTGGCCTGTAGCAGACAGAAGAGCTGGACTGCCTCTACACCTCACACCTGATTTTGTACAACATGTATAGCTACAACAACCCTTGTTGGATCAATAAGGCAGTATGCACATTGCAAGATACTGTAGGATTGAGCTTAATTTAAGTACCAAATGTACAATAAAAAACAAAAATATTATTGAGTCCCGCCAAGTAATTCCTCTGGCACCACACCATGTTGTAGAAAGATTTTGAGGTGTCTGCTACATCAATATTTATATAGGTCTTGAACACTGTTAATAGGTACCTGACCAAATGTCAGACTGCTGAAATGAATGATTGAAGAAAAAACATTTGTTTTAGATGTGTCCATCAAATAGAATGCAAGACTATGGCAAGTCTAACTTACGGCATTTTAACTTTCTTCTCTTTAAGAAATGATTTCTTCTGATGTGATTACAGAATAATGAAAAGGGCTTAATTTTTGCAAATATTGTTGGACGTTTCTGGCAATTCAGAATGACACATGACCAATCAATGTATTTGCCTAGAAATGAGATGACCTCTAATTAAACTCTGCTCAAAACTGGACAGAATTTAATTGGAGCCATGTGGTAAATCCATTTGGCCATTGACCACAGAATGTCAGGAGGGTGCCTGTTGGGCTTGTACTTGAGAAAAAATTGTCTGTGCCAATGGTTAAGAAAGCAAACAACTGAAATTATAAGACATGGAAGATTAATCACACCACTGTAGCACACCACTGTGTCATCTGTGTCCCCCCCCTCGACCTGTTGGGAATTTTGTGACTGATACCTTTTGAAATGACAATGCATTGCTAGGTTTGCAACAGGAGAAATTAAATGGACACGAGGCTGATAAGACCAACACAATATTAATGAAGAAAGCTTGCTCCAACATCTAAAATCCTTTGAAAAAATGAGACTGTGCTTTGTGGAAGGTTGCTCTCTCAGTACCAGTAAGAAATATCTTCAATTGTTCTTGTAAAACTGAAAATCTAAAATTGTGTAGTACACAGCACCCCTGGAAGACAAATGACATAAGTGTTTTCTCTAGGGATTGAGCGAAATTTTGAGAACCGGCATTCTTTTATACTGAAGCAGATTCCTAGCTAAAGATATACAGGGTCATTATTTGAGGTGCCAGGATTGGCTATATAGCTCCATCTGTCCATTAAAATAGCTATTCTGCTTATTGTAGTATATGTTCCGAGAATTAGAGAGTTGAAGGTGATTTCTTTCCATCGGCCATTTATCCTGCGCTATAAAGGCAAAGAAGACATTCATTGACTTTTTTCATAAGGTCAGTAGAGATTTCCAACTTAATCAAGGATTTCATCTTTAGTCCGTCTGTCTTAATCCACCTAATCTACAGGAAAGGATGCCTCATTTTTCCCCTTCTTTATAACAGATAACACTAGAACATTGTAATTCATATAAGGCAAACATATACTCCAGGAAATGTCATGTCCTGATTATGCATTGACATACCTCCTGGCCAGCGGATAAATAAGAAAAGAATCTAGTATAATTATAGGAATCTTCATTTCCTAAAGAAGTTGTATGCTAGTCATACTTAGAGCCTAAAGCTGGCCACAGACGCAAAGATCTGATCGTACGAATCAACGTAGGATTGGACTTTCCCATCTCCCGACCTGCCACTAACCATTCAGACCAAATAAAGTAGTTAAAGAACAGATCAGCCGATGTTCTGCCCCTCACAGCAATTGTACCATAGACAAAGCTGGTGACAGTCTCCCACTGAAAATCGTACGATCGACAATACACGCAGAGATATTACCCGGAGCCGACAGAAATTTTCTAACCTGTCTGATCGACCAAACGACCGATCTCTGCCGGACAAAAAATGGCGGGACTCTTCACACACGTTCCGAAAATCGTACGAATCCTCGATTCGTAAAATGAGATCTTTGCGTCTATGGCCAGCTTAACTTTACACCTGTTGATGTGTTGTTTGTTCTCTCCCACACAAATGGAAATCAGATTGGAGTTGTTTGTGCAAAAGGTTGGATTTGATGAATGTTTTTCTATCTTCAACCTCAACTGCACAAATATACATATACAATATTTATGCAAACAAACTATAGTTCCTATGAGAATCCTTTATTATCTGCATGAAATACAAATCAATGTGGAGCCTATTTAATAACATAGGTGCTAAATTAAACCTTTGGCGTTAGCTATAGCAACCAATCAGATGTTTGCTTTCATTTTCTAACCTGATGTAGCCTGTTGAAAATGAATTGCTTTTAAATGCATAAATACTAAAAAACAATAAATGGTGTACTCAGCAAACATACAGATTCCATAGAGATACTGGCTGGTACACAGCTGCCTCTGCCAGCCCAGGCCCGCCTCCCAGGCCGCCTGAGGTAAGGAGAAGGGTGATAGTACAGGAAGTGACGCAACGTTGACATGATGTGGTGCTCACACGTGGGGGTTGGTGGATGTCAGGAGGAGGGCTCTCTGGGTTGCAAGGAGGGCCCTGGGGGGGACCCAATAACCAATCAAACGCTGCTCATGTGTCCAATAAATAGAGCATTCAAAATTAATTCTGACAGTTCTTTGAATGTATTTTTTTTTTTGTAATAAAAAGTGCAATTCAGTGGTATACAAAATGGCCACACCATGTATAATAACAAGTAAATGTGTAAATAAAATAAAAATGTAGACTTTGCATCCACTCATATAATTGTAATACCAGTGACACCAAAACAACGCCCTATTTCTAGTGTTTTGGTTGTTTGCCCAGTCACAACTATTCCCCTTATAAACCTTCTTTGGGTAGGTTGAAAGAAGGCACAGGCCTATGGGTTCACGATCACTTTATCTGGACAGAGATCGTACTTAATTATATATAAAAGCTTTTCCTATGTCTGACAATACAAAAAATCAGCAGATGACTGGGCCCATGGGACAGATGAGTCTGGGCCCACTTCTGGTAGAGCTATGGTGAGGCAAATTATCATTAAAGCGCAAGACAACTCCAAAATAAAAATGTGTTCACTAAAAGAAAACACAATTCTAAGCAACTTTCCCATATACATTAGTTTAAACATTTTAGAGCTTTTTAATGTCTGTTTTAAAAACTATTGCTATTGAAAGCAGCATTTGCCTTCTGCTTTTACAAAAGCAATGTTGCAAAAGTCTTAGTTGCCCAGCAAAGACAGGTTTGTTAAGCAGCTACCTTGTCTTACTTTATATTGACAGTCTGAGCCACCAGGGCAGAGAATAGAAAGGGACAGACACTACTTTCTTTTCAAATTTTTTTGGGGGGCTGGCATTCTCTTTACACTCTAGGTGAAGGTATAGTCAGGCAAAATGAAAACAAATTCTGTCATAATAAATACATTTACATTTCCAACTGCTTTCTGAAAGCAAACACATTGTCAGGTGTATTCCTGTGAATGTTACAATTTCTTTTAAAAGAAGATTTTTTTATCTTCATTTAGGCCAAAACCAGGCACAATTTATTATTTTTGTTAAGAATGTTGAGAATGGTTACAATTCTGCCAGTGAATAGGATGTTAAATATATAATTACTTTGGTGGAATTGTGATGTACACCATTTTATTTGCTAAATAGCTTTTGAAGGCAACACAATTGTTTCTAAAATTGCAGCTTATGGGGCAAATTCACTATGCGCCAAAGCGCCTAACGCTGGCGTAAATTCGCTAGTGTTACTTAGCGCCTGGTGAATTTGCGCAATGGACGTAACTACGCAAATTCACTAATGCGCGCATTGTACTGAACGCTACCTTTTACGCTAGACTTCCTTCGCCACCTCAGACCAGGCAAAGCGCAATAGAGTAGATAGGGCTTGCTTCAAAAAAAGTTCAAATTTTTTCGATGTCCCAAAAAACGTTGGCGTTTTTTCTATATTATGGGTGATAGGCTGAAAAAGATCAAAACATTTTTGGGGTTCTCCTCCTTCCCCCCTACATTTCCTAACTCATGGCAACTTAACTATATAGTGGGCAAATTTATTTGATGTTTTGAAGGTTTCCCAGGCACTTGTAGTGATTGTACGTATTCCTCCATTGAAATTTGAATTTGGCGCCATATGCAAATTAACCATCGCTAGCGCAACTTTGCAACCTTATGCTACCCCTGAGCGCAACTTCGGATTTTAGTGAATTTGCGGAGCGCTGGCGAAACTACGCCTGGCGAAGTGCGGCGAAGTTACGCCTGGCGCAACTACGAATCTTAGCGAATTTGCCCCTATGAGAGAAAGAGTGATGATGTTCATAATTCATAACCATAACATAATATCTTAACTTTAGCAACAACAACCGTAGCAAGTGGCGTGGTAATAATAATTTAGCGAACAAGTTTTCTCAAGAGATATGTGAGCTGTGCCATTTTTTTTTCCATGGATTGTTGTATAGGGCACTATGCCAATGAAGAGCTTTTGTACTTTTCCACTTTATTTTACTCCAGGTACAAAAAGCAGCCAAAGCCCCCCTCCCCCAAATTAAAAGAATAAACCTTGTTCCACAGTGGAAGTAAAACTTATACGAGTAACTCCTGAACAACAGATATGGGGATACGTTTCAGCTATAGAGAGCCTGCTTCCAGTCTCTCCCATGTTTCTCTCTTTGGCTTTGTTCTATCCAATAATGCACTCATGTGCCAGCTAATAATGTGAACAGAGTGAAAATAAAGAGACCAAAAAGGGGGAAAAAACCTGAATGAATTAGGGCAATTGAGGTCGTTCTCTCTCATTTCTGCTGGAAGGCTTTTTTTTGCTCTGCTTTTTGCCTTATCGCTTATTACACAATTTATGATAAAATGAGATGTGATTCCAGGCTTATTGTCATGCTGTAGCCTATTGAACATACATACAGAATTCATTTTACATTTAAACATTATCTTAATTACAAAATGAACAGAAAATGGGCAGCCTGTCAGACTCCTGAAATTGCATCCTGACAAATAATATAATTTTTTATATTTAGGCAGCATATTTCTGGTAGTGCTACAATTCGTACACTGTAGTATACTGACTGCCAATGCTCTGTTTGAAATGTAATGGAATTATTCTAACTAGAATTTGACACTTATTCGAGAAGTGTGCGATTTCTTTTCGAGGTCGCTATTTAGACAGAGCTGCTGCCAGGTAATCTAGGGCTGCAAATGGAAAGCTAAGATTGGTTATGAGATTAACCCTTTCACTTGCAGGAATGTAAAGAAAAGCAATTGCCTTTATTGGGTGATTGTAAATATATTTAACACATTGCATATAAGTAATATTTATTTTTTTCATTGTATTGTACTCGGTGCACACATACAGTGCCAGGCTCGAATATCACAATCTGAGATAAGCCACGTCTCCAAGCCTAGATAATTCTTGCAGTATTATTTAGCTAGAATACAGTATTTTCAGTTTTCCATGCTTAAGCAATAGTTATATAAATGATGCTTTTGGGGAATGCATTTATAAAAAAAAAAAAAAAAAAAAAAAGAAGAAACTTTTTCATTACAGCTACTTTAAAGAAAAAGGTCATCCAATTGATTTTAGACAGATTTTATACATTAACGAATGATCCCAATAACAAAATGAAATAACAGTCCTTCTTCCCCAGAGCCAGTGCATATTTTTGCTAAACACAAAAAAATAGAGGACTTTCTTTAGAAAATTTAATTTTTCCGGGTGAAATTACCTTTGTTGCCAATTAAATGTTTTTGGAGCATGTAGACAAGGAGGCTAATTCTTATTAGGCAATATCTGTCAAAGGCACTTGTCACGGAAATCAATTCATAGCCACAGAAATCTATAATGTGTTACAAAATCAATGTCAGATTTCTTTGGACATAATTATTTTTTATCATGATTCTAAGTATAAAATGTAAGATTTATAAATAGCATCCTATTTGTGCGTTTTTCTAAATTCTTATGCTAAATAGAATAGGCTGTTATTTCATACTGTACATTTTGAGAATTATTAGCATGTAATGTTGAGCGTGTGTCTGGTTAATACGGTAATATATTTGTATATGGGATTCAGAAACTTAATGCTGAAAGAGTAGGGTTTTGCTTTCACTGCTTTTGTTTATATTGATAAACCTGCTGCAGGATATGTAAAAAGAGGAAAAACTGTGTTTTGCTCAATTTGTGATTGTAAATTGAATGCAGAATTTAAATTGCCAATAATATGTACAAATATTATGTACAAAAAAATTTATACTGGTTTTTGAAAACCAAAGCAAAAAAAACTTTGATGGAAACAAGAACTAAATAATATATATTATATATAATATATTTAAAAAGTACATAGACGTATGGGACCTGTTATTCAGGATTCTGGGGTTTTCCAGATATTTAATCTTTCCAGAATTTGAAACTTCAAACCTTAACTCTACTAGAAAATCATGAAAACATTAAATAACCCCAATAGGCTGGTTTTGCTTCCAATAAGGATTAATTATATCTTAGTTGCGATCAAGTTTTATTATTAGAGAGATAAAGGAAATCATTTGGATTATTTGATTAACATGGAATAAATGGGAGATGGCTTTTCTGTAATTCTAAAGTTTCTGGATAACAGGTTTCTAGATGATGGATCCCATACCCATATTAATTACTAGGGATGTAGCGAACCGCCGACAATGTGTTCGCGAACGCCGTTCGCGAACACTGGCAAAAAATGCGAACAGTTCGCGAACTTCGAACATCCGAAAATCGTTCGATTCGAACGATCGAAGGATTTTAATCGTTCGATCGAACGATTTCCGTTCTAATCGAACGATCGAAGCCATTGGATCGAATGATTTCATTCAATCCAATGGCTTCGATCGTTCAATTAGAACGAAAATCGTTCGATTTTACTGATCGAATGGTCGAATGGTCGAACGATTTTGACGCGAACGCCTATTGGCGAACGTCGCACGACGTTCGCGAACTTGCGGCGGACGCGAACAGTCGAAGTTCGCGCGAACTAGTTCGCCGGCGAACAGTTCGCTACATCCCTATAAATTACCAGTTTTACTAAACTTGGGCTGTTATAGAACTATAACTGTAAGCCCCAGTAAATCTGCAACACCCAAATCTGAGCTATTAGAAGTTATTGCAATGAAGTTTAAGTCTAAAATTCCTAGATGGAGGAACGAGGTTGCACATGTGAATCAATGGAGTCAGTGGGGCTGTTTATGTTTGGGACAAATTGCTCTTCCCAAACCAATAAAAAAAACAGGCTTATTATGGGACAAGATATTTAAACAGCCCCACGTTACTCTTAGGCTAAGAGTTTTCCAAGTCACGAAAAAAGAAAATTAAAAAAACACAATTCACAGTCATTTTTCTTTCCAATTTAAATGATTTGCTATCACAGTAATGCCATCTTTTATCTCAAAATAATCCCAACCCTGGTAATGTGTGCATGTACTTTTTTCTTATCTGCCTCCCAGCAGCATCTGTGATTCATAGCAGTCATCAAAGTGATAATAAACTCATTCACAATACTAACAAACAGTGGACTACCAGTTATTTACGAGGCAAATTCACTGCAAAGCTGAGCACTGGAACAGAGGAGAATCAAGATGGTGTTGATTGATAAATTGACAGGTTAATTTACAAGTGTATAATAGGAGTTAGACCTAGAGGGGAAACATAAAGGCCTGTGCTCTAGTATGCTTGCACTGCCATCTGTCTCAAGCCAGGAAATCTGCAGGAGAGGAGTCTTTTAAGATCAAATGTACATCCTTCTGTAGACATAAGCTTGCCGAGACTGATATCTCTGCTTCAAAAAGATAACATGGGAGGTTAGGTCTTTTACTGACATATACAAGTGTAAAAAAAAAGCATGACAAATAAAATCAAGGGAATGTTATAATGCTGTAAGAACTATAGGGCAAATTATTGCTGGGGAAGTCAGGAGTGTAGAGGAGCCCTACGGGGGGCATGATGCAGTGCAATTTCTGTGTATGTTTGAAGAACTGCCTCCTGGGAGTTTTGGGGTACATAGGATGATTTTGTTGGGGAGCCCAGTAGTGGGCGAATTTATTTTAATTCCTGTGAATTGCCGCTGGCGAATAAATTCGCGAAACCGATTTGAAAATTCACCAGCAAATTTGTGCTGGCATCAAAAAAACGGACGCCAGCGCTGTTTCGCGAATTTTCTGCCGTTTCACGAATTTCATGGGAAATTTGCGAATTTTTCAGCGAAACGCCTGAAATTCTCCCATCACTAGAGCCCAGTGACTTCTAATGATGTACCTTATGTAAAGTTATCAAGCATATAAAGAAACATACACATGCAGTAGGTTCAACCTCCTGCTCATACAAATTTAATTTCAGGCAGAAAACAAGTTATATTTGATATTATTGCTACTACAGACACACACACATATATGTATATATGCATTGCTCTATCTATGTTTTCTTTTATGCATGTATATCTGCTAAGAAATATTCCCCAACAATGCTTTCTGAAGTAAATATTTAAACAGGTCAAAAAAATTGTAGTACAGAGGGTTCAGAGAAATATAAAGTCTGCAGCATTTAAATTCAGGAAAAAATGTAAATATGTAATGCAATATTCATCCAAATAGCCTTCAGCTTTTGGAATTAGAGCTCCAAGTGCAGCTGCTGGGGAATGATGCTGAGAAGGGTAACACAACTACTGGTAAAAAGCTACTTATTAACTACTATCATCCAGTGCACAGACATACAGTATAGTATGTGAAGCTCAATGAACAAGAGATGCAAAATAATGAATTAAAAATTAAAAGAGATGGCGTGTGAATAAAAACCAATAAAAAAATAAAATCAATACACTCTTGCATTTATACATGTGTCATGTTCCGTCCCTTATGTTTAGAATAAAACAAACTTTTTTTTTGTCCAGGTATGGCAGCCATTATTTGGAAACCCATAATTCAGTTGTAATTCAATGATTTACATTTTTAAAAATGATTTCCCTTTTCTCTGTAATAATACAACAGTACCTTGTACTTTATCCCAACTAAGATATAATTAATAGGGATGTAGCGAACCGCCGACAATGTGTTCGCGAACGCCGTTCGCGAACACCGGCAAAAATGCGAACAGTTCGCGAACTTCGAACATCCGAAAATCGATTCGAACGATCGAAGGATTTTAATCGTTCGATCGAACGATTTCCGTTTGAATCAAACGATCGAAGCCATTGGATCGAATGATTTCATTCAATCCAATGGCTTCGATCGTTCGATTCGAACGAAAATTGTTCGATTTTAGCGATCGAATGGTCGAATGGTCGAACGATTTTGACGCGAACGCCTATTGGCGAACGTCGCGCGACGTTCGCGAACTTGCGGCGGACGCGAACAGTCGAAGTTCGCGCGAACTAGTTCGCCGGCGAACAGTTCGCTACATCCCTAATAATTAATCTTTACTTGAGACAAAACAATCCTATTGGGTTTAATTCAGGTTTCAATTATTTTTTAGTAGACTTAAGGTATGAAGATCAAAATTAAGAAAATATTCCTAGGTCCTGAGCATTCTGGATAACAAGTCTGGATAACAAATCCCATACCTGTAAATCCTGCTTTAATCCAATGTAATGCTATTATGCCTAGAGAAGGCTTCAATGTGTTATACCAATAATGCACCCCAGTGGCTCGTTTATCCCAAAATACCCCTTATTCACAAAATGTTCCTATATGATTTACTTTAAAAAAATAAAATATAAAGACATGCAGGTCCGGACTGAGAATTAAAACAGGCCCTGGCATTTCAGGTACATAGAGGCCCAATCAGCCCACACAGAGGCCCAAACAGCTCCTACCAGACCACTAAATATTATCTTTCTATGGCACCTTATAGCAGCCCCTCTGGCATTTTCCAGAACCCACAGATTGCCAGTCCAGGCCTGAAGACAGGCAGACATGAATGACTGGCATCACATAAATAGATTGCACATGGGTAGGTTTGAGTGATATGTTTCACACAAGCCAGGCTCATGCAGTTGTAGGGAGTTCAATTACTTCCCGTACATGAACTGGGTCACTTATCAGCCCAGGTTTAGTTTCTAACTTATTATTAGGTGCTGACTGCAAGTGCAGAACAGATGGTCCATCACTGTTTTTATATAATGAACAGATTCTTTGATATCTATTTAAATTCCTCAAGACTTCATATTTTTACTTCGCAGCATTTTCATGGTGTTGGAAGTAAGGGGTCAAAATACATTTTATTATTATTATAGGATGGCACTATATAAATAATAATAACAACAACAATTATGCTGGGTACCAGCCTTATTTTACACAGTAAGAACAGCCATACAAAACAGTAGGCCTTATTCACATGTTTTTAAAGTGATTGAGATCTGCCTTGTTGCCCCTACAACTTGTGTCCAAAATAGGGTTTCCAGAAGTACGGTTTTAAACCGGACAGCCCTTGAGTTGCTTAGTTCAAAAATGCCTGCCCAGTTTTTAGACATTGAAAATTGGGCAGGTCTGTCTCCTGTATGATGCAAAATATCACAGGCGGCACATCATAGGCCATCCTTCACCCAAGTCACAGCCACACCTCCAAAATAGCATTGGCACGTGATGTCAAGTCACTGCCCCAGTCCAGATCCCTTCTAAGAAAAAGGTGGCAAACCTGTTGGGAAATTGTACTTACCAAAGTGCATTGAGTTTGTAAATGAGCCCTGTAGTAACCTCTGCTACGGCATTGCTATTGTTTAGCCATTTGTCTCATTTACTGATGAGCAACATTTTTCACGGCGAAAATGACGCCAAAGGGAACGCATTTTCCTGAATTTTCGTTGATAAGCAAATTTACGACAAAGTGAAACATATCAGATTACCCAATCCCTACTTATGACTTCAATGCATTTTGCCGAACTTTCGCTGATATGCAAATTTTTGGCAAAGTGAAACAGGTCAGATTCGCCCATCACTACTTGTGAATTTATTACCCTGTTCCACTTCCTGTCTAAGCTGAGAGCAAGTATGGAGCAGGTCAGTCTTACCTATCACATTATAATAAATGCACCAGAAATGATTCTGCCTGTCTCCCTGCTCCACTTGTACTAACATGGCAGAATCATTATAACCCACAGCTATCCAAGCAGTTTATTATGAGCCCTTTAATGTAATGATTGCTCTTCCAGTTTTGGTCTTCATTAAGTCCTTGGTTGTAAGAAAGGGCTCCTGGTACATACCATTAATTGCAAAGGAGTGCAGCTGTGAAAGTAAATGAGTCCTTTAACTTCTGGTTCTTACATTATGTGTATGTATATACTGTATAATGTGCATTTATCAGTTTGTGCAGGAACTCTATCTGCATATAACACACATACAGTATATACAGTATGTTTGCAAATGAGCCTGGTATGTACTGTAGAATGTGATTATATTTTCTTTGAATAATGTAGGGGCATCTGGAAGACTTTAATACAAATTGCCTTTAAAATGCCCTGTAAGGTTTGCTGATTGCAGCAGAAGAGAGGGTGAAGAGAAACATTTCCAGACAATGGACTCGGTTAAATATTTCAAGCTTTTTAGAGCAACTGGTGAGAGGTGATTTAAATGATATGCATCTGGTGCCTAGTGCTTACACGCAGCATGCCAGCTGATCTATTATGTGCCAGGACCCCTTAGGATTGGGAACTTGAAGCTCTGGTTTTGCGACAGACTCTTTTCTCACAAAAGCATAATTACAGGAGCAGTCTCACATGCATGCAGGCAGGCCCGGATTTGTGAAAAGGCACCTAGGCCCGGGCCTAGGGCGGCTGGATTTTAGGGGGGCGTCATGCTGCCCAACCACACCCACATTGGTTCAAAAAGCCTGGGAATGCGCTGGAGATACAATCATTTTTTAAATTTCCCATGCTCCAATCCCCATTGATGATGAAAATTTTAAAGGGGGGGGACAGGGGCAACGAACGGCAGTGGGCCTAGGGGTACCCACTATGTAAATCCGGCCCTGCAGGCTGGATTCTGGGAGCTCAATAGTGCCTGTGTCTGCACTAAGGTTTGAACTAAACATTATTTCAGCTATGCTGAGAGGGTCATGACTAGTGATGGGTCGAAGTTGGGGCATTTTGGTTCGCTGAAAAATTTGCGAATTTCCTGCGAAATTTTCGAAACGGCAAAAAATTTGAGAAACAGCATCCATTTTTTTGACACCAGCGAATTTTCTCTGTGGTTCTCTGTGATTCGCCGTGAATCCATGCCTGCCGAATAAATTTGCCCATCACTAGTAGTGATGGGCGAATTTATTCGCCAGGCGCGAATTCGCGGCGAATTTGCGCGTTTCGCCGCCAGCGAATAAATTCGCGAAACTCGCGCAAAAATTCGCGTCAAAAATTCGCCGGCGTCAAAAAATTTTTTTTTCGAAAAATGGACGCCGGCGTCAGAAATGGACGCCGGCGTAAAAAACGGGCGCCGGCGTCGAAAAAACGGGCGCCGGCGTCAAAAACGAGACGCCGGTGCCGTTTCGCGAATTTTTCGCCGTTTCGCGAATTTCGCGCGAAATTCGCGAATTTTTCGGCGAAGCGAAACGGCGCAAATTCGCCCATCACTAATCACTAGTCATGACAAATTAAAGTTGGCGGGGTTGGAAAACTCAAACCAGTTAAATAGAAACCTAAGGAATTTGGGTACTGGAGGTAAAGAAAAATTAGATACCTTAGATAAACTGCACTCACAGGTGTTAGCATCAATGAGATAAAGGTCAGGTTTATATATCGTGTTTAGAAACTCTACCTGGCTACTAAGTACAAAAATTGGTTCTTCAAAAATGATACACAAAGCGATCTGTCCTTTATGCTTTCATCAGAGACGTAACTAGAGGGGGACGGGCCCTGGCGCTGGACGTGCAGCCAGGCCCCGCCCCCTCCATACGGCCTGAAACGCCCGCATTTCCCTAAGGAGTGGCCCGCAAGCTGCCGAGGGGGCCCTGAGGGGGTGCGGGCCCTGGCCCTGCTCCCCCCGTAGTTACGCCACTGGCCCTGATCTATACTATGGTTATGTGTCAAATTAACAGTTGCACTACAGGTACTGTATGTAATCCGTTATCTGGAAACCCTTTATCAAGAAAGCTTCCGAACTACGGAATGGCTGCCTCCCATAGACCCAATTATCATTTTTAAAAAAGGATTTCCTTTATCTCTGTAATAATAAAACAGTATCTTGTACTTGATCCAAATTAAGATATAATTAATCCTTATTGGAAGCAAAATTCTATAGTACTTTTTCTTCACTTTTAATACTTCAAACAATAACATTTGCATGTGATGATGGAGAATAAACACTGATTTGATCACTACTTTGATCATTGTTCACCACATTTCTGCTGCTCCACATATCACCATTATGGTTCATGGTCAAGTGACCCTGACATATAAGTGGAGCTATTTAAAAGTACACAGAATGCAACTTACATAGTGTGTTAGTCATTTCACTGCTAATTTTTCCTATGAGAAGTTAACAGGACAATAAAAAATAAGCCGGCTCAGCACAGGAGCTGATGGCTGTGTCAGTATGTTAAACTTCTCACTCTCAGGCAAATACAGGGGTATGATATGGTTCACTACTGACAGACTGATCCATCAGAGAAGCTAATTTTTGGCAATAAATTTTGTTTGGAATGTACCAGAGAGATAAAGCAAGGTGAGAATGAACATTGCCAAATCTTCTCTAACAAAACAAACCTCTTTCACGGACTGTGATGTAATGTTCTTTGACCTGTACCTGTCAGATTCATGGCTGTAAACCAACGCTGCAATAAATGCGATTGGGCAATTTGGTCAGTTTTAGCCAAACTGCCTAGCTTCTGCCATTCCGACTCATAATCCTAGTTGAATGAGAATTGTCAGCCCTGACAGAAAAATTCCTCAACCCAGAGGAAGGGAAGAGCAGCATCTCTGCAATCATTCAGGCATTCTGCCAGAACAAATGGAACATTGCAAAGGAATTAATGCACATGACCCCTCATACAGAATCTATATGTTCAGCCCACAGACCCCTTTGTCAGATATCATATGAGTCAGCCCCATGTATGGCCAACTTAAGGCTCAAAGAGCACTTCCAATACAGAGGCAAATTTACTAAAGGGCAAATTGCCACTTGCAAAGGCTTTGCCACACTCCGCTCCACTTCGTCATGCGCAAATTCACTACCACTACGCTAATTCACTAAAATACGGTTGCGTCTCAGCAGCGGAGCGCTGCCGAAGTTTCACTAGTGTTAATTTGTCAGTGTTAGACTTTCATAGCAAACTTTTGCAAACGTTCATTTCTGCCTAACGAAACTTCGTTAATGGAATGCCCCTCAAATGGTTAAAAAAATTATTTAAAAAATATACTTAGTAGTTACAACTTTTAAACACAATCACGGCCACTTGACCCTTCAGTAAATCTGCCCCACTGTCTGTGTTTTGTTAAAGAGATGTAGACAATGTTTGTTCCTCAATCGCAAAGAACTCTTTGCAAACAAAATACAATTCAGCTGTTCTGAGCTTCAATGACAGGTCTGTCTGTGAGTCATGAGGCAGGTAGCTGACTAAGAATTGTGGACTTCGCCAACTGGCCCACCTAGCTTCTCTTGTGCTTTATCAATTTATATATTTGTATTTATGTATCCAAGGTTTTCAGTCTACTGTTACAGTATATGTTGATATCAGCATCATTTCAATACACATAATGCACACAAGTTAAAATAGTGCTTTGTCTGGTACCCTCACCAAGATGCAGGACTCACAGTGGGATGAGGCCCATTTACTAGTGAAGCAGTAGCTCAAGTCTTGATAAGTTAAAAACATAAGCCTAATGCGTTTCGTGCCTGAATGGGCACTCAATAGGTTGTAGGTATCACCCTCACCAAGATGGCCTTACCATGTCAACAAAGACCTAGTCTAAAATTGTGAGTAGCAAAACTCATTGATTAAACAGGCCATAAATGGAATAGCAACCAGGACTGCTTGTGTAGTCACAGCTTGTGCCTTGCATTGTCTTATTTATGAGTACAGCTTAAGGCATATACTTATATATGGGAATGTTAACTTATAGAGACTAGGTGCATAAGTAAAAAAAAACTGAATTACGGTGGTCATAAATGTAATAATTACAATCTTTACTGCAACCATTGGTTGTTTTCAATACAGATGTGTTAAGGGGGCCACAGACATTACAATATTTCCTGGAAAACATCTATCCAAGAAAGATTGTTCATTTCAATACACACGTGTAGAGCTGAATAGACAGATATACAGGTAGAAATTCTACCTGTATTTGATGATCCAGCACTAACAATGGGCAATGTTTGGTTGCCTCTAAAGGTGCCTGATCAAAATTTTCCGGCCGGACTGATCAACGAGCCGACTGATATCCAAGTCTGATATCAGTCGGCTCGTCTCCCACCATACACGCACCAAATATCATACGAAAATTAGTTTCGTACAATATTAATGGTGCTTCTTTGACCACCTTTAGAGCTGAATCTTCAGATAAACAGGTAGAAACAATGGCAGATGTTTGGGTGCCTACAAAGATGCAATTGAAATTTTCCGGCAAGTCAAATCGACAAGCCGTCCGATAGCTAAGTCTGCCAATATCG
Organism: Xenopus petersii; assembly: GCA_038501925.1. Classification (NCBI taxonomy): domain Eukaryota; kingdom Metazoa; phylum Chordata; class Amphibia; order Anura; family Pipidae; genus Xenopus; species Xenopus petersii. Next base: position 96,644,344 of record CM076677.1, read on the forward strand.
GATGGCTTGTCTCCCATCATATTTTGTTTCGTACGATATTATTGGTGTGTCTATGGCCACCTTTGGAGGACCTTGTTTGTTTGCTCACAGTGTACCTGTCGCAATGGTAGGCAGAACTTGCTCCTGCCAATGTGGGTCCATTACGTACATTATCTTTTTTGAGTGATCTAAGGACCTAATTCCACTGTTACCATACCCTTCTTTCCAAAAATCTAATATGCTGTGCTTCTCATATATCAGCACTCTGTGGATTCAAATGCAATTACCATGCAGTAAGGCTTTGCAGTTTCCCTAAAACCTGGAAATTGCTTGTCTTTCAGTTATGTATTAGAGCAGTGTTGACACACTTTTTCCAGCTTAAATCCACCTTTTGACGTCCAACCTTTGGTCAGGGCTCCCATTAGCTTATGAAATGAGTACATATATGGAAAAATAGAAGTATATTTTTCATTTAGTCAGATTTTCAAGCATATCTAGGGCAGCAAATCAATATTCACAACAAATTTCTCCCTAACTTACCTTCAAGCTGGGCTCTCAGGTGTATCTATGAGACTACATGGCCATTCTCCCCAGTTGTCACCCTGAACAACCTTCATGTTATGTGTCTCCTCTGACACTTCTTAAAGCCCCCCAAGGTGGGGGCAGCCCCACAGTCTGGAAACCACTACAGTATCTGCAGGATCCTAGAAAATCTTGTTCAATGTCTTTTTCAGCTAAAAAATCATAAGCACTGCCCCTTTTGGCAAAGATGCTCATGCAAATATAGCTCTCTGTAAATTACAAATAGCATATTATTCACATAATTGGAAGACTTAACTATGAATTCTGTGTCAGATAATGTATTTTACAGAGACAGGGTTAACAGGATTTAGACTTCAAGGCTGACGACAGCATTTAGATCTGTTTGTACAGTCAGTGTTCATGCCACACACTAAACGCACATCCTTCCTTTACATTGTGGGTATTCTACAATATAAACGTGGAATTGGCAAATACACAAAATGACTCAAGGAGAAAACTCCCTTGATGTCCCCAGAACATTTCAAATTCATCTAATTAATTTCTGAAATGAGCAGGAAATTAACTATAAATAAGAAGAATATGGTTGGTGAATTGCCTAAGGTTATGATAGAATTTTTCTGTAAGAAATATATTTTTTTGCTAAATGTGCAATTGTCAGCATTACTAATTGAATTCAGATCACATGACAAGATATTAGCTTAAATAAAATCCCTCCGAATCCCAAACCGAATTCTAGATTTGTTGCATTCCTATCAGTATCTCATTGCAAAATAAAGGGTATTTAAAGGTTTGTGTTCTTCCTTTTGCTGTTTAAACAGCCACCACTCTTCTGTGAAGGCTTTCCATGTGGCTTTGTAATATTGTTGGTGGGATTTGCTTGCTGATGTTGGACTTGGACACATAGAGATTCTAACTTATCCCACAGATATGCAGTTGGGCTGGGTTCAAGGTTCTGTGGAGGGCAACCAGGTTGTTCCCATCATTTCTCAGCAAACTCATTCTATATGGAGTTAATTTTGTGCAAGACGGAACCATTGTGCTCAAACAGGAAGCTGTTGTCACACAACAGTAAACACAAAATGACCAAGCATTCAAATGTAGACTGCAGCATTAAGGTTTGTTTTCAATGTCTTTACTAGCCCTCCTACTTCAGAAGTGATGCCTCTTCCTCCTGTGCATGCACTAGAGTGATGGATGGGTTACAAAAAATGTAAACCGCACCGAATCCTCAAAATGTTGCCACTGAAGGACCTGTGACCAATCCGTACCCACATCTTCCCTTTTTGTACTGTATGTTACGTCTGATCTTGCCTCTGGTTCCAAGACAAGGAGATGTATACATCTCAAGTCTAACCTGCACCCAACTCAAATCCACAAGGGTTCAAATTACATCCCAACCTGCAGACTTTGGGTCAACCTAATGCACTGACTTCATAATTTACAGTTAGTGGGGTAACTACAAAACTCTTCTTACAAGAGTTTGAAAATCCCTTATTATTATTCCATGTCCTTATCATGTTCAGCTGTGACCCTTACATTGTTTTCTTGTTTGACCTGCAAAAAATGTACACATGCCTTCTTTCATTATAAATTATATGTCCATTCATTTATCAACACAAGGTCTCCATTCATTTATCAACACAAGGTTGTTTACCTTATTACCTTATAAAATTCTGTACAAGATCTCACCTTCATCTTCATTATAGACTGCTTCTTCCAAGATTCCATATTTCCAATCAATATCATTTGTGTGTTTTAAAAACAATATTCCAATGGCGGAGGGTTGCAATGTAACAAAGCTACAAGACACCGTCATATGAAAAGCTCAAGGGCTGACAGGTGAGTTCACTGCAGAGAATATTTAGAAACATTGATTTTTGTTTTCACAGACTTCTCATTTCATGTTACATTAAGACATCTTGCTTGGAAACCAGATCAATGTAGTTAGAATTGCACTGATCTTTCATAGACGAGAGGAGTTTCCAAAGTCAAAACCCACAGAGCGCAGCAAACATGACCCTGGGTTTGATTGGCTTTTATTCAAATGTGGGACTTCAGGGGCTGGAAAAGAACACTGTAACCTTTTTATCTGAAATGTCCTTTTATCTGAAATGACCAAGTTGACAGCCTGGGTATTTTTAGCTATGATACTCCCAAGACTTCTGTACTGTGATAATACAGTAGGTTTGCTCAGTATGCTCTTATATGCATTTATGCTAATGTTTCTGGCTATAGTGTAAAAACAGAAAATAAATACCTTTATAATAATACAAACTTTTAATTTTTAGCAATGATTTTTTCAGCATGGTGGCAATCATATTCCTCTTAAGGGTGATGGCCAAATCCTCTGTAAACAGTCCATTCTGTGCAAAACCCAAGTATTATTACATTATAACAAACCATAGACGTGAGTTGATACTGCTAATAACCTGTGAATTTGATTCAACTGACATAGCAATGGGCACTGTGACTTAATGTTGTGTTTGGAGGTGGATGCCTGACTTATTGCTAGCAATAATAATAACAATAACAAACTAAGGTTTACATCTATTTAATACACAATATCCTTTATATCCTTATAAATGTAGCTTAGTGATGTCATTGCTTATAATTATAACTTGTGTAGTATAAAAAATAGTGCACCCCCTGTAATAACATATGAGAATATTAGAAGTCACATCAGAGTTTCATGCCCTGTATGATGACCTTCATATAGTCATAGAACAATTAGTGACTTAACTAGTTAATATTCTTGGCTATACCACCAAAATAATAAAGAGGCTTGCATATCTTTCGGGCTACCCTTTATCAAGTGAAGTTCTGTTCAGTTGAATAGACCGGGCTTGTTTTTGTTTAAAGATGGCTGAGCACAGTAGAACTAATAACAACCACACTACAATAAAACAGAACCTTGTATTTAGCCGAAGTAATAAAAGATAAATTATAATTGTTAATACAGTTACTTCTTATGGTCCCCTAGGCTATTGCAGCCCTAAATAACTTCCATTTTTTACAATGGAGTTGGGAATCCTTGCTCATTCTACCACTTGGTTGCTGTTATCAGCAATTCAAGCATTTACAGTAGCAGTTTAAAAATTTAAAAACTAAATGGCAAGAGGAATTTCAAACAATTGGTCACAAATACACATATGAAAGATTATGATCCTGAAGGCAGGGGAGTGACCTTAAAGAGCATTCTACAAGTTTATGCCAATTTGTCTCAGAAATTAAACTGGTCATACACTACCCGCTAAACAAGCAGATCTTTCCCCTGTTGTGCCCACCTAATCTGGGCTATATTGGGCCAAATAATTGGATTACAACAACTGGAATACAAGCTATTGGAGCAAGCAGCGCATACGTGAGCTGATATGGACTGAAGGGCTGAATCAGCATCTTTAATTTGCCGGGGTATGGCCACCTTTTTAGTTCAAACTGTGTGGTGTGATGGTTACAAATATAGAACCAAGTCTGATATCAGGAAGAAGCATGAAAGAAATTGTTCCCCTTGAGTTCATTTAACAAACACAGGGCCTTCCAATGCTTTACACCTTGACCCTGGATTACATATCTTTTTGGGCTATAGAGTACATTGGTGGCCATAGGTCAGGTGGTAAGCACCCCACACTGCACCTCCAGCTCTTCCTAACTGAATGACACACAAGTAAAGGGGCAGGAGAGTCTGTCCCTCCAGAATACAAATTTACAAAATGTATTCAGAGCTGTACTCAAGAGACAACACAGGTCCTTGTGCTCCAGACCTAGGAGTAGGAGTAGGGTGCAAACTATTAAAAAACATGCAAGTTTTTGTAGGTTTAACTAAATGAGATAGAACATTAATTTTTAAGTAAACTCTTTTAACTTTTTGAGTGTTTTTCCAGTAGAAGATTCCCACTATGAACTCTGATCATATGCATCCCACTGTAACAGTGTAGCTAATGAGGATTATCAAGAACATGGAGGTGAATCCATGTTAAAATCAGTTCCTGTTTTGGAGTGTATATTAATAAGTAATAGTGAATTCAATATACAAGAAACTGTATTAATTATGCTTATTGGGGCTTCATGCAATGATTTCATCCGAATAATCTCTCACAATATGATAGTAAAGTGTCCTTCAGTTTAATTGGAGATGTGGTTACAGAATGGTGATTGAGGGCAAATTACATTGCGCTTAAAACCCACATTCAGACTAATTGTCAGAGCACACAAATACTGTAGGGAACAGGAAAATAAAGAAAGAAGGATAATGTTGCATGTTTTTAATACATTTCCATTTTGAAGGGTGCACAAATGATTTGTGTATTGTCCTCACACCTGAACTGATCTACAGACAGTGGGTTAGTAAAAGAGAATGCTAACAAAGAAAATGTAGCTCTGTTCGTTTAGCTCTGCATGATGCAGGTCGCTTGGTAATAGAATAAAAGGAATTAGTGAAAGGCTTAATTAATTCTGTGCTTTAAGCTGTGTTGGAGTTAACAGCGAAAAGCTAATCAATTAAACGTCACATATCAATATCTTAGCCCAATATGTCCAACATGAGAAAATAAATAAATCTTTGTTTTCCCAAATCATTGCAGGTAAAAGGAGATGCCAGAAGGAGTAAAAAAAAGTATATTTTCTGTGTTGTAAGTGGACATGTTCCGTTCAGTTTTTGCCTGTCTACCCTGCCTCTCTATAACCCTTCATTTGAATGGAACTTGCTCTTTGTTTATATTGTATTTGTATTATTGTTGTGCAGCATGTATGGCAAGTTTTATAATTGGCTATTTTGCTGTAGTAGTAGTTGTGTAGTTGCATCATGTTTAAAACTTATGACAGTTTGTTGTAAGGGCTTATTTACTGCAAGATGCAAAAAACAAGCTCAATCCACCATGTATTTGCACCCTGCCATCAGGAATCATGGGGTAGGGCACTCCTCCTCCAGGGATACCCAACTTTTACTCCACTGGTCACCCTAGACCTGTCAACATGTTAATGGGCCCTTATCCACTCCAGCCATGCCCCATTATGCAAAAACCCTATCCAAGATCCTTCTATACCCAGCCCACAACTGACCTGTACTTGGGGCATCCTTTTCCCTGACTGGAATGACCCCTGTACCCCACAATGGAAGCCCTAAACCTGGCCACAGTTCCTTCTGTTCCAGAATGGAGCTCAAGGACATGTTTCCACCATGAATACAGTGCATTTGGCAATATAGTGTTCATGATAGCTGAGTAAACTTTTATTATGAACGGGCTTACCTTGCATCTGTACCGCACACCATATTTACAATCCCCAAATGCAAGTCCTTCATGAATGAACAATGGGAGCAATTTGGTATCCTTAAGTGCTCTATGTCATGTGTCTGGGGGTCATTGTAACTGACTGCTACAGAAAGCTTAGGTTAGGTGTAGTTTTAAGAAGAAGCAAATCAATCCTATAGATTAAAGGTATAAAGATCTACATTTTTATACCTTTTTACCTTGAAAAGTTCAGGTCTCGAGCATTCTGGATAAGAGATCCTATACCTGTACTAGAAAAAATATAACCATGTAGTAGCCACTTGACTGGCCTCTTAACCCCCTGCTATGTGCTCTTAGGGTTTGCCGAGTTATGGTGGGTGTAATTGTAGTGTACATGTGCTGGGGCATTTTGTGGAAATTGTTTTGTGTATACACATGTTACAGTGGACAGGTACCCTTAAAAGGAGAAGGAAAGGTCTTTTTACTTGGGGGTTCCAAAAGTTAAGTCTTACCTATCAGGAGAAAACTGCATCGGCCCGGGATTCTTCCAGCAAGCACCGTGGTCTTCTGGCTTCTTCTTATTTCTCGCAGCTGCATATGCGCAGTAGTGCAAAAAGCTGAACTTTAACAAAAATGTTGGCTATTTAGTTCTACTGCGCATGAAGAAAATTTTGAAGATAGAAGAAGCCAGAAGAAGATCGCTCCGTGGTGCTCACTGGAAGAATCCAGGGGTGGTGCAGTTTTCTCCTAATAGGTGAACTGGCCTGGGGTTTCAGGTAAGTAAATGCGATCAGTTGGTGGTTCCTAACTTTTGGCACCGTCAAGTAAAATTAACCTTTCCTTCTCCTTTAAGTACTTGCAAACAGAAGCATCTGGCCAGGATTAAACAAAAAATAAAAATGAACAGGGATATTTTCAAATAATCATTCATCCTACTCAGTATTTCAACCAGGCCCATGCTGAGTGTTCCATGCATGTTGCTTTACCACCAATTGTAGAAGAGTGGGCACAATGAAATTGGCAGGGGTTAAATTAATACTTCAAGAAAGAATAGAGCAGCGTAGTAATATCGCCAATTGACTACTTTAAAATAATAGGAATGAAATGGTATTTCTTGAGTGTCTAATTGGAGGCATAGATGTCTCACAAGGAATTTGGAACCCCTTCAGTGTGCTTAATGGCACTATATAGAATTCTTCTCTAAAAGCAGGTAGTATTCTCTATTCTCTTGTACAGTGTTTGAAAAAGTGACCTGCTAAATAGATATCTGTAAGACATCATGTCATGATTTGAAAAGGTGGAAGTAAGCAATAGTATGGTCAGGCTGTAAGAAGTGAGGCAGGTTACTAAACTATTACTAACCCCAAAGGTGTAATTTTATACATTTCAAAACATGAACAAATGTTGTTATGAGGTTGGGAGTCTTGGGAAGAGGCATGAAGCAGGAGAGTCATATGGATGTAACTCATGGGGAGGAAGTCTATAAACGATACCTTTTCAGAGATTTTATTTTTAAATTATAAAGTGCTCTAATGTAGCACGAGGGATAAAAGGAACACTAAAACCTTGCCATATTGAATGGCAGGATTGGACTTTAAGGTTCCAGACATAATTCTAATCCCCACTTTTATGAAAGGGTCACCAAAATTAATCTAAGAAAGCAAACTTTTTGTCTCCGGTGTATCACAATACTTTTAGGAAAGGGCTATGAAGCAGTAAAAACATATCAAACAGAGAGTCATATCCTAAGAGTCTCTCCATTTCAAAGCAATGGGTTTAGAGCTGGCTCACCAGCATTAATGTTAATAGAAGAGTTTTTTTTTCTAAATTCTGTGGGGTTTTTCCCCAAATATCATTTCCAAAATATAGTACACATTCAAGATGTGCCTGAAGAAAAATATAGCAGGATGCCTTCCAGAAATATACAATATATATGGAAAATTAAATATAATTTGCATGAAAATATAGAAGCAACAACACTCTAGTTACATTGAAATGAGCCCAAAGGAAGAAAGGAAAAAAAGTAATGAAAGGTCAGCGTTTTCTAATTGAGAGGAAATTGACTTTGCAAACAGAGGACTGCATATTATAAATGTATTAATACGTTGAAGCTTCCAGCTGTTCAGAAGTTATTATGCTATAAGGAAATATTTTAACATCTGACATTATGCGAGTCCCTAGTTATTAAAGGGAAATAGGCAGGGGAATTAACAGTTAACTTTTCCACTACTAAGACTTTTTAGAGATGTTCATAGCTTTGGAATATCGACATGTTAATGCAAAGAACACCTCCTGCGAAATGTATGGGCATAGGCTTAATAGAAATGCTAAGGATACAACAGGCTTTTAATATTTGTAGGTTCTACTGTATGTCTCTGGGGATTTCCCTTCAGGTCAGCATAAGACCAAATGCCTGCAAGGATATACATTCCAGAATAACATAATTCTTCACATTGTCCCATGAGGACCTAAGGACAGGTTTTTAATAAAAATGTCTGTTTAGGGTCGGACTACCGTTAGCCCAATGTATTCATTTGCCATAAAGAGAGAGTCCTCTAAAACCAGAACAAGGATTAAATGCATGCACCTCTAGTAGCTGTGAACTAGAAATTGCTTTTTTTAAAGTGACTTTTGAAAACAATAGTCACAAAAAGCTAAATACTGTAAAGTGTCGATTTAAAACTCATGCAGAAGATTGGATTTGCTTAGTAAAACAGTAAAATAAGTTTATTATACTTGTAACCCCAAAAAATGAGGCTCTAAGATCCCTAGATCCCTAGGCTAGAAATGGCATAATCAATGTAAAGATATAGGGGTCCGTTTACTAAAGTGCAGTAAAAATATTCGCACAAAATATAGACAAATTTGTTGACAAATATGTTTTCGCCAGTTTACTTACCTGCGGTAATTATAAATTTTCGAATTTTCTTGCGCAAAAATATTTTTTCGGCAGTTATCGCATTTGCTGAAAATAACGCTACGTACACATTAACGCCTGGTTTACTAAACAGGGAAATGTGCAAAAGACAAAATTTATGCAAGAATATTCGCAAAATTTTACCGCCACCTATGTAGTGGCGTAAAAGTATTTTTTGCCAGAAAATTCTCAAAGGGCAGGAAATATCCCATAGTACTTTTTTTACCCATCATTCTTTGCTTCTATCTGGTGCAACAGCAGCAGTTTCAGCTCAGAGTCGTATTATTGGCAGTGGCATTACAGTCCAAGGATTCATCAGCCTCTACGCTTTTTTGGTTTCATTGTGATTGGCTACATTAAACTGTGCATTTCTATGAAGCAAAGAGATTGACTGGTATAATTTCTTGTTCATATGATTCTATAAGTTTTTATATGATGCATCCATGTTTGATTGGTGTTACTCTGGTGATGTTGTTGGATGGTATAATCATCAGTCAATAAAGTTTATGAGTTTTGAAGATGCATTTCTGGCCATAAATGTCACAGTAAAAATTGCCATAATAACCGCCATAAAACAAGACATAAAGCATAAATATTCACAAAAACTTAATTTGTCGCCAGAAAATTTGCAACTCGCTAAAATTACCGCTAACGTAAGTTGGTTCATTAACGTAGTTACCGCAAGTGATCGCAATGACTTCTGAGCGCATCGCTGTTTAGTAAAATTAGTCGCTGCGAATATTCTGGCAGAAAAATATTCTCAGCGATAACATGCGGAAACTTAAAGTCAGATTTACCGCACTTTAGTAAACGGACCCCATAGTTTCTGTTGTTTGGAAACACGTGATCCAGAATCACATTTTTTCAAATGATTTCCATTTTCTCAGTAATAATAAAACATTACCTTGTACTTGATCCAAACTAAGATGTAATTAATCCTTATTAGAGGTAAACAAGCCTACTGGGCTAATTTAATGTTTAAATTATACTTTAGTATCAATAGTCTTATTTTAATGGTTTTAGAAGTTTTTGAAACCATGACTAAACTCATTTTCTCTAACACCACGAATGTCATGCAGCGTTTTAAAAATTTAGAACTTAAAAAGCATGAAAGATAAGTCGCAAAAAACTGCAACTTTTTAGACTTTAGTCGTACAGTAACTACAACTTTTTCGTATCTTCGCCAGTGTCAAAAACTCTAAATCCACAAATCAAAGAAATACCTTTTAGTTGTTAAAGGAACATCTGCCATTGACTGCTACAGGTATGGGACCTGTTATCCAGAATGCTCGGGACCCGGGGGTTTTCTGGATAACGAATCTTTCCATTCTTTTTTTTTTTTAAATTTTTAAATTATTTGGATAAAATGGAGTCTATGGGAGACAACCTTTCTGTAATTTCTGGATAATGTTTTTCAGATAACAGATCCTATACCTGTACATGTTTTCGACAAGTTATATCTGGGGTATTTTTATAATCGGGAGAGACGCAGTTTATTAAATGGTTGTTTTTCTTTCTGCAAGTTTTTCGGATTTTTGCAGTCAAAAAAGCCAATTGGATCTTTAAAGAATGGAGTCCAGATTACAGAAAGATTCCTTACCTGGAATCGCAGGTCCCTAGCATTCTGGATGACAGGTTCCATATCTGTATTAAATTATAGCCTTTGCTTTCTTTTTTGTCTTTATATTATAACTTTACACAATAGCAGTGGTGTAAATGCACCCTAAAGTCCAGAAGACAGGTAAAACAAAAATTTGCAGTTTGAATGAGCTTTGTTGAAATCCAGACTATCTATCCAGCACATTAAATAAGCCAGCACGATGGAAATAGGATTGAACATTGGACATTTCCCAAGGTGCACTTTCCTAGGACTTCTGGTAAATTCTAAGCATTCTTTTGAAGCTGCATAATCACAATCATCATTATATTCAAATGAACAAATGTTTGCAAGCCAGATCAGTGTTAGAAACTGTGATAGTCAAAGAATATTGATTGCCAATTCAAGTCAAAGCCAAGCTGCTGTACATCAAGCATCATTCATACAGAATAACATCGAAATCATGTTAGAGCATAACCTGGAAAGAGACGCTTAGAAACACAGATTGGTATGAAGGAAGATTGTTCCTTCAAGTCACTAACATCTGTTTCTACATTTAGAAAGGCCACAAGGCTTCCAGTTGTCATCGCATCAGAAGGAAGGGTCAGCGGCTTGTCAGGAGTCCTTCTTTGTTGGCTCCAAAAGATGGCTCTTGATGGGAATGGTAGCTGCACTGAGGAAATAACAGTCAAGGAATACATTAATAGCATTGCTGGTGGATATACTTATCTCCAAAGCAGATCACACAAACCATACTGTGTCCCTGATCAGAGATACTGAAGAATGCAGCACAAGCAGCAGAGTCCACTTCAATGTATTCTCAGATATCAATTACTCAGTATATTTTACAAAAGCACATTCGTTTTAATGTATTGAAGCACAAAATGGGGGGGGGGGCAGAAGTAAATTCCCATGTATGTGGAGTAAACAAAACATCTTTTCCAGATGCTGGATTTACAGAATAAAGTTCCAAATATTGTGGATTTACAGAATGAATTTACTGTGAATTTTTTAAGCATAGTGTGCCACATTTAGCATTTGAGATGTCGTGTTATACTTGAATGATATGGAGGACTGAAAATGGTCAGATTTAATACTGGGGTGCCCCTAGGCTGCTCACTTCCCCCCTGCAGACCCCCCACCTGCTCACATATCACCCCCTGCTGTTGCCACCTGTATGGTTTTGACCCGGACAGCCTGGTTTTTGGAAGGGCTGTTCATATCAAAAATGCCTGCCCGTTTTTCCAAATTGCCTGTTCAGGTCAAAATTGCCTGCCAGGAGTTCCCCAAAAGGTGGCAACCCTACACATTACTATGGATATCATAGGCTTGCTCACATATATCTGTGAATGATGTCCTTTTTCGCTTATTTAAAGGCTAACTTTAAGCACAAGGGTTATTTTTAATTAGGTCAGTGGGACAGATGGCTCTTCAAAAGTTTTTTCTAAGGCCCTAAGGCAGACGGTAAGGACGGGATTTTGTTGTGCCCCAACACAGGTCTCTAAACGTGCAAGTGGCAGCTTTTTGATCTTGTGTCTGGTGCATAAAGCAGAAATCCCCCAGGTTGCAAATACTCTGTAAGTGAACACTAAGGGGTGCACTCTTGCACTTGCATCCTGGGTATTGTCTTCAAAAAATGGTCCATTACGTCTAAACAGCAAAGGTGGTTCAAATAGGCTCTAGGCAACCAAGAAACAAAACATGACTTGGGTCACACTTTGGCTATATATCAATAAAGCTATGACTCTTTAATAGTTTACAGATTGTCAAGCAAATAGAAAATAGTAGGTAATGCTCCTGTTTTTAGAAATCATTTGCAAATTAATGACAATGCAAGGAACTCCTTTCTCCATCTCCATTCTGTCTAGTACAATGGGATAACAATACTGGAATACCTATTTGCACTAGCAACCATCATAGAGAATAGCTAATAAGCTATAATCATGATGCAGTCTCCATTTGACTGTTCAGTGGTCTGATTTGTATGTTAATTTTGAATCTGCCATGCATAATGAGTACTTATATACAGTTGGTGACCAGTGATGAGATTAATGGTTGTAACTTGTAACCAGGTAGAAATACATATAATACAAGTTTATTTATTTATCGTAGGGTACTTAGTGTATTATGCACCCATATGAAACAAATTCACCTGTTTCTAGTAAGCTACGGGTATCGATCGACAATTTATCTGATAATACCACATGCTGCAGGGCCGATAAGTAATTTGTGTTATATGGTGGCTGAAGATACCAGCGCAGTCAGCAGTATGCATCAGCCCTGCAGCACAGCGTATACAGGTATTGACTTCCAAACTGATGGACTGAGGATTAGTAATGGAGCAAATATTGGTTCATAACTCATTAAAATTAAAAGTTGTATATGGGAGCTATTACCTAACTATCTGCTCTGTACATTGTCCATATTGGAGTCTATTTAGGAATTATAGATGTTGACTGTTATAGGGCTCTGGTGCCTCCTGGCTGGGAAATTAAGCCCATCTATAAAATACAGGATTTTCAGCCTGATACTTTTTTGGCTTTATATAATGTTCCAGTTGTAAACCATAGATCTGTATTATTTTTGAGTTGAGTTTCCTTCTTCCCAGGCCCAGTAGCCTTCTAGATTTGTTGGAAGGATATTCCACCTCCTAACATGGTTTCTGCAAAAAATTTTTGTGTATAGAAAACATATTTGTAGTGATGGGCGAATTTATTCAGCAGGCGCGAATTTGCGGTGAACTTGCGCGATTCGCCGCCAGCGAATAAATTCGCAAAATGCCCGTGAAAACTCGCAGCAAAACTTCACCGGCGTGAAAAAAAAAATTTTCCGAAAAAACGGGCGCCGGCGTCGAAAACGAGACGCCGGCACCGTTTCGAGAATTTTTCGCACAAATTCGCCCGGCACTACATATTTGCATTGCTTATTCATTTTTTCTTGTAATACGAGCTAACAGAATACCAAGCCTTTACTTATTACTGATCCCAAAAACCAAGAACATGCTGTCAACTTATACTGTACATGGGGACACAACAAAACCAGAACTTCGACAATGCGGTCTTTTCTGGACAGGTTTCAATAGGCCCCTAAAATGATCAGAGCACTGGCCTGGGGGGGGGGGTCAAATAATCTGATTAGTCTGATTTGGCCTGCCACATGGGTAACCAAATCAAGCAATGATCCATTTGTTTCCCATGGGAAGAGGACTAGCTGGTAATAACAGCAGGCTTACAGGCAGATCACAGCTCCCAAGTGGGTTATAGAGGGGTACTTATACATATTCTGTTGGGTGACATGGGGATGCAGTATTATGCTTCTGGGGGTAATGCCTCAGTAACCTATTATCAGGTAGCAATTAATGGTCACTTATTTTAAAGTATATGTTGTTCTTTTTTATGAACTGGAATTGGTTTATTTTTCTGCATATCCCATTATGTGAACAGAGGGAAGTGTAAAAGGGTATGTGATAAGCTTGTATACTTGCATAGGGACAAAAGTGATAATGGAAAGGATAAGTGCTGGGCTAGTGTGTATTTATTACCAGTATTATTAGCAACTTATAACAGACTATGAAGGTTACATTCAGCTGAGTTGGCCAAAACTAATGATAATCATATAGGGTCATATGAAAAAATGTCATGCATATTCATTCAGCGTTTCTGGATTTAGCTGTGGTATCATGGGAACAGACACTTGGATTCTGCAGCAAAATTAGAAGCTTTTTAAAAATTAGGTTCAAAGAACACAGTTCCCCAATGCATATCTCAGAAGTGTTCCACAGAACCAAGCAGTGAAGACAAAAAAGGCATTGAATAAGACAGAAAAGAACAGATTTTCCTATTGTATTGGACTCTTGGACAGCAACAAAGTTGGCAAAACTTGGATGTGAAACACATGCATGTCTTGAACAGCAATATCCATCATCCTTCTACAGGCTGGCAAGCCAAGGATCATCTGAATTGTAGTTCACACTATGCTAGAATTACAGTATATGGTTTAATTTTATGCACACAATCTGTTCAATAAAAGTATTTCATAAAACATAAGAGAACTTATTTATGAACACAAGGGCAATTTTTCGAAGCAAATTTAAATCTGACTCAAAAACTCTGCTTTCATCCCCAGAATTCCAGTGTAACTGTGGGTCACAATTTTGGGAAGAATTCAAAAGGCTTGGGGTTAGCAATTTTAACTAGTATAGTGTGGCTTTGGATGTAAATTCGAATACACTGCATTTTGATAATACATTCAAATACATTTTGCTTTTTGCACCAGTGACAATAATAACAAGCCATGTGAACCATGTACTGCATACATGATCTGAGCCATCACCATGTTGACTCTACTTGCCTCTGTTCATAGGTTAAATTGGTGTTATTCTCCTACAGTCATATGCAAATCGTGAGGGTATTAAAACACTAATCCCTAAATGTAATAAAAGGAACAAAGTTTGTACAAGTGCAGGAACCAATAAGATATTTGCTTTTATACAGGTTACCAGTAGGCAGAAGAGGCAGAAGCAGCATGTGCCTCTGGGATAATCAGGTGTGGGCACTATTGCTGGAGGAACTGTCACTGCGGGGGGTGACAAGTAAAGGATGGCAAGTGGCAAAGGGGATTATTTTGGACAGGCAGCCAGACATGAGGCCTAAGCATTGGGTGCTGGGTGGTGGCCTAGCATTAAAACCATAGGTACGACATAATACTAGGCTGGGCTCTGCTTCATGATGTAAAATCCAAAGTGATTTTAAAGCTCTGGACAACACAACACTCACATTTTGTGTTCATAGATGAGATCATATTTTTATTTCTCAATCTTAATATGCAAATTACGGTTCTAATGCCTTTTAAACTTTTGTGGAGGATTCAGTATTTGCCTGAATCCAAAAATTATACATTCAATATATATATATATATTTACCCAAAATCATATAATCCTCCAATGAAGAAGCCGCACTCACAGGACTTATCCAAAGTGTAAACAATTTATTCACCGAAATTCGTTGAATAAATTGTTTACACTTTGGATAAATCCTGTGAGTGCGGCTTCTTCATTGGAGGATTATATACTGTATATATATATATATATATATATATATATATATATATATATAATGCTTTATATGGTGTAATTAAATGGTTTTTTAACGGTGAACATTTTGAGAAAGGTTCGAGACCAAAACCGAAATGTCAATGTAATCGTTTAAACTTTGTAATAAAGACTTAAATTTTGAGTGCGCACATCTTCTTGGATTTTGATGTGAATATAAAACTAAGTGCAGCACCCGACATCACCTGAGAGACATTTGGGAGAGTGTGGCCTATGTGTGCTTATGTATATATATATATATATGTATATATATACATCTTGCTGTACAGAATTATCAAAGTGTCTGAGATCTGTACTAAAATAATATAGCTTTAGTCAGCTTTCCCAATCTACAAACCCAGCCATACAAACAGTTAAGTGCCGGCCGCCTGATATTAGAATGTTCAACCCCATTCACCCTGAGCAGCCTGGTATTGGCTCTTTATTTTCCAGTTCACTTGTACCCTTAAGCATCCCTGTCAACTTAATATACACTCTCCCAATGAAGCAGAAACAACATGACGTATTACACTGTAAACATAAACCACACATTACTAAAATGGAATCATTTATGCGCTCTTTCAAGATCAGCAAATTATTTACCCTGACATCAGTCAGTGCCAACCTGGTATTTCTGATAAACCACTGCTGTCTGATAATTACTCTAAAATCTATATATTTCACACTAGAGGCATATTTCTCCTTCAAGACAGATAGAGGTTTCTTGCGTACAAAGAGTTGAGCTTGCATACACAGAACATGTCCTCTGCGAGACCAACAGTATATTTTTCCCTAGGCTTTCCTCCCCCATAAATGGCAAATGCTAGTACAATAAAAAAGCAGTTTTAGTAAGACTCATCTTCAATTCAGCCACAATAATGGGCACAGTCATTACATGCATTGTCACTATTACTAAAAGGTACTTAAACCTAAACATGCAGGCAAAATTCATGAGCAGGTCGGAATTTGTGGGAAGGCCACAAAGGCCTAGGGCAGCACAATTTATGGGGCATCATGCCGCCCAGCCGCATCTACTCCCTACTGTGCCAAAGATTTAGATAGTATTTTAAATCTCCAGTGAAGAAAGTCCCAGTCCTGGAGGATAAAGTGCGCGCACATGCACACTCGGGAGGGTTGACGGTGGAATATGTGTACCATATTGCACTGCATACATCAGTCCTACATCTGGGGGGCACAGAGAGAGTGGATAAGAACTTGCAGAGCATGCTGAACTAATCTGTGTAGAGAGCACTGAATTTATATCCTAAATGATCATGACTGGTCCTTGTCATGTCCAACCAGCAAAGTCCCATAGGAGGTCACACTTGTACACTTGTAACACCACTGAATATATTTGCATAACAGATTAACCTGAAAGCTATTTCTGGTCTCATTTCATCCTCACCCCTCAACAATGTGTTCAATAAGAATACCACAAGATCACAGCAATAGTAACATTTATAGTATCAGGCCTTGCTTTAAAACTCAGGAGAATTCAGGCAAAGGGAGTGCCACCCATCAGCAATGGCTGGAGCCTTTGAATTAAACTGAACTGGAAAAAAACATGCCAAACCTATATTCAATATGAATCCAAGATGTATGCCTTGGTTGGGGCTGTTGCATATGGGGCTTGTTATGGGGATTATTACTGACATTTTCAGGTCATATTTGCTCAGGCTTTATTTTACCTTTAAATGCCATATATATATATACTCCATAAGAGTGATCTTGGAAATGCTAGGTCATATATATATATCTGGTTGTCAAGTAGCCACATTCAAATCTGGATTTGTGATATAGTGTGGGTGCAGGCTCAAAGTATATTATTACTTAATTAGTTGCATAGAGCCGCACTCCAAATAGTAAACCAAATCGCTTTTATTAGCATGTGTCCAATCAAATCACTTTTATTAGCATGTGTCCAATGTTTCGGCCCCTCTTGGGACCTTTTTCAAGGATAAATGCTTTCAACTGTGATGACATATTTATACCATCACCCCTCTGTATATATGTAGAGCACAACTTTCCCTTGTTTGTTATAGTTTATACAGGAGCAGTGACCAGCTAAATGTTGTAGCTCCCACCCTTTCAGCTATAGTCAGGTGATCCCACTGGTGGCCAATAAAATGGCAACCAAGTTTGGGAGTTTTACTTTGAAAGCAGCAAGTACAAAGTTGATTTGTCCCTTTATAAAATGTATAATAAAGCAATATAATTCTTAATGAATCAGATGCAAGTTGAGTGTAGGAACTGGCCACACCGGGGATAACGTAGACATAGTTGGCTGGCTTCAATATATTGCAATATGTGGACAAACAATCCCTGTTTTGTTTAAAGGGTAAGGCATTTTAGTATCTTAAGACATGAAATGTTTCAACGTCCTAAATATATTGATAATGGGTTGAGTGCAGAGGACCTCTTGAATTTGTCTATATATATATATATATATATATATATATATATATATATATATATATATATATATATATACACACACACAGGTATGGGACCTGTTATCCAGAATGCTCGGGACCTGGGGTTTTCTGGATAATGGATCTTTCCATATTTTGGGTCTTCATGCCTTAAGTCTACTAGAAATTAATTTAAACATTAAATAAACCCAATAGGCTGGTTTTGCTTACAATAAGGATTAATTATATCTTAGTTGGGTTCAAGTACAAGCTACTGTTTTATTACAACAGAGAAAAAGAAAATCATTTTTAAAAATCTGGATTATTTGGATAAAATGGAGTCTATGGGAGACAACCATTCCTTAATGCGGAGCTTTCTGGATATTGGGTTTCCAGATAAGGGATCCTATACCTGTATATACATTTTCATAGAATGTGAAATTTAAAAAAATGGGCAGTATAATATAATGTATTATCAACCCTTTGGCTGCAGAGTGCAGTCTTGCAATCCACGGCACACTAATTCTCATGTCCATACAAACTGTCAGCTCAGAATATAGACACCGACAGCAACTTTCTCTATGATATAGGCCTGTAAGCCTACTTCATTTCATGTAAAAAGAAAAACCCGTCAGTCTACTTTTGAAATCCTAGCAGGACATAGGTTAGCCTCTGCTGTGAGCGAGGTTAAACTGATAGATGAGGAAAAAGAAGCCTGGTAAAAATTGAAGGATGCAAGGGAGGGAAAAAAATAACAGAGGAATGAGTCAGGGGAATAATAATATAAGAGAGAGAAGTTAAACCAGTGACCCTTGTCAGCAGTGAAAAGAAGGAGATTAGAAAATGTTTCATGCTAATTTCCATGGAGATTTCTTTAATTTATCAAAAATTACTTTCTTCTGCTTTGATTTGTGCATCCGCCTGCCCCCTAGCCGCCGTCAGCAGGGTGGTCTTACTCGTCATGCCATGCTGACTGTGGGTCTCCTGTGCCCCATGCTGGGCTGAGGCGTCATGAGATTACTGAAGCAGGGCTGACATCTCTATCAGCTCTGCCACAAGACTGCCCTTTCCCTTCTGCTTTTTTTTCTTTCCCCATTGCAGCAGGTTTGGGATTCTTGTCACATGATGGCTTCATTGGGGCCTTGTGCTGAAGCATTTCACCTCTCTCTTGATCCTTTCAGCTTGGCTCTTGCCGCTGCCTGGCATATCAAAGAAGATTTGAGGGTCATTGAACCATGGACAGGATGTATAAAGCCATCAGCTTTCCTGGCAGCATCAAAACAACCACAAAAAAAAAAATATCCTTGCATACGCTTCTATGCTGCCGTATTTATTCTTCACACTTGGAAATAAATATGTAGCTCAGAGCTTTGATTTTAGACTTAAAAAAAAATCCACAGATACAGTAAAACTGCATATTCAATATAAATATCACAATATCTGGTTTTTTATAGTCTCTCTGGGATTTAGTCATGTTCAGAATAGCTGGAATTAACAAAGTGGATATGAGAATATTTTAGCCCCATGGATTATTTGACGATTTGGTACAATTTGATACACACCCCATTTTGTTTACAGCATCACTATTATGACTTTATTAAATGACCATCACATTGAGAGATACAAAGTCACCTGGCAACAATGCCCTTATCATATAACCCATAGCAAGTATTCATATATCTGTGTTCTAATTATTATTCTAATTGTACTCTCATAGAAAACATCTAGGGCACTGTTTCCCCAATGTAAGTGCAAGGGTACAAAGGGCTCAAATTTACAAAGCACTTACATTCAGAGCATAGCTACACAGAGAACACAAATGCTGACCACCCCTGTAGTTAATGCTTGGCATAGGTAGTAGGTATAGAGATTTGCTGCACCGTGTGCCTGCTGTCGCTTGGGCAACTAAATGACAGGGTGGAATCAAAAACATGCTCCCGGGGTGTAGAGGGCAAAGAAAGCATGGCTGTTTGGCACAATTTCTTTGTACTTTGAACCCTGCATTTAATAATTAATTGTTAATTGGTTGTTATAGAAGGCTTCATTGATATCATTTTAATTTCTATGGCAGTATAAATGCACTCCTTGATGTGTAAAAATGGAGTGCTAACTTGCTAGCAGTTACTTTATGGGTGTTACTAGGTGGTCCAACAAGAAACTGAAAGCAGAACAAGAAGCAATAAGATCCTAGAGTTGATGCCCACAAAATTAATATATTGTACAGATGCCTGTATGTACAGTATGTATATGCTGCTGCTGCTGAAAGGACCTACCAAGTCATAACATCCGCCCTGCCAAGTTATTATAATATTCCATGGCACAAAGCTTGAGAGCGTGGGAAACTTACAGAGAAGGGTCACTCCCCATTGATGTGTTAAAGGGCTAGTGCCCCATTGTGAGACTCTAACAAGGTATTATGCAAGTGCTCTGTATTCATTTAGTTACCCAGAGCTCTGGGGATGTAGGTAAGAGCTTTGGCTGATCTGTGATATTACATTTATCTGATAATGCATCAGGAGTGTTATGTACTGAGATTCTATAACAGAGTTAAATAGGAATCTTTCCGTAATTTGGACCTATTCTCCATACCTTAAAGGGATACTGTCATGGGAAAACATGTTTTTTTTTTCAAAACGCATTAGTTAATTGTACTGCTCCAGCAGACTTCTGCAATTTTGAAATCTGACATGGGGCTAGACATATTGTCAGTTTCTCAGTTGCCTCCAGTCATGTGACTTGTGCCTGCACTTTAGGATGGAACTACTTTCTGGCAGGCTGTTATTTCTCCTACTTAATGTAACTGAAACAGTCTCAGTGGGACGTGGGTTTTACTATTGAGTGTTGTTTTTAGATCAACCAGGGAGCTGTTATCTTGTTATCTGATTACCTTCCCATTGTTCTTGTGTTAGGCTGCTGGGGGGGGGGTGATATCACTCCAATTTGCAGTACAGCATTAAAGTTTATCAGAGCACAAGTCACATGACTGGGGGCAGCTTGGAAACTGACAATATGTCTAGCCCCATGTCAGATTTCAAAATTGAATATAAAAAAAACTGTTTGCTCTTTTGAAAAATGGATTTTACTGCAGAATTCTGCTGGAGCAGCACTATTAACTGATGCGTTTTGGGGGGAAAATACATGTTTTCCCATGACAGTATCCCTTTAAGACCGCTAAAAAATGTTAAAACATTAAATAAACCCAGTATGATTGTTTTGTCGCCAAAAATGATTCATTAAATCTTAGTTGGGATACTGTTTCATTATTACAAAGAAATCACTTTAAAAAAAATTGAATTTGTTGATGAAAATGGTAACTATGGGAGATGTCCTTCCCATAATTCAGAAATTTCTGGATAACAAGTTTCTGGATAATTGTTTCCATACCTGTATTAAAATATACATATTCTGATTATTTTTTCCTCCCCAGTTCTATTCTGCATGGCTGTAGGACAACAGATTAACGTGTGAAATGGAGGCACTGTACTGTCTCTCATACACCAAGTTGCCCTTTTATTGAATTCTATCTATAACTAATAATGACCATTACTATAATAATTAATGACTAGTTCCTATGGTATCGTTACCCTTTTTTTTTTCTCTCTGTTTTTCTCTGCATGTGTTCCATAAACATTACACATTTTCACAGTTTAGGCACAGAATGGATGTAAATGACATGCGCCTCAATCTAAATGCCTTTTGTTTATTTTAATGAATTGCTATTCAAAATATTACCGGCCCACTAGGAAATACAAATGATTTCATTCTGTAGAAAAGGCAATCATCTTCATCTGTACTAATTAAAAGCACACTTTCCCTGCTGCGTGCTGG
This sequence comes from Xenopus petersii, assembly GCA_038501925.1. Lineage (NCBI taxonomy): Eukaryota > Metazoa > Chordata > Amphibia > Anura > Pipidae > Xenopus > Xenopus petersii. The sequence continues at coordinate 96,665,936 of CM076677.1, forward strand.
GTATTGTTTCAGAAGGCTTATATGATGGAGAGATCTGCTATGGATAAATAACAATGTCTGCTTTTAAGTTGCCTGCATTCCACTCCAGGGAGCGGCAGAAGCATCCCAAGTGACATCACACACCAGTACCCCAATGACCTCTGCAGTATGGGAATCCTGCGGAGACTTCCATGAATGAGTCAGAAAGAGCAGATGATGTCATCTTCAAACAATGAATAAAAAATCAGCCATGTTTAAAAAAAAAAAAAATTCAAATCAGACCTCAAAGGAAATATTTAATATGTATTGACAGGGAATAAGAATCCCCAATAGCTTTAACCCATTCCCTACAAGTCATAAAATGCTTTGTGAATTGTGAAGGTCTCCAATAGTATCGATGTGATAGTGCCGGGGAAATAACTAAACAAAGAACACAACACAGGTCATACAAACATCCATCAACCACTGTTAGCCCCAAGCAGACTGAGTGCTTGTAATTCTGTTGTAAAACACTTTAGAATATGTTGATGCTTTACATAGATAAGTGTTAGTAATACAGATTACTATTATTTTATCCAGAATGCTCAGGACCTGGGTTTTGTTTATTGTAATTTGGACCACTATACCTTAAGTCTAAAAAAAAAAAAAAAAAAGGACCTGGGTTTTTTTTTTGTGTAACTTGAATCACCATAAGTTAATTCTAAAAAAAAAAGTTTTCAAATATAACCAATAGGATTGATTTGCCACCAAAATGGATGTATGCAGCTTCAAAAACGAGGTACTGTTGTATTATTACAGAAAAAAAGCAAATAATATTTTAAAGTTTAGAATTATTTGCTTTAAAGGGACTCTATAGGAGATGGCCTTCTCATAGCTTTCTGCATAATGGGTTTCCAGATAAGGGATCAAATACCTCTATTAAAATAATAATTGACAAATAGCCTGAGATTCCTTGTTGGACAGCAACGTGGTTTAATATATCATGTTGATATTTTATAATCAGGTCTTATGTATTCATCTTTGGAATTATAATATTATTATTCGGGAAAAAGCCAAAAATCTTTGCTATCTTATTAAAATGTTAATCATTTTGCATTGTGCTATAAACCCTATATATGAGCAACTGCATATAAACGTCAGCAGTTTTAAGCCCATTGACTTTTTGGCGAAGTGAAACGGGTCAGATGCGCTCATCACTAGTTTAACATTTATGGTTCTTTTTAGATTCCCAATCTAGGAAAACGTCATGCACTATATGTTCCACTTTTCTTAATCTAGGTTTTTGTAGAGATACATCTTTATTGCACAAAATATGTATAGGATCAATTATCGAGAATGCTCAGGACCTCAGGTTTTACAAATAAGGGGTATTACTTTAATATAACTTATGTTTGCTAAGAAAACATTTAGATATGAAATAAACCCAATCAAATTGTTTTTCCACTAATATGGATTCTTAGTTGATTACCATCAAATCTCTATGGGAGATTATAATTCAGATCTTTCCTCAAATATGGTCACAGGTTCCTCACAGAAGCCTGTTGTAGCTAAAACACAAAATCGAAAACATAGGGATATTGACGATTGTCTGTTTATAACCATCTCTAATTATAGTTCTATAGCTGTAAAATGCTCACACAGAGAGAAGCTCATTGGTTGGAGCCTCAGATTCCCAGACCAGGCAGCACTAGTTATATTATTTCATTGAGATACTCCTATCACCAAGATCCTTATTAAACTTTTTAGGCATGAGCCATCTATGGTATTAACCTTTCATGGGAATTAGCTGAAGATGTTTGTATGTTATAGTATATAAACACTGAGGTTGTTTCCTCATGGAAATGCAAACATTTACTTGTATGTCTAGACAGGCTGCACAGCACAAACAACCATACTCCTTACCCAGCTCATTCCCACCTCCATCTCCAGTCCACCCTTAGTATTTGTACTTTTGTTTACACACAATGGGGTTCATTTATTAACTTTCGGCAAATTTACACCTTGGCAGTAACCAATCAAATGTTGGCCTTCATTCTTCTACCTGTAGGTTGTAGGAAAAATGCTTATTACTGATTGGTTGCTATGCATTACTGGCCAGGTTCAGATTTTCCCACAATGTTGGTAAATTAACCCCTCTCTATGGTCTATGACCTGTAGAGCATGTCAAGCTGATTACATATAACTTTCTTTGCTGAGGGCCATCTGATCAAATCAACCTGATAAAGTCACAATCTTGAGACAATACTAGGCAACGGTCTGTTCATTTAGTGTTCTAGCCTGTGCCATGAAGGATTTGTCTCTGTTTGCTAAGCTTAAAAATTGTGTGAAAAGCACTGACCATATATAAACTTTCATGAGAGCTGAGAAGGCTTTTGGTCACAGTCGGTTCTTCCAACAATAGAACAGATTTGGTTTTCCCTAGACCATAGTATTATGGATAGCTACTGACAATATTTTTCTGTCGTTACACAACATAGATAATTTGAAAATAGTTTAAATACCCTGTAAAGATTTTTCAACCTCTATAATGTCCCCAGATCTGTCCTTCAGCAAATGCCAATGAAAAACACTTTTTTAGGACCCTTTGTACCTTCTCAGATGAACCAAACGTAAATCATTGCATAGTTAAGAAGTTACTATTCCATCCCAATGATATTGAACTACATCTTAGCAGTTTCTCTTACAGTACTTTAGAAAAGATGATAAATTAAAAAGAAATACAATTTGTCCGTAGTGCACGTCACTTATCTTATAGTGTTCCTCTACCGTCAAGGTCAAGACCTATGTTAATACATTATTGGACAATGAAAGTTGTCTAAATATTCTGCAGCAGACAAAGATTAGCAACTTAATGAAGATTTGAGCTTTGTGAACATTTGTTTTAGACAACTAAAAATTGATAGTTTGCCAACATTTCTTCGAAAACCAGCTTCACATATATTTGCAAACAATCCTTTGTAAAGCCCTGTTTTTCTCTTTTTCTACAGGTGTAATCTCCAATATGATTGTTTCATGGGCAGGATTAACCTTTACTTTTTTTTTAAAAGCTTGCCAGGCTCAGCAGCAAAGAACAATCCCATTTTTTATTGGAGTTTATCCAAAATTAGGCCTCTCTGTATCATATAAAAGTATTGATGCCCAACAGCAAAAGAATAAGCATTGAGACATATCGGGTTTACCAATACCTAATAGTGTAGGTGGCAAAAAAAGCAAAATGTTCCTTTCACTACTTTTCCGTAATCTTTGTATCTTGCAACTGTCCTTTGTATTTAAAGGGATCCTGTCATCGGAAAACATGTTTCTTTCAAAACACGTCAGTTAATAGTGCTACTCCAGCAGAATTCTGCACTGAAATCCATTTCTCAAAAGAGCAAACATATTTTTTTATATTCAATTTTGAAATCTGACATGGGGCTAGACATTTTGTCAATTTCCCAGCTGCCCCTGGTCATGTGACTTGTGCCTGCACTTTAGGAGAGAAATGCTTTCTGGCAGGCTGCTGTTTTTCTTTCTCAATGTAACTGAATGTGTCTCAGTGAGACATGGGCTTTTACTATTGAGTGTTGTTCTTAGATCTACCAGGCAGCTGTTATCTTGTGTTAGGGAGCTGCTATCAGGTTACCTTCCCATTGTTCTTTTGTTTGGCTGCTGGGGGGGAAAAGGGAGGGGGTGATATCACTCCAACTTGCAGTACAGCAGTAAAGAGTGACTGAAGTTTATCAGAGCACAAGTCACATGACTTGGGGCAGCTGGGAAATTGACAATATGTCTAGCCCCATGTCAGATTTCAAAATTGAATATAAAAAAATCTGTTTGCTCTTTTGAGAAATGGATTTCAGTGCAGAATTCTGCTGGGGCCGCACTATTAACTGATTCATTTTGATTTTTTTTTTTTCTCCAGGTAGCACCATCCCCTGTATTTAACGAACATATCATAGCAAATAGAGCTAATTTACACTTTGTTACACTTTGCTATGCATTCCATTCCATTCTTATCTTATCATATTGGCTTTTCTGAGGTTATTGTATACCCTTCCATAAATGCTTTGTTTCACCAAAACATTCATAAAATAAGAAAACTTCTAATCTGTAAACCATATTTTTTGTTCATCTCTATTATTATGTTAATGGATGGGGAGTATGGAAAAAAGAAAAAAAAGGCTCCATTGAAGAGACTTTTAAAAGGGGCACATTTATCAAGGGTCAAATTGAAAATTCGACTTTTGAAATTTAAATTGCGAGCTTATTTTAGTGTACTTTGACTAGGGAATAGTCCAAATTCGATTCGAATTTGAAAAGAAATCTAAAATTCTAATATCAAACTTTATCATGTACTGTCTTTTTAAAAATTCGACTTTGACTATTCGCCATCTAAAACCTATTTGGAGTCATTTGTCAGACTTTGAAATTCAAATTCGGTCGAATACAATCCAAATTTTATTCGAACAATCAAAAACAGCCTATTAACTCGAATTTAAAAAATTAGATTTTTTAAATACATTTCGGTTGGTCTTTTTTTATTCAAATTTCAAGTTGATGGGAGTTTAAAAAAAAACTCTCATTTTGGGGATATAGTTTTCCTTTAAGAGCATCAGAATCACCTCTTTTGAGAATCCTGAGACTTCAGAAAAATAAACAGGGCAAAATGACATCCATAGGGGACACTTTCTGACCCCTGTAAGACTCCTGTAAAGGCAGATGTACACCTTGGTTTCTGGAAATTGGATTCCCACAGAAATAAAAAACAAAATGAAACTTTCTTACCTTGAGCTAGATCCATTTTTTAGAAAGCAAAATGCTGCTGGCTATTACTTCCAGACACTGTATGTATTTCTTGTTCCAATTTGTTTTTTCTTAAAGTGAAAATATACCTTAGTTATATACTGTATGCAGAGGTTCCTTTCATATTTCTGTAACTGATCAGTAAGACATATAGGTATACAATTAAAAGAAACAAAGATGAAGATGTGATGCCAATTCAATTGGTGAACTTAAGAGTACCTCCAAATCTTCAATGTGCAGAATAGAGCCAAATGTTTCAGGATACTCACGCTCCCTTCCTCAGTGGATATGTGCACAGGTGAACATACAAAAACTCGCCATACAAATAAACAAACCGTACCGCCACCCCCCTCAGCCGTTCAAATTGTCCAATCAGCCTTCAAGATGGTTATAGGTAATTTTCCTCTGCAGGATATGCGAAGCAGTCGGCTATCGAGTTAGCGTAAGTGATGTAACGCCAACCAACGCCTCAGTATCTTGCCAGCGTCATCTTGCCAACCAATTTCCCATCATATTACTCGTTTTGGGCGATGATGTAATGCCAACCACAGATCTGTTTGGAGGACGCCATCTTGCCAACCACTCTCAGCTCAATTTCATTAACTATATGTGTAATTCAAGTGGTACGAATATCAATGTGAACAAAACATAATGCTCAGTGAACTGGATCGAGCTGTGAATTCATAAATAAAATTGTTTTACAATCCAAGCTTTAGAATTCATAAACTGATTATTTTTAATAGTATGTCAGTGAAAATTTTATGGAGATACACATGTGCAAAAAATAGACCAAAAACAATTATTTTTTTGGGAAAAAGAAATTGTACAACAAGTGGGAACTGCAGGGTCACGTGTTTGGGAGACACGCCGAGCCTACAGTTTACAAGCTATTCAAAGTATCGTGAGTGTATTTGAACTGTTTATTCATTACAATTAAAAGAAAGCTGCACGTGTGTGCATGTATACAACCAAAGAATACATTTCACCAACACTCAGCATGTCATAACCTTGAAGGGTTTCTTTTATATGGCAACATAGAACTAGTATTAAAAGTTCCATGCATCAATATATTTTATCTAAATAGATCACCCTTGCTATTATTTATATGGTATATTTCTCCATTAATTAAAGTTGGGGCAGAACTAAAACAGAGGGTGAGAGAATACATCTTGTTTGAACTCCTGGTCTTTTGTTTAAAGGAGAACTAAAGCTTAACTAAAGAAGTAGTCTAGGAATGTTGCACATAATGTTTTGGGCTTCTGTACCAGCCCGAGGCAACTACAGCCCTTTAGCAGGGAAGATCTGTGCCTCAAAAGATACCCCAGTAGCTCCCCATCTTCTTTTCTACCCATACATGTGCTCTGCGCTGCTGTCACTTACTGAGCTTAGGAACCCACTCATAATATACAGTACACATAGAATAGAAATGTCACAGTATAAGGCTGATTATTTGTCAAAGATCGAATTTATAATTTTTATAGGTTTTTTAATTCCAATACATTTAAAACTCAAACGTGAGCTTATTTATGCAAAAAATTTAATCAAATACAAATATGAACAAAACTTGAATGTAATTTGTATTCTATTCATCATTTTCAATGGGTTTACCAACTATCAGAAAAATTTGAAAAACTAAAAAAACTTGATTTGAGCTTAATTTTTAAAATTCATGTTTTCTAACCTTGAATTTGAATTAGTAACATCATTTTATTGCTAAATGGATAATGTATCAGAATTAAATGCAACTAATATGAAATAACATTTGTACAGATAACAATATCCAGCAAAGTTGTGTATCTGGATTGGTTAAGAAGCATGTTGTGAGCATCTGAGCACATTACCTTCGTTCACTCGTCAATCACCCATGGTGACTATTTGTAAGCATTCTCTTAGTTTCCAGGGACATTGAATTGTTAGTGTATTTGGTTTATTTAATGTAAAGTCTTCTTGGAACAATGATCATATTGCCCGGGGTAAAATGAAAGCTGCATATACAGATATTGTTGACAGCTCAGGGTTTGTGATAAAGCAGTGGCATCTGCTAATCACAGCAATGGCTAGTTACATGTTAGGGTATTAGCAATTATGTTGCAGGCTTCTCAAATCTACAGAGAGAGGGGTCAATCCCAGTCAATCAGAATGAAGGTGCTTATGAACGTGTCTCACTTAATTTGTGCCTTGAATCAGAGCTGCCTTTTCTGCTAAGCAGATAGGTAATCAGAAAGCCCAGCGGACTAGGCTTACATCAAACAAATTCATGTTTCCCATGAGTGAAAATAGAAGGTGTAACTAGGTACCGTAGACTTATAATTCATCAAGCCAGAGGTGGGCCATTCCGGCTGGGTGCCCTAGGCAACCAAGCCAGCCTGCTCGCCCCACTCCTTCACCGGTCGCTTGTGCACACGCACGTTGGCGACGCGCACACGTCATGTCATGCACGCGCGTGCGCATCAACGTTGTGTGCGTACGAGCTTGGTAGGGAGCGCACAAGCTGGATGGCCAGTCTAGGAATAAGCAAAAGCGGTAGCTGGGGAGCGTGCAAGCTGGATGGCCGGTTTAGGAGTAATCAAAAAAGGTAGTTGTCCAGCTCCCCTCAATTGTTGTGCCCTAGGCAGCTGCCTCTTCTGCCTACCCTTAGTTCCGGCCCTGCATCAAGCTGTAAGAAGTGTATCTTCAATGGGAAAATGTATCTTAAAAATCTGTTATGCTGCATTGGAAACCTAAACAAATCTTTTTTATTATTTAAGGCAAACAAGATTAATAAAAGTATATCAGAAGCAGAAGCCCTTGTCTGGCAGTGAAATGAAATGGAGCAGTTACTATTTCGTTTTTCACTGTATTCATTAAAATATACCCAAAATATCCAACAGAATGGAGGTTATTTATTAAAGTACGATTTTTTCTGGTCGGACTTCTAAAAAGGAAAAACACAATTTTTTTGTAGAAGACAAACTCCAATTTTTTGAGATTTATTAAACCCTAATGGCTTTAAAAGTCTGAATAAAAAAGTACTCCATCTCAGACCTGCTGAGTTCATGTAGAAATCGATGGCAGAAGTTCCCTTGATATTTTGAAGATATCCTGATCTGCGCTGGGTTTTGTTCAATAATCCAAAGATTTTGTGGTTTCGCAGGTCAAATCTGAAAAAAAGTCACTGTTTTCAGTGACAAATCCGAAAAAAAAAATTCACGATTTTATCGAGTCTTTGCCACACAAGAAATTATAGAGAAAATGTATTGATAAATAGGGGGAAAGTCCGAGTGGTTTTCAGAAAATAGTGATAACTTTTTGGATTTTGATCAATAACCCCCAAAGAGTTCACTGTTCTCATATACAGAAAGCAATTATTTCTTTGAATATCGAAGTTTAAGGATTTACCGCAATTCCTTCGAACGAACGAAGGAAAAATCATTTGATTGAACAATTAAATCCTTTGAATCGAATGATTCAAACGATTTTAATCCATCGATCGAGCGATTTTCCTTCGATCACAAATTGCTACGACCTGCCCCATAGGCTAACATTGGTGCTCGGTAGGTTTTAGGTGGCGAAGTAGGTGGTCAAAGTTTTTTTTAAAGAGACAGTACTTTGACTAACGAATGGTCGAATAGTCGAACAATTTTTAGTTTGAAACGTTCGATTCGAAGTCGTAGTCAAAGGTCGAAATAGCCAATTGGATGGTCGAAGTAGTCAAAAAAATACTTCGAAATTCGAAGTATTTTTCATTCTAATCCTTCACTCGAGCTAAGTAAATGTGCCCCTTAGAGTTTAAATTTAAAATCATGATTTTGAATAACGGTTTTCAAAACACAAATGTTCAATATATATTATATATATTGGAAACTATGTATTGAAATTGAGTTTTTTGAAGCTTGACAACCCATTAAAAATGAGGAATAAAATATTATTTAATTTTTTTTCATGGTTTTGTTTGATAAAATTATTATATTGGGATCTTTAATAAGATTTTTTTTTTTAAATAAACAAGACTCCGTCTTGCTTTCTGTGAGCCACTATCCTTGCATCAGTGATGAACCCCACAGAGTTAATTTGATGTGAACTCCCACTGTACTTCATAAAAGGAAACTCTGGCACCGAGTTGCATCATTTATTTAACAATTATGTGAAAGGCTAATGCCACTTTATATGTAATTGTGAGAGTATAAATCGGACGTCACCCAGACATAAAAAGCTGTATAATGAAAGTCTGTGCAAATACATGAAACACATTTTTTTTTTTAAAACATCCTAACCTGTTATAAACTCATTTAAAAGTCTCAGCTGTCAATCATATTTTGCCTGCCCCTCCTCTATGCCTCAGGAACAGAGGCGGGGCATTCACTTACTTTTACTTTCCATTGAGTACTTCCTAGATATCACTAAACTCTTTACAAACTCCACACACTCTATAATCATGTAGGGCACTGTGCATGGGCATTAAGTCCCCCATTCTGGTGCATACACAAGATTTTGGGGTGACAACTTGCTTTTTCCACAAAATGATACCTGCCTGCTTACTGTGATTGTGAATTCCAAGACTGAAGGAAACAACATTTAAATAATAAATATAGCAAAGTGTTTTTTGTTCAGCTAAAATCATACAAAATAATTTAGAATCAATTATTTCTTAGGGTGACAGGTCCCCTTTAACAGTGGTAGAAATAAACACATAAAAATGTGTTAAGGAAGTCCCTTCTCCATAAACAAAAATCTACTATATTTACCTAACTTGTCCCAACCACATTAATTTACCTTAGTCTGCTCGGAATTCCAGCATTATCTATTTAAGTACATAATAAATATCTGTCATTTTCCCATCCTCCTACCTTTTATGTTATGAACTCCAAGCAGTTGCTTGTTTACTTGTTCAGTTTATAGAAAAACTGGTTATAAATAAATGGGAATAAATGGAGGAGAGTCATTGCTAGTTTACTGCTAGCTGGGGTAGCTGCTTGATTATTGCTACAATAAGTGGGTGACTTTTTGAATCAGTGAAAAAGTGGGGTTACCTACTATCAGACTGCCGCTGCATGTGGGACAGCAGCAACACAATCCTTAGAAAAAACCTTGCTGAACCCATAAGAAGGATGTAGGAAAGCCATTGTTTTAGTATTTGTAGGGGTTGGGATTCTAGGCCATGATTTTATTTCAGAGTGGGAAAAAGTATTTTGTGGCTTAAATCGACCTAGCTTAGGCTACTGGAATACTGGGCTTTGTCTTTATTATTGATTTTTTTTCAAAGTCTAACCCAGGAGCTTACAATTTTGCCACTTATAGTCCCTACAGTATTTAAGTATAATTTATAATAATGCATCACCATTTAATATTGATATTGCTTTTCATTCTTTTAAGTACATGTATTTGTTTTAATTTTTTGGCTACTAGTGGGGAAAAGTTAAGATAGGTTTCAGTTTTGTAGATATGACGTGTGCTTGTGTTTCATTTATGAATATAATATTTAAGATTTTATGATGGAGGAAAGGGCAGGGTATATAAAGCCTGTAGTAGCCCCTGATGTGTCAGCTCCTCATTCTTCCCATTCAGCTATATTGTATGTTATTGTGAATCAACAAATGAGGTATGTGCACTTATAGATCAATTAAGGTACATTACAAGAAACGACAGGGTCTGTTGCAGAAGAACTGGCTTCCATATGAGCTGAAAGTAACATTGAAACCCTTGCCTAGTTCCACACATGTCACGGGAGGTCCAAGAGCCTCGTGCAACAAACCTCTATGCCTCCAACAACCACAAATGTAATAGTCCCTCCTCTTTATCCACCTATATTTCTCATTCTTTGCATGTGCAATTTTTTCTGCGGTGTTGAAAATCTTAATCAATTTTTATCGCGGGCTAAGGTTTTTTTGCCAGGGTGGGTGTAACCTCCTGTGAGCAGCATTTTGATATTGCCTTGGTTCATTATTTGGGGCCGATTTACTTACACAAGTGCAAAATTGTACCAATGCAGTTACCTATAGCCGTTTTTTTCAGACTATTAAAAAATAGAAAATGATAATGCACCTTTGTCTCATTGCACCTTAAATATATCTGATATCCAATGACTATGTGATGTACACTCTTTTTCTGGGGTCTTCTTTATCCAGACTCTCCTATTAAATCCAAGCCTTCTTAGGTTCAGAACAAAAGACTGATCCCTCGTACGCAAAGTCACCTTAGGGTAAATCTGTCTGTCATTGCTCATCACTTCCATAAAAGAATTTACATAACGTTTTTACACTTCCCCTAATTTCAAGGAAACACCACACAGGGGGCACATTTAGTAGATGTCGTGCTAGCCCACAGTGAATATATTTTGTGTTGCTGTTTTTAATATGCCTGTGAATTAATTCCCTTTTTTTTTTTTCTTTCTATGCTTTTAAATGTCATTACCAAATACTGTAAGAAGCCATGGTTTGTTGCTGGTTTCACTGTCCAAGTGTTTAAGGAAATTTGTATAGAGTAGTGATGGGCAAATAAATTCACCTGGCACGAATACGCTGTGCATTTCTGTGTTTTGCCGCCGGCGAATAAATTCATGAAACTCCTGGGAAAATTTGGACGCGCGTCCGGAAAGTCGCTCGCATCAAAACCGCCGCATGTCAACACTATTCGGACGGCCATTGACTTTAACGCTGGCGTCAAAATTGACGTGGGCGTCAATTTTCGAGTTTCCAAAATTTGTCACTGTTTTGCAGATTTGGTGGGAAATTTGTGAATTTTTCAGGGGGAAGCGAAACGGGAGAAATTCGCCCATCACTAGTATAGAACTGCAAGGGTTGGAGAAGCATTCTGTAAATAATCAAAAAATTCAAAACTAAAGGTCTTTTCAGTAGGGAGACTTATGGTTCATGAAAATGAACTCATCTGTCAAACCATAGTAAAAGATAATGTAAAAGGAATGAAAGAAGAATTCTTGGCTTATATATAATTCTTATATATGTTGCAAATTACTTCTTCCACCATACACACAGCCAAAACTCCAAAATACATATTTTAAAGAAAGAGTTTAAATATTTAGCTCCTTTCTGACATATAATTCATTCTAGAATCGGTAAACAGTTAGGGGCCCATTTACTTAGATCGAGTGAAGGAATCGAATAAAAAAAACCTTTGAATTTCGAATGATTTTTTTGGCTACTTCAACCTACTTTGCCACCTAAAACCTACCGAAGTGCAATGTTAGCCTATGGCGAAGGTCCCCATAGGCTTTCTAATGTTTTTTAGGTTGAAGAAAAAATCGTTCGATCGATGGATTAAAATCCTTCGAATCGAACAATTCAAAGGATGTAATCGTTCGATCAAACTGTTTGCGGTAAATCCTTCGACTTCGATATTTGAAGTCGAAGGATTTACATTTGGCAGTCGAATATCGAGGATTAATTAACCCTCAATATTCGACCCTATGTAAATCTGCCCCCTAAAGTCTCATTCCCACACGGTAACATGCAAGACTGGTTTGTATCTGAGAGGCAAATAAAAAGATTGTTCATAAACAGCCTCACATTTATATAAGGAAAATATCCCTTTTATTTTCCTGAGATTGTTTTCTTTTTGCAAAGCCTGTGTGGTTTGTTCTCCTGCTAGTTTTTTTTCCTCAACTGTGAGAAAAGAGACATTCTCACCTGACATTAAGAGCTGCCGATCTTTAAGAAGGGATTCATTGCATGGTTATTGATCTGCTATGTCCTCACACACGCAGAGCTCTATATTATTTAATTATCTGTAAGATGCTACAAGAATTGCTGTTTCACCAGGATTAACTTAAATCTGGCGGCTGAAAACTCACACAAATTCTCAAACTTGGACACAGTATGACAGCAGCTTCAGCAAAGTACACCCTACAGAGAGATGTCTTAACGGATTTTTACTCTTTTTTTATTTCCATGATTGCCAGCGGGTCCCCCTTTTCATCACCGAATCATCGTGTTACTTAGTGTTGAGAAATGCCAAACGCACGGAGAAGTATGCCATCAGAATTAAAAATAAATACACTGCATAAATCTGACATGCATCGGCTGCGAGGAATATTCTTTGTTTTATTTAATTATCCCCTGTTTTTTCTAAAACATCACAATTAGTAAGATGTGAAAAAATGCTCATTTCTATATCTTACTTATTAGATGTGCATGGAATAATTACCCATTTTAATGACTAATTATACATTTTACTGTGTCTACTACTGAGAAGAAAAAATACATATTAGTAATATTCATGGAAATGGAGAGCGTAAAAAAAGGGTATAGGGCATAGAAAGTTAACATTATATGGAAATGTGTCAGTCACTTTGGGGTCAGTGCATGGTACAAGGCATAATGATTGCACAGTTAACTGGTTACACTCACACTTTTATATAATGGAAGCAAATACACATTATTATTACTATGATTACTACCAATTATTTTTTTATCACCCCTTTATATAATGCTGATGTTACACAACGCTCTACAGAAATTGTTCAGTATTTGCATGCCTCAGTATTTATATCTTGCACCATCCAAGATACCTGGGTGTGGATACCATGGTGTATGCCCAGTTCCCTATGCCCATGTACCCATTGCATTAAAGTGGGGTATCCCCACCTCCCACTCAGCTCTGCTATTGGATTTCACACCAGGCAGGTCTTGGTGACCCTTTTAGATTGTAAATTAATTTTTGCAGAATACTTGAATCCATCCAAGATGTGTTAAATCAGCCCTGTAGCATCAGCATATATTACAGGCCAATATAATTTTCTGCTTGATAATTTATGATGACCCCTAAACTTGGCCTTTCAACAGCTGCTCAGAGCCCACTGAGCATGTGAGTGTCACAGACACTTTCCAAGATGGTGACCCCCTGTGACAAGTCTAAAGTGCTGGATCATTGCTGCTTTTGAGAAGCTGAAACTTCAGGCTGGTGCAATAAGTTTACTATATTAAATATGACATTTTAAGCCATATTCATTTTTAGGGTTTAGTTCTCCTTAAGAATTCCTCTGTCTGTCTGTCTATTGAGATGTCTCTGTCTTTTACATAAATTAGGAGGATGGTTTTATGCATTTTACCTTTTATTTAAGGGGCAGATTTACTAAGCCCGAGTGAATTTTCGAAGTCCAAAAAGTTTGAATTTCGAAGTAATTTTTTTGGATACTTCTACCATCGAATAGGATACTACGACTTTGAATTTACTTTGACTTCGATTCGAAGTAAAAATCATTCGAATATTCGACCATTCGATAGTCAAAGTACTGTCTCTTTAAAAATCCTTTGATTTCAATACTTCGCCAAATAAAGCTACCGAATTGCTATATTAGCCTATGGGGACCTTCCAGTGCATTTTTAAAGTGCAGTTTTAAAGTGTTTGGCATCGAATAAAAATCTTTCGATCGCTAAAAATCGTTCAATTCGCTCGATTCGAAGGATTTAATCGTTCGATGGAACGATATTTTATTAGATCGATCGAATGCTATTTTAGCGCTAAATCCTTCGAATTCGATGGATTTCAATTTGATGGTCGAATTTCGAGGGTTTTAACCCCTCGAAATCCGACCCTTGATAAATCTGCCCCTAAGTGTTTAAATAGTGAAACAAATTCAAAGGTTAAATTTGTTGAAATACAAAATGGCACCATAAACACATTACAGCTATAAGTTATATAAAATATTTTTGTGTTCATCTGCAAATTTAAAAAAAAAGAAAAATAGGAAATAAAAATCAATGTGTGGCCAAACACAACAAATTTTGATGCATATTTTTCTGCCGTAAAGGGCAATATTGAACACCCAAATGCAGGATATGTTTTTTTTCCATGCATGTATCAAGTGCCACTTAAAGTTTTTAAATGCAAGTGGAGCCACGGTGTCTACAGGAGCAAAGATTCTGACATTTGTTCTTAAGTGCATCTATTGAAGTCTCATAATTCATTACCCAAGGGGCTGTGCTACGAAGAGCAGCCTCCAAAAATAGTGGCTTCTTGTTAGAAATGCCACAGGAAGTCAAAATTAAAAGGCCTAATACCTCTGTGTTTCCAGCTTGGTTTGGGCAGTGATGTGAAGGCCAGGGAAAGCTCTAAACACTTTCTTCCAATACAAAAGTCAATAATAAACAGGGTTTGTGAGGAATTGATTGAATCCATAGTGAGATCTGGCAACTGATTGTATCAATTAGAGGTGTATTAATAGGCAAAGTTTTGAACTCACGATTGACATTATTTTTAATGAGAAAATATATCAATCAAATATAAGAACAAAGTTGTATGTTAGTATTGATCATGCTAGCTATCATATTAACCACTTCTGTTTCTTTGTGTTTGTAAGGCTTCATTTATATTTCTAAAATAAGCAGAATATTTCCTTATATTTAGTGCCTGGGATAATAAACACCAGCAGAAAAATAATAGTATATGGGAAAGACGTGTATTACATTTTCCACTATAAAAGTAAAAACTGGATTTTGTAGCTACAACAAAGCCATTGAAATGAAGTTACGATTATACAAAGTAAAATACAAGCATGTTACAGTATATTGTAATGGTTTCTTAATGTTCAAATTATTTAAGATTGGGGGGGGTGTTTTATGGCACTTAAAGCAAATAAAGCTTTTATTATTTGCTTATTTAATTTTAACATGGGTAACAATGTTACCATTAATTGCAGTGGCTGAAAATAGCTGTTCTGGCCCCTCGACCTCAGAAAGACATTAGACATTAAGGGGGTTATTTATTAAAGTCGTTTTTTTTCTAGTTGGACTTTTAGGGGCAGATGTACCAAGGGTCGAATATCGAGGGTTAATTAACCCTCGATATTTGACTAGGAATTGAAATCCTTCGACTTCGAATATCGAAGTCGAAGGATTTAGCGCAGAAAATGCGATCAAACGATCGAAGGATTATTCTTCGATCAAAAAAACTTAGGCAAGCCTATGGGGACCTTCCCCATAGGCTAACATTGACTTCGGTAGCTTTTATCTGCCGAACTAGGGGGTCGAAGTTTTTTTTAAAGAGACAGTACTTCGACTATCGAATGGTCGAATAGTCGAACGATTTTTAGTTCGAATCCTTCGTTTCGAAGTCGTAGTCGAAGGTCGAAGTAGCCCATTCGATGGTCGAAGTAGCCCAAAAAACACTTCGAAATTCGAAGTTTTTTTACTTCGAATCCTTCACTCGAATTTAGTGAATCGGCCCCTTAAAGGTGAAAACCACATTTTTTTCATGGAAAAAAAACTCTTGCATTTATTAAACCCTGATGGTGTTAAAAGTCCAAATAAAAAAGTATTCCAACTTAGAACTGCTGAGTTCATGTAGATGTCAATAGAAGATTGATCCTATTGATATCCTGATCTGCGCTGGGTTTCATTCAAGAATTCCGAAGATTTTGTGGTTTTCGGCCGTCAAATCTGAAAAAGTTGCAGGTTTCGACAAGAAAGTTTCAGAATTTTTTTTTTTTGATAAATAGGGGGGGAAGTCAATGCGGATTTGTTTGGAGTCATTTTCAGAAAATTGTGAGAACTTTTTGGATTTTAATAAATAACCTCCTATATGTGTGGGCACACACTTGGGGGTTAAGAGTAGCAAAATCTGAAGTGCAGATTTTGCATGGGCCCCATATTTTGTCAGGCATAAGTCTGCCTTCTGTGTTCTAAGACATTTTACGGTAGAGTGCATACTGGGGGATACCCACCTATATACAGTATAATATAATACAGTAGGACCTCCATTTTACATCCCCTGATTTTAAGTTTTCCCTCATTTTACATTGTTTTTTTGTGGTCGTACCTATATATTATGCTTAATATATTTCCCTGATTTTACATTTTCCTGGATTTTACACCATTTTTTTCTGGTCCTCTGAAAAATGTAAAATGGGGGTTCTCTAATGTATATATAATACTTGGCATTAATGGAAAACTGTACATTTGGCAGCTGCAAAGGTCTCAGACATCTAGTAATCCCCTCCATTTAGACAGGGAATAATACTAGGATGGAGAAAGTGTCATAGAGAAAACTCCAAACAAAACAAAATAAATACTATTTATTCTGGACTATTAATTCTAGCTTCTGCCATAGAAGCCTGCTTTGATAAGGGAACAATATGTTGATTTACACACATTTCTACAAAATTGTTCAGTAACTCTTTGGTTTAAAAGTAATTTTTTTCATTTTCTTCTTGTACTCTCCTATTTTGGAAAGACATGGTATCAGAACACACCTTAAACTTCCTTGTGATTAAAGAAGTATTCACTTTCTTCAAATTATTTTAAAACCCTTCTTAAGAACTGTCTACACTGTCATCCCTGAGTTATTTTGAAAAGCTCCTTGGATTTCATGCTTGAGTCACAAGTGAAATCATTCTTTCACCCAAATGCTGTATGTGCTACGTTGTCAAGCACAACTTAGATTCCTCCAATTTAGAGAGAAATGGGTTGTGCCTATAGTGAATTGCACCTACCAGGTAAGGGGAGTGTGTGCAAGAGGCCCAATAGCATCAAAATGTGCTTCTCCTACATCTCATTTATGGTGTAGAATCAGCAGTGCCTGGAGGTGCAAGGTAGCTCTGGAACCATGGTATATGTATTATGATATGGAACCTCAGAGCAGCTAGTAATTGAGAGAAGGTAGGCCATTGGATGGGTTGTTTCTAACATGTTGAGAATGTATTAGAAGTGAACTTCCTTTTAAGAAGGGAGGTGAGAAAGAAAAGAACTGTTCCGGGAATACCAGTAGATAGACAAATGATATATAAAATACAGTAAACAATATACTATATACTAGTGCAACTCTTAAAAAAGTAGCTGTATAAAATAGTAGTTAAGATAATGAAAATATCAACTTAATAAATGACACATTATTACAGCTCATAAAGTTGCTCAAATGTGAATCTTAATAAGCCCTGTTAATACGTGTGCTAGTCATTTAAAGTTATTATCCAAATCAATACATATGGATATGCTCTACAATGTCGCAGCTTTGTTAGTCAGATATATAAAAAGTTGGGTATGTAAACAAAAGGACCTTTTTGTCCGCAGCCATCTCTTAATATTCAAGTCACATTGTTGTCAAGATATAGGGAAATTATTCCTCAACTCGGTCATGTTTGCTTAATTGAAGTTTCACGCTATGCTTAAGTGACATCACAAGGTCAACGGTCACCCACATAAAACAAAACCCAAAAGAGGCCTCATCCTCTCTAGAATGTTTTTCCTAAGGATCCTATCTGTGCATTACTATTCACATGTTTATGGACAGAGTCAATTATTTGATGCCTGTTAACAGTTTGCAGGTGTGGCTTTCCTTAAGCACAATGGAAACAAAATGTTTAAGACCAGTATATGCATAAACAGGATTTTTTTTTTTTTTTTTTCAAATGTTCGATGTGGCTTACTAATTATTGACATAGTCAACCTCTTAAAAGGACCCCACTGATCAAATACAGGGTATACATTTTATATGGGTTTCTTTGAATAATAAAACAAAGGTTCTTCAATGCCAGTGAGAGGCTTCATTTAAAATCTCTTGTAAAACAAGAATGCAATGTACCATTTTTTTCCTTGTATTTTAAAGCAAGTTTTCCAAAATATTCCACCCATTGAAAATGATGAAAACAAATCCAAGGTATTCAAGTTATTATATTATTATTATTATTATTATTATTTTCATGTTATTCAATCAAATGTTTTATATTCAGATTTAAAAATAAACATTCAAATAATTAAATTAAATAATGGGAGTTTATTTGAAGTAGAAAAACCTCTACCATTACACAAATTTAAATTTCGATAAATAGGCCTTCCAAACTCTCATTGTCTTGGTCTTGATTGAACCCCTAACCTTGCTGCAATCTCTGAAGATCCTTTTGCCCGCAACACTCCCACTGGTCCTCATTTTTGGTAAGTGAAATGATTTATCTTCAAAGTGCTATGGGATCTCTTATCCATAAACTGAAATCTCACATTTTTGAGAAGGCCGTCTCCCATAGAGTCCATTTGTCTGTAGTGATAAAGCAGTACCATATACTTGATGTTATCTAAGCTGCATAAATCCACAATGGTCGCACACAGTCCTATTGGGTTTATTTACCGTAATGTTTATATTTTTTAATGGTAATTAAAAGCATAGAAAAACTCCTTATCCGGAAAACCTCACGCCCCAAGCTCTCTACATAATACAGTAGATCCGACAGAGCACTATGGCTGTCTACCCATCACTATAGTAAAAGTTACAGTTCACCACTCCACAGCTGGAGAACTTGTGGCTTACTGTTTGACAACTCTTGACAGCTCTGAAGTTAAAATGAAACTTTATCAGGCATTACAAAACAATGGAATTGTTGAGGTTATATTTGTGGATGTTGACAGTTGAACATATTATGATAGGATCAACGTATCCCCAGAAAAACAAACCTACAGAAGAACTGGGACCATTCCTAAAATAGTAAATACTGTGAGATCTATAAAGTTGATAACCACTCCGTCTGTAACAGAAACGACACATTTGAAGAATAGCTGTTTATTACCACAAGATTGCAGCCCAATGTGTCAGTCAAGGCACAGACAGATTTGGCTCAGTTCACAGCACGTCAGCCATGGAGTCCAGGAAATTCAATGTACAGCTGTCAGGAGGGCATTTTTTTGTGCATATATAACACATGGCCTTCGTTTTTCCCAAACTGAAAAATCTGTGATCTACAGTAGCACTAAATGTCTAACATGAAATACTGAAGCCTAAAATGCATTTCTCACAATGCTGTATGTGAAAATAAAGATATAAAGATGTTTTTTTTTGTGTAATACAGCTATAGGATCTGAGTATTGTAATACAGATCTAGGGTCTGAAAACAGGTTTAGGTCCCAGAATATTTGGGATCTGGGGTTTCCCAGATAAAGGCTCTTTCTGTAATTTGGATCACAAACCTATAGAGGGTTATTTATGTATTTATTTAAATGTCAAAATCTAGAAAAATAAGGGCTTTTTTTTACTATAAAATTCGAATTTTTAGTGGGAAAAAAATAATTTTTTTGAGATTTATTATACCCTTTGGCTGCAAAAAGTCAGAATCTGAGAATCTGTCATCGCAGACCTGCTTAGGTTGTATAAATGTCAATGGAAGAGGTCCCTGGAATTAGCCTAAAATCCGAAAAAGTCAGAAAAGTCTAAAAAAAAGCAAGCAATTTTGGAAAAAAATCCAAAAAATTGTACGATTTGTGTTTTCACTCGATTTTATCAAGTTTTTCCCTGATATGATTAAAGCAAGCTTTTTTAAAAATAGTTTAAATAAGGTCAAATCGTGGATTCTAGTTTGGTCAGACTTTCTTTATTTCAATAATCAGAAAAATTTGGATTTTGATTAACAATCCCATAAATCTTTAAAAAATCATTTAAACATTTAATAAAACTAGTAGGATTGTTTTGCTGCCAATATGGCAGTTATGATCAAGTCCAAAGCACTGTTTTATTATTACAGTGAAAAAGTAAATAATTTTCAAAATTCAGAAGTATTTGCTGAAAATGGAGTCTAGGGGAGATGACCTCTCTGCACAAATGGTTTGTGGATAAGGGATTCCACAGCTGTAAATAACTGCTGAGTGAATGGTATTGCATGTGTATTTTTCTTCTTAATTCTGCAAGGATTTATACCTTCTACAACTTTTCTTACACTCTCCAAGATACAGTTTAATATGAATCTTATTATTTCCTAGCCTCAAGAAGAAGATATTTCAACCACAACAAAGGTGAAAAATACATCAGCACATTGACAATTTAGTACATGCTTCTGCCTATTATGTTGTAACCAGCCATAGTAACTGTCAGGAGGTTAAGCATTATGCCGCCTATGACACCCTAGCTAGTTAGAGTGCAAGTTACAGCTATAACCCCTTTACTATCAAACATACCTCTAATTAAATGAATTCTTATGCAGACTGTTTTTTCCTACTAATTCACTGCACGTGGAAAGACAAACAACAACAAAAAAATGATTTGTGCTGCCATTAAAAACAAAAACATTTCTTCATCACATAATTTTTGCAGTTAGCTTCCTTCTGAGCAAGCAATTGGTTTGAGAGCCTCAGATAAAAGTGATAGGTGGAGACACTTCTCATAAAGAGCTAAAGAGCTGCAGAACATGTTTCAAATTTGTGGTTACCCTGCCACAGCCCTGTCTCCTCTTGGTGCTCCAGATATTGAATCTTCCCGTAACTACAATTACAGATTCAACTGCGCAGTGTGGACATGCAGATTGTTTTAGAGCAACACCCATTGAAAATTTACTTATATTTACACTAGAAAAATTATTATAAGTGCTACTGGGAACAAATACACAGACCAGGATCAATAACCAAACAATTCTTGGCTAATAAAGCACTTCTCTTTGGTCTGTGGTTGCTTCTCTCTGACTTTGTGGTTGGCCTCTAATGTCTTTCTCCATTGACTTTTCCCGTAAATATGTCTAAAAGATGCCCCAATCAAGTCAATGAAGGAATAATTGTCTTTGCTTGGTAAGAATTGCTAATTAACTAATACAGTATGTTAAATGTCTGGATCTTTCAGCTCTCCACTGTGTTTCCCCCTCTGAGGCAAATTGGAGAGGCTTCAAATGGGTTTTTCTGACTTCCTCTGAATCAACTGGTAGTTAGGCAGATTAAAATAGAGTTAAAAGTTTGTACTTGATAGTCGTGTGAGTTTTTTTTTCAAAATACTATGTTATTTACCCAATATAAAGCAAGAACCTCTTATTCTACATAGGTATGGGATTGATTATCCCGAAGCATTGGGAATTGGGTTTTCTGGGCAAGGGGTACTTACAGTACCTAACTGTGAGCACTATCCAGTACAGTACAATTGTTTACCATTAAAGTTGATTTTTATTCATTTAGTTAATAATCATTTCCTATTGTTACAAAAAATCAGGCAAGAAAAAAAAGTAAAATTCTTGAATAAAACAACAAACTGTGGTGAAGGACATTGCTGGTTTTCAGAGCACTGAGGATAACAAGATAATAGCTCCCATTAGTGAGGTTTAAATCTGTCCAATTTTGCTTCCGTCAAAAATGCTTTGAAGTCAATGGGCATTTTTTTCACAAAACATTAGTGACTATGGGTGGTTGTTATAGCGTTTTACTGACATTGTTATATTTGATGCATATTTTTGTACCTGAATTTAAAAAGGCATGTAATAAATAAAATAGTTTTTATAATTTTTAATAAAGCCTGCACTCTAGTTGGGTAAAACAATACAATTTTGTAAGAAAATTAACCCATTAGAGCGCTTTGCTCTCTATTCTAAGAGCTGGTATGGGTGAGACCAGAGAGCTGCTGGTGCTCCCAGAGAGCTGAGAGGCTCCACTAAAAGCATTCATTTGGATCAGCCTGGCACAGGGAAGCCACATACTGTGTCTGGAAGGACAGAGAGTGTGAAAGGAATTCAGACTGGAGGAGCAACCAGCAGGAGATTCCTATCGATCATCCAAAGGGGCTGGTAGTCACACTGTATGTCTGAATGTGCTGGACTCGCCTGAAGAGACACTGTAAAGCATCCAAAGAGCATTTGGAGTGAGTATCCTGTGTAAAAGGACAGTACCCTAGAGAAAAACTTGAAGATACAGAGACGGTTTGGGGGGAATTTTAAAGGACTTTTTCTTTTTCAGTTAGCTAGACAGATTGCATTATGTATGTATTAGTTACCCATTTATTTTAGATAAACAGTTATTCAGTTTAACCAATACTGTGTATGTGTTATTACTGTATTCCTAGTGGGGCCACCCGTAGGTGCATTCCCGAATCCCACTAGGTGGAGGCACCAGGTACCCAGTCTCTCCCAATACCACTGCGGAGTGGCTCTGGTTTGTCCCGTGCCATCAGGTAACCGTCACACGTGGAGTGTAACACCGACAAAGAGGTGTCGAAAGGATTACACAAGTTTTGGAAATTGTACTTGAATATTCAGAATGAAAATGTTTTTGTGGGTTAAAACTGTTTTTTTTTGTAACAACTGCAGCCTTGACATACATTTATATTTTGCATTTAGCAACTGTACTTTCTGACCAATGATCCTATTTAGCATCAGAATCATGATACAAACACAAGCATTTTCCATCCACTTGCTAAACGTAGTGATAGGCACACCTGTAATTTCTGCCGTAGAAAACAGAATAGGAGCATAGATCCAGGGTATACCTGTTCACATTTATCCTTTTTGTTGAAAATTGATTCATGCTGTGACCACAATTTAGTGTACTTTTCAGATGTTCCTTTAAAACAAAAATGTATTAACAGGGAATCTGGCGTAAAAATGAGACAATCAAAATCTATTGTAATTACCTCAGTTATATTATAATTAGGAACAATTAAATAATTCCTTGCTGCTTTTTTCCCTCTCAGCTACAATTAAAAAAAGTATATATATCTTGCTACTGCACGTTACTGCTGATCATATTCCACAACGTGCATAGAAAGAGGAAAAGATTTGAGAAAATTATATGTGTTTGTTTTACCTATTGCAGAATTCAGTGACTCTGTGAATGCGTCGGAATAGCACTCATTTGTTTTCCACTTTTTTTTATTGTATTTACTTGGAATCCAGTAGCATTTAAGTTGCACAACAAGATTATTAACCCATGCAATATTATACTGTGATTAAACTGCATTCCTCTAAAACTTAGAATGCCATGGAATTTATTAAAAGAATATCAATAATATGAATGGATATAAATGGCGAATGGTAGCCTCACGAGGAAACTTCGGGCGACTTCGGAAAACGAATCGCCGCGTGTGATTAGCGCAGGCAATTTTTCATTTTAGCCAGGCGCAGAGCGAGGGGAGGCAGTCGCGGCAACTAGTCGCCAGGCGACTAAATCTCCCCAAATCGCCCAGTGTGTCCCAGCCCTAAATAGAGCCTTGTCTGCTGAGCCTGTCAATTGAACAATAGGCAGATATCAAGATAAGCTCCTACTGACACCACTTCAGAAGGACTGAAATAAGATAGTCCTGTGATCACTGCCCCCACTTACGTTTCAGAAAATAAATATATATACACACACACAACTCATTTTGGACACTGGAAAAAATATTTTATATAGATAGTTTATTATATTTGTTTACACAAAAATGAATGGCAGAAACACAGGAGTACACTCCCAGGACTGATGACAGGGAAAATAAAAAAAGGATAAAATAAGGAGGACATACTTGAAAACCAGAGGAAGTCTAGGAAGGGTTAAAATAGCTCATGAGAAAGGAGGCAGTAAGTAGTTAATGAAAAAATAAGTATTGCAGGCAGGAAAGGAGCGCAGTGTGTGTGAGGTGGATAGCAGAGGGAACTCACAGCTCCTTTACCTCATCTAGAACAGTAAAACAAACTACTGTAGGAAGGCAGCAAGGAGAGAAAGTTTCCCCACTCCAAAGGAAAGCAGAGAACAAACTTACAGAACAGCAGGAGCTTTGATAGTGTCTGTGGGAGGAGGGGCTGCTAGTGCAGCTGTAAAGCAGGACGTAGGAAAGTGAAAGTAATTGCTTCCCTACAAGCCATGTGACCTCTCTCCTCCAAACATCACACGCTTGGGCAGAGAGGGGAGGGGGAGTGTACAGCTAGATTCTCATGTCGTAGTGCGACCTGGCTTTTCATTACAGAGTGGCTGCCTCCAAGCACACAGGTAATATTGTGCCTGCTGTTAGAGCAGCACAGGATGAATGTGTAATGAGCATAACTTATGCTTGGATTTTTGGATTAACATTTTATTTGCCAGACAGTGTTTATGGATGTGTGTTTTTTATAAAAATGCAAAAAAAAAATTAAGCCCTTTAAGCATCAGTTTCCCTCCCTTGTCTGATTGCTTTGGTATCTCCTGAGTGTTAATGCTGACCAGGGATGGCCAGGGAAAGGATACATCCCTATCATACTTACCATGATTTTCCGTTCCTGCCCATCCCCCTGGTCTGCATGCCCACCCTTACTCGCTGAATTTTTACATAGACACAGTGAGTAGGAGGGGAAGGCCAGCTCCGCTATTCACCCTATCCCCTTTCGGTCACGTCCCCCCCTCCACTATCCCTTCCAGTTTCGTCGCCTCCCCACTGTCCCATCCCCTTCCCCCTGCCAAATGCTGTCCTCTTTCTGAGCGTGCATGCTCAGGCGCGTACACGCAGGTCTTACTAGTTGGGCGCAGCACTGGAGACTGATGTGCGTCTCGAATGCTAATAGTATTTTTGATGTGGCTGGGCGGCTTGCCGTCCCTCAAATTCTGCATCCATAGGCCCAGGCCTTTGTGGCCTTGCCAAAAAAACAGGCCTGGCGGGGATACCCAAGTGTTAACTCAGGTTTTTTTTCCCCTTATTTATCAATACATTTTCATAAAAATTCCTGTGCGGGAAAAGAATTTATTTTAAAAATGTTGCCCGAAAACCACAAAAACTTTTTTTGTGTTTTTATAAGGTCATAAATATCCTCAGTAACTTATAATATACTTATATTTTACAAGAGGGGGTACTTTTTTCACTATATCCACCCTTATACAAATGCTCTCTTTAAAGGAAAACTATACCCCCAAAATGAATACTTAAGCAACAGATAGTTTATATCAAATTGAATGACATATTAAAGAATCTTACCAAACTGGAATAGATATTTACATAAATATTGCCCTTTTACATCTCTTGCCTTGAACCACCATTTTGTGACTCTATCTGTGCTGCCTCAGAGATCACCTGACCAGAAATACTACAACACTAACTGTAACAGGAAGAAGTGTTGAAGCAAAAGGCAGAACTCTGTCTGTTAATTGGCTCATGTGACCTAACATGTGGTTTGTATGTGTACACAGTGAATCTTACGATCCCAGGGGGCGGCCCTTATTTTTTAAAATGGCAATTTTCTATTTATGATTACCCAATGGCACATACTAATAAAAAAGTATATTATTATGATAATGGTTCATTTACATGAAGCAGGGTTTTACACATGAGCTGTTTTACTCAGTATCTTTTAATAGAGACCTACATTGTTTGGGGGTATAGTTTTCCTTTAAGCATAAGGGGAAAAAATTACTTCCAGACAGTAATGTTATAAGTCCAGGAATGGAAAACACCTGTAGAGTAAAGGATGCATCTCTCAACTTTTGTTTACATTCCGGCTGAGTCATAAGTCAAGCAATGCTTCAGTGCTTCTCTGATTTGGACAATAAGTCTTATTTGTTCACATGCTGTCAGTTGTGCAGAATAAAACCAACCAATGTTTACTCGGGGAAATGAATATGTCTTGAAAGTTTAGACATTGGTGTCAGGCGATTTATTCAGAGTCCATGAGGCATGGAGGGGAGCAGGTGATGGAAGGAAATTTTGTAAATCTGGGTGGCCTCAAAACTGTCAACACCTAGATGCATTCAGGTGCACAACCCATGCTGCTATTTATCATTAATCACTAAGAATACAACGGCATGTCAAAGCTACGCATGATGTCACCAGAGGCCGTTTCTAAGAGAAATCTCTCAAATCTTGTTGAAGTTAAATTGGCCTTGCATTTCATAAAACAATTCATCCCTTTCAAATAATCCACTGTAGAATCCATCTTTTCTCTTAGTTCTGAAGAACATTATGTGACCTGTGGTTAACTAAATAAAGCTCTGTTCTCACCTTTTTTTGTTCTGACATGTAGGTTTATTGCAGCTGATTAGTAATACAAAAAAGTAATAATTATACAGCTTTTTCTCCTCACTATTCTACATCTGATAAACAATAAGGCTTAATTAAACTGGTGCAGTGATCCTTCACATTCCAGAGCATTACACAAGATGTTAAGTCTTTGTATTCAAATTATGGTACCTTAAACACATTATGTAGTTTATGTCACCGATACTGAAAAAAAAAAACACATTTCATATACAGTTTACGTGCAGGCCTGATTTTAGCAATCCAGAACAAAACTGTAGCTAGCTTTAACATTGGTGTTTTTAATAGTGGATAGTAGTGATTTGCTCAACAAACTTTACAGGTTTAGAAGACCCGGACAGAAAAATTTTAGAATCAGTTGATATCACCTAACCTCCAGAAACATGGGAGGAGAGAAAAAGGGATCAAAGGTCTTAACATAAATCCTATTGATTTACAGAAAAGGTCCTGCATTTAAAATGATACTTAACAGAGCAGTTCATAACTAAAGCATTATCTGAGAATGTCTTAACATTCAATTTTACTTACCCAGTTTAAACGTTTTCTTGGAATTAAGGCCATTTTTTGGGGTCCCAATTAGCATCTTTTTGGATTTTACATTTTCCTGGCTTTTATGAAGTTTTGCTAAACCTAAAATCAGGGTTCTACTGTGAACTGTTGTGTATTTACAGTATATCCCCATTAGTCTACAGTTACATGATAACAAAAAATATAACAGGAGACTGGGCAAGGGCAGGGGATGGGAACCAATGAGGAGGGACAACATGCCCTGGGTTCCGCTGAAGATTCTTTTGTGCGGGGGGGGGGCTTTCCATATTATGCACTGACCAAAATAGTTATTATGATTTTAGCATTCTGCATGTTAAGGCACAAAAGATAGCAGAAGAGTTTGTTATATGCCTGGTCACTGGCAAGTGTAAAGAACATTATTCCCTTATTACACTCGGCCTTGAACCTCAGCTACCTGTAATAAAAGCAATAAAGGATCTAGGGGTCTTTGTAGATAACACGTTGTCTAATTCTGGGCAGTGTCATTCTGTGACTACTAAAGCAAATAAAGTTCTGTCTTGCATAAAAAAGGGCATTAACTCAAGGGATGAAAACATAATTATGCCTCTTTATAGGTCCTTGGTGAGGCCTCATCTGGAGTATGCAGTTCAGTTTTGGACTCCAGTCCTTAAGAGGGATATAAATGAGCTGGAGAGAGTGCAGAGATGTGCAACTAAATTGGTTAGAGGGACGGAAGACTTAAATTATGAGGGTAGACTGTCAAGGTTGGGGTTGTTTTCTCTGGAAAAAAGGCGCTTGCGAGGGGACATGATTACACTTTACAAGTACATTAGAGGACATTATAGACAAATGGCAGGGGACCTTTTTACCCATAAAGTGGATCACCGTACCAGAGGCCACCCCTTTAGACTAGAAGAAAAGAACTTTCATTTGAAGCAACGTAGAGGGTTCTTCACAGTCAGGACAGTGAGGTTGTGGAATGCACTGCCGGGTGATGTTGTGATGGCTGATTCAGTTAATGCCTTTAAGAATGGCTTGGATGATTTTTTGGACAGACATAATATCCAAGGCTATTGTGATACTAAACTCTATAGTTAGTATAGGTATGGGTATATAGAATTTTAATTAAAAGTAGGGAGGGGTGTGTGTATGGATGATGGGTTTTCATTTGGAGGGGTTGAACTTGATGGACTTTGTCTTTTTTCAACCCAATTTAACTATGTAACTATGTAAATGTTTTAACATTAGGTGCAAGAAAGACAAATGCAAGCACTATTGTGTGGTGGTGTTTTCAGACAAGCAAGTTTGCCCGCATTTTTGTGCCTATTCCAAAATGATGTTCAATAAGTGCTAAGCTAGGTGCTATGGGAAAGGGTTCCTATTTTCGCAGGTTATTGAATCAGGAAAATTAATGTTTTACAATCATTTTAATTTGTAAATGATGCATGTTGATAAAGTACACTACACACACACACCTTGCAATAGATTTGGAGAAATCTGATGATATAAATTTTTTAAGTTGGTCATAAACTAGAATAAATTATAGTGCATCATTATTATTATTTAGGATCCATGTTAAAGAATAGCAAATTATTTTTTTTTGCATTAATAATAATAATCAAATGTGAATGCAAATGATAGGTCCAAAAAAAGGTTCTAAACATGCTGTTGCTTAGGTTTCCTGCATGATGACGCTATGCACAACTGACTACAATAAAAATAATCATCAAGAATTCTTTGCATTTTTTTTTTCAATATTAAACATAATGCAGACAGTTGAAACAATGCTAAATCTGTTATTGGTACAGGTATGGAATATTTTACAGAAACCCATTATCTGTAAAGCTCTGAATTACGGGAAGGCCATCTCCAATAGACTCAACAAATAATTAAAAATTTTAAAAATAATTACCATTTTCTCCATAATAATAAAACATTTCTTTGTACATGATCCTAACTAAGATATAATTAATCCTTATTGGTGGCAAACAACCCTATCAGGTTTATTTAATGTTTAAATAATTTTTTTCGTTGTTTAGTAAACTTAAACATATTGGTGATCCCAATTACAAAAATATCTAAGTCTCTAGTATTTTGGATAACAGGTCCCATACCTCTACATATACTGTATAAGGAATGTTTTACAGAGAAGTTTACTTTGAGGTTTTTGTATTTTTATACTGTATATGAAGAAATGGGCCAGACTAGATTGCCCTATCCATTGGCCCCAGGGAAGACTGGAAGGTACTAAAACTGTGTCTGTTGACATGGGCTGCTATGCTAGTGAATTTGAATGATCTTTAAAGGATTGCTTTCTTTTTTGCCATAGAAAATACTTTTTATCTTTTTTTAAATTATTCTCTTTGTCTTTTTATTTGCAACTGTTGTTACTGTAAATTCTGTCCACATGTCCTTCAAGTTTTCCTACTGATTAACGTCTACTCCTAAATTTCAAATCTACTTCTTTTCTTTTCTGAAATTCAGCTCTTTTGCCATTTAAATTTGTGACTGTCTTTAATATAAATTGTGTCAACATATCCTTTTTCTTTGTCTACTGTGTGTGTGTACTTTGTGTCCTAATATTCAAACCTGCTTCTACCTATTTCATTTTCATAAAGAGAACTAAGTCCTAGAGTCTCTGCTACTGCTCCGAAATGATGAAGGTATGTCAGAAAGTGTGAATCATCTAATCATTATTGAGACTCAACAAGAGTCAAGCAAATGTTGCAATGTCTTGTAAGTTTAATGCTAGAAAATGCCCAGAATCAGACAGGGTTGAGATCTATGTATGATAACGATTGTTCAAGTTGTGTAATGAAAAGGAACCTATTAAAATTTACATTCAATAATCTAATGTAATGCCAGTAAAAGCTGGCAGGAAGGAGACCGCTTGGGAGAAGATGGCACCTGTGAGTTCCGTGGACAGGACCTGCGCAGAGGGGTGAGTAACAAGTTAGGGGCATTTGCCTGGGGGACAGGTAGGCCAGGGTGGAGGAGGGAGGGGGGCAACACAGGGGAGGGGGAGGGATTTTTGCGCCCAGGGGGTTTCCTTCTCCTTTAAGGATAACACCAGCTTCAGAAGGCCTCTTGTGGCTGTGCTGGGGACAAGAGAGGGAGGTCGGAAGCTGGAAAAAAAGGCTTCACATAGGGAGCAGGTCTGGATCCACCAGGTTTTTTTCTGGTGTCCCGCTGGCCCAACTGGACTTTTTTTTAGTAATCTGCAAGTAGAGCAGTAAAAGCAAAAATGTAATTGGCTGCCCAGGTGCAAATTTGTAACATCTTCAGAATTTATATAATGCAACACCTAAATGCAATAACCTTCTCAAACTTTCTCATTTGTAATAGTCTCCCACTTCATGTCAAGCAGCAAATTTAAGTCAAGCCTGTTTTTTTCCACAATTTGAGAACATAGAGACAAAAAATTGCAACTTCAAATATTTTCAAATTCGACTTTACCAAGCTTGAATTTCCAAGATTCATCAATCTAAAATCTAGAATCAAAAAGTTTGCCAAATAAATCCTGGAAAGGATGTAGGAGGTGTTCAATTTGTTAAATTTTTTTAAAAGTGTGATTTAAAAAAAACTGGATATTTGTGGTGATCTATTTATTTTCCTGTGAATTAATGTGATATGTTTTTCCAGTTTAAGGTTGGTGACACACGCTAAGATTCAGGCAGATCTTCCCTAAATGCCTTCCCGCCAGCTAGAATATAAATCGCCGGAAGGATGGCAAATGGAGCGCTTCCCAAAGTTTCCTTGTGAGGCAACTTCGGAAAATGAAGCATTCCGAGTGCCATCCAGCTGGCGATTTACATTCAAGCCAGCAGGAAGGTATTTAGGGGAGATTAGTAGCCCTAAAAAGAGGCAATTTGGTGCTGGGTGACTCCCTGAATTTTAGTGTGTGCCACCACCCTAAGGGGCAGATTTACATAGGGTCGAATATCGAGGGTTAATTAACCCTCGATATTCGACTGCCGAATGTAAATCCTTCAACTTCGAATATCGAAGTTGAAGGATTTACCACAAATAGTTCGATCGTTTTATTCTAAGGATTTTAATCCATCGATCGAACGATTTTTATTCGACCTAAAAATTGATAGAAAGCCTATGGGGACCTTCCCCATAGGCTATCATGGCACCTCGGTAGGTTTTAGGTGGTGAAGTAGGGGGTCGAAGTTTTTTTTAAAAAGACAGTACTTCGACTTTCGAATGGTCGAATAGTCGAAGGATTTTTAGTTAGAATCATTTGATTCGAAGTCATAGTCGAAGGTCGAAGTAGCCAATTCAATGGTCGAAGTAGCCAAAAAAATCATTCGAAATTCTAAGTTTTTTTTATTCTATTCCTTCACTTGAGCTAAGTAAATGGGCCCCCAAGTGTTTTCTTAAATATTGCTAGCAGTCGAGAGATAGAAAAGGTGATCCAGTTTCATTTAAATTTTCCTTTTGTGATGGAGTTTAAAAAAAAAACTTAAATGCTACTTTTAGTGAAATTTTAAATATCTACCTCTATCTATCGCTATAAAAGTTTCACATCCAGCCTTCGATTGGGTCACCAGTTTGGACAGTTCTATGGGAAAGTCATGGCTCCAAACATAACAACCACTCTATGTGTACACAATAGTAGATAATAATAGTTTCTTAAAAATAGGACACTTCTAGAGCTTTAGGTTATTTAGTGGTTACTGATAAATGTTCTAAATGTTTAAATATTAGGCAAAAGTATGAGCAAGAAATTGCAATAACAGAAATTACATAGTGATCTGTCTCGGCATGCAGAATTTGCCAGAAGAATGGATCTCGTGAAGTGAGGACGAGTGGATGTTAAAAGGTCTCTAGAGGAGATGGGTGTTGAATAAGTTGTTAAACAGCAGAATTGAAACTCTTTTGTTATCATTCCTCAGATAACACTGATTGATGTGAAGCAGAATAGGTATTGGTTCTGGATAAAGGAATAAAAAGACAGTGGAAAATGAAGAACAACCAGCTACCAGAGAGTGATTTAAAAATGCACTTAAACACTTATGGCTCTATTTATCACAAGGTGACAAGCATGTGATGTGGGAATATTCAGGCTTTTCTTTTAATTTGTTCCATGCATTTGCATTTCTTCATAGGGATGATTTACTAGAAGCTGTTTAAGTATGAGTCTCCTTTTTGACACTTGCTTGGGTGCCCTACTTCATGGAGAGTCCATTGTCATATATTGCCCATCTTATTTTGCATGTAATTACAAATTGTAAATATGACTTTACATCATATTTCAAAATGTGTTTTATAACAGGGGAATAAATATGCTGGCATATATTTCTATCTATCTGTATAGGTATGTAAGACTGGGATATTCTCGAAAATAAAAAAAAATTATTTAGTGAAGCTTGTATATATAAATAAATAATAAGGATGATCATGATAATTATGCCTCTACCTATCGGACATTGGCATGGGACCCACCACAACCTTCAAAAGGGAACTAGACACCAAGCTACAGGCTGCTCTCTCTGCTGGTTGGATTGACCTGGATACTTAATTTTTCGAGTTAAGACTTTCTTAAAGTTCTGATCATTTACACACTTCCCAAAATAACCCCCTGGGCGGCCCTATTATCTCAGCAGTTGGCTCATTGTTTCATCCTGTTGCTACTTACATTGACCATTTTCTTCAGCCCCTTGTCACTACAATGCCATTCTTTACACAGGATGCTACATATGTTATTAAGATTTTGAAAAGATTAGATAATTTACCTGAACAATACTTCTTGGCTATGGATGTTAAGATTTTATCCACCATCATACCACATGAATAGGGGATACATGCCTGTAGGAAAGCCCTTCAAATATGCCCAGATAAATCTGTATCAACTACATATCTAATCGAACTACTAGAACTGACACTTACCAGGAACTATTTTAGGTTTGAAAACACCTTCTACATCCAGATTTCAGGGACAGAAATGGGCAGTGTCCTGGCACATGACTCTTTCTTATGTCTCACTCTTTACCTTTATTTGCTTTATTTCCCCTTCTGTTTTGTTGAGTTCTTTCACTGTACTTACCGTTCTTACAAGAACCGAGTGCCCTCCTCATATTTCTTCACACTGCTATGGGGTTAACCGGACCTTCTGAACGTCACGACTGATGGTCACCAAGCAATATTTATTATTTATTAGGGGCTCATGGGTTTCTGGTTGAGTGTGTCTTTATTCCTGACGAAGATCCTTGTGAGGGATCAAACATTGATTTAAATAAAATATTATGATTCAGCATTAAACCCAGAGTGTGCCGCAATCTTCCATGTATAACTACATATCCCTTTGCTGGCACCCGGGTCATTACAGTGTTAACAGTGTGCACCTGTGGGACTCGAATATATATATATATATATATATATATATATATATATATATATATATATATATATATATATATATATATATATATAAATATAATACACAAAAGGTATGAATATGGTGTAAATTATATCCTTATTTATCCTTATAAATGGTGAGTTCTGATGTCATTTTTGTTACATGACTCACTGAAGTTTGTGTATTATAATAAAGTACCCCCAGTTGCAAAATATGAGGATATTAGAAGTTACCTCGGAGTTCCATGACCTTAGGCCTCGTGTTTTTATATCGTTTATATGGTCATCAAACTCCTCTGTAACTTATAATATGCTTAGGGGGTACTTTATTCAATATATATATATATATATATATATATATATATATATATATATATATAGTAATACAGGAACCTCTGTTTTTAGTCAGTTTTATTCGCAGAATTACAATTACAACGTTTTTGCTTTGCGGAGCAGTAAATCTCCATTGATTAATAAATTAACATAGTGGTGTCAATGTTCTATTACTGCCGTCTGTACAGTCTGAAGCATAATCAACAGTAATTACATCATCAATTCAGTGTTCATGATTATTGGATTAGGAAAATTTGGTTAATACTTTATGTAACTGTTAAGTAAGCTACTTCTGTATCGATTCATGGAAAGAAGCCAGATACACTAAAGTATTTAATCTGTTCTGTTGGTTGCATTAATTTTCTGCTGTTTCAATACTCCGTAAATCGTGCCCATAAATGTAAGAGAGTGGGGGGAAAAGGTATTTCAGTGGCATTGTTATATAATTACCACCAGCAAACGTGTTCAGAGTGGCTTGATAATTAAAAGACTAAGGAGTAAATAGTGTAAGTAGATTTGTAGTGACACAACAATTTCCACTCAAACTTAGAGTAAAAATTTCCCTATCTAGGTGTTATCATTATTAGCATTTTTAGATTGTGTGTGTGTGAGTGTATTGCAAATGCAAACATAGCTTTCAGAAGGCGTTAACTTACAGCTGGTATATTAATATTCAATGTTTAACAATTTTGCTGCATTCACGTTTTTTTGCTGCAATTTATCAAATTTGTAAAAATCTTGCCATGTAAAACCTCCATAGGAGTCAATGGCAAATGTTACTTAAGCTTTAAAACAATTTTTTTTTACTTTTTATCACTTTTTTTTTACACTATCACTTTTTTCTGCAGCTAAGATACAGTATAGCCATGAGAATGTTTTAAATATGAAAAAGAAGGAAATACGCTATAATGAAAAAACACAGTCACTGCAGAAAACTTCTTATTCAAGGCCTTTTTTTGCAATCACACAGAACAACCTTTTACTTGATAAATGAAATTTCTTGTTATTCTGTTGCTGCCAACAATTAAAGATTTTGATTCACAACAAAAGATATATATTATACTTTCATTTTAGAAAAATAATATTGAGAAAGTCCCCCCTTTCCAAATGATGAATTTTATATTAATTTTATGTTTCCTTGATTAACCAGATACTACACCTGTATTTTGTCATACTCTCAACAAAGTAATATATTCTACAGAGTAATAGCAAAACTAGATTAATCAGTTATTTTCCTTGTCTATTGTTAACATAACTTCTCATAATAAATGATGTCCCAGGAAATTCCTTGGATAAGCTTTTATAATTAATGATGGGCGAATTTATTTGGCAGGCACAAATTTGTGGCAAATTCCCGCAATTCGCCACCAGTGAATAAATTTGCAAAACGCTGTGAAAATTTGTCAGCATCAAAAAAAATGGACGCCGGCGTCCGTTTTTGGCGAAATTGCGCCAGCGTCTAAAAAAAATGGACGTTGGCGTAAATTTTTTTGACACCATCAAAAACGTCGCTGTTTCGTGAATTTTTCGACGTTTCGTGAATTTCGCTGGATTTCGCAAATTTTTCGGCAAAGCGAAATGCCCCAAATTCTGCCTGGAAAACATAACGGTTTCAATCTGTAGGCATATAAGGTTACACTCATCACTTACCATCATCTAATCCAAAATGATTACCAGTTTCTAACTTTGTAGCCATGTAATGTTTAAGTCTAGGTCTGCTAAGTCATTTGACATGGGGAGACAGGTTTAAATTAAATCATTTGCATTTTTTTTTAAAGCTGAAAATCTTGAATATTCACTTATTTAGTAAAAAAGCTCAAGTCTCAAAATTTGACTTCAGTAGAACAAAAAAAAAAAAACCACAGTGATATCACATTCTACCTTTCTTTTTCAATGAGCCTGCCAGATTTCAAATTGGTTTCAAAATAATATTATTATTATTATTATTATAATAATAATACAAATTATTTCATTCAAGTTTTGTGCTCTTAATTAAAAAAAAAGTAGGTTTGTGAAGATTCTCATTCATCCAGGTCATGATATATATATAGAAATTAGTCAAATCAACTGGACTTGATGAAAAAAACGGGACTTGCTGGAAAAACAACAGTTGATTTTACTTATTTCTATACATAAAAAAAGTAGATTTGGATTTTGGAATCTTGGATTCAAATTCATGCAAAAAGTAAAATTTGAATGTTGGTAAATCTGCTCAGTGTGCAGAGGTAGCTCATTATGCATATTCAAGGGCTGGATTATATTAAAATGATGTCATACAAAGAAGTCTTTGAGCCCTTGAGCAAACGTTTGAGCCATATCCATCCTGTGGACCACTAGTGGTATAAAGTCCTGCACTAATTAGTTGGAGATGATTATAAAAACGATGTAACAGCAATTTTAAATATTCAAATAAAGACCTTAAGTAGTTATAATACATATATATTAGTTACATTTCTTTTTTCCATTACATTATGTCCACAATTGGCAATTCACCTTGGTTTCCACCTTATACATCTCCTATGGCTTAAATAAAGGGGCCTTGAATCCTAAATTATCCAAGCAAATCCTTTCTATTATTTTGTACTCTACACAAATGATTTGTTTTTCCTGACAGCAAAGAAGAATACTTTGTCATTGTTAGCAAAAGAACATTGTTGAAGCCAGTACTGAATGAGTATGGGGTCTTAGTTGAACATGACAAAGAAAGAGATTTATAGCAAATAACCACAGAAGGTGTTTGAAAGGCCCAATAATGCTTGAGTGCACAGATGTGCCACCAGGCTTCCCAACTGGTAAATAGCCAGTCAGCATTTCACCTTCAATAGAAACGTATCCATGGTAAGCACGTTCCTGAACAGAGAATAGGGAGGCTTAGAATGACTCTCTATGTAAATAGTAGCTGTCCTCTGTCAAGGATGTTGCATTAATGAGGATAAATTGTATTTTAATCAAGATGTGTCATTACTGTTTAATTTGCTGCTCTCAACTGGGTTCTCTCTTGGGAATTGAAAAACACAAAGAGATTGTTGAAGTGAATGATAGAGATATCTAAATCTTCCTAGCTATACAATATTTGCAGTGTCCGTGGAAAGGTTTGTCTGCTAAAATTCACACATTTATTGTCTATATGCCCCATATCATTTATATATTTCACCTCTTTGATAAAATTTATATAGTAAAGAGTTTTTTTTTCTTAAATATATAAACTTGAAAAAATATCTTACCCACACACAAAAAAAACACATTTTCAGATGTTTTGGAATTAACATAAAATATTTACTATACTTAGGGGCAGATTTATCAAGGGTCAAAGTGAATTCGAGGGAATTATCGAAGTAAAAAAATGTGAAATTTACAGTAATTTTTTGGATACTTCGACCATCGAATATGATACTACGACTTCAAATATTCAACCATTCGATAATCGAAGTACTGTCTCTTTAAAAAAAACTTCGACTTAAATAGTTCGCCATATTAAACCTACCAAAGTGCTATGTTAGCCTATGGGGACCTTTTAATGCATTTTTCTACATTTTTTGTAGTTGAAGTAAAATCGTTTGATCGATCGATGAGAATCGTTCGAATCGTTTGATTTTACTTCGACCACAAAATGGTCAAATTCGGTAAAAAAAACTTTGACTTCGAAGTAGAAGTATAGCCATTCGATGGTCAAATTACGAAGTATATTTCACTTCGAAATTCGACCTTTGATAAATCTGCCCCTTATTATTTCCATGGTACATAACTGTGTTGGGATGGGTCATATGGTGTAACTTGAACGGTGAAGGCAAAAATGTGCAATTGGTATTTAATAATATCTTCATGATTAGGATGTTCAAGTGAGAGCAAAATAATTTTGCCATTTTATATAGAATATTTATATGTCATGGGGTAAATTGGACTAGTAGCTAGAAGGTAGGTATCCTGGGGCTATACTAAGGGAAGAACTAAGTTCAGATTCATTTTGGAGGCAGATTTATCATCTTTCAAATTCAGGGGAAAAAACAATGACAGTGAACCTACTTAGTTTTTTGGGAATGAACGAAGTTTATGTCGAATAAATTTGCCATACACGGGCCGATAAAAGCTGCCGACAGACCAAGTCGGCAGTTTATTGGCCCGTGTATGGGGGCCCCCGATGGGCTTCCCCGATCGAAAATCGGCCAGATCTTGATCGGATGGGATTAAAAATCCAGTGGGATCGCGGCCGCATCTGTTCGTTGATGCGGTCCCGCGATCTGCCCGCCCGTTTGCGAATGCTAGGATCCGATTTTTGGGCCCTAGGGCCCACAATCGGATCTGCCTGATATTGCCCACCAGAGGTGGGCATATCGGAGGGAGATCCGCTCGTTTGGCGACATCGCTAAACGAGTGGATCTATCCATGTATGGCCACCTTTAGGCTAGTGGCACACTTGGCAATTTCAGCAGGCATTTCTACAAATACCTTTGCATTAAAAATAATTGTTTTGATAACTCAAGGTAGTGCATCCTAAAATGTACTTTCATGATGAAGGCAGAATTTTTTTTTAAAAAAAAAAGCTATGATGTCAGGTTGCTAGAGTAAATAAGCAGCAGCCAGCAGTTTGCAGGTCAAAATAGAATATGAATAAGAAAAGATAAGCAAAACACAATAGAAATAACTTTAAAATGGAACCCTCACCATTGATCTGAGTTTTTTTTGGGGGGGGGTCAGCGACCCCTAAACCAAATTCAGGCTGGAAAGGTCCAGGATATTAAAAAAAGTACAAAATAAGACATCTAAGAAGATGCTTAGAATAGATTGTTCTATAGCATAGTATAAGCTATTTAAAAATGCACTTTCCTGTTTAATGTATATTGGAAAGTTGCCTTGAGTTGCATTTTCTTCCATGCGCCACAATGAAATCACTGAAGTTCAAGCCTTTAGCTTTACAGCTCCAAATCTATAAAATTCACTGTCATGGAGAAATATCATCACCAGATGCCTTATAAAAATGTACACAACACCAAGGGGCACATTTACTATTGGTCGAATATTGAGGGTTAATTAACGCTCGATATTCGAACCTTGAAGTAAAATCCTTCGACCTCGAATATCGAAGTCGAAGGACCGCAATTCGATCGATCGAACGATTCCTCATAGGCTAACATTGTACCTCGGTAGGTTTTAGGTGGCGAAGTAGGTGGTCAAACTTTTTTTTAAAGAGACAGTACTTCGACTATCGAATGGTCGAATAGTTGAACGATTTTTAGTTTGAATCGTTTGATTCGAAGTCGTAGTCGAAGGTCGAAGTAGCCAAAAAAAAAAAAATTTTTTTCATTCGAATCCTTCACTCGAGCTTAGTAAATGTGCCCCCAAATATAATTTCAAATAACTTTATTTTTGTAAATGTTTTATATTATACAGATTACTCTTCCACATATCAAAGTCATTACGCTTTTTTGTACAGCGTTGCAGAATATGCAGTTGTTATGGTAATAAAAATAATCTTACCCACTCAACCAACTCCTGTTATATCAGTTGAAAGAGTTATTTACCATTATACAGCACTTATTCATAAAAAATTTGAGTAAGATTTAGGTTAATTGTTCTTGTCCCTATGCTTTCGCGTTTCACCATACTGTAGAAAGAATCACTTGAATGTCTGCAAATGTAGCTCAAACAATACAAATTAATGAATCAGTTACCCCCAGGTAAGACTTTGCAAGAGAATTTAAAAAAAAAAATGTTTGGATCCATTTGACTTGCTCACTGGCCAATTAATCTCAATGGTTTCCTTTTGCCCAGTTGTACAGCTCCAGTCGGCTGGCTCCCATCCCACTGGTTTGTGTGGAAGGCAAGGGGCAGACAATAATGATATTTGCATTTTTGTTCTGGTGCAACCAACTGCTTTTTTTTTCTGCCTGCCGGGCAAAATATTACTGCTAGCAAAAACTTGAATTTCTGTAGACTTTACATCCAAAAAAAAGTTTATTAACCTGTAATTATTAATAATAGAAATAATGTTCGCTAGAGGATGACCAAGGAGTAGAGTCTATCACACAAGTTTTTTTTTTTTTATACACCATTGTA
Organism: Xenopus petersii; assembly: GCA_038501925.1. Taxonomy (NCBI): domain Eukaryota; kingdom Metazoa; phylum Chordata; class Amphibia; order Anura; family Pipidae; genus Xenopus; species Xenopus petersii. Next base: position 96,705,590 of record CM076677.1, read on the forward strand.
GATGGCTGTTTGATATCTTGTTTCTGGTATTAAAGGACCTGGGGTTTGGATAAATAAAATATGATCTGAGAGGCATAGGGGAGGAATGTAGAAATCCAGCTTCCATTCTCACTTTATGGAAACACTTGCAAATTCCACACATTATAAATTTGCAGGAATGGTGAGCCTGTGTTCTCACATTAAAAAAAATGAGATCTCATAGCACAGTATCTACTGTTTCATCTCCCCACCCTTTCACTGCCAGGCCCAGCTTAATGGCTACTTTTGACATTTCGGGCACATTTACGAAGCTCGAGTGAAGGATTCGAATATAAAAAACTTCGAATTTCGAAGTATTGTTTTTTGGGTACTTCGACCATCGAATAGGCTACTACGACCTTCCACTACGACTTTGACTCGAACGATTCAAAGTAAAAATCGTTTGACTATTCGACCATTCAATAGTCAAAGTACTGTCTCTTTAAAAAAAAACTTTGGTCATTTAAACCTACCGAGGTACAATGTTAGCCTATGGGGACCTTCCCCATCACTTTCCTAAGCTTTTTTTGATCGAAGAAAAAACATTCGTTCGATAGATCAATTAAAATCCTGCGATTTGAAGGATTTCATAGTTCGATCGAACGATTTTTACTTTGATCGATCGAACAAAGTATTTGCCCAAAATCCTTCGAATTCGATATTCAAATTCGAAGAATTTAACTTCGAGGGTTAATTAACCCTCTATATTCGACCTTTTATTTTACAATTACTATTACAGGTATGGGATCCATTATCCAGAAACCTATTATCTAGAAAGCTCCAAAATATGGGAAAGACCATCTCCTTTAGACTCAATTTTAATGGAATGATTCAACTCTTTTAAACAAATTTCTCTGTAATAATAAAACACTTGATCCCAGCTATAATTGATCTTTATTGGAGGCAATACAATGTTTAATTCATGTTTAAAACTTTTTTTTTTTTACTAGACTTTAAGTATGGAGATCCAAATTACAGAAAGACCCTTTATCTGGAAAACCGCAGGTCCTGAGCATTCTGGATAACAGATCCCATACCTGTATTATTTATTTCTGTATATAACACCCACATATTTAGACAGCACATTACAGAGATTGTTCATATACATTAGTCCCTGACCAGTGGAGGTCACAATTTAAGGTCACTTTTACACTAGGGTCAATGTCTTTAGAAGCAAATTAAACTTTGTTTATGGCTTTGGGGTGTGGGAGATAGTGATGGGCGAATTTGCGCCGCCGGCGTCTCGTTCTTGACGCCGGCGCCCGTTTTTGACGCCGGCGTCCATTTTTTTTAAAAAAAAAATTTTGACGCCGGCAAATTTTTGACGCAAATTTTCGCGGGAGTTTCGCGAATTTATTCGCTGGCGGCAAATCGCGCAAATTCGCCGCGAATTCGCGCCTGGCGAATAAATTCGCCCATCACTAGTGGGAGAACTTAGAATTCCTAGATAAAATACACTCTCAGGGTTAACAGACAAACTAATTTACAGACATTCATCTGAAACTCGGGCTATAATATGGGCTGATAAAACATTTCAACAATGCTAATTTATCCTTCCCATCCTTCCCTTTCCCTATATCACAAAGGGAGTTATACATCCCTATCAGTTTGCACAAGGCTGGCACTAGGGGTAGGTAGAAGAGGCACGTGCTTAGGGTACAACAGTGGTGGGGAGCTGTCATGTACCTCTTTTCCTTGACTTCCTCTGTATTCGGCTGCAGGGGAGTCTGTGCATTGGCAATTTTGTGTGGAGTTATGCATGCTCACGTCAGGAGTTATTCACATGCACATGCACCCATGAGACAAACGAGCAGGTGTTGGCTGTGGGTGCTTCCTTGGCCTCCCTGAACCTCAGGCCCAGCACTGCTGTCTATGGTCTATATTAGAGCACCCCTTTGGCATTCCAAATAATTTACATATTGTAAGTCCGGCCTGTGTACAAATCTGCATTGGTATAAAGATGGGTAATGAATATATTATATATACTATTTATATTACTATTTATTTATATACTATAAATATTACTATTCTTTTTTAACTAAATCAATTTCTCAGAATCCCCACATCTCACAGGCTGAAGTTATTGGCCCTGTCACTTTAAAGTTCAGAAGCACAGTGAGTGAAAAGCTTCCATTTGTTGGGTTTATTGGGAGGCACAGTGCCTACATATCTCTTTTTGTGCATGCACTGCATAGATTGCCCTGACTTCCACTTCCTATAAATAAATGTTTAGCTTGCCTATTGAATTGCACATGAAGGCAGCCGTCTCCCCCCCTGCTGATCCGGTGAAGCATTGCGAAACCTCCCCAAAGATTTACTCTGCATTCTTCCAGCTGTATGTTAGTACCTTTTTATATGCAATTTTACTTCATTTAGTCTTTAAGGTTGTGCCTGGGGTTAGTTTAAAAGGTTAGTTAAATGTTAATGGATGTTAATGCTGCAATTAAATTGTTAAATCAATTGAAAACTGTGGCTCTCTGTTAGTGCCGGCCCGAGCTTCATCGGCGTATAAATTAAAAGCTGTAAATCTAGTGAAGTCTAATTAGAGACAAAATTTCTCATTTATCTTGTTTTCACAGGACTGTAAGCACTGATAGATAATCAACCAAGGGCTAGAACTTTTTAACATTAAAAAACTATTTTATCTATTTCAGGATCCAGGTGACTGATTCGAATTCAGATGCAATTACTGTAAAAGGTCATGTATGGAACCAAGTCCCTAAAGATGTACGTTTTATTTCTTAAAGGGGAACTCCGGCTTCCAAACCAAAATCTGATAAAGAGGCCCGCATAACACAGAAACTCCTAATATATCCATCACAGTTACCTGTTTCTTCAAAAAGTATGAATAAATGCCTTTTTCTATGCTGAAATCCAGCTGTTTAACAGTTCTTCTCTTTTTGCATCATTTGAAATTCTGGCAGGGAAGGAGGGACTAAACACGGATGTTACAAATTGTAACAACTTCTCCACAGCTTACAGACATCATACAGGAACTACATAACCCTAAATGCATTGCACTGTGATGTTCTGTTCCTTATTGAAATCATGATACAAAGTAACAGTAGTCAGCCAGCTCAGCAAAGTAGTCAGACAGATTAGCAGGAGAGCAGGGGTTAGGTTTAGGGAACTGTTCCAAACCATTAAAAAGTATAAAATGTTTGCATATTTTTTAAAGCTGTTTGTTTTAAAGCTGGTAGACTTCATTGGTCTTCTGCTTAAAATGAACCATCTGATTGGTTGTTATCAGCATAATTTAGCTCTGAAACAAGCCGAGGACTCTCTTAAGACTAGAATCATTTATGACTGTGGATACCCAAACTGAACTAAGTTAGCAGGGTAAGTTTTTTCTGTGATACAGATTTATATGGCAAATAGTAGTTTGTGAAAATATTTGTTAATTTATGCTAGAATTTCACCATGATTTTGTGGGGAAAGAAAATTGCAGAAACTTGCCCATTGACTCAAAAGCATTTGGCATGAGAAAAAACATTTGCCAAATTATTTTGCGAATTATCTGATGTCTTCGTGTGGACATCCATGCACAGCAGAGTTAAAAGCTGGGCTTTAACCAAAAAGTCAACTTTTTCAATCTACTGCTCGTCCATCGGTCACTGGATTTTGAAGGGAGGAAGAGAACCGATCAAACGCAAGTACCCCAGGCAGGTACAGTTTTCTGCTATCAGCACCGGCCTTGGGTGTCAGGTAGGTGTTTACAATACTTGGTTGGAGTGCCCTAAAATGTGGCACCCTCCCTTGGATGGGGGTTTTCCTTCTCCTTTAACACCTATTTGGGGGTATATTTACTAAAGGGCGATGTGGCAGTCTCTAGGGGAACTTTGCCAGCGTTTGGCTGCCGAGACGCAACTTTACATTTCAGTGAATTAGCGTGGTGGTAAAAAATTTGCCTTCCAAGGTGAAAATTCGCTCTTTGGTGAATTTGACCCTTGGTGTCACAGATTTTTTTAAAATGTAATGCTTATAATATCAGCAATTTTATTTAATCTGTCATTTATAAATTACACCAGTGCAATTATGCATAGCAACCAGATCAGATTTTGCTTTCATGTTGTAATTTGTAGCAGGTTGTTTAAAGTCAATTGCTCATTGGCTGCTACTGGCAACTGCACTTGTGCCATTTAGTAGTTCTTAAATCAGTCCTTCATGCTGTGCAATGATGTCTTTGCTACTCTTCACTTGCTCCAATATGACTTTAGAGGCAGAGCAGAAAGTGCACCTGCCCAAACTCTGAGCATAAATGCTATCAAAGTACATTATATAATGGATTAGGGAAACTGCAGCACCTCACTGGCTGCTGAATGAAGGTGGTCATTTGGGTTTTTGGCATGGAACCTGCATTGCAGAAGTCCTTTGTCTCCAGTCATCCTCATTTTATAATACAATGGGAATCTCACTTGGCTTTATGAAATTAGTCTTCAGATTTTTGTCAGGTCCACACATGGATGGGTGATTATTATCTATATGAATTTTTCTTTAAAATTCCATTTTCGATATCATAAAAAGTCAGCGGCTGATTAATTGTTCTGTTTTTTATTTAGTAATGGTAGTGTTTAGAAAATAACTCGCAATAGGTTAATACCCACAATTTGTTCAACAAACCCAGCCTGTGGTCTGTAAGGCAGTCACAAACATTGGTGATATTTTGACTGTTTTCATACAAAACTCTCCTGAGCTTCAATAGCTGGGACTAATAGCTCAGAGAAGGGGGGACATCTTCTTGGGCCTGCAGGCTTTAGACAGGAGGGCTCAAGGGGAAACAAGAGAAAGCCATTAACTAACCACAGTATCCTGATCCTCTCAGAAAAACGAGTGAGGGACGGCTAATGAACTAACCTTAACGTTTCAAACTGAATGCACCTCGGGGAGCTTTGCAAGAACAAACAGCGTGACAGATCAATGCCGGATTCCTATATCAAGAGAAAAGGTTATTTGTCCCTCTAAGGAATTATGGCATTGGTACATCTCAATGATACTGTCTCCATCTTTTTTAAATGCAACTGGCCTTGTTATATCCTCATTTTGTTTCTCCTCATATCAAAGCTTATTAGCTTGAACATTGACGGGGCTTTAGTGTTAAAATAGGTCACCTGAGGGTCCAGTACCAAATCAATATCTCCCCAAACCCCAATCCATGTAACTTACTACTAGTTTTATTATCTGAACTATAAAAATAACAGGTGGTGCCCTTTACAATGATGCCCTCAATGTTATGCCCGTGTTGTTATAATGCTTATATAAGCTTAGCTGGCAAAGGGAATCATGGAAAATATAGTCCAATGACTGCCTTAGTACCAAAAGTTTAACCAAATCCTTAAAATGGAGTTTGCCACGAATAAAACAAATAAAAATCATGCTCTCCTGCTGTATGGGAAATGTAAATAAAGGTAATGCTCCTTGTATCTAAATGTATTTGTGTTTTTTACATATACATTATATATATTTAACATGCCATAATAACACTTAAGAAATCCTATTAAAAAGCTTAGGCTTTTATAAAGCCCCTTTATATTCATAATAGCACTGCTTTATACAAATTCAACTTGACTGCTGGGAATAGCAACCCTTGTAATGATCGTAAAGTAGCAACTCAATATGCCAAAATGCATGCAGGATATTTTGGAAAAAGACAGTTTTCTATTTTGCTGGAGCAACTTATACTAATTTAAATATACATATATATCTAGGATAGTTTTGATAGTAATAAGCAGCACCTGGCTCTCCTATGAATTATTATAATTTATGCTGCATCTAGCAGCCCTGGACTGTAGCCCTTGGACAATATATTACCAATATGTTCCTACTTTAATTTCTCAGTTATCTTTATAAAGCCATTTTACTATGATATAGGGATTTAGATTAGAGGTAGCATTGCTACAGATAAAAGGAGAAGATAGCTTGCATTTGCAGCAATGGGGGGTGCTCAGTATATTCGGGTGGACTTAAGATTCAATTTAAGGTGCAGAGTACTGAACTGTCAGACACAAGGCAGTCCTGTAACACTTGCCATATGCAGGCCTGTATTCTGGTCCGGTGCCACCCTAGGCATCGGACCTCTTTGTGCTGATCGGCACATGCACAAATGACGCAGTCAGAAGTGACGTCACAATGTACTTCTCATGTTTGTACCTACAGCGGCCCACAGCCAATATGCACCTACCCTCCACCTCTGCTGCTGGATTTTGTAGGAATATTTTGTAGGAAGAGGGGTTCTTTTTGTGCAATAAATATATTTAACAAATAAGCATCCAAGAGCTGCCCCCTTAAAGCTGCTGCACTAGGCATGGGCATTTGAGTGCCAATATGGTAAATGCAACCCTGGACATACACAGATAATGGGCACAGGTCTCTCTTGTTGTTGTCATTTGTACTGTCTAGTTGCCTGTTTGAAGGATATGCATGCTTAGGGCTATTCCAGGGGATTCCCAAATGGTGTCCACAAGTAGTGATGGGCGAATTTGGAGCATTTTGCTTCGCCGAAAAATTTGCGAAACGGTGGAAAATTTGCGAAACTGCACTGGCGTCTCGTTTTTGATGCCGGCGTCCGTTTTTCTGACGCCGGTGCAAATTTGCTGGTGAAAAACAGTCGCTGCGAATTCACGCCTGGCGAATAAATTCGGCCATCACTATCCACAAGCAGTTCATACTTAAGGCTGCACTTACAAATGCAGGCACTGCTGAATTCAGTCCAAGGTGCACATCGTTGAACTTCTTTTTTATAAGACCAGCTGTCTTAGGGGGTAAACTGCAAACAGCTAGGGGCTCCATTTTGCACTTTGCTAATTGCCCCTGACTTTGTAAAAGAGATGTTAACAGTATAACATCCTATATAATAATATTTCAGATCAGTTTGGTTGCCATTGGCCAAATTGTCTGACAATATATGCCCATGTATAGACCAACTCTAGCATAATATGTTTGCTTAGCATTATTGTTCAAGGAGTTCTGTTGTCTTGCTTGCTTGATTTTAATTTGAATTCCACAGTTCTTTGAAATCTTTGTCATTACAAATCACTGGGGGTCATTTATCAACACTGGGCAAATTTGCCCATAGGCAGTAACCCCTGGAAACCAGTCAGATTGCTGCATTTATTATTCTACTTGCAGCTGACTTTAAAAAGCTTATCACTGATTGGTTGCTATAGGTAACTGCCCATGGGCAAATTTGCCCAGTGATGATAAATGAGCCCCACTGTGTGTGGAAAGACCCAAAGCAGATGAAATCATATGACTTCAAAGACATTAGATTGTGTTTAGTTACTTTAGTAATTTGCTGTACTGACATACAATAAAGTCAAAAGACAGATATAAGGCAGATTCATATGCAATGCAGGTGTTGGTTACAGGGTTTCTTACAGCGAGGAATAAGTAAATATATAACTTACTTTTGATAGGAAAGCTCTGGAGCTATAAGTGCAGGGGCTGCATGACAAGGAATCTGAATGACCAGCAGCCATATTACACTTGTTTATGTTTAGAGATGGGCAGAATCAGATACAACTAGGGTTTTGGGGAAAACAGGCAAGAGGCAGGCCGATTAGGTTGGGGGGGCAGGCCAGTGATGTCGGGGATGGGCTGGTGACATTGGAGAAGGGATGATGATGTCACAATCAGCAATTGTCATTAAATTCAATGTCCTGTCCGGATTTCCTAGTTTGGAAATGGCTTATTTAGCAACCTTATTTGGAAATTGGCTTAGCAACCTTATGGAGTGAGCCTTTGCAAAGCCCTGTACTTATATTTACCATAATTGTGTGCATAGTGCAGGAATCTCCAGTCACTTGCAGTCACTGATGCTCCATAGCTTGCAGATGTGAAATGCAGGGAGTATTCTATGTGAAGGCCAGTTCTTTGTCCACCTCTTGCCCCTCTGGAATAAGAGCAAAGGGCTGTGACATGTACATGTTGCTCCATCTATTAGTTATGTCTGCCACCTGCCTGACTTGAACTTATGATTTAAACTTTCCTACTTGCTGCTTGAATATTCCTGTTTGCCACCTGCCTTTAACCTTCAGCATGATCCTGATCTTCTCTTCTTTACTCAGCTGTCTGACAGTTGTAATGCTTTCTCCTTTACACATACCCAATGGAGTCTGGTCTTTCCTCTCAAACGATATGGCTAAATGACCCTGACATGGTGTAATGTATTATTTAAGAAGTTTACTTTTTTATTGATGAATAAAAAAAAATGTGTGTCCAAAGCTGAGCTGAACAGGTACAGCAACACAGAAAACCAAGCTGGAAAAGTAAGAGTTAGAAGCCAAGACTCAGAATCAGCAATCAGATAAGTAGGACTGAAACAGCAAAGGACTTGAATTAGTGTATTAAGGAAAGGAAAATAATATAAGGTACTGAAAGCTACACAAAGGTCAAGGGGAATTAGCAATGTCTGGAGGAAATGAAGATCATTACTTTCTTTTGTTACTTCAGTTTCCACAGAATGAACCCAGAATCTATACGCCACACTGTACTTTAAGTTTTGCTTTAATAATCCTGATATTCTGCTTTACATTTCTTATTGATTGAAATCCTTTTATGTATTGTCTCATTATTTCTGTGAAGATGTCTGTTATTTAATCTCCTATCTCCTAAGAGTTTCTAACCGTCACTATTAGTACCTTTCCTTTTTGGGTTTGTGGTTTGAGAACAAAATTCATATGAATTACACAATAAATAAACAATTATTGCATCTGTACAGGACAGAGGTTTAGCTGTTGTACATTTGTTGTTTAGGGCCCCAACTCATAAAACGGTTACATACGATATACAGGAAAATAATGGTGTGCCAGCCATTGTTCCAGACACAAGGGTCCTTAACTACCTGCAAGTAGATTCAGCCAAGTTCCGAGGTGATCATCATGTTTTTTACCCACAGTGATTTTTCCCCATAATTCCAAAGTAATTGTAGTAGCGAGAGGGTGATGTATCTGATACAATAGTGACCAATGTCATAATTTTGCTTATGATTTTATAGACAGACGGTTATTGTGCCAAAGGACACAGACTGCTGTGGGAACCATAGGGCTACTGCTATCTCTAACTGGTCTCCTGCCTCAGTAGGCACACTGATGTCAGAATCGGAGGCAGGACAGGATGCAGCAACTGCTTGACAGCAAATAAGTTTACACCCCAAATGTCACCCTAGCTGATGTTTTAGCTTGTCAGCCAAGGCTCACAAGGAGAGCAAATAAGCATTATCCCAAAATCACTGTGGTGGTTACTGGTGGCCTTAGGTGACCTACACCTGGAACGGTGATATTTTGTTTTCTCTAACCACAAATTGGCAACCTGTAGCTTTTTTTAGCTGATACTCTGCAGTTCACAACATCCTATGGCTCACAAGTAACATGTTGCTCATCAACCCCTTGGATGTTGCTCCCGTGGCCACAAAGCAAGTGGTTTGAGTCCAGTTGGTATTTTTGCATTCTTGGCTTGGAGGCAAGTTTTGGTTGCATAAACACCAGGGGTACAGTCAAACAGAGCATTCTTTAGACTGTAAGTGCACATAGAGGCTACCAAGTAGTCAATCACAGCCCTTATTAGGCATCCCCAGGTACGTTTCATGCTTGTGTTGCTCCCCAACTTTTTTTTATAATGGAATGTGGCTCATGGGTAAAAAAAAGTTGGGGACCACTGGACTACAGCAAAGTCACAAGTTAGTATACCCTGTTCTAGAGGCCTACCTAAATTGTTCTTTCTGCTGCTAATAGGAAGTTTCCAATGCTAAAGTGATTTTGCTATAATGCACACATCCATTGCAGATACTGTATCTTGTGCTCACTGAAGAAGCCAATCACACACGCTGTAAGGTGAGTACCTGTTACCCTCATACCCAACCTCAAATTAAAAGCAAATAAACCAGCTACAGCTATCTACCTATGAAAGAAGCCATGCAGTCAAGTTTAATAGTCTATGTCCTATTCTGGTTTTCTGCATGGTGATTAAAACACAATATGATGGCTTTGGAAAGTGCTAAGGAAACTTAGGGACATTTGCTACTAAGACTGGGCATTCAGTCAAGAGCACCTTAAGAGAGTCTAATGGAAAATATAAAAACTATTTGTTCTTCTTAACATGTCCATAATACAAATTCAAAGAAAAATACAAGATTAAGGTACTAGCAGTTCTTTAAAATTAACTGTAAATGTAATCAGTAAAGTAATCGAGGGAGGTCAAAGGGCATGGCACATCCACCACTTGATAAATTATTCTGGTTTATGTTAGCACTTTCATTCTGGTCAAAGAAAATGCAGAAAGAATATTACACTTCTGCATGTAAGTTAACCTCCACTCACATACATTCTGTATTTATATGTGAAGTACGTTTATGTTCCAACAATAGAATTTTTATTTTATTTATAAAATAAAAACAAAAACAATTTATTCTCAGTTTCTGAAAACATTGTGATTGAATTAAAAATGGTCCAATAGGATCAACACTGTTCCCACTGACTTCAATAGCATCTCAACAACTTTTACTTGGTGAAGTTTGGCATTAAGGTTTTCATGGTAAATACATTTCAAATTTTTCAAGCTTTATAGAGATATAGAAAAATACAAATTTGTCAAGATTTGTGCACAAAAATTGCAATTGTTAGTAAATGGGCCCCTTAGACATAGGCTGCACTTATTCCTGATTGGTGCGCTTTCTCTTAAATAGTGTGTGCGCTGACTTCTGTCTAGTTAGCCTATGACCTAAGTGTTTGTAACATGAAACATGTAAGGCTGCTTCTATGTGACATAAATAAAGTTTCTACTTGATTTTATCCACCTGATGGGAAGAGTGCTTGCTCTACATACTGTATATCCGGTTTAAGAATTTTTATATATACCGGTATATAATTGTTTATATATATATATATATATATATATATATATATATATATATATATATATATATATATATATATATATATATATATATATATATATATATATATATATATATATATATATATATATATCTATATCTCCTTGAAAAAGGTCCTAATAAAAAGATAAAAGTTTTTTACAAAGGGTGTGCCAGTTAGAAGATATTTTTTATATATGTTATAACTGAGCACCCCTACCCTCAATGATACATTGCGATACATTGAGCCTTGGAGTGCGGATACTCACCTAGTATGTATACTTTAGATATATATATACTGTAGCTATATACGTGTTCTCACTTGATCTCAATGTACTGCAACATCCACAGAGCTTTAGGTTATCTGAGTTAAGATTATCCATAACCATAACAAAGCCAGTAGCAAGACACCGTTCAAGTTCACTATCCTTTTACTAAGCATCACTATATATTTCAAGCAGCAGCCCTTTGTTATAGTTGACAAAGCATTGCTGTCTGAAATATATAGTGTGTAGCCCAATAAAAGGGTATTTGCAGTTTATGGAGCTTGTTTGTTCCTAAAGTCTTCACACCAAGACGTCCATTGTCATGGACCAGACAAATGTGTTTGTTCGTTGATCTTTTGTGATCCCCAGACATGACTGTAAAAGCTGCCAAAGAAAACACATCTCAAGAAAACAAGTACACTGAAAGGTATGGATTTTTTGCCTCTAGGATACATCTGTAATAATTTAAAGAGAAAGTTTACCTTGCTCTTACATGGGATTTTGTGGATTCTCTCTCAGCAGCAAAACAGCTCTGCTGGGAACACTACTCAGCCTGGATAAGCAGCACTCTCACTAAGAACCAATAATGGTTACATATGTATTTCCAGAGTGAAATTTGAGACAGAACCTTCAATATTGATATGCTAGTGATAACTGGTGAGACATACATAAAGAATAACTAGATTACAAAGCTTTTTGTTTCCTTTTAGAGATGTTTCAGTATTTTTGGAAAATATACATATTACAACCCACAAGCTCTTTAAAAGTTATACAGATCTTTACTGATGGTCTAAGGATAGAAACTCACAGGCATGGAGCAACTGTCTGTTTATAAAGCCTTTGCAATAGAGAATGATTAATGAATACAGTTGGGCAGAGAGAAGCTCGGTTCAGTGACCCATAGTTTCAGCACAGGTATTGATGTAGAGCTAATGAGAGATGTGGTGCACAAATTTGAATGTTTATTCCAATTACTGAATGACATATTTAAACGGTGAAATCAGTACCTAACCTTAACCTCCCTTCTGTAGGATACAAGACTCTGATGCTGCATATAAAAGGATAAAAGAAGTTGAATGCAAAAGTCCCATTGTGTCCTTTTCTCTCTGAGGTTTAAACGTTTTTACTTAATAAACACTTCCACATTTTGTGCTTATTCAGAATCCCGACGCTACTTATTTACTTTTTTATGCAAGTATGTACTGTATATTGATTAACTGAAATTCCAGACTTTCTTCATTTAACCAGGAATATCTGCATTATGTTCCCTAAGAGACACATCTGTGCAATGCTATATTTCTTCCTACCTTTCAACTATTAGGGTTATTTGCACACTAAAACTCCTAGTCAGTAGAAGAGGCAGCCTGCTATATAGTAAGGGGCTAATATTATGAGAAGGACCTATTCTGTAAAAATCTAGTGGTTCAAAATGCCTCATGCTGGGACTTATGTTAAAGGGGACCCGACACCCAAAAAAATTATTCAAAATCCTATTTTATCACATTAGTCAAGCAAAATGAACTTTAATTACTTATAAATTATTTGAATCTTGTTTCCTTCAGTCTGGGAATTCATAATTACAGCAAGCAGGCAGGAGCCATATTGTGGACACTGTTATTAAGGCAAGACTTGCATCATCTCAGAATCTTGTTTGTGCACCAGAATGGGGGACCCAATGTCCATCCCCATGCCCTGGCTACACAATTAAACGTTGAAGAGAAAGTGGGAATGTGGGGAGAGCAGTGGAAACTAGGAAGTGCTGAATGTAAAGCCAAGGCATAGAGGCGGGGCAGACAATATTTGATTGACAGCTGAGATTTTTAAATGAGCTTGCAAAAGCTATGAATGCTTTAATAAAAAATAGAAATTGAATTTCATGTTTAATTTGAAAAGAACTTTTATTACAGAGATTTTTGTGTCTGGGTGACAGGTCCACTTTAATGAGGTTAGATAGATCACTTACGTTCCCAACTCAAATAGCTGGGCTGATATAATATCAAACATTATGGTTTTTATCTTAGTTATAATATAGATAATAGATAATATTAGAGTTATTAAATGCTATGCAGTACATCTTTAGTAAATGTCAAATGCGACAAACTAAGATAACTAAACATGTAGGACACCAGGACTTGGCAAATTAATTTTTTGAGGGATATGGTAGGTGGCGCCCTATTAGTCTTATGTATGTGGCCCACTGTTGGGCAGTTACCTTTCACTAACATGTGATTGTTGATCCACAATCAGTATGTTTGGACCAGGCCTATGTTGCCCACCAGATGAGTTGTCAAATCTGGTTAATGGATCTTAAATCAACCAATAGCTATATATATATACAGGTATCATTGGCTGGAGTGACCCATTGGATACAGGGAAAAATCAGGTTGTCGTGATATAGTTGACTCTTGCCCATTGTCAGCGGGGGCCTGTGGCACCCATAGGGGGGTGTAGTAAGGATCAAGGAGGAAGTCCTTTTCCAGTGAGTAGGGATGTAGCGAACTGCCGTTTATGTGTTCGCGAACGCCGTTCGCGAACACCGGCAAAAATGCGAACAGTTCGCGAACTTCGAACATCCGCAAAATCGTTCGATTCAAACGATCGAAGGATTTTAATCGTTCGATCGAAGGATTTTCGTTCGAATCGAACGATCGAAGCCATTCGATCGAATGATTTCATTCGATCGAATGGCTTCGATCGTTCGATTCGAACGAAAATCCTTCGATTTTAGCGGTCGAAGGAATCGAATGGTCGAACGATTTTTGTTCGAATCGAACGCGAACTCGTATTGGCGAACGTCGCGCGACGTTCGCGAACATTCGGCGGACGCGAACAGTCGAAGTTCGCGCGAACTAGTTCGCCGGCGAACAGTTCGCTACATCCCTACCAGTGAGTCCAGGCAAAGTACAATTCAAGGGAAATTCAAAAGAGAGGTCTAGTCCAGGCAAGGGTTCAAGATGGCAGGCAGCAAGGTTCTAGGTCAGGAAACAGGCAGATGATCAATAACAGGTATAACAGGCAAGCAGGGAGACCCAGGAACACAATGTAATATTGAGCTATACTCGGGCATCGAACCCGGGTCTCCGGCGTCCTTTTATGTTTGAATTTGGAGCCACAGCATGTGACGTTACCGCGGCGACGCTCAGGCGCCAGCGTCCTTGCACCCACGTGTAGTCCTGGGCGCCGCCATCTTGGATCCGCCGCCGCCGCGCCGGGAGGTAGGGAGCACCGAGCGCTCATCGTGACAGTACACCTTCCCCACGGGGGGCCACCAGACCACCAGGATGAGGCTTCTGGGGAAACCGACTATGAAAGACATTCACAAGGTGGGGAGCATGGACATCAGAGTCCTTCTCCCAGGAGCATTCCTCAGGACCAAAGCCCTTCCATTGGATGAGGTACTGGAGAGATCCCCTGGAGAGTCTAGAATCCAGAATCTTCTCGACTTCGTACTCTTGCTGGCTGTCCACGAGGATGGCAGAAGGAGGAGACTGACCAGAGGAGAAGTGATTGGACACTACAGGTTTCAACAAGGAAACATGGAACACGCTAGGAATCCGCATCTCAGGAGGTAGTTGCAGACGGACAGCCACAGGATTGATCACCTCAGAGATGGAGAAGGGCCGCGCCGGGAGGAAGGTAGGGAGCGCCGAGCGCTCATCGTGACACGCATTCAGCATGTTCTGCTAGCCTGCAATCTATCGAAGCCCCTGATACCTAATGTGCACCATCATTACTTTTGCTGCACTCCCACTCTCACAGGTACCGGCCATGGGTGCTACTAATTCATGTTGTGTGCTGGACATTGCAGACTTTTGAAGTTAGATGGGCCTTAGTCTGATGGGCCTATGTACCCCAGTCTGATACTGTCCTTCCCCAGCAATGTCAAAGACTGACAGAAAATCTGGGTAGCTTGTTTTATAGACTTCAAACCTTTATACTTTGATAGAAGGGTTGGTTTTGAGGTTGGTAAGAAAAGATGTGTTTTATGGAATACAAAGTAGCTGGGACAAGAAGGTCAATAATGTATGCAAAAAAGCTTAAATAACAATGGAAAAGGGTATTGCAGCAAGGAGTAAATTGAATCCCAAATTATATATATATAATACTATAAAATTACCCCATATTAAGAGAGGGCGATCAGTTGACGAGAGCAGAGAAAAAGCAGTTTCTGAACTATTTTTCACTTTCACACAACTAGGAAACCAGCTAATGATGGCTTCCTTTTTAATAGACCAAATTCTAAAAATAAAACTATTGATGCTATTTGAGAAAATTCAAAAGAGACTAAAATTTGAATAGGTAAATAAATATCCAGGAACGAATGGTATTCATCCCAGGGTACTAAACAAGCTTAGCAATGTTATTGCCAAACCTCTTTACTTAATTTTTCATCATTTATTGAGGTCTGGCATGATGCTGAGAGATCAGCTGAAAAACTATAGGAGAGCTTTTGGAAGGGTTAAGATACTAGAATACATTGCAAATCACAGCACTAAGGAACATATTTATTATGCAGTGTAAAAATGCACCACACATCGGCAGGCTTTGTGTGTAAAAACGGTGTAAAAAATATGTACAATTTTATACGTTTTTTACAAAATGTAAAATAATGGCGGCAAATCTGGCTTTCGCATGGCATAAAATTACACACATATGATATATTACACAGCTTCTTACACCATTTTTTTCAGCTGAATTTTTTTACACAGCATTATAAATATGCCCTTATGCGTTTGTATTAGCATGGTTTTATGAATAATAGATCTTGCCAGAGAATGTAATTGCCATCTATGAGGAGGTGAGCAGGAACCCAGACTCTGGGGTGGCAGTGGATGTGTTTTATTTAGACTTTACTAAAGTTTAGACTTTGATACAGTGCCACACAAAATGTTACTGCTTAAATTATGGAATATTGGCCTGGAACATAGTATTTGTACATGGATAGAGAATTTTCTAAATGGACCAGTGTTGTTAGTGGTGTACTCAGGGGGGTCTGTCCTTGGCCTTTTGTTTTTAACTTGTTTATTAATTACCAGGATGTGGACTTTGAAAGAACTATGTTTATTTTTGCTGATGACACTTAATTGTGCAAAAGTATATGTTCCACGCAGAGAATTGCCACCTTGCAGAGAGATCTGACTTAATTGTAAAGTTGGCAGCAAATTGGAAAATTAGGTTTAATGTTGATAGCAAGTATACGCATTTTGATAGAAATAATATAAATGTGAGTTATACACTGAATGGTAGTGTGTTCAGGGTATCCTTTATGTAGAAGGATCTGGGGGCAGGCCCAGATTTGTGGTGAGGCCACAAAGGCCTCGGCCTAGGGTGGCCAAATTTTAGGGGCAACATGCTGCCCAGTCACATCCCTAAGGAGCACTGGGGACTCAAAGCTCCCGAATACTCCTGTGCTTGAGACTGAGCAAGATGTGGCCAGCACTGGGACCATGCAGCCTTGGGGCGGCATTGTCGCAAAATCCGGCCCTGCCTGGGGGTTTTGCGGATAACAAGCTGTGTAATACTTGGCAGTGTCAATTAGTCAGTGGTTACTAAAGTAAATTAAGTTCTGTCTTGCATTAAAAAGGGCATCAGCTAAAGGGATTTGTAGGTACCTGGTAAGGCCTCACCTTGATTATGTAGTGCAGTTTTGGCATTCAAAAGATTTATACAATGACAGGAGACTGTCAAGGTTGGGGTTGTTCTCTCTGAAGAAAAGGCATGTGAGGGGACATGATTATTTTTCATAAGTTCATTAGAGGACATTAGAGAAAAGGTAAAACAACAAGAGGGCACCCCTTTAGAATAAATGTACAGAACTTTTATTTGAAGCAGGGTAGGTGAGGGCAGTGGGGTTGTAGAATACCAGGTCACGTAATGTTGTGATGACAGATTCTATTGATGCTGTTTAGAGTGGCTTGGATGATTCATTGAATAAGCATAATATCCATGTCTATTGTGATCTTAAGATCTAAAGTTAGTTTTATAAAGACCTCACCACACAACAACACAGCAAAATACAAAAAAAAGGCTCAGCAGTCAATTTTCTGCCTAAGGGGGTATATTTATCAAAAAGTGAAGTAAGAGATCGCAACAGTCCTCTAGAGTGAAATTCCACCACTCTTTATTCATTTCCATGGGATTTTGAAAGACGTATTTATCAAAGGATGAACTTTCACCCATTGATAAATACTCCATTAGAAATGAATGGAGAGTCTAGAGGGCTGTTGTGATCTCTAACTTCACTTTTTGATAAATATACCCCTTTGTGCTTTCAAAATTCAATAATTTTGCTGTACAGAAGTCCTAAAACTATACATATCTGATATTGGCATGTTCGAGAGACACACGGCTTTCCAAATCAGTTGTATTTTCATGTGTAAAATGAAATATTTTTCTGGTATAAATTTATGTATTGTGAAAAATATGAATTTTTATTTTTTTTTGGTATTTAGCGCTATAAATCCATGTAGTGAATAATGCATTGAGGTCTTGTATACTGGTTTTACTATAAACCCCTCCATGTCTGGTTCCGTGGCATATAATATGAAAGTTTTTCTATAATATTGTGAATGAAATGCCTTTAAAGCCATGTTGCTTGTATTTCAAGATGATTCCATGATCACAAGACATAGGAAGAAAAATATTGTGTGACTAAAGCAGTTGTATTTCTCTTTTCAAGGTTTCATTAGAATTCCTGATGATTATTTAGAGGATAACTGAAGTACAGTGACTTGGTGCTTTTCTATGTCACACACCTTCCTGGTCATAGAGTTCCCCTCTATATGGAATCTCCTAGGTCTGACAGAAGTCATGCAGACCCAGTGTAGCAGCTTTCATATGTGTTGTGCACAGAATGTCCCCTCTGACATTGCTATCCCTGCATCTTTGGAACTCTGTTGGGAGTATACACTACTTTTTTTGTTGTATGAAGGCTGATGATCGCAGATTGTTCAACCTGACTGATTTCACTTTCCTTGGCTTCATGGAAAATGTTATTCATTTAGTTTGATGGAAATTTTTTCCTTTGCTGGTTATTATAAGACAGGCAGCAAAAAGGAATCACTTCAAAGAAAATAAGACAATGAACAATAAAATTGATGCCTTTGCACACAGCAGTGCCACGTAAATGCAAGACACAATAGATCTGGTGTATACAATGACTTTCTGCCCAGTCTTGTCCATTGTTATGTGATTCTGGTGATTCTGTTACATGCAAGGGTAAAATGCCAGGGAATTTGCTACCATTAATGGAAACTGAAGAAGACACTCAGATGAGTAGTAAAACGTTTTTTACTTGCTCATTTTTTATCTCTACTGGAGAAAGTGTAGAAGCCTTCAGAAAAAAAAAACAATTGAACATCTCAAAAATCCTTATCACCACCACCTGCTCCAGCTAAAGGTGGCCATACACGGGCCGATAAAAGCTGCTGACAGACCGAGTCGGCAGCTTATTGGCTCGTGTATGGGGCCCCCCGACGGACTTCCCCGATCGAGATGTGGCCGATCGGAAGGGACTAAAAATCCCGTCGGATCGCGGCCGCATCTTTTCGTTGATGCGGCCCCGCGATCCGACCGCCCGTTAGGCATCATTAGGATCCGATCATTGGGCTCTATGGCCCACGATCGGTATAGCATGATATCGCCAAACGAGCGGATCTCTCCATGTATGGCCACCTTTAAGAGACAATTTTAAGAGACTATTTTATTTTTTTCTTTGACCTTTGTCCTACATAGGAAATGCCTTAGAGAACATTCCCAACTCCACCTAAGAGCCTAGCACCTTCTTCCTGACAAATAGGCTATGCCACATGAGTTGTGACCAGTGAAGCACGAATGCCAGCCAAATTAATGGAGTGCTTTGATCAAAATTAATTAATTAATTTTAGGCGCTTTCAGCTCATGTTATTATTTACCCAGAAATGACTATAATAAAATCCACAAGAAAAATGATTTGTATTATTGTCGCAATAACTGTTTATGTATATTGTATCCATACAGTTGAGTTATTAGGAAAAAAGGTGCCCTTTTTTATTAAATTTGTTTACTAAAAAGGAATTTAAAATGAATGTGTAGAACATTTTTAAAACATCTTAACACAATTTATACCAAACATATCCCAGTGATGACATCCTATAGTATAGTACAGTATTTGGTAACCTTTAAATGGGGGGCAAGTCTCAAAAGTGAGGGTAAGGTTATGACATGATTATCTACATAAAAGGTCAAATGCCTGCTGGTCTAAATATACAGTATGGACATGTGGCCATTGTCCATTCAGCATGGTTGTCTACTAAAATATTGCCATTCCTAGCTCTTTAAGACCCGCTAAAATGGGAGGTTATTATGTAATACAGTAATAAGCAAGAAATGATTGATGCCAACAATCCCATCTGCACCCAAATTAAAGGGATCCTGTCATCAGAAAACATGTTTTTTTCAAAATGCATCAGTTAATAGTGCTACTCCAGCAGAATTCTGCACTGAAATCCATTTCTCAAAATAAATCTCATTTCTCAAAAGAGCAAAAGATGACTGTGATGTGATTTTTTCTTATATTCAATTTTGAAATCTGACATGGGGCTAGACATTTTGTCAATTTCCCAGCTGCCCCAGTCATGTGACTTGTGCCTGCACTTTAGGAGAGAAATGCTTTCTGGCAGGCTGCTTTTTTTCCTTCTCAATGTAACAATTTGTCTCAGTGGGACATGGGTTTTTACTATTGAGTGTTGTTCTTAGATCTACCAGGCAGCTGTTATCTTGTGTTAGGGAGCTGCTATCTGGTTACCTTCCCATTGTTCTTTTGTTTGGCTGCTGGGGGGGGGGAAGGGAGGGGGTTGATATCACTCCAGCTTGCAGTACAGCAGTAAAGAGTGATTGAAGTTTATAAGAGCACAAGTCACATGACTTGGGGCAGCTGGGAAATTGACAATATGTCTAGCCCCATGTCAGATTTCAAAACTGAATATAAAAAAATCTGTTTGCTCTTTTGAGAAATGGATTTCAGTGCAGAATTCTGCTGCAGCAGCACTATTAACGGATTCATTTTGAAATAAAAAAAAATTCCCATGACAGTATCCCTTTATGGTGATGGTCAAAGCAAAGAGGGGGATGTTTATGAACTGAAAAATATAAACTCTTTGTTGCATTGAATTATCTATATGCTGTGTTTTTATTCATGACATAGAAAAGTGGGTTATATTATTTATATCGCCCTTGCTTATTCTGTTTCTAAAATAGGATATTAAATAGAAGCTCTGTGGGATCACTTATGCTAAACTGACCTATTTAACTTGTCTCATTCCTAAAAAGCATAATAAGCAGTTAAGGAGACATCATAACAATTTATTTGTGAACATTTCATTTAAATCATTGGGAAAGTAATTCCAGTAACGTTCCCATGTCTTTGAGTCCTGCATATCCAGTAACGACCAACCCAGCAAGAGTTCTTTTTACCCTTGTATGGGAGAATTGTCTTATTTTGTTCCAGTCTGCTTTAGGATGTCTGTGGCCTCTAGTCATGGTTTATCAGTCAGTGGTGCCTTTGCAACTGGGCCAGATCAATATTGTGTTCTCTCATACATCTCTAAACCCAGCAGGGAAGGTAATCACAGTAATACAGAACTCTGCACCTACTGGAACAGATCAATACCCTGACAGAGTTAGGCTTTGTTCACTCACTAGCTTTGAGACGTTCTGCATGCTCTACATGGTTTGTTTTTGACTTGTCCTATAAGACAACGCAGTTCTCTCCCTGGTCTCACCTAATAACATCACTGTAATTGCCTTGACATGAAATAGCTGCACAATTGACTTGTTCTATCTGTATTTTTTTTTTATTCTTCTACAAGTAAGGACTGTTGATAAAACTTAAATAGGTAGTCAGCGCCTTAATATATATCTTTGCTCATTGAACCTGATTCTTGAATAAAAGCCCTCTGGAGATACACTGCTGCTGAAAGCAAACAAGTGCAATTTTAAGCATTGACTGATTAGCATGGACTGCATGAAGCTCACATTTAGCCACCCCAAGCTTGTCTGACTGGTCTTCTGGTACTGCGCTGGCTTTGAATTCTCTTTCTGTTCTAATGGGCATGGATCTTGTTCTCACAACCACAGTTTTTCTATTTGATTTGTTTAATAATGGAGAGCATAGTGATATTTTGTGCTATATTTACTCTTTTGAAATCAATAAAACCACTATTACAGCTAAAAACAGAATAAGTCTAGAAGCCTATACCTAAATAATATTGATGGCACGCTCATTTTAAACACTATTGTTTGCTGCTCAATTTGAAATCCTCTTCAGAGGTTTACAGTTGTAGTTTTATTAGAGATGATTACGGGACAATAAAATCTGTCACCAACTTTTGAGGATGGCTCCATTATTTCCTTTTGTAGTTAAAACTCTTTTTTTTTTAGTAAAATCCGTATATAATCAATAGACAGTAAATTATATGATTCAGGTATGGGACCTGTTATCCAGAATGCCCATTACTTTCTGTAATTTAAATCCACATACCTTAATTCTACTAAAAAAATCATGTAATCATTAAATTAACACAATAGGCTGTTAAGGATTAATTATATCTTAGTTTGGATCAAGTATGAGCTACTGGAAATTATTTTTAAAAGTTTGGATTATTTGGATAAAATGGAGTCTATGGGAGAGGGCCTTTCTGTAATTCAGAGCTTTCTGAATAACGGGTTTCCGGATAACAGATTCCATACCTGTAATAAAATGTAAGAGCACCCCATTATTCTTCATGCTGCAATAATATGTGGATCACCAGGGCTTCCCTTCACATAGGGGTTATTTATCAAAGTCCGAATTCATCTCAATATTTTCTGCTACAAATCAGCTCTGTTTTTTTCCGCTTATTTATTATTACATTTTCCGAAAAATTAGCTTTGCAGGAAAAAATCGGATTTTCACGATTTTTTCTGATTTTTTCATCCGATTTTCGTGAATTTCGTGATTTTTTCAGAATTTTCACACGAAAACAGAGAAAACTTCGGGTTATTGCGTGAAACCCAGCCCACATCAAAAAAGCATTGGGACTTCTCCCATTGACTTATATGCAACCTTGTCATGTCTGAGATGCCGGATTTTCAGATTCGGATTTTTCCATCCTCAGGGTTTAATAAATTCCGAAAAATTTGTGATTTTTTAAAAGTCTGATTTTTTTTCTGGATTTTTGCATTCAGAGTCTAGTAAATAACCCCCATAGTATAGTACAGGCTTGGGACCCATTATCTGAAAATGCGTTAGCCTGAAAGCTCAGAATTATGTAAAGGCCATATCCCATTGAGTCCATTTTATCCAAATAATTCAAATTTTTAAAAAAGATTTCCTTTTTCTCTGTAATGATAAAACAGTAGCTTGTACTGATCCATACTAAGATATAATTAATCCTTATTTGAAGCAGAACCAGCCTATTGGGTTTATTTAATGTTTACATGATTTTCTAGTAGACAGGTCCCCCAGGTCCCGAGCATTTACGATAACAGGTCTCATACCTGTATGTTCATTGTAGATATTATCAATGGTTCTGATACAGCAAAGTTTCAGACCAGGCCATCTAACTTTTTGAAACATTAAGCACTTATTTTTGGCTATTTTGTATAAAACAACTCATCCACCAAATTTGAACGTGAGCAGGATACTCCTGTGAAAATAACAATGCAGGTCTATATTACCATTAAAGGGCATCTAAAAGAGTGTGTACTGTAGGTAAGACACTGCCCTCCTTGTCTTTCACTCTCCCAAGCATACAATAAAGCCAATATTCATAAAGTTAACATTATGTTTTCTTTATATTTAAAGCCAGTGTGAAATATTGCATAGCATAAATGCCTATTTGGTAGCCTATATTTGATTACTGTGTAGCAACGAATATGTTACTGACATTCTTCTTCGTGTCTTCTGTCGCTTTGTGCTCCTACAAACATATCAGTATTTTGATAGTAGATACAACCCATACTGCATTCACTCAAAACTTATTTTGCTACAGGTATCTTCATTTTATGCCCAAAAACAATACTTTCCAGAACAACCTGGCCAATGTTCTGTAGTTCTATCCTATATAAAACATATCTACAGTGCAGATCCCAATGGCCAACCTTCATAAATGTTGCATTAACCACTTATATTTCTTTTCCAGTGAAATTGCCAGTGAAATTAGGAGCATAGTTTGTGCACCTTGAATTTAATGATGCTAGTGAGAAGAGGCTCCAAGAAGAAGGAGTATTACCCCAGGGGTAAACAAATAAGGGGGAAGCTTAGGGTACCACATTATGTGATGTAAATCCTGCATGGGAGTGGTGTACTTTATGCATACTAAATGATAGACAGGATCAGGTTAGCCTCACTACGCTTAAAATTTTGCCCAATTAATGAATGGCTAAATGGATGGATCAAAAGCAGACTTACTGTGAGAATAAAATCTTCACCCTACATCCTCTGCTGTCCCTTAAGGTCCATCCACCTGGAGGATGCACATCCTTTATTTCTACTTTATTGTTTGCTGCCCTAGGGCTTTATGGCCTTCGCCTCAAATCCAGGCCTCCTTGGACCCTATCATAGACTACAATACAGTAAAGGCTACAATATTTTGGAAGAGTAAGATTAAGTTGCATCAGATAAGTTAGATGTGCCAGAGTTGCAGGTAGTGAAGAAGCACCAAATCAAGAGATAAGGAAGCTGAGCAGTCAAGGCTCCAATTAGGAGTTGAAGCTGGTCCAACCTGCAGTATCAGTAAAGGGACCCAAGTAATGTGGATAATGATACATTTATCTGAAGTTTCTTGGCGAGTGCCCATAGTGAAATATGACACCTTTGGGGCATTCTTCATGTTTCTTCCATGTCATCATTTTTTTTCTCTTGCACATTTCCCGCTATTTACTTAAAGGGATACTGTCATGGGAAAAATTGTACTTGTTCCATAAGTTAAAGGTTGTAATCTGCAACTTAAAAGGATTCTGTTTAGTTTCTGTTACACACAATGAAGCAGTTCATAGTCTGACTAAATATGACCTTTGTCAGAGATACGCTTATGTAATGTGAAACTGACAAATACCAGACCTTTCATATAAAGTACACAAATTAGGTCATTTGTCACTTATTAAGGTGTTTAGTTTGGATGGCACTGTCTAAATAAATGTAATCTCTGTAGGGTGGATAAACCCTCACTTTAAAGAGATACTGACATCAGAAAATAACCTTTATTATTATCTGTCATAATATGTCTTTGAATGCTATTTATAATTTTGCCAGAAAAGTATTTTCCTGATGCTTTTACATTACCTTTATTACTACCCCCTATGAGGGGGCTGCCATATTTGTGCAGCAGGAGTCCATTAGCATTAACTGACAGGTTAAGAAGGGACAGCCAGGTTGGCAAAAAAATCAGGTTTAGGAACTTTTAGTGACAGTTATTTACAAAAGCAGAACTATCAGGGAAAAACAATCAACATGAACTATAGGTAACTTTTAGGGGCCCGTTCACTAAGTTCGAGTGAAGGAATAGAGGAAAAATAGTTCGAATTTCGAATGTTTTTTTTGGCTACTTCGACCATCGAATAGGCTACTTTCGACCTTCGACTTTGAATCGAACGATTCAAACTAAAAATCATTTGACTATTCGATAGTCGAAGTACTGTCTCTTTAAACATTTCTTCAACCCCTAGTGCGCCACCTAAAACCTACAGAGGCCAATGTTAGCCTATGGGGAAGGTCCCCATAGGCTTGCTAACAATTTTATGATCGAAGGATAATCCTTCGATTCGAAGGATTTAATCGTTCGATCGAACGATTATTCCTTCAATCATTCGATCTAACGAATTGCGCAAAATCCTTCGACTTCGATATTCGAAGTCGAAGGATTTTAATTCGGCAGTCGAATATCGAGGGTTAATTAACCCTCGATATTCGACCCTTGATACATCTGCCCCTTAATGTAGATTAATATTTTGAAAATAACATTTTTAGAGGCCGATTCACAAAGAGTAGAATATCGAGGGTTAATTAACCCTCGATATTTGACTGGGAATTAAAATCCTTTGACTTCGAATATCGAAGTCGAAGGATTTTAGCGCAAATAGTGTGATCGAACGATCGAAGGATTATTCCTTCGATCGAACGATAAAATCCTTTGAATCAAACGATTCGAAGGATTTTAATCCAACGATCGAAGGAATATCCTTCGATCAAAAAAAGTTAGCCAAGCCTATGGGGACCTTCCCCATAGGCTAACATTGAGTTTGGTAGCTTTTAGATGGTGAACTAGGGGGTCGAAGTTTTTTCTTAAAGAGACAGTACTTCGACTATCGAATGGTCGAACGATTTTTAGTTCGAATAGTTCGATTCAAAGTCGTAGTCGAAGGTCGTAGCAGCCCATTCGATGGTCGAAGTAGCCCAAAAAAAACACTTTGAAATTCGAAGTTTTTTTACTTCGAATCCTTCACTCGAAGTTAGTGAATCGGGCCCAAAGTGTCAGTATCACTCAACTATAAAATAAACATGCTCTATAACTGATATGTTTTGGTGCATGCTAAATGGATGCATAGAAACTTTTAGTTCCAGTCTAGAATCAATCCAGGTTTGGCTGTTACACAAACCTACAGGTCTATCTAAATTAATCTATTAGTAGGCCAAGCGTTATATCAAGTCTGTAGTATAGTGTAGGTATATCACACTGTATTATGGGCAGGGTTGTTGTTTGTGTGAACACAAGTGCATTTTTTAAAGCCAAAATATGCATATTTTATGGACCAACAAAATTCTTTTACAGACCACAACATGCATTTCATGATCCCAAAAATGATTATGTGGCCAAATTTACCAGTACAAATAAATCCTGTGAGCACAAACGGTAATTGCAAATTGTATCTTTTAGCTCAAAAATGTTTCTTTGATGCTGGTATGTGATATACTATCCAGAATGCTTGGTAGTATTTCTACATAAGGGTTACCTTAGATTACCATACCTAAAAGGTATTGTGAATTGTGAATTTCAAGACGAAAATAAACCAGATTTAAATAATTTATTTAGTGAAGCTTAATTTGATTGACTAACAATATAAAATAGGATTTGGAATTATTTCTTCAGGTCCTTTTTAAATAGTATTGTGCAAAAATGGTTACAAAACTATACCTGCCTTATTTGGAACTCTAATCAATCATTTGGTTTTGGTGAGACTTGTTGGGGCTTATGCTTGGTCTGATGTTATAGCGTTTATTACGCTGGTGTATACATTGTGTTGTGATGTATGTTTGTTACATTGTTTTGATTGTTTTCATGACTATGCCAGTATGTACACAATATAATATACGCAAATCCACTCATAAACGGCTTTTTCACACCGACATGGCAATGCTTTTCTTACCCAAGTACATATACTCAGGCCGGGGTTTATACTAAGCCCTAGGGCTTCACATATTAAAGTGGACCTGTCACCCAGACACAAAAATCTGTATAATAAAAGTCCTTTTCAAATTAAACATGAAATCCAATTTCTATGTTTTATTAAAGCATTCATGGCTGTTGTAAGCTCATTTAAAAATCTCAGCTGTCAATCAAATATTGTCTGCCCCTCCTCTATGCCATGGGCATAGAGGCGGGGCAGGCAATTACTTTCACTTTCCATTCAGCACTTCCTAGATGTCACTGCTCTCCCCACATTCCCCTGTTCTCTTTAACATATAATTGTGTAGCCAGTGCATGGAAATGGCTATGGAAATTCTGGTGCACAAACAAGATTTTGAGATGATGCAAGGCTTGTCTTAATAACAGTGTCCACAAAATGGCTGCTTCCTGCTTGCTATCATTTTGCATTCCCAGACTGAAGCAAACAAGATTCAAATAATTTATATAGTGTAATTAAAGTTCATTTTGCTTGACTTATGTGATAAAATAGGATTTTGAATAATTTTTTTGGGTGACGGGTCCCCTTTAATGGGGGCATACAGCCCAGCCGCACCTTACATTTGCACAGGTCTAGGTCTGCAGATCTCCTGCGTGTCCTGTGCCAGACTGAAGAATGTGCATAGGTGCAATGGGGTGGTATCGGCTAGGCGCAACAAGAAATTCAACCCTGTCTGTTCTACATTTTGCATATGCTGCATTTGATTACATCTAACTTTAAACAATGGTGAAGCATTACTAAAGCTCTCTTTAAAACCAACATGTGTAATCCATATAGCACTGAGATAGCTTTCTGGATAGGAATTTCCATTAGACTCTGTGCCCAATGCCCAAACCTTTATGCTAAATCCTTTTTGCTTAATGTTTTTAATACATTTTTCATATGGATTAAGGAAAGGATTTTTCAAATTTTTCTAAACTGGTGATATGGTGTTGCTCCTTTTTTTAGGGGGGTGGGGTTCTTTCTCTTTTTTGTGTTGCAAAACTGACCCCGCAATAAAGCAATTTGTAAAGGTGCTTGCATCATTATATGCTCTTTCAATTTGCATGGAGCACTGCTTTGATGCATATGGTGTTCCACACAAGCTGTATGTGCACAGTATCCCCTGGAATTTCCACCTGCTCTGATCATTGCACTGTTGTATTTCCAGGGTTCCGTTTGTGCGTTATTCCTACAGGTGCTCCTATACACTCCAGCTGAGTCAAACACAAATGACCGTAAGGTCCAGCACACCCATATTGACATTGACATAATTGCACCAGATTTATCAAATAGGTTTTGACAAATCAGCCGCCACTTGCGTCATGTATTATATTTGTAGTAAATACAATTGTGTCAGAATGCTGAGTAAGAACTTGCATTGTGGGTAAAACAATATGGAAAATTGCATCATTGTTTGGCATTTGCAAATGAGATGTGATAGATAACCACAATAAATTATTTTATCGGCATATAATGCTTTCTGTGAACACAAAAATAATGTTTGCTAGCATTAATGTTGGCAGGCAAAACATTTCATTTTGTGCAAATAATTTTGTCACTGCAAACTGATTTGTGCTCATAGGTTACCTTTTTAGGGGCAAAATGCAATTTGTGATCTTGAAAATGTATTTTGTTTCTATAAACAGGGCATTGTCAAGAAAAACATGTAGGGGCAGATTTACTAAGGGTCGAATTTCGAGGGTTAAAAAACCCTCAAATTCGACCCTCGAAGTAAAATCCTTCGAATTCGAATATCAAATTCAAAGGATTTACCGCAAATACTTCAATCGAACGATTTTAAGCGATCGATTGAAGGATTTTTATTCGACCACAAAAAACGTAGAAAAGTGCTGGGGAAGGTCCCCATAGGTAAACATTGAACCTCAGTAGGTAGGTTTAAAGTGGCAAAGTATGTAGTCAAAGTATTTTTTAAAGAGACAGTACTTCGACTATCGAATGGTCGAAATGATTTTTACTTGGAATCGTTCGAATCATTTGATCGAATTCGAACGAATTTGACCCATTCGATGGTCGAAGCACCCAAAAAAATACTTTGAAATTCGAATTTTTTTTCATTCGAATCCTTCACTCAAGCTTAGTAAATCTGACCCTTGGGGCCAATTCACTAACTTCGAGTTTTGAAGGATTTGAAGTAAAAAAAACTTTGAATTTCGAAGTGTTTTTTTTGAATGGGCTACTTCGACCTACTACTACGACTTCTAATCGAAGGATTCGAACTAAAAATCGTTCGACTATTCGACCATTAGGTAGTCGAAGTACTGTCTCTTTAAGAAAAAACTTCGACCCCCTAGTTCGCCATCTAAAACCTACGAACTCAATGTTAGCCTATGGGGAAGGTCCGATCGGTCAAATCGTTCGATTCTAAGGATTTAATCATTCAATCGAAAGAATAATCCTTCGATCGTTCGATTTGCGCTAAAATCCTTCGACTTCGATATTCGAAGTCGAAGGGTTTTAATTCCCAGTCGAATATCGAGGGTTAATTGACCCTCGATATTCGACCCTTGGTGAATCGGCCCCTAAATCTATTAGTTTAAAGTTAGCAAAATGTACAATTGAACCCTATACTGAAGTGCTTGAATGTTAAACCCTATTATACAATTTTGTGTTTCCATAAACAGGGAATTGTCAAAAGAAAATGACAGAACCCTATATTGAAGTGCAAGAAGACTTGATCAAGCAAATAGATAAAAAAAAATAAACAGTTGTATTTTCAGGATCATGAAAGAAGTAAGAAATGATACATGCAATTCAACCCCATAACCCCGCTGAATTTTGTAAGAAAAAACTCATTAAACAGGGAAACCCCTTGTATAAACCAGCTGAGCAAATATGTCCTCTTGTTCAGTAGATCTCATTTGATAATGTTATTATATCATCAAGCTGGAGGTCACTCAAAAAGGGATATCTCCCTTATGGGTTTCCATTAAGTTTAGCAGATCAAATAACAGCCTATTTGAACCAGGACATGCATTTCATGAATTATCCTGTATTTTTACAAACAGATTCATGGAGGAACAGCATTTGGAGGAGATAGATTCTTAGGCCAATTGGACCAATTGGGCCCAATTGGGGCCCGCACCTCTGGGGGCCCCGCACTGCCCCTTTCCTTTCTATTTTGTGCCTGTATGCCCTTATTTTCCTAAATACTTGCTGTGTCAGTAGCCAGCAACACTTTGTCTAGGGGCCCCGCCAACATGGTCCCAATTGGGCCCCACATTTGATAGGATCAGCCCTGCTTTTCAGGGTATTCATTTCATGGGTATTCAAACTTAAAGATACAAGGTGACAAATCTAAATCATTTCCTGCCAGTTTCACAGAATGAACCGGATCTGTACATTGTCCATTTTATACTTACTTTTTGGTGTAGAATAGGGATAAACAGAATTTTTTAACCTGGACCAATATTATACCCATGTTTACAGTAATTTATGCAGCTTGTGAACTCTAAAGGGCTTGTTTATAGTGATGGGTGAAAATTCACACAATGGTGAAAAAATTTGCCAAATGCATTGAAGTCCAAAACCAGGTGAAAAAATACACTCATCACTACCCATTTACTAACATGAATTTTTTTTCACAAATCTCTAAAAAAAATCAGTTTTTATATACTTATTTAAACGATAGATTTTGGGGCACATTTACTTTGCTCGAGTGAAGGAATAGAATAAAAAAAAACTTTGAATTTCGATTGTTTTTTTTGGCTACTTCGACCTTCAACTACGACTTGAATCGAACGATACAAAATAAAAATTGTTCGAATATTCGACCATTCGATAGTCGAAGTACTGTCACTTTAAAAAAAATTCGACCCCCTACTTCGCCATCTAAAACCTACCGAGGTGCAATGTTAGCCTATGGAGAAGGTCCCCACAGGCTTTCCTATGTTTTTTTGGTCGTAGAAAAATCGTTCGATCGATGGATTTAAATCCTTAGAATCGTTCGATTCGAAGGATTTAATCGTTCGATCGAACGATTTCGGTAAATCCTTTGACTTCGTTATTCGAAGTCGAAGGATTTACATTCGGCAGTCGAATATTGAGGGTTAATTAACCCTCGATATTCGACCATATGTAAATCTGCCCCTAAGTGTAAAAACCACTAAAAACCAAATATAAAAATTTGCCAGGTAAGAGCTGTCAAGGTCCTATAGAATTTTATGGAAGCTGCGCTGATCCTGTTTTACTATTTACTTACTTTGAGAGGTTTTTCACTAATAGTTTTTTGTTCAGCATTTGTTTTTGCTTTTTTGCTGTTGCTCGTACGTTTTATATTTGGATCTTTTAATAATTTTGATGGCATTAGTGATATTAGAGACTTATTGGGAAATGTAATAAAAGTTGCAAAGAACAATGTTCATTTTGTAATGTAATATTCTTCCTTAAATGGAAGGTGTTGTAATCCTTTGGAACAAACATAACTTTTTCAGTAAGAAATTTTATTACATTCACTGTGCACTGGGGCAAACTTTAAAATTCAGAAACCTTCTTCCACTGATGGAACAGGTCGCTAAACAGTTTCCGGTTGCACAAAACCTGTATTAAAATTCTGCAAAAGAAAACGTGTTTGTGCAAAAAGCATAACTTTTCAAATTGCGAATATTTTTCCTGTTACTGATTTTTGTTACATTCTCCAAAAGAGTTTAATTATGGTTTCAAAAACCTCTAATACCACTAAAATGTAACCTTTGATAAATGGGCCTCCACCATTTATACAACGGGTGAATAAATAAAAGCCAAGAACCTCTTGCCCGAAGTGTTTTGGAAGGTCGCAAGGGTCAGACATTCAGAAAGTTTTCTTCAATAATATAGTATTTAACAGTCCTTGTTTCCATTTCACAATTCTTAAATCTAAATTAAATCTTGCTTTGCCTATTACTGGTATGAAGTACAATTAATTGCAATACAGAATCCTTTACCATTAAAAATTGCTAATCATTACTGGTGCATTCAAATAATTAAATGTAATAGCAGTTTCTGTTATGACTCAGCTACCTTTTTATTTCTTTACCAACCATGTCAGGCATAACCAAGATATGAATTAATTCCTCAAATTTTTTCTGGGTCCTGGAGGTCTGCACGATGACAAGAAATATTGTAAAGAAGAATCGTATTTGATTCACTGGAATGAATACAAATAATCCAGCTCAAAGGCGACAATAAAATGGAAAGCAACATTACAGATCCTTAAAAAAGCAAAGCAGTTTCTGCTTGTATAACCACCTAAGGGCCATGTAACTGGTCATCATACTCTAAGGACATCTGAAGAAATAGTGGGGAAAGAGGGTTCGTTTGCTAAAGTAATTATATGAAGCTTGAGGCTGAAACAAAAAAAGATTTTATCTCTTTGAGAATATACACAGCTGTAATGTCACAGACACAAAGATAATAATGAAATTTGACCAGTGTGGTGTCAACCACACGTTGCCCACTTTGTCTCCCTTCTCATCTAATTTTGTGCGAATCGTCTCATTAGGGAAGGAGAGCGAAAATTGGGGTCAGGGTATTTAAAGCTGACCTGTGCAAAGGGCAAGCACTGCCTAAGCCCACCGAGGTTTCACTTCAGAGCTTGTCTGGACCACCCTTGCAGTGACACCAATTCAGGACTCATTTTATAAAGGCCTTATTAATTATTGTCTCTATAAGTACAAGGAGAAGCCCTAGAAAGAAATGTGTCATTCTTAGAGTGGGAATGAGAATGAGAAGACAAAAAAGGAGGAGATAAAGAAACACAACATCAAAAGACAAGCTTCCTTTTTCATTTTCTGCTTTTCATGGTGCACAACCTCAAAGAATGTTGAAGAACAATAAGGCTTAGGGCTCTGGTGTGCTTTCTGGCAATTACACTCAGCTGATGGTCTGAAAGGGAATGAATGGCAGGGTTCAAGGCCTTCTCTAGAAATCCATACAACAGCCTTTCCAAAGCTGCTGAGATGCAGACACGACTGAAATCATTTCAAATGAAAACTCACAGCCAAGATTCATTAATGCACCAGCCTAAACAATTACAGGGACATATAATGTCTCTATACACACTTTGATAAAGACTGTCATCTAAGACTATTATTTTCATCTTTTAATACATATTATTAATGCTTCCACTGAACCATACCTTTATTAACAATATTATGGAAGGCAACATTTTCAATCATGTAGAAAAAAATATGTCAGTTTTCACAAACTAAAAAACAAAAAAATCTAAAATGAGAGGGAATTTCTAAAAGTATTTTATTATATATATATATGTGTGCAGCTATTACCATTTAATCTTTTGAAAGTGTAAAATATTATGGAAGGCAACATTTTCAATCATGTAGAAAAAAATATGTCAGTTTTCACAAACTAAAAAACAAAAAAATCTAAAATGAGAGGGAATTTCTAAAAGTATTTTATTATATATATATATGTGTGCAGCTATTACCATTTAATCTTTTGAAAGTGTAAAATATTATGGAAGGCAACATTTTCAATCATTTATAAAAAAAAAAATGTTTATTTATATAAAAAAAAGTTTCACAAAAAAAAATCTAAAATGACAAGGAATTTCTAAAAGTATTACCAATGGGACATTTTGTATTGCAGAAGCAGAGAAATGTGTTTTACAATATAGTCATTTATATTATATAAATTATATATTACATAATAAAAAAAAACATATTTTTATTTGTAAAAATTGATTGTAAAATAGATTTTAATATAATAGTGATCTATTACTATTGCCTAATTTCTCAAGGTTAATTAGAGTTTTGTGTATTGAAGCCAGCTCTAGCCAAAATTCACCAGATGGTTTGATTTTCTCTCCTCCACCTGTCCTAATTTATTGTGTCAGAAAGCATGTGAGATAAGCATAAAGCCTTTTAACAATGGTGACAATAAAGGCTTCAGCCCACTAGACCTTAACAGAACAATGAAACAGTGACACCATGTTTGTAAAGGGAAGAGATAAAGCCACCATTTTGAAAATTTTAGGACAGAAAATGGTAGCAGGATTTCCTGTGCAAATCCATTGCAAAAGAGAAGCTGCAGAGTTAAGGAAATTAAAAATTTACGCTGGGTCTTTCTAAGGAGGAACAATAAGAGCAAAAAAAACTATTGGTAAAATATAAAACCTTTGTATTATGAGAAATGGAAACAAATCTGCTATTTTTGTTCAATTGAATGAATTATTTTACTTGACATAGTGAAAGCTAAAAATGAGGTAGCCACAACATGGGAGACTATTATTGCAACCTTATTATGCAAAAAAATATGGTATAGGACAATAGTATAATATTTGTCACCAGTCTCACAGGAGCTTACATTAAAATCCCAGGTGCAAATGGTCATAGTTTCCCCTACCTAGTGCCTTTGCCTATTACCATGTGATAATGCGTTCTCCTATAATGGTGTTCATTTTTGCAATGATATCTTCACACATTTTCTATGGAATTCTGGGTTTGTTCCTGCCAAATGACAGGTCAGGACAAACATACTGTATCTGGTGTATGCTGTAACTTTTATCTTTTGAGAAAAGTAAAAACTCTGGTTTTCATGACATCCCTTTGTGTTGAGTCCCTCTTTTTATTTTTTAATATGGTATCAGAGCTTTAATGCTATTTAGTACAAGTATAGCACTGGCACTTTAAATTTAAAAACAAAAAGGTGTCCACACTACAGCCCCTGAACATTTACTCATATACATATCCTAGCCTTTGGTTATTAAGGCATTATGGGATTTGTAGTTCAATTCAGATATCCTTGCCCTACAATTTAGTAACCTGTTTTGTAGCGTCCTGTAATCCAGTCCGTTCAAAATACTCACCTTATATTTGTTCCCAGTGTAAATCTTTACATGGTAAAACAGACTATTATTAAGGTGGCCATACATGAATAGATCCGCTCGTTTGGCGATGTCGCCAAACGAGCGGCTCTCCCTCTGATATGCCAACCTTGAGGTGGGCAATATCGGGCAGATCCGATCGTGGGCCCTAGGGCCCAACGATCGGATCCTAGCTTTCACAAACGGGCGGTCGGATCGCTGGACCGCATCAACGAACAGA
Source organism: Xenopus petersii (assembly GCA_038501925.1). Classification (NCBI taxonomy): domain Eukaryota; kingdom Metazoa; phylum Chordata; class Amphibia; order Anura; family Pipidae; genus Xenopus; species Xenopus petersii. The sequence continues at coordinate 96,740,206 of CM076677.1, forward strand.
TGCGGCCGCGATCCGACGGGATTTTTAACCCCATCCGATCGAGATCTGGCCGACTTTCAGCCAGATCTCGATCGGGGAAGCCCGTCGGGGGCCCCCATACACGGGCCAATAAGCTGCCGACACGATCTGTCGGCAGCTTTTATCGGCCCGTGTATGGCCACCTTTAGTTTCATTGTAAGCACAATAATCACTCTCAATCAAACTCCAATCCCTTTCACTTCTACTAGTGTTTGTGGTAAACTAGAGAGTTCCCCAGGGTACCTCCATAAAAGAAATACCTGCAGACACTTGTTGAGGCCAGAAGATGAGATATGACATGACAGTACTATCTTGCAGAACCATTTCTTTTGTAATGTCCACAGGCAGAACTTGATCAACATATACTTTCTTATCGAGAACTGACGCCTGATGTGCAACTGATTTAAATCACCCTGGAGCAAGAAAGGAATGGAGAATGTACTCAACAATAACTATATTTACATTTTCTTCCTTAAAGCAGCCTCAATATCAAGGAAACGTTTGCTTAGATCAGCTTCCTGGTTAAATTTACATTCAAGGAGGCCTAAGAGAATCAGCATCATTGACAGCCAAGAGCCAAAACAGCAAACTGCTGTAAAGAGAATTAAATTGGTGGTGGCCAAGTCAAGTAAAACATGCTTACATTTTTGTTGAGAGAGAGGGTTTAAATTGCAATAGTCTCTAGTGGAATAAAGTGAGTATGACCAATTCTCTTAGCACCTTGCTGTAAATTTCTTGAAGAATTATTGTAGGTTCCTTCAACGCTTAATATATTCTATTGAACTATTGTAACAGGTTTTAGCGTTGCTTTTGGAAATACATTGTTTATGAATGGCTGCAATCAGAGAGCATTACTCAAAGAAAATCTAATAGCAGTTTTATTGACTGATATGGCTACGGTTCATATGTGGTAGTATACAGCAGATCCATTTTCCGATCAATTATATGGTTCTACATATTTTCAGAATATCATGCTTACCATACCAAAAAAAGTGAGTAGCTGGGGCACAGTTACAGTTTTCATTACCTGAACCCCCCCCCCCCTCAAACAATCTTGATGGAAGAGAATATAACAGGGTTCTTGTTGTTTTTGGTCTTATTCTTCTACAGTAACTTGCTCCTTGTATCTAATTCAGTTTTGCTTAAATGAAAAGTTATTACAAAAACATCCAAGGTTTCATCCAGCTTTTGTAACCTATGTCACCAAGGTAGCATTCATTGTTCTACTAAATAGTATAAAAGCAATTAAGCAAACAAATGATTTGTTACAATGGGCTATTTGGATGGGGTGACTCAAAAGGCAGAAGAGGCCATACTTTTTCCTGCACTTGCTCCTCCAGCTCGATTGAACATAGTCCATGTTACTCTTCTTATCTGTTGTCTCATAGAAAATTCTTGGAGAGGCCTTGCTTCCCGCTATGTTACTGCATCATACAAACTGGACCAAGAGCAAATGCTTATTATATTACCCCAGTGGCATAATTAAAATTTGAGACCTTATTGTGGAACTGCAAAGACTAACAAGACCTCCTCATGTGTACCTGTAAATAGTAAAGCTATAAATATTTAAATGAGCTCCTTTCTGCCTAGTAACAATTTTTTGGTTGAAACAAATGATCAAAAACCATCTGCCATGATGGCAAAAACTATTTAAAATATACTTTATACTTAAAACTATAAGAGGAATGAAAATTAATTGAAAATGGGTATGAAAGAGTAACAAATGTTTCTTAGCCTCAGTGGAGAGGACGGCTAGATTAAAGTACATCTCCTTATGTCAAAGGTGAGAGAAAAATCACATGCCGCTATAATACCAGCAGAATCTGATTGTTCAGCGTGAGATTGGATGGGACTTCAATTGTAGTCTTTATTTTTTTTAACCTGATGTCATGCAAGAAGTGACAGAGATCTTATTTATGAATGAGACATTTTAGATTGCAGGGCTAAGCATCGCAGAGTTTTTGTATTTTCATCCATAGTGACATAGTGACGTAGTAAGGTAGGTTGAAAAAAGACATGTCCCTCAAGTTTAACCTTAGGTCTGTATATCACCTACCTAACTGCTAGTTGATCCAGAGATAGGCAAAAAACCCATCTGAAGCCTCTCCAATTTGCCTCAGAGGGGAAAGAATTCCTTCTTGACTCCAAGATGGCAATCGGTCCAGTTCCTATTGTACTATGAGCTATCTTTCATAACCTTCTATTCAGGCCCAGACTGGCAATTTGTGGGTTCTGCCAAATGCCAGAGAGGCTGCTGTAAGGTCCCATAGAAAGTCAGTATTTAGTGGGCTGGTGGGGGCAGATCGGGCCTCTGTGTACCTGAAATGCTAGGGCCTATTTTAATTCTCAGTTCGGATCTGCTTCTATTCCCTCAATTGCTAAAAAGCCATCCAACCCTTTCTTAATGCCCGGCTACTCACCCCTGTCTGGCAGTATTACTGTTCTGGGCTTCCCGTTCTTCAAATAAAAGTTTTTTTTAAAGAAACTATACAAACTGAGAAAGTGAGGGCCTGCTAATTTTGTGTTAGATTACTCATAATCATATAATTTCTTTTCAGTACATTCTCTGCACAGGTCCCAACGTCTCCCATACTGTATCATGTCAGCGGGGCTCCCAGAATTTGTATATTTCCTATACAAATTGACAAATGCAATCATAATGGGCACTGGTCCCCATCATAGAATTGTAAGTAGGCTTATTGTTTTATAGTAATCAGCACACAGATATCATTAATATCATCGCCTATAATTTGAGACCAATTGGTCTGTTTCCAGTCTTTGCTAAAGGCTTATGAAATCCTTTAATAACTCTGAATACAAGCCAAAATCCCTTTGGTGAATGGTAGTCAGTCGGATTTTGTATTATCCCATTACACCAGCTGTTAAATGTATTTCCAGAAAATACCCAGTTTGTTAACTTTTTAATTATTTTTTATTACCAGTAGTAAAAAGGTGATGGCAAGGTGCATTATGCAGAACCTCCTTTTAACATGTATCCTCCAAGAAGCCAGCACTCTCGATAAATAGTTACAAATGCCTGGGTGCAGTATCAATAGTTTCGATCTCCACATGCACAAATAAGATCCGCACTCACAGGACTTATGAAAATTATAGAAAATTTATTGCAAGAGTTTAGCGTTTCGACCTCATCCGAGGTCTTTTTTTTTTTCTTCTGTGTATATATATATATATATATATATATATACATACACAGTATATATATATATATATATATATATATATATGTGTATATATATATATATATATATATATATATATATATATGTGTATATATATATATATATATATATATATATATATATATATATATGTATATATATATGACCAGTGCATTGAGAGAACCCATTTGCCAAATTCTAATGACCTTATAATATATGATATTTTTGACTGAAATGTTATTCATTGTAATTTTCACATTTCGTCTTTCACCAGACAGCCTTGGTATAAATCGAGAAAGCAGCAGATTGTGATGCTGAGCGACCACTGCTTGTTGGCCCTTAATTTGGACAGACATTCAAAATTTCCCATAATACATTACACCAAACAAACCATTTATATCGCTAGAAAATTAAAGCAGTAACTGCAAGATTTCGACTAATGAGGTTTGTAGGATAATAAGAGCTTTTTAATAAGGTAAATATCACTTACAATATTGCTAATGAAATGTGAAAGCGATTCAGTACTCGGAGAGATAATGGCTAACTTGTTTTAATTGTTAACATTCTTGCCTGCTTGCAGTGACACAGTCATTATTTTGCAGTCACCACTTATCAGGAAATCCAAGAGGATTAATGGTTTCACTTATACCGGCGAAAATGTTTAAGCTGTCCCTATTATCAGCGCACTTCCAAAGAATAATGCGTATTCGTCATTGCGTTTCGCAGAAGAATGAATTGTCTGTAGGCCACGTGTCTTGTTAACCATTTAAGAACTTTTGCATTGAGCCGCACAAGAATTTACAGGAAAGAAATCAATTTTATTTAGGTAGAACAGGACTTTTAAGCTCGAATTAGTCTATGGTTGTTGTTCTATACGTAATTAAAACATGACACAAAGCAAAAGTCATTTTAATAATGCCGAAACAGATATAATTTTTGTATTGTATCTAGTTTATAGAGATTATGTAATAGGGAGAAACGGATCAACACTGCATTAACTACAGTAAAATGAAAAGCTGTGCAGGGAATATCCATTTTTAGATGAATAAGGTACATGCCAATGGACTAGACTGTTTTCACATCTGTGTGTTTCCCATTGTCTTCCTACAGTATGGGAGTAGAGAGCTGTACAGTACATCTGCTTTAGAGAGAGAGAATTCCACTATATCACAACTCTCACTGTAAAGAATCATTTCTGCTCTCTCAACTCTCAAGTAAAGTGACAATGGAGCCTGTAAGTGCGGAAGGAGGGCATGACTGGAAAGCAAGGGGGGAGGTTGAACAGTCTGGCCAGGGGAAGTGGGGATATGATCTCAGTAAAAGGGGGTAAAGAAATAAAAGGAAAGAGCGGGAGAAGGGTACCTCCTTTTCCTACCTGTAACTGTGGGAGCAGGAATGCAGTACAGAAGCAGGTCCACCCTCCCTGTTTTGGGACACTAGTAAGTCCTGTAATAGGCTGGAGATAGAAACTTGGTCACTGAGTTTGTGCTTTCAGGAATACAGCAGTGTCCTAAGAGGGTAGTCAGTTTTCGCAGTGTGTGGTGGTGGTCCTGAAAAATCAGGGAGTGACGGGTGGAACTACAGTATGATGGGTTCTGGAGAGATGGATGAACAGTGTATAATGGACCAACTCGGGCATGGGGTCTCCTGGTGGCAGATCGATAAATACCATTGAGTTGGTGTACTGTGTTTGATGGGTAAAAAAAAAGTCATGAAGGTTTCAGCAGTATGGAGGTAAAATGCATAGGATGGTAATCCCAGGACCATTTGCCTGAGGGAATCAGGATAGGTGGCGTTGTTTGCATTTATTGGGGGAGGGACTGTTGGGGGTCAAGGTTACAGCTGGGAAGACAAGATGAAGAATGAGTAAAAGATTTCCTTATCCCCTCCATTCCTGGCCTTTCACATTCATGTTCCATTGAAGACAAGGCTATACTACTTATTCTAGCTTGGGTGTTACCTGTGATTTTTAAGGGTAAAATTATCCTTTCCCCCACTTGAAACTATACCCATTTACATACAGGACCATATCCAGCTGTGTATTGCTGTAGAGTCCTGCTGGTACAGCACACGACCAATACCCGCAAGCCGCATAACATCATGACGCAGTTGTCAGCCAGCCACACCTCCATTTGCACAGCTGCACCTCAGAAAGGGCAGTAAGGAACTTGAAGCTAGGAATTTAAACTTTAGGAGAAAAGTTTGGGCACCACCATGCCCAATGGGGTGGGGGGATCGAGGTGACCGTTAAGGTTGCCTAATGCGCCCGGTCGGCTTGGCCTGACCCTGTTTGGATTTCATAAACCTAGAGGCAGAAAACTATTTCATGATACAAAAACATTAAATGCTTTGTAAAAGAGGCATTAAGAAAAGTATAAGGTAGTATCATTGTGTTGGAGGATAAGCATCATCATCATAAGGAAGAAAGCCTTTCTACTTTTCTACTTTTCTTGATTTAAAGATAGATGGTACCTACACATTCTCTTAGACAAAACTAATGGCCAGGAAAAAGAAAGAACAATAAGTAGTCTCCTGGAAAAAAAGCTACAAACATACACCCCCATAGGACAACACATCAAGACCTCGAAGCTCAAGAAGAACTAACTGGGCCAGTATTATCATAACCAAGTAGAAGGTATTATCTTCATCCTGCTCCATTACAGTTAATATGCCAGTATGAAAAAATCCACCTTTGCAGCCTCTGAAACTAAATCCCCTTTTCTGACATTTTCTGAATAAGTAACACAAATGAAGGAGTCTACTCAGCGAAGAAGAGTCTGCAGTAGAATGAGTTGTGCACCCACTTGCTCAAGATTTGGAGAAGCCTAAAAACTTCCAAATTCCGTTAATAATACCTGCCCAAACCCACACCCCTGCATACATTCTGAAATATATTCCATTGTGAACACTTACATATAGATGGCATTCTTTGGCAACAAGGAATGCCATTCTGTTTTTCATATTTTGATTTGTTCATTTTGGTCACTGATCAAAGCAAGCAAAAGTCATGGGGCTGTGTGCTAATCTTATTGTGTACTTATTTTGTATAATATATATATATATATATATATATATATATATATATATATATATATATATATATATATATATATATATATATATATATATATATATATCCCACAAAGAAGGTCCGCACTCTCAGGTCTTAAGCAAAATAAAAAATGTTTTATTTACATGAAAGACTGTTTCGGCCTCTCTGAGGCCTTTCTCAAATATATATATTCAATATATATATTAAAAATTGCAAAATGTAAGAGCAATAAGGGCTGCTGATTCAACTTCCCGATATACTGTAGATAGAAGAATCGCACCGAGTGCCATCCCGCCGGCGATTTACATTTTAGCCGACGGGAAGGCAGGGGAGGCAGTTTGGGGCGATTAGTCGCCCCGAAAAAGTGGAGATTTGTCGCCGGGCAACTATTCTCCCTGAATCTCTGTGTGCCCTGACCCAAAGAGTAAACCTTGCACAATCAAGGTCCATAGATACACAAGAAGATAATTACCTCTAGAAACATGAACTCCATTTCTGTTTTACTTGTCCTGTAGTATCTACTGATGTAAATGAGTAGATCTTTTCTCATTTTGTACAGCAACCTGTTTGTATGCACTAGTCACCCACTCAAAACATGGCTCTTGAGCTGACACAAAGTTACAAATGTATGGCATTTGCTCAGCTATAATCTTGAGTGTCAGGTTCCTATTAATGACGTCCTTGTATGCCTGCAGGCACCAGTATCTATTTAACTTTTAGAACTTTGACTGCCAGAAAGATTCCATAGATATATTCCAGCTCATACTGTAACTCTGGTATGTGCCTCAGCATTCCCACTCATTTAGCACCACCAATGATTAAATGACACTAATACAACATTTACAGCTATTTGTTGATTGTTGGCAGCATATGATAACACATACTACTTGACACATTGACTGCATGACACTCAAGATTTATTTCAGAAGTAGCACATCATTTTATCACTTGATCTACAAAGCACACTTTGATACAATGTACAAGAGGCGACAATGCACCACTGAGCCTTCTCATTTATTAAATACCAAGCATACATACAGTAGATAGCGAAATGGAAAGCCATCATATGACATTTTGTGTAAATTGCCTGTCTGCATATTCAACCGAAGAAAGTAATGAGAAAATATCGCAGCTATTTGGATAAGTGTAATTCCTGACTTCTGTAAGGAGCAGAAAAAAATGCATGTATTCCAGTGGCATTATTCTTGCTTTGCTAAAATCTAAAACTATTTTGAAGTTTGAAGTTTTTTTTTTCCTGGGAAGACATTGCATTTTTATCTGCAGTGTAAAAAAATATATATTTTTTCAAAATAATGGTCCAACCATTGTTGCAGTAGCCCGCACCTCCCCCTGTGAAAAAACCTCCCAGGTCCCCTTGCCATTTTGTGCATGGGTGCCAGTGACCTGCTATTTTAATTCCATCCAGGTAAGTTCATGTTCACAAATAAATTATAAAATATATTCATGGGTCTGGTTTCATTATGTTTTTCACTTGACCTTACAAATTGATGATGCTCGATAAGTATTTTGGATACTTATTTTGAATTACTGAAACCTTATATAGGCAATGTTGTGCAGATACATCAATACAAACCAATGAGCCTTGGCATGTAAGGGACTGTTCCTGTAGGTGTCTTGTAAATATGTCTGCACATCTATTGTAGATGTATGTAACAATATAAAAAAGATATTTATGTCTGATCATGACTGTTGGTTTCTTTATATTTTACTCACATATAAATAAATGGACTATTAAAATATGGGCAATGGTTTGAGGACAAGTAATAAGGCAAACTAGTGTGGCTTCTCACACAAGGGACTATTTGTTCCTTTTATAGGTATATTGTGAATGTAACCCTAAAATCGAGTCTACTCATTCTGCAGCTTGGTTGACACCTCTCTTCAAATTTCATCATCTCCTGATGTTTGATCTCTTGAAAAACAGGATTTTATTCCCTTAGGGGCTTTTGAGTGAGCAGGATTGTGGAATGGGGCCACTTTAATTCTTTCCATCTTTATGGTTCACAAAACGTTACCTCTTCCACCTGCAGCTATGAAAGAGCGGAGGAGCATTTGCAGTGTCCTTGGGCAGCATCTGTGTTGGCGGGTTGCATGAAGGCTGGGGCCCATCTAGGGTTTTTCCCAGTGTCCCTTCAGCCCAGTCTGCCCTGATCACAGATGTGCAGCCTGATATAGGCAGCTGTTAATCATGAAGAAAGAAGTTCACATGGTGGGGAACGGAGCTCCAGAAGTTTGTGGTTCACAATATCTTAAACCTAAAGTATTTGTCAATCTCAGCTCATGCATCTAAGTAAAACCAGTGCTTTTGATATATGTAATCTCTATGTATGGATTAATTTGATGCAACATGAAATATTAACAATATTACATTAACATTATACAGATAAGCTCACAAACTATACCGCATTATAATTATGAGATTGACATTGAAAATTGACTGTATGTCACTTGGATTGGGAATTGGCATTTATTTATTATTATCATCGATTTATGGTAGGTATCTGATTGTGAATTTCATTTTTTTTGCAATGATGGGGCCCTTCCTCTTTTTTCCTCCTCCTTTTTTTAAGGGTTAGGGTAGGATTTTAATATTTGTTTTGAACAAATGTGATTGATGGAATACTAAGGAAGTTAGTCTCCACTGATCTAGCAAAGGCAGTAGCCCAGCCCAGTTTAATTTTATATGCACTTTACTGATCATCACAGACAGTCATATGTGAACCCTATAATAAAGCACTCATTTTGGCAAGGTATGCCATAATCTATGGGGGTTATTTGTTAAACTCTGAATTTTTCTGGTCAGACTTTTCAAGGGGAAAATAAAATTTTTCCAAGGACAAAAAAAACTTGAATTTTTTGGGGCAGCTGGGAAATTGACAAAATGTCTAGCCCCATGTCAGATTTCAAAATTGAATATGAAAAAATCTGTTTGCTATTTTGAGAAATGGATTTCAGTGCAGAATTCTGCTGGAGCAGCACTATTAACTGATGCATTTTGAAAAAAAAAATTCCCATGACAGTATCCCTTTAATTGGCATCCCAGTGGCTTTTCTTATGCTTGTGATGCTGCCAAGCTCTCTTTACATTTGAATGTGGCTCATGGGTAAAAAAAGATTTGGGATGCCTGATATAGAGAAAGGAGAAGCAAATAAGCTAGAAGGAGTTAACATTAAAACATGAAAGGGAATTGAGGAGGGCAAGAAAAAACGAAAGCCTGACATTCGCTGCATTTAGTTGATGTACAAAACATGGGAGCTAAGTGGATAATTACACAGGGAATCAAGGAAGAATTACATGTAGTTTATATTTTGTGTAGTATGTTCTAACATACAGCCCTGTACCATACAGTGAGAGGAAGGCTCATTTGTATTTAAAGATGAACACACCACTTTGTAAGTATTCTAGACTTGCTAGGCTTGTAATCTTGAAGCAATTAATGTATTGACAGTCAAACATTTGACAATTAAAATTCCTTAAAATGTTATAAATGGCATGTACTGTACTATGATACAAACTGTTTACATTGTATAGGTATGGGATCTGTTCCATCCAGAATGCTTTAGACCTGGGGGTTTTCCAAATAAGGGGGTCTGTCCATAATTTGAATCTCCATACCTTAAGTCTACTAAAAAAATCATGTAAACATAAATTAAATCCAATAGGATTATTTTGGCTCCAATAAGGGTTAATTATATCTTAGTTGTAATCATGCAAAGTACTGTTTTATTGTTACAGAGAAAAAGGAAAACATTTTTTAAAATCTGTATTTTGTATTTGATTAATTGGAGTCTATGGGAGATGGGCTACCCATACAATCTGAGCTTTCCTAGCATGCCTATACGGTATGCTACTTGTATCAGGTTCAGAAGCTGAAGAATACAGCAGGAAGTGCACATAACCCGATAAAAAAAAAACACTGGGGGGCCGATTCACAGAGAGTCGAATATCGAGAGTTAATTAACCCTCGATATTCATCTGGGAATTAAAATCCTTCGACTTCGAATCGAAGGATTTTAGCGCAAATAGTGTGATCGAACGATTATTCCTTCGATCGAACGATAAAATCCTTCGAATCGAACGATTCGAAGGATTTTAATCCAACGATCGAAGGAATATCCTTCGATCAAAAAAAGTTAGCCAAGCCTATGGGGACCTTCCCCATAGGCTAACATTGAGTTCGGTAGCTTTTAGATGGCGAACTAGGGGGTCGAAGTTTTTTCTTAAAGATACAGTATTTCGACTATCGAATAGTCGAATGGTCGAACGATTTTTAGTTCGAATAGTACGATTTGAAGTCGTAGTCGAAGGTCGTAGTAGCCCATTCGGTGGTCGAAGTAACCCAAAAAACACTTCGAAAGTTTTTTTACTTCGAATCCTTCGCTCTAAGTTAGTGAATCGGCCCCTGGGTGTGTTAAGAATCTTACATTTCCTTATTGGAACTCTAACCTTTGATGCTCTCCTTCCATTCCATAACACCATGAGTTATTTTGAGTTCCAAGAGAAACTGTAACAATATATCCAGGGCAGCAGAGGAGATATAATGAATGTTGGACAGGCGTTTTTTTTAAACCTATACAGTTAAAGCAAAATAAGGCATCTCTTTCATGTCTTCTGATGCCAGTAGGCCACTTAGCAGAGAACTGAGAGAGCATAGTACAGAGTGCAAGGGTCACGATCATTCTCATTAAGTGATGTTTCTATGCAGTGCTCACAGGTGAATTAATCGATACTTGTGCCTGAAAATGATCAGGCTTGCTGAAGAGGCCTCTAATTGAGCTAATCCTGTTTGTGGGAAGCTGATGTTTATGTCTTTTCATGACAATTATCAGCTGCATACAGTACCACTCTTATTTTTGGTGGCATAATAGAAAATGACAACAATGACAGATCCCAGGATCATTTCTTCCCTGCTCTGGGTGTCAGTTTCTTAGGTGCCTGCATTAGAATGTTCCGCGTAATGTCTGCGTGCTGAAATAAATTACCCAATGTGAAATGTTAGTGTTGAATTGTATTTTTACTTCTTGTTGTCATAAACAGCTTTCTACAGATAGAAATATTCCTCCTTATATTCTATGAAATATTATTTTATAGAATATAAGAAATTAACAATTATGTTTTTTTACCTTCTAACCCAGTGATCCCTAACCAGTGGCTCGTGATCAACAAGTTGCTCACCAACACCTTGGATGTTGCTCCCAGTGGCCTCAACGCATTATTTTTGAATTCCTGGCTTGGAGGCAAGCTTTAGTTGCATAAAAAACAGGTGTACTGCCAAACAGAGCCTCATTTAGACTGCCAGTCCACATAGAGGTTACCAAAATAGCCAATCACAGCCCTTATTTAGCACCCCAGGAACGTTTTTTATGATTGTGTTGCTCTCCAACTCTTTTTACAATTGATTGTGGCTCAAGGTTGGGGACATCTGTTCAAACCGATTGCTGTTCTTTGCCATTCACAAGATAATGTTGATACAATCTAACCCAAATATGAAAAACTGAAATGAATAAAATCATTGAAAAAAAAACTTGTAAATCCTCCAAAAACTCAAATTAAATAAATAATTTAAACTTTGCATAGAGCAATATCCATTGAGTTCTTCGAGTTGTTTTAGCTTAAAAACTTGATTTGAAGGTGTATGCGTTTAGAACAAATAAACTTGAACCAAACTTGATAGATCATCCTCTAAATATAAATATATATATATATATATATATATATATATATATATATATATATATATATATATATATATATATATATATATTTATTTACAAGCAAACTTTGAATTCATGACTGGTGGAAAAATGATGGGGAAAAAACTTGCTTAAAGTGGTACTGACATTACAAATTTCCTTTCCAAATTATTAACCTACATTTAGGAGGTTATTTATCAAATGTCAATTTTAGAGTTATCTGTATTTTTTTTAACTCCAATAAAATCAAAATGTATTCACAACTTGCACAGGATGTTATTTATGAAAAAACTTGAATGTCTAAAATTTGATCGAATAAGAACGAACCAAAAATTAACCAAAAATTTGAATCCAATTCGAATCAAGTTTTAGGAAGCAATTTATCGAATTAGAGCTGTTTCCAAGGTCGAGGTGTGATAAATCTCACATTCAAATTATAATTCAAATTGGTGGTTTTAAGCTTGAGTTTTGAACAAAAAAAAAAACTATTTGAAAATTCAAATACGAATTTACCATTCGAACCTTAGTAAATCTGTCCCTTTACCTGTTCTGCTTTTTTAATAATTGTTACTTGAAGTTCCTAAACTTGTTTTGCCAACCTGGTCCCTTCAGTTACAGTTTCTAATGCTAACAGACTACCACTGCACAAATATGGCAGCCCCCTCATAGAGGAACATGGGGGTAAGAAAGGTAATGTAAAAGCATCAGGCAAATACTTTTATTGAAAAATTATAAATAGCATGCAAAGACAATGTTATGAAACAAATTAAAATAAGGTTGTTTTCTGGTGTTAGTATGTCTTTAAATGCTGAACCTGTATTTCTAGTTGACTTGTATGGCATCATGACTGGTTTTAGGTGGCTTAATTTTCATTTTGAATTTTTAGTTCTCTTGGTAAATTTATAGGTAAACCCCACAAATGTCTGCTAAAGCTAATAAAGTAGTCTTTTGTGCACAATAAATAGGACATGTGTTGAAAATGTGTTCTGTACATCCTTTTCATTAAAAAACATAATTTCCTAATGTTGTGCATTCATAAAAAATAATGAAAACTGTTTTCCAATGAACATACCTCCCCCCCCCATAAGTAGGTTAATTTGTTTAAATGGAGATACAGAAATCTGAAATCTGAAGTTTGGCATATTTTTGACCAAGACATATGAGTGTGGATTTCCTTCAATACATGGGCAACTGTTGTTATGTGGATTCTGCCCAGACATGGCCCTTTTGATACACATGAGTGCAGGCATTCTTTTGCATATCAGATCTGAATAAACAAACCCCTCTATCCTAAGTTGCAGCCATTTAAATAAGGAGCCGTTTTTATACAGAGGCTTATCTATGGACTGAAACTTTGTTTTATCACCTTATCACCTTCTTGGCATTTCCTTGTTTAGTACAGACGACTAAACATATTTAGATTGATATTTGATATTTTAATTAAAAGAATAGCCAAAAATAATGTTCAGCACAAGATCTATTCATTGAGTTTGTGTTGAAAATTGGGGTTGTATTGCCTCTTTAGCATAGGTAGCAGGGCCTGTTGATATACTGTATAATTCTGGGTTTAGAAATACTGTAACAGCATCTTGGCCACCCTAGGGAGTTAGAAATCTGCCTGTACCCAATTATCTAATACAGAACAACTGAGAGTGCTGTCTTCTCTCAGCCAACGAAAATGATACCGTCAGAATCCTTACATGTACACCATACAAAAATAACAGCAGTTTTCAATTCCACTAAATGTCTTCTGAGGCCAGGGGGAAATATCACAAAGCGACATTATTTGTAAAGCTTGCGTATATGACATTTTTCTTACATTCGTTTAAGTGAAAGCATCTCAAATAACCAGTTCCTAAAAATCATTCTAAAGTACATAAAAATATACATTTCCCTACCGTAAATCGCCTGACACTTTGATGCATGTGGTTCCAGTTGATGGAGATATTTTGTTTCTCTGAGACAGTATAGGGTTCACAAGGCAGGAGCCCTCTAACCTTGGATTGGCAGACCAATTTGTTTAATTTTTAAAGAGAAACTAAGACCCCTTTGACTGGGATTATGTGGGATGATTTTACTAAATGCTTTGATTTATATTCTGTATCTCATCCTCCCAGCAATTAGCCCTGGATCCTAGAACCCAAGGCTTTGTTTTTCTGGCTACAAGCTTTGGACAGAGACAGGCAAATAGCATTCCTTCTTATTTAGTTGGCAGAATATACTGATATTTTCACTGCCAGATGAATTACTTTACTGGACTTCTAATGTACTTTCAGACATATTTTTGAGATATTTTCAAGGTCGTTTGGATCAGTCAGAGGGCTTTAAAAATGTTGTTTACAATAAGGCTTTCATCCTGCTTCTCAGGGACAAGGGTTTCATAATAAAGGGGAATATAAATAGAACACATCTTGCTCCTCCTGTGCCATTATATGTGTGTTTATTTCTTGTTGCACTTGTCATATAATGCTTTTAATGCTTAAAGCAGGGGCTACAATAAGATATAGGAGGGCTTTCATGTTTTTAAGGGATAGTGCTTCCAGACAGATGCATTTTAGAGGTATAATTGTTATTTTAGCCAAAAGTTGAATCAACATGGAGTTGATAGGCCTTTTTAGTGGTGAAACCAGGTGAAAATGTCACCCATCACTACTGACCAGCACTCAAAGCATTAAGGCACTACTCTAGGGCACTGTCTCCTGATGAGAGCTGACATAACATTGTCAAAAAAGTCCCATGGTTTGGGCACACAAAAAAGGGAAAATTGTATCATACTTGCCTTGATTTTCCTTTCCTGTCCAACTCCATGTATAGCCCCAGTGCTCCTATAAGAAGCTCCCAAAGCCCCACTTCACCCCCCAATCCGGTGTCTAGTAATAAGCTTCTAGAAACTACTGAAAAAGGGATGGGGATCTGATGACATGGAGTTAGACATGAAAGGAAAATTACAACCAGTAAAATTGTGTATGTTTAAAGTAAAACTGAAGCATTAACAGTTAACATACCCGACACAACTTTGGACATTTTACAATCTAAATTCAAATAGATTTAGAAGAAGGACTTCATCACCTATCTTGGAATTAAAATCGCACATCCATATGATGCTCTACTTTATACTACTCCACGAGGAAACAAAAAAGAGCTTACAGAACTGGTCCTCACCCACGCTATCGTGGTTTGGAAGAATTGCAGCACTTAAAATGACAATCCTTCCCAAATTTTTGTATTTATTTGAGACATAACCAGTAGCAGTTCCCCTATCAGCTTTTACACATATCCAAGCAACTTGACATAAATTTATCTGGGGCAACAAACGACATAGGGTTCCTAAATTAACTCTAACTACAGCTATAAACCTCGGAGGTCTGGGAGTCTCGCTATTTCTTAAGTACTACGAGGCATCTCATCTTCCCCAACTATTTGCTTGGTCGCAATAGGAACCCATCGCTATCTGGGGCTACATTGAAAATAAAATGTCTCCCAGGGGACATTTGAAGTCTTGGATTTGGTCCTGTAACAAATTGTCTACCTCCCTGAAAGGACTACTACGCACCACTCAACAGACGTTACATATTTGGAACACCACCAAACTCAAATATAACTTAAGATCAGCCTATCCTCTTAATACACTTTATCTACAAAATTCGGACTTTCCCCCAGGAGAAAACTTGGCAAAATTCATTGGGGCAAATTCACTAAGCGCCGAAAATACGCTAGCGATGGCTTCGCCGCAGTTCGCCACACCGCCACACTTCACCACATTCACCACACTTCGCCAGGCGTAGTTCCACCAGGGCTGTGCAAATTCACGAAGATCCAAGTTGCGCACAGGTCACCAAACGGTTGCGCTTGCAATAATACGATAAGCAGTCTGAAGTTACGCTAGCATTGCCTAATTAGCATATGGTGTGCATTTAAAGTACAATGAATGTGTATGATGTAAACAACTATATTACACTACACAAGGCCAGGGAAACTTAATAAAATTAAATAGAGGTCTTATATTGCCCTACACATGTGCCCACTGTATAGTTTATGTGCCAAAAGTAAGGGGAAAGGAGGGTACCCCCGAAAAAATTTTTAGATCTTTTTCAGCCTATTACCCAGTAAAAAGTAAAAAAACTCCAGCGTTTTTTGGGACTTAGAAAAATGTTCAACTATTTTTGAAGAAACTCCTATCTACTATATTGCACTTCGCCTGGTCTGAGCTGGCGAAGTCAAGTCTGGCGCAAGAGGTAAAGTTCAGTAAAATGCACAGGTTAGTGAATTAGCGCAACTTTGTCTGGCATTCGGGTGCAAAGTAGCGCTAGAGTATGTATACTTTGCTAGCGAATTTACACCAGCACCCGTTAGTAAATCGGCGAAGTGGCAAAATGACGTCACACTGATGAATTTTCGCTAGCATTAGCCAGTTCGCCCTTTAGTAAATTTGCCCCATTGTGTTTTATCATTCACTGCAGGTTTTTTTTCCCAAAATCCCAGAGTATTTGTGCACTCTTTGCTTGAGAATATAGGTGCAAAATATTACAGCAGTGAATCTTTTTCCCAGAACTCCAGCATATTTGTGCCCTGAGCTTGAAACTATAGGTGCTGAATATTACAGCAGTGAATCAACTGCACTCAGCAGTGTGCAACTTACAACTGCAATAAAATGGTTGTAAAATGAACCTAATACTTTCATGCGCATCCATTACGATTTCATAGTAACAAAAAATTTCTAGGGTGGTTAAAATGCACTAAGAGCCCTGTACCTTATGCCTAGTGAAGTCAATGGCAGTTGCAAACCACAGAATCCCTTGCACCTCTGCATGTTGCACCTTGGGTCTGATTCTTTATTCACATACCACCATAATGAGCTCTAAGTATAAAGAAACGTAAGTACGTAACGTGCACAAAGTTGCCTACATATTTGTAAACTGCACTTGCCTTTGTGTTAGTGAAAGCAGAGGTGTTTCAGGACTCCATGCTGCCCTGATGACCTCATGGCAGCAGTGCCCCCGAAGCGAAGGAGATATTTTATGCCTTAGAATTTCTCATTATAAGATATTTACAGTAAATTCTTCCTTCACAAATGAAAATAAGAAGCACGATGGAAAGGAATGTGTTGCTGTATAGTTCAGCATGTTACTGCCATGTGGGTAGTGATGGGCAAATTTATTCAGCAGGAATGGATGGCGAATGTTTTTGCAAAACTGGCTCAAAAGTTTGCCAAGGGAAAATTTCCTGCAACAAAAAAAAAATTGTTGCTTGTCAAAATTGTCGCACTTCAAAATTATTTGGATGCCCATTGACTTTAATGCTTTTGGACAAAAGTGTCACATGTTTTAAAATTGTCCCATGCATAAAATTTGTCGCGTGTAAATTCGCAAAACGTAAATTCGTCAAAAACGCTCGCCGGCGTAAAAAAACGGATGCCGGCATCAAAAACGGTGCAGTTTCACAAATTTTTCGCCATTTCGCAAATTTCTCAGGAAACGGCGCAAATTCGCCCATCACTAGTCGCGTGTCAAAATGATTCGCAATTGATTTTAATGCATTTGGAGAAAAACATTATAACCCCCACTGACTTCAATGCGTTTTGCAAATTTTTCGCAGTTTCACAAATTTTTCCCTAGTTTCGCAAATTTCTTGGCCAATCGTAACAGATTCACTAGCAGTGGGATTAGCACTCAGCTAATTCAAACTAAAGAAATAATGTATACAACAGCAGCAGCAGCAGGAACACAAAAAACACTTTCATATCTTTGTTACATGCCAGGAATGCTTTGTTTGCAGTCTCACGTTATATTCATTTGGACAGAGTTTATACCTATACGGACATGCCATGGGTTTCCAAATGTCATAATATATTAAAAGGAATAGTTTGGTTTAAAAGTGACTTAATCTAGTTGGGAGACTCTGGTGTAATGTCTGTTGTGGAGTCTACATGAGATCATCATCTAGGGGTCATACTCCCCACTTAAGTGAAACATATTATATCACATGACCCTTCATACTCTACTGCCCTGTAGGTTACAGTCAGCTATTTGTCCCGTGCTCTTGGGAGCATCCAATGTGTTCTTGAAACTTTAATATTTAAAGAGCATCTCAGTGTGTATTATCCTCATCTGGTTCTGTGATACCTTCCCCAAGAGTGAGAATGTCACGGTCAGGGAGACAGGCCTTTCATATTGCCCTATGCCACCATGAACTCCAAGGTCATAAGTCTAACCCTGATCAATGTCTAGAGGAAATATTAACCACTTCACCTTACAGTCCCTCTCCTAATGCAGATAAATATGAGTTATTTCCAAGCACATAATTACAAACAGGGAACGGTTAGTACTCTTTTTCTTTAACTGAAGAAACACAATTATGGTGAAATCACAATAAGCAACAACAAAATATTCAACATGTAAATCACTGTTTAAATGAGGTACTACCAAAAGGGATCTGTATTCATTTAACTAATAAATTACTCTATTTCTTTAAAGGGATACTGTCATGGGAAAAAAATGAATCAGTTAATAGTGCTGCTCCAGCAGAATTCTGCACTGAAATCCATTTCTCAAAAGAGCAAACAGATTTTTTTATATTCAATTTTGAAATCTGACATGGGGCTAGACATATTGCCAATTTCCCAGCTGCCCCAAGTCATGTGACTTGTGCTCTGATAAACTTCAATCACTCTTTACTGCTGTACTGCAAGTTGGAGTCATATCACCCCCTCCCTTTTCCCCCCAGCAGCCAAACAAAAGAACAATGGGAAGGTAACCAGATAACAGCTCCCTAACACAAGATAACAGCTGCCTGGTAGATCTAAAAACAACACTCAATAGTAAAAACCCATGTCCCACTGCGACACATTCAGTTACATTGAGATGGAAAAACAGCAGCCTGCCAGAAAGCATTTCTCTCCTAAAGTGCAGGCACAAGTCACATGACCAGGGGCAGCTGGGAAATTGACAAAATGTCTAGCCCCATGTCAGATTTCAAAATTAAATAAAAAAAATCTGTTTGCTCTTTTGAGAAATAGATTTCAGTGCAGAATTCTGCTGGAGCAGCACTATTAACTGGTTCATTTTGAAAAAAAAAAAATTTTCCCATGACAGTATCCCTTTAAGGTGTTTTAAAAGTCACATTTTTTAAAAAAAAGCAACTCATTTATAGAAATCCTAAATTTAATAACTGTATGGTACCACAAAGCTACAGAGATTTAGCAGAGATAAGTAGGCAAGCATCAACTCCTATTCATTTCTGTCACTTATTGGCTGTATGGTTATTTGGGGTCATTTACAACCACATTTGCAGCTTGCAAAGTGCATTTCAGATGGAATTTGCAATGTTTTTACCCAGAATTTGTCATGTTCCCCATAATTTCAGCATCATTGCATTCACACATGGATTTGCATTCACTGCCATTGCATCTGATATGTCTGTGTGCATGTAATAGCGTATGCCCAATTTGACACACTTGGCGTGAATTCTTGTCAAAATTGTCAGACCTCTCTAATTTGCCTCAGAGAGGGGGAAAAGTTACTGCCTGACTCCAAGATAGCATTTAGACCAGGCCCTTGATCAACTGAGGCTAAGAACTGCAGCATTTTCAATAACCCTTAGTTGCTAAAAAGCTTAATTTAATGTATCAGCTGGCACAACTGATTCAGAGAGAGAATTCCACATGTTTACAGGTCTCCCTGTAAAATAACCCTTCCGAATATTTAGGCGGAACCTCTTTTCTTCTAATCGGAATGGGTGACCATGTGTCAGCTGGAAAGACCTATTGCTAAAAAAGCATTAGAGAGATTATTATATGATCCCCTTATATATTTATACATAGATAGCATACATAAACAACTCCAGCTTGGCCAGTTTTTCTAACCGAGACTTTCCATACCTTTTACCAGTTTAGTTGCCCTTCTTTGGACTCTCTGTGATTCAATAATGTCCATTTTGAGCACTGGAGACCACAGCACAGCATATTCCAGATGGGGCATTACCAGCACTCTGCAAAGTAGAACCCCCTCCCAGGTTGTCCCTTGCAGGTGCTGCCTGCCATTGCTTGCTACAGACAATGTTATTATCTACACGGACTCCAAGGTCCATCTCCACTATGGATTTGCCTAGTGCAGGGGCGCTTTGTGGCCCAGTTTGTCAAGATCCTGTTGCAAGGAGGCCACATCTGGGATGGAATTAATTGGGCTGCATAGTTTTGTGTCATCTGCAAACATTGATACATTACGTACAATACCCTGCCCTACATCATTACGAACAAGGTAAATAAAAGTGGACCCAATACTGAGCCCTGAGGGACCCCACTAAAAACCTTACTCCAAGTTTGCACCATTAATAACTACCCTCTGTACTCGATCCTGTAGCCAGTTTCCTATCTACAGTATATACAAACAACAGACCTTAGTTTAGAAAGCATTCCAGTGATTTGGCAAATTTCTAATTGATTTGGCAAAATTCAAATAGAACATACCCCCACTATCTAACTTCTTACTGACTAACTTCTTATTTATATGATGTTCTGATGCAGCCTGTAGTGGGAGCTGTGAAGTTACCACTAATTTCAGGGTGGTGGTAGCTCAACAGGCACAATTGAACATCAAATTATCAGACAGACTGGGCAGGGAGTGACTGTTCTTGGCACAACTATATATGAGTGTAAGAGGCATGTTTACAGGGCAATTAAGCCATGGTATTGTTTTCATCTCACTGGCAAAGGGATGGGTATATGGATTGTGCACAGGATCCAGTAAAGATCTCTGAGGACACCAAAAAAGTAATATATTCTCCTTCATACAAGTTCAGAATCTTCGTATCACTGTAATCATTTACCAGGATCACCCTGTACAATGTGGGCCATTGGGTCCACACAGTATGTGATCTCAGATTTAATTATCAATTTAATCTTCACAAATGTTTTGGGTTGGGGAAATGTGGGTTAGTAATAAACTTCTAATTAGTACAGGAGAATGGTGGTCTCTCATTCAGTTTTTATAACCTCCCCAATATCATTAAGTGAATAAGGTGAAGTGGGGCACATCTCAATCAGCTCCAGTTACTTTTTTGTCTGGGATTTCAAAGATAATGTGAACATAAATTAACTGGACGGATGTACTGTATATATATATATATATATATATATATATATATATATATATATATATATAACCTAATTTATTTTTAAATCCAAGTTTGAAAATGAAAACTACTACAGTGAAATATATTAAGATCACATGCAAATTAATCATTATCCAATCAGTCCAGAATTTGTATTAGTTCTACAAGGTTAGGAGCAAGCTCAATCAGATTTATTTTCCATCTCAGTTTAAACTAAAACCAAGTTCTAAACCATTTATCTGGTTAGAGTGTCTGCAGACAGAGAATTCATTGAATGCAGTATACTGCAGCCCAGGCTTTTGCAGGGGTAGAACGGGTTTCCCAAATTAGCCGGCCTCAAATAACTCACCCTGCTGAGTTATTAGGTGTCCCTAATAGTGCACAACAGTATCAGCCATAAAACCCAGGAATGCTCAGATATGCTTGGAAGTGTTTCTAGTGAAGCTCTGGCAGAGAGCAGCAAGTGTTTTTGTAATTTCTTTGGGGGAAAAAACCCGAAGCGTTTCATTCAGATGAAAGAGAATGAGTGTGAGTCACGTTCCTGAAACACCGAAGTCTGGAGATACCGTTATAAAATTGCAATGGCTACAGAAACTCCATCTGGATAGGTATTCACGTGAGCTAAAACAGCTATAACTAGGGATCTGTACTTGCCTCAGTCCTCTGCAAACAGTGGTGTTAACAGGAGAGTTGTTAATATTGAGTTTAGACACTGCTCTAATTGGCAATTAAAGACACCTGAAAAATAAATTTCTTCCATCTCAGATGTTCATTTACTAACGAAAAGAACATTTCATGTTTCCAAAGAAGGTGTTTCTTACTAGCAATGTTGAGTTTTGGTTTACATAATGGAACAATCCCCAGCATGAGAAGCCACTTGACTTGGCTTTTCTTTGAAAATATATTGTGTTTACTTCCATCTTTGGGGCAGAATTAATAAAGGGCGAAGTGACTAACGTTAGAGAAAATTCACCACATTCACGACATAATTTTGTTACTTCACCAATTTACTAACAGGCTCAGGTGTAACTTCACTAGCGAAGGAGAGAGACTCTAGCGGTAATTCGCTCCCTTACGCCTGTCAAAGTTGAGCTCTGGCGAAGGGATGTAAATTACGCAAATTCACTAAGATGCGGATTTTACTGAACGTTACCTCTTGTGCCAGACTTGCCTTTGCCACATCAGACCAGGCGAAGTGCAATAGAGTAGATTGTAGACTTCCTACAAAAAATTGTTGAAAAATGTCCAATAAATGCTAAGTCCCAAAAAATGCTGGTGACTATTTTTCAGAGCGATAGGCTGCAAAAGATTGTAAATTTTTTCTGGGGTACCCGGCTTCCCCCCTACATTTCCTAACATATGGCACAAACTATACACTGGGCAAATTAGCCAACGCTATTAGCCAACGCTAGTGCAACTGCGCTTGCCGCAGTAAAGCTAGCACTACTTCGCCAGCGTTCGGCACTTTAGTCAATTAGTGTTGTCCTGGCGAATTTATGCCTTGGGAAGTGTTGCGATGTGAGCGAATCGGACGCTAGCGCAAATTCGGTGTTACTGAATCTGCTCCTTTGACCCTTACTTTCTTGATATGTGTTAGGGTAAGACTACATGGACATTTTCGGCGCGATCCGATGCGCTGCAACAAAGCACTGGCGTCAAATCGCATCCGACAGAAATAAGGTAGGTGAATGTATTGCCACATGGTGTCGCAGAGTTGATCCGACGCAACACATCTGCAGATGCAGCGGGCAGCATCATGTCGCGTCGGATCAACGCTGCGACTTTATACAGCATTTCCATTACTTACCTTATTTCCGTCGCATGCGATTTGACGCCGGCGTTTTGTTGCAGCGCGTCGGAACGCGCCGAAAATGTCCATGTAGTCCTACCCTTAGTGTTCTGGAGAACTACACTTATATATATATTATTTATCATTTCCCTGGATTAAAGATTAATGTAATGAGTTTAAAGAAAGACATATATTATAGATAAAGTAAGCATTTTTCTAAACAAATATACCAGTTATGAAAACTTTATACAGACAAATGAAAGTGTTTAAATAAACATTGGTCATGTCAGCAAAGAGCACTGTAATTAGAGAAGAAGGAACTGCAAATAGCAATGGTAGAATATGAGACAGGTGTGCCTGGGGAGAATTAGAAGAAAGAAAACCTAAATAAGCATATATTATACAATGTTTCCCCTGTGTTGCACATGTTGATGTTCATAATGGGTTTGGTGTTGCATGGGGAGGGAGGTAAGCAATATTTTGGGGAGTACAGGGACTCTATGAATGATTTTTGCCTCTGAAAGGAAGTACATTGTTTCAGAAATGATACCTTGCTATAGAGAGAGAGAGGGCTCTGGAAGTTCAAGTTCATGCTAGGGCCATCCATGCCATTGTAAAATATACTAAATTGCTGGAAGAGTTGCTTTAATGGATCACTGAACTCTGAGGTATGAGATGATGAATACATCTATACACTGAGCACTCATTATTATACTATTATAACATGTGTTGGATTTCCAGAAGTATATGGGCCCAGGGACTTGATGAGTTTTTTTGGGATGTAGCAATACAACTGGAGCAGACTGTCTTAGTCTAACCATGTTTTCTTGTTGAAATTAGAAATGGAGGTCATAGGCAAATGGGATGTACTGGCAGCAGGGCACAGTTCTAAGTATAAAAACCAACAGCAGTTTGCAGACGCTTTTGCACAAGCTTTTTTGCACTCATATACTGTATATCACAAAGCTCCATGTACAGTAAAAGCACTATGTTTGCCCAGATGCAGGAACAACTAGTAAGATGTTTGCTGTTAAACAGATGGACAATAAAAGCATCTAGATTCCACAAAAGGGACATTTAATGAATATACAGTCACAAGTGCGGTCATGCTAAATAGTCACAAATATGAAATAACATCAAGTACTTGCATCCAAACAAGCTCATTGCACTTCAGAATAGTTTTGCTAAGCTCAGTTGCATCTGTCTTACCTCTTCTGTTGAATTGTGCATGTGTGCCTATTGACATTGGGGATTTCCAAAAGGATAGAGCAAATCACTGGGCAGTTTGGGAAGGACAGACTGACGGGGGGGGGGGTCCTCTAGTCAAGTAAATTGCTACTTACTGTACATGTGTATTTTTGGCTGTTGCAATAATGTAATGTTTTGTTATTGTCATGCTGTTAAGATACATGAAGGTACACAATTGAATGTTTAATTATTCACTGTATTATTTGGTTTTTATATTTAGCATTGTGTAACCAATAAAGCTGTGGCCAGTATCATCTAAAGGTGATCATGGCACACATTTTAATTGCTAGCCAGTTATGTGAGCGTATGATGGGTGATGAATGGGTTATAATGCAGTCCTCATTCTGGAAAAGTTACAGTAACTGTAACTTGCAAACATGCAGCTGAATTTGTTTTGGTGCAACTCCCTACAAAGTCACAGTGAAGCTGAAATTCTTGGGGGAAACTCTGCATTGTGGGTAAAAAGTATGGCAATATGCATCTGATAATTGTACTTTGCATGCTGCACTGGGTTTTTACAGGAGTCCAGGGAGGGATAGACACCTTTTTAAAGTGAAGTAGCTAGACCATCAGCTGTAGTGATTACCTGGCTATGGGTGAACAGTAAGGTCCTACCCATTCCCATAGAATTCCTGTCCAGCAAGTCACTGTCACAGAACCTGAAGGAGAATTAAAAGTGATGTGCATCCAAATAAAGAGTTGGCAATTATTAAAAAGTTAAAATCAAGGAATTAATAAAATGGTCAGTTCTTCTGAACCTAATGCTGAACTACAGTATGCTGCTGTCCTCTTATTCGATTATTTTCCAGAATTTCTATGCCTGGGGCACCATGCCCAACTTGTATACTGTTCCTCAGCTCTGTGCTCATGTTGGTGTCTTTTCCAATTATTCCAAAGGTAATCAAGTCCACGCAAGGATTTACTGCTTTTTTTTGACAGAGTTCTTGGAGACTTTATTGCACAGAGAGCAGGGTGGCTTGAACTCAATCACTAATAAGCCATGCAGCATACTTCATTTCTAGGTGACCAATTTTGAAGAGGTGATCTGATCACAGAGATCAGGGTGTTGCTGCAACCATACAAAGCCCACCTGGACTGTAAGTAGTTACAGATACAGTTACATGATTAAGCCGGTTCCATAATAAATACACATGATGCAGGAATTATTACTAACCTGTTTCTCCCAGCCATGTGGCTTGAACTCAATTAATCATTAATAAGTCATGCAGCATTTTTCATTTCTACGTGACCAATTTTGGAGAGGTGATCTGATATTCATAGGAATCACTGACCCATAGCAGATGCTAAAAACTCCCTGGAAAGGCTGACACATTAGCTTTTCACATAGCAACTGTCCTGTTTCTAAGTGCAGCTATGATAAGGAGTATTGATATGGTTCATAGAACACAAAACATACAAAAATAATTTGTCACTTTTACTAAATCCCTGTAATCCATAAAAAGTTAAGGGATAATTTACTAAAACCCAGGGAAGAAATGCAAGAGCACGAAGGAGCTCCAGGATACCCCCTTTAGTGCTCACTCAAGGAGCACGTCTTCCCCAGGATTGTCTTAATTCTGCATTTTGCACCTTGCACTGGATAAAAACTCCGGTATTAGGTGCAGAGTGCAGCAACAGCTGGCACAGACTAATCTGGTCCTTACTGAATTCCATAGGCCAGGAGGTAGGTACAGGTACAGTATGCCGCAGTCTACATTCACCTCCACTCCCCATTAACATATAAAACATTATAGAATATGTTTATGATATTTTGGGGTAGTTTACCACTGTTTAGTCACAGTCATGGAATGTAGACTCATAAATGAAAAGCAGGGTCATCATAAACGTTAAGATGACGTTCTTCATAAGACATAGTAACATAGTAAGTCAGGTTGAAAAAAGACACACGTCCATCAAGTTCAACCTTTTAACTCTTTTAACCTGCCTAACTGCTAGTTGATCCAGAAAAAGGCAAAACCCCACCTGAAGCCTCTACAATTTGCCTCAGAGGGGGAAAAATTCCTTCCTGACTCCAAGATCGGACCAGTCCCTGGATCAACTTGTACCATGAGCTATCTCCCATAACCCTGTATTCCCTTACTTGCTTAAAAGCCATCCAACCCCTTCTTAAAGCTATCTAATGTATCAGCCTGTACAACTGATTCAGGGAGAGAATTCCACATCTTCTCAGCTCTCACTGTAAAAAACCCCTTCCGAATATTTAGGCGGAACCTCTTTTCTTCTAATCGGAATGGGTGACCTCGTGTCAGCTGGAAAGACCTACTGGTAAATAAAGCATTAGAGAGATTATTATATTATCCCCTTATATATTTATACATAGTTATCAAATCACCCCTTAAGCGCCTCTTCTCCAGCGTGAGAACATCCCCAATTTGGCCAGTCTTTCCTCATAGCTAAGATTTTCAATACCTTTTACCAGCTTAGTTGCCCTTCTCTGTACCCTCTCTAATACAAGCAATGAGTATTCACCTCCTGTCTCCAGTCCTGGTGTACCCTCCAAGTGAGCAATAAATTCCTCAATGTATTTTGCCTTTTTTTAATAAACATGGGATTAAATAATATTTTCTCCATTTTATTAGTATACAACTTATTATGGGCTTCCATTAGAGTTATACTCGCACTATTTTAAATATCTAATAGATGGCAATAAGGGGTTGTTCACCTTTAAATTAACTTTTAGTATGATGTAGAGAGTGATATTCTTATACAACTTGCGATTGGTTTCCATTTTTTATTATATGTGGCTTTTGATTTATTTAGCTTTTCATTCAGCAGCTCTCCAGTTTGCAATGTCAGCCGCCCAGTTGCTAGGGTTCAAATTCCCCTAGCAACCATCCACTGATTTGAATAAGAGACTTGAATATTAATGGGAGGGGCCAGAATAGAACAATGAGTAATAAAAAGTAACAATAACAATACATTTGAGGGCATTTGTTTTTTTTAGATGGTGTCAGTGACTCCCATTTGAAAGCTGGAAAAAGTCAGAATACAGAGGCATATAATTAAAGATAAAAATGAATTATTTGCCTTCGTATTCTGACTTTTTCCAGCTTTCAAATGGGGGTCACTGACACCATCTAAAAAAACAAATGCCTACAAATAATGAAGACCAATTGAAAAGTTGCTTAGAACTGGTCATTCTGCAACATACTAAAAGTTAACTGAAAAGTGAACCACCCTTTTAAGAAAAGACTTGCAATGTATTTGAAAGCCCACTCCTCTATTTTTCTATTTTTATGCAAAGTACAGATATTGGACCTGTTATGCTAGGGACCTGGGGTTTTCTATATAAAGGATCTTTCTGTAATTTGGATCGCCATACTTTTATAAGTCTACTAAGAAATAATTTAAACATTAAATAAAACCAATTGGCTTGTTTTGCCTCCAGTAAGTATTAATTATATCTTAGTTGGTATACAGATTATTTTTTATTATGACACAGAAAAACGAAATCATCTTTGAAAATATTAATTATTTGATTAAAATGGAGTTTATGGGAGATGGCCTTTCCTTAATTCTGAGCTTTCTGGATAATGGGTTTCCGGATAACTGAACTCATACCTATACCAAGGTATCCAGTTCCTATAAAGTTTATAGTTTAATTTCCCTTTTACCAAGACTGTTGGTTGGAAGCATGGTCTGTGAATGCTGCAAGCTGTACTTACACGTAAATAATATAATTGTTGCCAACTATTGTGGCTACGCAGACAGGTTGTAGACTATAGCATGGCGAGTCCCTGGATAAGGTAGCAACTATGGCAAAAGAACGGGAAAGCATAAACAACAACAGAGAGCTGGACTAAACAGCAGGACCTGGCTTGGCTTTTAAAGCAACAATTGGTGGGATCAATGGTCAAAACAGAAACAGTGCGGCTGCAAATATCTAGTGCAAGATTATTTCCAACTCTACATGAGCATTCTTCAACAGCCGGCCAAAACTGACTGCTCACTTTAATTCTTCCACGACTTCTGTAATTTAGGGACTTCCACGACTTCTGTAATTCAGGGACAGTAAATACACTGAATCTATTGAACACAGACAAAAGTCGCTTTCTTGTTTTCCCTTTTCTGTTTTATTAAGCAGAGTTTGAATTTCGTTGTTGTGTTTTAAATGAAACTTTTCAAGACAGGAATTCTGTAAACCTCTAAGGTAAAAACCATTGAGGGGGAAAAAAAACAAAAGACAAATAATACAGTGTAGTACTTATGAGTAAAATGTTGACATATACTCTAAAAGAGCGATTTATCTTGTTTCCGGATAGTTGCTCCTTTTACCCACAAAAGTTCCAAATCTAAAAACTTTATTCATAAAGTTTTTAGATTTGGAACTTTTGTGGGTAACAACTTTTAGAGTACATGTCGACATTTTACTCTACTACACTATATTATTTGTCTGTTTTTTTTCCCCCCTCAATGGTTTTTACCTTTGAGATATACAGCAATCCTATCTTGAAAAGTGTCTTTTAAGGGTGGAGGAGAGGCCTCTTTGACTGCTGGACTGGGGAAACACCATTAGTTTTAGAGGATTAATTATCTGTATTTAAGTGTTTTAAATAGGGTTGGGCGATTTTTTTTTCTCCTTGTTTTGCCGCGGAAATGACGTTGTGCGACAATGTTTTTTTGATACCCTGCGTCAGTGACATTTCGCCAGCAGTGAATTTTTGGCTAAAACAAAACGGGTCAAATTTGCCCATCCCTATATTTAAATGAAGTCCATACTTTTCATATCTGCAGGAACAGGCTGACAACCAATCACATGAAGAGATATTCAATAGGTATTATCTTCTTCCCAGGGTCTGTCTGTGGTTTGCACCTTGCACTGGGTGCCATATTTTGGTTCATTTGCAGAAGCCAGGCCAGGAATAAATTGTTGTTGATATTACTATTGTTTGCACAAAACACTGTTAAGAGGCTCTTTTATCTATTTAGAAATCTGATTGCGGAAAAAAGTGTGAAAACTATTTTTTGTGATATTTTTTTTCTACCATTTCTATGCAATAACTGTGAGTTTGAATATTAGGAAAATTTGCCCCTTATTGTGCAAGGGAAAAATGTAAATTGGGTGGGGGGGTCTGGTAGATCTACAGTAGCTACTATAGATATTTGAGGGAATATATGGGAATCTATATATGTAGGTGGCTTCTAATTTTGTAGACACTGCTAGAAAAATCTGCTAATAAGGAAATAATTATTGGTCTTATAATTATTGGATTTTGAAAATAATAATTCAAGATCTCATGAAGAAAGCAGTGAGAGTTTTCTGCCTTGAAGTTTAGAATGAATGTCACACTTTGCTAGGTAAATTTGTATTCTATACACATTTCTCCGTTTGTAGTGTAGATGGTGGCCAGACATCTACTGTCGGTTATACAGATATGGGATCTGTTATGCAGAAAACCGTTATCTGGAAAGCTCTGAATTACAGAAAGGCTGTTTTACATAGACTTCATTTTATCCAAATAATCCTGTAATCTCTGTAATAATAAAAAAGTACCTTGTACTTGATACAAACAAAAATCCCATCAATCCTAATTAAAGGCAAAACAATCCTATTGGATTTATTTAATATTAAAATTATTTTTTTAGCAGACTTAAGGTAAGATCCAGAAGATCCAGATAATGGAAAGATCCTTTATCAGGTCCCAAGCATTCTGGATAACAGGTTCCATACTTGTATGTTTTTGTTTTATATATTTCCAGTCAAAATGTGGCCATACTACAGTGTGAGGGCAACTGGAGCCTATTTATTATGCAGTTTAAAAGGAACCTCACCGAAAAAGTGGTATAAAAAGCTGTGTAAAATAAACAGGGATTTTATCAAGGTTTTTATGCCTGAACCCTGGAATTGGCACCATTATTAGGGATGGGCAAATTTTTTCACCTTGTTTCGCCGCAAAAATGACGCCCATAGACTTGTATGGAGTTGTGCGTCAAAAAAAATAAAAAAAATTTCGCCACGCTACAACATTTTTTTGACGCCCATAGACTTTAATGGGCGTCGCAACATTTCACCAACGGCAAACTTTTGGTGAAACAGGTCAATTTCGCCATCCCTAACCATTATTCTACACCACTTCAGACCTCGCGTAATCCATAAAGTCAATGGGGAAAATTCAAGCGGCAAGTACGTTTTGCCGGAAGTCACATTAGGAAAAACTAGTAATAAAGCAATGGATGATTTATGTATTTTCTCATTGCATTTTCAAGCAGCTGTTGCAGTTACGACGGATTTGTACAGAAATTTCCTTTAATTTTCATGAAATTTCCAGTACAAATTTTTTCATGCAGCAATACCTGGCAATGTGTGGTGAATAAGCCCCTAACTGTTTATAAACATTTTGAAATGTAGTAATTAAAACACTGCAAAACTATTTTAACTCACTTCGCAGTACTCACATCACATCTCATTGATGCATGGGATCGACAGCACTGTGGTCCATTTCTGATGGTGCAATATATTCTACTTTCTATGGCTCTAAAAAATTAAGACTATCCTATATTCACAACAACACTGTGTAGTAACATGTGGGCTAAGATTCTAAACCCAATGCCATCAAGTTGCGTTCCACTTGCTTTCGCCGTTGACCTGCAGCACGGTGACTGCAATCACATAAAAGCTCCAGCGCAAGGAAATACGAGCAAAAGCTCCTGTGTTGGAGCCCTAAAAAAATATAAAAAGCAAATGCCACTTTTTCTAAATTGTAAACAAAAGGATGCAGGTCAAAATCTGAGAGAGATTTTTTTCACTGTGTGCCCTATTACTATTTAAAGGTGCTTATTGCACCTCACTCTGTAGGCAGCACCACCTACAGTATATTCAGCACAGGGGTGTACTCTGGAACACCCCTAGCTTCATTCAAAATGTGCATGCCGGGAGCAGCAACGGATTAGGAAACGTATTTAAGATTTTGCACTTGCCAAAATCTGATGCCAGGAGCAGATCACCTGTCACTGATATAAGCACAAGTGCATCATGTAGGGACAATGTTCCACTAATAAATGAGTATCTTACATTATAAAACACACTGGCTCAGATAATGTATTGAAAAGTTGGATACAATCACCTAAGAAACTCTTGTCCCCATACTGTACTAGAAGTGGCGCACTGACCCTCCTACAAGGTTAGCGATGTGACTCACGGGGGACACACAGCATATCGGCACCTTCACCAGTCTTTTAACTTTTACTTCTCTGATTACCAACAGCCGAAAGGATATTACATTTACTAACACATTCCAAGAAACCGTTTGGCACAATACTTCCATTTTAAACTCTTTCCAATGTTCCAGTTCCTCAGAACTGGTTGGACTGCATCAAGCAGTCAAATCCGATTATTTTCTGGGAGGTGTTAGTGCCAGCCTGCAACACTGAACTATTATACCCTCCAGAATAGATATAAAACAAACAAGCATTGCATAATGGGATCTGTACTGTTCTTTTATTTCATAGCAGAAATATCACTGAAAAATACAGTAGATTGAAACAGATCGCATCTTTTTTTTTTATTGTCAACATTAGCCATCATTACCACTCACAAAAAAAAGAATCCTTTATGTAACAGCCCCTACAGCCCAACAAGTCCCTATATCTTTATGATTTCACTAATGACTGGGTATCTTTGATTACTGAAGAAAGGCAGGCAAACATAAACACGTTGGAGCTATCAATGGTCAGATGATTCTGCAGCTTGTTCCAGCTTTTATGTGTTACAACCATTTGGCCAGTTATTGCAGTCATTGGGGCAGATTTACTAAAGGGCTATCGATTTTTCGCCAGAAATCACATCCACCATAGCTAATTCACAACAGGTGCAGACGACAATTCACTAGCGACTCGCACTCTATCGACAGGTGACTTTTCACTCAGGCGAATGGTCGTTGCTCCTCAAATTCACTAAAGTGTGAATTTTACTGAACGTTATCTCTTTCGCCAGAGTTGACTTTGCCGCCTTAGACCAGACGAACTGCTGGCCATAGATGTTGAGATTTTTAAAAGATCAGATCCTGATCGTGAGACCACAATCTTCTCAGAACGATCGTACGATCCTACGAATTTACCATCAACTAAAAAGACCAATTTGCCAGGAAAACAAAGGGGAGCTGCCTGCTTGGCCCTGCAAACATAGATAGATTGCACTGGGACCGACAAAGATTTTTTTGACCTGGCCGATCAATTTCCTGACAGATGTCGGCCGAAAAAAACGTAAGATGTACGATCATTCAAATCCCACTAACCGCACGATAATTTCGAAGGATTGGTCGGGCTTCCCTAAAATCGGTCGTTCGGCAAGAAGAATCGACGCGTCTATGGGGAGCTTAACATCATATCATGTCTGCCGAAAATGTATTCAAGTTAAGAAAAACACTGGCGACTTTTCCTTTTTTTAAGCAGGATTTCCTGCAAAAGTCCTAACAAACTTTTTTGGGGTAACATTTTCCCCCAGACATTTGAGGGCTGTGAAACATTCATTTTACAGTGGGCTCATGTCTAGGGCATTATATGATCTCTTTTGTCTTTATTAAGGTTCATTAGACATTTGTAATAAAAAGTGGCCACTTCATTTGCACCATCTCTAATAAAGACATACATACTTTTAATGTAACTGCCGTATTCAAATTGACCTAAGCGTAAGATCACTAGCGACTTTTCGGTAGGCATAAATGAACGCTAGCGAATCTTGCCTATGAAATGCTCGCACTGAAGAAGTATCGCTAGCGAAATGTCACCAGCGTTTGGCCCCAGGACGCAACTTCACATTTCAGTGAATTAGCGGAGTGTTAACAAATTTGCACCTGGCAAATTGTGCAAATCGGTCGATGGCGTCAATTCGCCCTTTAGTAAATCTGCCCCATTTCCTCCGCAGTAGTGGTGAGCAAAGTTTTTTTTTACCAAAAAGACACCCATAGACTCTATTGGGTGACAAAAAAACTGTTGCACAAATTTTCTGATTCACCCATCACTACTCCACAAAGATTATGAAAATCTCTCAAATCAGGGCATTCTTTGTCTATTTACAGCCAAGCTCTTGCTTTGAATGGTATTATAAGTAACATATTAGATCTACAAAATGTAAATGTTCTATTAAGAAAATAAAACCATTGTAGGTAATCATTGATTTAAAAAGTACCATTATGTTCTTTAAAGGGAATATATATTGCATTCGCCACTGGCCAGGAATCCAAATAACCTTTATGTCCCCTATAACGACAGATATCAGCTGTAAGTACAGAACAGATTGTCGATACACATGTGCCTCTGGATGCAAGATTCCTATTCACAAACCAAAATAAATCAAAGGCGCCAGGGAAACAATAGAGTTGGCTTAGTGGGAACATTCTGCTTTAGTTACCATTGCCTTGGTCTGTAGCTTCAAAGCAGCTGATGGTGTTTAAAAACGTCAATACTGGGGTAAGATTAGAGCGGACTAATAAAAAAAAAAAGTGAAAATCTGCTCCAAAGTTTATTTCACATGCTGAAAGTGCTGGCTTTCTCAGGAAATTTGCATTGTTTTGTTGAACAGATGTTGGACATTATCTTGAAATCTGTATCCTCTGTTTTATAATCTGTTTTTATTCTCCATTTTGGAACATGTTTCAGCTGTGAATCTCAGCGCATTAGCCCTTCCCCGCTGACGGGGCACCACGACAAATTTCCCTGCCGCCTTGTGCCCTGCTGAATTGGAAAGGGGCGACGTGCACCCTGCCAAAGGCACAGAAGGGGTTAAACACGGGTAAATTCCCCTCGCTGCTTTCCTTCACCTCACCCAGGTGCATGGTAAATCAGTATTAATGACAATATCATTCATGTGCAGTCATCTCCTGCCTGCAATTTGCTTTTAATTAGTCGCTACGTTGTCTCTGCCGCTCACTGACAGCCATTAAATAGGAAACGACACCAGTGCCAGCACTGAAAGGATTATTCAGTACCCTGCCATTAAGAAGGTTACAGCACCTCCTAGTGGTACAATTCAGTGTGAATAAATGACACTTTTTGTCTTTCTGATGATCAGCTGCTATTATTTGCTGTTCACTATTCATAAGACACCAAAGAACACAAATGAAAAAAAAAATAAAATTTGATCTATTTTTTTGTCTTATACTTAACCACTGCCTTGCTAGCATTTGAAATAACACCATTTCTAGAACGTCCCCCTGAACATTTTTTTTTTTTCGCATTGTTATTTTGTACGTCCCAATATTAAAATGTAGTCTTTGGCTAACGATGAGATAATCCCACATTTTATGATCAAGGATTAGTGTACGGTCACCTAAAGACAGACGTATGTTATTAGCAGTATTTCTTACATAAGCTTCGGAATATCCACGGTTTTACATCATGTGTAAATTCTGGCACAAACTATTGAGAGTTTCAAAGTTCAACTGAAAGCCATCTGTGTTCGGTTTTAATTCTGCGCCTGTGAGCCAGACTGATAATAAGGAGGGAAATAACCTACAAGTTTAATAAAACCAAGGACTCTACGTCTCCCTGCGCTGATTAACCTTCCATTTTATCATCTCAAGCAAGGATGGGGACTGTTCTTATGAACAAGGTAAATACAATCTTTAAAGGGATCCTGTCATCGGAAAACTTGTTTTTTTCAAAACACATCAGTTAATAGTGCTACTCCAGCAGAATTCTGCACTGAAATCCATTTCTCAAAAGAGCAAACAGATTTTTTTATATTCAGTTTTGAAATCTGACATGGGGCTAGACATTTTGTCCAGCTGCCCCCAGTCATGTGACTTGTGCCTGCACTTTAGGAGAGAAATGCTTTCTGGCAGGCTGCTGATTTTCCTTCTCAATGTAACTGAATGTGTCTTAGTGGGACATGGGTTTTTACTATTGAGTGTTGTTCTTAGATCTACCAGGCAGCTGTTATCTTGTGTTAGGGAGCTGTTATCTGGTTACCTTCCCATTGTTCTTTTGTTTGGCTGCTGGGGGGAAAAAGGGAGGGGGGTGATATTCTGCAGTACAGCAGTAAAGAGTGATTGAAGTTTATCAGAGCACAAGTCACATGACTTGGGGCAGCTGGGAAATTGACAATATGTCTAGCCCCATGTCAGATTTCAAAATTGAATATAAAATAATCTGTTTGTTCTTTTGAGAAATGGATTTCAGTGCAGAATTCTGCTGGAGCAGCACTATTAACTGATTCATTTTGAAAAAATGTTTTTTCCCATGACATTATCCCTTTAATCAGCTGCAACTGGAACACCACCAACTAAGGAGGCACTGAATCTAGAATTCGGTTTGGCAATCTGTCAAAATTCTGCATTTTTTTCAGCAGGATTCAGATTCGGACAAATCCAAGTGCCTGGCCGAACCAAATCAGAATCCAAAAAATGACAGGACTTTTTGTCACACAAACAAGAAATTAGAAAATGTCTTAACTGTGTGCTGCACACTTGATACTCTTTCCCATTTTCCCCTTCATTTACATATGCAAATTAGGGTTCAGATTTGGCTGGGTATTCTGGGTATTCAGCCGAATCCTAAAATAGTGGATTTGTTGCATCCCTAAAAAACCTACTTTGTAAAGGGAATTTGCCTTTTATACATCACAGAAATTATTTCTTTTTTTCAAAACAAAGCATGAAAATGGAATTTTATTATTATTTTGATTCTATTACATCAAATGCAATAAAATGTGAAAAGTCTGGAAAAAGTAGTTGCATTGTACATTATTTCAATGTGAAACGTTTCCAGTGTTTGGTCTATAGTTACAGCATAAACTGCTGTCATACGCAATTAGAAATGGCCCACTCATTCTCAGCTGAACATTACGGATACAGTATATATGCTAAACTTACTCCAGGTTTAACTTCAATCCCTATAACCATTTGATGTAAAGTGAAATAAGGTGTTACAAAATTCCAGGACTGGATTATTATGTAGTTGACGATCAATCAATCGTTGGCATACCAAAGAAAAACATACAAAAGAAAATGTTGAAATTTGAAAAAAAGTTGAAATAATTATAGATATTGACCATCTCTTGTGCATGATTCCTTCCTTTGCTTTTATTAAAGTGTGGGGATCAATATAACTTATTGTGGGTGGGTAAGTGGGTAAATAAAAGGAAAAAAGTAGGGAAACAAATATGGTAATATATTTGATCACAAGTATTTTGGCTTCTATTGAAATACCCACAAGAGGCCTGTTCTGCCTACTTAAGGACCACATGTGTTCCTGTGCGTCAGGTGTTTAAAGTGTTCGGATGTTATTTGAGGTGCCATGGGTACAGGAACAAAAAAGGATCAAAAAGAATGTGCTCCATTAAGTCTAGCATTCCCGTGTTGTGGAATGCACAAAAAATCCAGTCTACTCCCTTGTGTAACTGCCCTACTTCCCGCCTGCCTTGGGCAGACAGTAGTTTTTTTTTTGCCTATTGTGCAAATAAGCACCCCTACTTGTGCTAAGTGAATTATGTGCAATCAAAGTAATTGACGAAATGAAGCCCATTTACCAACACTGGAAAAAATTGCACCTGGGCAGTAATCCATTGCAACCAATCAATGAATAGACTTTTTTTAGCCAGATGCAGGAGGAATTATAAAAACAACAATTTTGCTATAGGTCACTGCCCAGGTGCAATTTTCCCCAGTGTTGACCCCTACTATGCTTTGACATGCATATAGAGCCTCCTCTGCTACTAGCAATGCACAGTCAGTTCTCCAAGTGCAATTAAAAACATTTTACGTTGCATTTAATGCTCTACATATTAAAGTTACACATCGGGACTCAATTATAAAAACTGGGCAAATTTACACTTGGGCAGTAAATCAAAGCAACCAACCAGTGACTAGCTTCTTTCAGCCAACTGCAGGTTGAACAATGAAAGTGAATCTTTGATTGGTGGCCACCATATGTCCGTGCCTTGGACCTACCATCAGGGATGATGATCATATGCATTATCATATACATTCGTTATAAAATAAAATTTGTAACGTATAACCCTTCACTTGAATAACATACACAATTTCTATAGCAGCCTGGACATTAGGAATGAGTCTCATGAAACATTTCCAGCCAAGGCATGAGGTGATAGAACTTCCCACATATTGTGTTTCCACTCACTGACTTATGCAGAGGGGGGGGGGGGGACTTGCAATAGTGATTCGATTACATGGAATCTGATAGACAGCATAGATTGTGCAGCCAAACGTGTTTGATTTAACCTCAGCGGAGCTGCAAGATCTAAATACAGGAGCTGATGTCATTCTGTCATAAAAGAAGCCCAAAAGCAAGGCGTGCATCCAGCCCATCTCCTAATACTAACCGATGCAGCTGAGTGAAGACAAGAGTTGGGTGTCACTAATCAGATGTTGATACATTATCCACACAGAGCTGCTCACTGGTGCTGAGAGAAGCTGCACTTTCATGTGCTGGACATGCTTTCAAATCGTGAAAACCCTTCTGCAATGAGCAGATCCAGCTAAATGTCCAAATTGCTGTGGATTGGTGAAAAAAAAAGAGCATGCAAATCAAGGCAGACGTTCGAGATAAAATATGGCTTGTTTGCTTAATAAATAATGTTTTTATGCGAATAGGGACAGTTTCTATTTTTTTTGTGTTCATGGCCGCTTATAAGATAATATGCAATGAATATATATTTTGTTGTTTGTTATATTTGTCCTGCTATTCTGTTTTTTCCCCCCTTAGGGCTCGTACAGACGAGCGGTTTTGCCTGCGCACCCCTGTTTTCAGGTTAAAAGAGTTCAGTCACAGGGAAGTTCCGGAAGGAAAGCAACATATTCGTTTAAAAGGGCCCGGGCCAAGCCAACTTGGCCCTAGGTGACCCAGCTGGCCATTGTGCTCCCCTGGGCACACATGCAATTGACGAGCCGTAAGGGGTCCGCATGCATACGCTATAGGCAGGGGAGAGCGACGGAGGGGAGAGCGATGGAGGGGAGGGAGGCAGTGGAGAGCGACGCAGGAGAGAGCAGCGAACACAGACTAGGGGTAGGTAGAAGACAGGTACTGTACCTGCCCAGCTGCCCTATTTTTGTGCCCTAAGCGGGTGCCTCTTCTGCCTACCCCTAGTTCCGACCCTGCATTTTAGCACAAATATACTCTTCATTTATTTAAACCACAGCCTGGTTGCTACAGTAGGATTATAACAACCAGATAACAGGTTAACTTCCGTGGGTGAAGAACCATAACCATAAGTTGAACTGAAGAGGCTGCTCAGATGAGTAGTGAAATGTCTTCAATAATTACTCAGCAAGTTCAGTTGCTCTAGAATTACTTATACTAGATATACCAAGACCTGGATGAATGCAAATCTTCATAGTCATAATAATAATGCAAAACTGACAAAGAATAGAAAACAGTTGTAGGTGTCTTAAAATTCTGCTGTCACAAGGGATTCGGCCCAATGTTATGCTTTGTTCCTGTATTCTACTTGAATATAGCCATATGATAAGCATTGCCTTTATTCAATGTTTTCTATATTTGAAAATGTTAATAAAAAAGTTACAAAAAAAATTATTTTGTCTACTAAAAGTGGATTTTAGCTGTCCCTTTAGATTGATTGTACACACGACACTTTGCAGTCTTTAAAGCACTCCAAAATACTATTTAATTGCACATTACAATTCATGTGTTTTACTCCTAGCAATTAATTTTACTCTCAGTCATTGCCTTAACAATTAGAGGATTTTTTTGGGGTGCTTTGTCACTGCAGTTTCCCTGAAGATGACAAAACACAGCATGTGCCATCACCCTATAGGCACTTTCAGCCTTTGGTCCTCCAGCCCCTCAGATGTTGATTCCCACCAACAGCTGCAAGTTGTACAAATTGTCCACAAATAGAGAAACTGCAACATAGGATTAATATGCTGAGTTAGGATGGAAGGTGCAACCGAACTTAGTTAAAATCAAAATAAACTTCATTCATCCATTTAGAAACATAATGGTTCAGGTGGGCAGGGAGTGAACAGGCTTAAAGGAAAACTATACCCCCAAAATGAATACTTAAGCAACAGATAGTTTATATCAAATTGAATGACATATTAAAGAATCTTACCAAACTGGAATATATATTTACATAAATATTGCCCTTTTACATCTCTTGCCTTGAACCACCATTTCGTGACTCTATCTGTGCTGCCTCAGAGATCACCTGACCAGAAATACTACAACACTAACTGTAACAGGAAGAAGTGAGGAAGCAAAAGGCAGAACTCTGTCTGTTAATTGGCTCATGTGACCTTACATGTGGTTTGTATGTGTACACAGTGAATCTTACGATCTCAGGGGGCGGCCCTTATTTTTTAAAATGGCAATTTTCTATTTATGATTACCCAATGGCACATAGTATTAAAAAAGTACATTATTATGATAATGGTTCATTTACATGAAGCAGGGTTTTACACATGAGCTGTTTTACTCAGTATCTTTTAATAGAGACCTACATTGTTTGGGGGGTATAGTTTTCCTTTAATGTGTATCTTGACATACTAGTTACTTCATCAGAAGATAAGTTGTACAAGTTGCCCTTCCCTGCCTTAAAGGGCAATAAAATGCTCCAACCAATGGCCTCCCTCCCCATTTCTTCCATGCACCACCAGTTAGTCTGAATATTGTCTCTCTTTCTGTACCTCCTTAAAAAATGCATAGTTGCACAGCGGCGTTGGCAGGCACCATATTGTGCAGCTTTGGGTCCTTTTCTGTTAAAGATCGGTGCAGAAGCATTTGCAGTTGAAGCCAATCCAGACCTAGCGTTAACTGTACATGTTCTATGTCTCTAATCAAACAGCAGATGACATGAAGTTGGGCAAGATGGCATCTGGGTTGAGAGGAAGGCTTTCACTATTCTTTAATATATGTTCTGAGTGTCAAAAGTACAACTGGCTGGATGCAATAGTTATTCACCTCCCCTCGGTTTAAACGTGAAGGTTGCTTCCTAATTATATAAAATGCTTCATTTCACATTCGGTTCGCGTGCTTCTTAATTCACAAGACCAAACATCGTAGAAATACTTATTAATACTTCTATTTTCTGTAATTCTTAAAGAATGCAGTTGCACAGGGACATAATAAGTCCCTGTAGAAAAGGGCACTTTTGTGACATTCTTCTACGAGAACTAACAATATAAGATTATTCAACTTTTTGTGGACATAGTTTGTCTTGCTGCTTTGCATGAAACCTGCTCACTGGTAAATGCTGTATATGCTACTGTAGGTCATTGAGCAACATACACACTGCCATTGATTTCTCATTTAGGAACCATCTACAGGCAGTAAGACTACTTGGCTGCAACACAAAGGGACACCACTCTAGCTCTGTTTTTTTTCTTCTTCTCCCTTATGAAGCTGGTTAATTCATAAAGTTTTGATGTACAAACTCTCTCTGACCTTGGGAGTGTTTAAAAGAGGGAAATAAGCTGCCTTGAGCAATATAATGGACTGGGTGAAGGAATTCTAACTTCACTTGCTGTAGAACCGTTGAACTTGACTTGACTCTTGGGAAGTTCTGCTGCAACTGTGAAGGCCATACATAAAGCATTTGTAATTCAGAAAGGTGGCATTTACTAGGCCATATAATGCTAATTATCAGCTTTCTTTTAAAAGCATGTTCAAGAGGTATGGAATGTATGCATTCAAGGTGGCCCTTAAACTAATGTGACTGTCTTATTGTGTGTGTACAATGTACTGTACTAATTCATTATAACAATAAACACAGGGATCTTCCCCACTTGGAATTTCCCCTGTGCTTTGATTGTTTTCATTTGTCCATTGTACTGTACTGAAGGAGTGATAACTTCAGATGAATAGCATAGAAGATGGCATAGTGTGTGGGCATGTTAGATTTTCCCACCATACAAAATATGGTGCATCTGTTGTGGAATACAGTGTAGTATCATAGGATAGTGTAGAATCTACAACTCTCCAACTTTTTTTTTTTCCAATTGATTGTTCCTCATGTGTGGTTTAAAATAATTCAAATTTGGCATTTCTAATGGTTTCTGAAGACAGCAATCAACTTTTTTAATGGAAATATTTTGCATCGCTTAATACATATGCTCCTGAAATACATGATGGATAAATACAAGAGTAGGTATATCACAGAAACCAGGTGATGTAGATAACACGTTCAATAGCAGTTTTATAGGTGGTGTTAAAACTGCATTGTACTGTGACACCATGTTTTAGAATAAAAATATACCACCATGCCATTCTAATAACACCCGAACATTCATGCTTCATGGGTATATAGTTAAATAATATATTTAAGTTCAAGCTTGGATATTGCAGTCACAATCTCCCACTGTATTTTACATTTCTCGATCAGCATCTGCTAAGTGTTCTATTTTTTTGACTTTTGTGAAGAATAATTTTAGCTCTTCTCTTCACCAAAACTGATCTTAACACTGGAACCTGCTGGCCTATTTAAGAAGGCTGATCATCCTTGTAATGAATCTAATAGATGGGATCCATATTTATTTTGGACTTGGTCAGATACATTGTAGATGTGATAAAAAAGATTTTTGGTGCAGCAGACCTACAGCTTGATAAATATCGAACCAAGGAATAAAGCAGCAGGCACTCACAGATCCAATGGACAGGCAAAGTAAAGGAACAAATGTACAAAAAGCCTTACGCGTTTTTTTCATTGCAAATTCCTTTAACCTACTCGCACTTACTGAAACCTGGCTTTCTCCTACTGACACTGCCTCACCTGCTGCCCTGTCCTATGGGGGCCTACACCTTACTCATACTCCCAGACCTGGTAACAGACCTGGAGGTGGGGTAGGTTTGCTTCTCTCTCCCCGCTGTACTTTT
The DNA here is from genome assembly GCA_038501925.1 of Xenopus petersii. Classification (NCBI taxonomy): domain Eukaryota; kingdom Metazoa; phylum Chordata; class Amphibia; order Anura; family Pipidae; genus Xenopus; species Xenopus petersii. The sequence goes on from CM076677.1 coordinate 96,782,122, forward strand.
AAAGTTCTTCCACCTGTTCCCTCTTTATCATTCTCCTCTTTTGAGGCTCACTGCATTAGGCTCTTTTCTCCTGTTTCACTCTGCATTGCTGTTATATATCGACCACCAGGACCAACTGCACAATTTCTGGACAACTTTGCTGCCTGGCTTCCTTACTTTCTTTCATCAAACATCCCATCCATCATATTAGGTGACTTTAAAACTTCTTTCACTAACCTCCTCCCTAGGCTTATCTTTGTGCTCAGACTCCCCCTCTCACTCCAGTGGTAACACTCTGGATCTCATATTTACCAGACTCTGTTCAACCACCAATTTTACTAACTCACCGTTTCCCCTCTCTGATCACAATATGCTCACATTTCAACTCTCACTAACTCCCTCCTCACCCCCTGCTATTCCCCAAACACGTACTTACCGTGACTTGCAAGCTGTAGACGTGTCACATCTCTCTTCTTCCTTTGACTCTCTTCACTCTAATATCTCAGCCATCTCATGTCCTAATGTGGCTACCTCTGTCTACTATAGTACTCTCACCACTGCCCTAAATGAGCTTGCTCCTATAAAAACGAAACGTTCTAGACCCAAACCACTTCAACCTTGGCATACTGCTCATACAAAAGCGCTCCAAAGACACTCACGTGCACTTGAGCGTCGCTGGCGCAAATCCCGTTCAGAATCAGACTTTTGGAGCTACAAATCTGCCCTGCGCTCCTTTAACACCAGCCTCTTCCAAGCCAAACAAACATACTTTACTTCACTCATTAACTCCCTTTCTAAAAAACCAGCACAACTTTTCTCCACCTTTAACACTCTCCTTTCCCCTTCTCCACCCCCTCCATGCACATCTGTCTCTGCTCAAGATATTGCTGAGGACTTCAAAAACAAAATTGACACTATCAGAAGGGACATTACACTACTCAACCCCCCTAGACTTCCACCACCCTCCCTCCACACTCCCCAATCTCTCCTGTGCTCCTTCACCCCTGTCACTGATGAGGAAGTCTCAAAGCTTCTGGCCTCTTCTCACCTTACCACCTGCCCGCTTGATCCAATTCCCTCAAAACTTCTCCGCAATACCAATCCTGGTCTAATCAAAGCCTTAACTCACCTATTTAATCTTTCGCTCTCAACTGGACTGTTTCCTTCTCAACTAAACATGCTCTTGTCACCCCCATTCTGAAAAAACTCTCTCTTGATCCCTCCAATCTTGACAACCTCCGACCTATCTCTCTGCTACCTTTCATCTCTAAACTACTTGAGCGCCTAGTCTACAACCGACTTACCTCATTCCTCTCTGACAATAACCTGCTAGACCCCCTACAATCTGGTTTTAAGCCACAACACTCCACGGAAACTGCCCTGACTCGACTAACTAATGACCTTTTAACCGCAAAAGCCAACAATCATTTCTCACTACTAATACTGCTTGATCTCTCAGCCGCATTTGACACTGTAGATCACCCTCTCCTCCTCCAGTCCCTCCAGTCGCTTGGCCTTCGTGACACAGCCCTGTCCTGGTTCTCTTCTTACATCACCAATCGTTCCTTCAGTGTCTCCTACAATGGAGTATCATCTTCTCCCCTACCTCTTTCTGTTGGAGTTCCTCAAGGCTCTGTCCTAGGACCATTACTATTCTCCCTCTACACTTCCTCCCTTGGCAAATTAATACATTCGTACGGTTTCCACTACCACCTCTATGCTGACGATACTCAGATCTATCTCTCATCTCCTGATCTCAACCCAGAACTCCTAACTCGCGTCTCCTCCTGCCTGTCCGCTATCTCTACCTGGATGTCGCAACGCTACCTTAAATTAAACCTCTCCAAAACTGAAATGGTTCTGTTTCCTCCAAATAACACCAGTAGCATCCCCGAAGTATCCATCATAGTTAACAATTCCACTATCACCCCCTCTCCCCAGGCCCGGTGCCTTGGGGTTATCCTAGATTCTGCCCTGTCATTCACTCCTCATATCCAGTCACTTATCAAATCATGTCACTTCCACCTAAAGAACATATCCAAAATACGATCATTTATCACCCAAGACGCCGCCAAAATTCTTATTCACTCTCTCATCATATCGCGTCTAGACTACTGTAACTCGCTTTTAATTGGCCTCCCCCTCCAGAGACTGTCACCTCTGCAGTCCATAATGAACACTGCTGCGAGGCTCATACACCTCAGCAACCGCTCCTCCTCTGCCTCGCCATTCTGTCAATCCCTGCACTGGCTTCCGTTACCTTTCAGAATCAAATTCAAATTAATGACACTGACTTTCAAAGCACTTCACGACTCTGCTCCACCCTACATCTCTGAACTCATCTCTATATATTCACCCACTCGCTTACTACGCTCCTCTACTGACCTCCTACTCAACTCTTCTCTCATTACCTCCTCACATGCTCGCATTCAAGACTTTGCAAGGGCTGCACCCCTCCTCTGGAACGCTCTCCCACGGTCTGTCCGACTTTCTCCCAACCTTTCTGCTTTCAAAAAATCTCTGAAAACGCACTTCTTTCGAGAAGCCTACCCTCACTCTGCTTAACTACCAAACGCAACACCACATACAGTACCACATTTCTCACCCACTTACTTCGATCTTGCCCACTCCCACACCTTGTGTATTACTCCCTCCCCTTTAGACTGTATGCCTATGCATAGGGCCTTCCTCACCTTTTTGTACCTGTATTGATTGTGACATTTGTTACTCCATATATTCTATATATGTAATTCGTGTGATGTAGTTGTATAATCACATTTACTTTACAGTGCTACGCAATATGTTGGCGCTATATAAATACATGTTAATAATAATAATATGCCCTTGGATTGAGTCACTGTGTCCATAGACAGCCTAATCATTGGTGTTGGTACCAAACAATAAAATCAGCCTTATTTTAGCCAACCCTTAGGTTTCCAGATCAGTCTCATTTGGTGAGATCTATCAATTTCATGCATTATGTACAATGACTATCATTTGTCCAAAATTCTTTTCAAAGAAATGCATAAATAATTTTAAAATAATTCAATTATAATGTCTCTTTAAACCAATTTCATTCCATAAACATACAGCCTTCCTTGGAAAGACAGGTTTTCCTTAGTTTATTAGAACTGTAGCAAAATCAGAATCTTTTCCAACAGCACTGTCCAACTTTCTACGCTATTCATAAAAAACTAAATTTGTTTTAAAAAATCATCCTTACTACTGCTGGCTGATATTCCCATTGTGATCTCTCAAATGGTAAAATATTATAGATGTCCAACTCGCATTCCATAAAGACATTTTTTGGAAACGGTAAGTAATCAATCTATTGGCTCCACACCAGACAAGAGAGTCTGGAGGCAGAAATAAGTACTATTAGAACTCATGAGTTTTAACATCAGGCCCAGCTTCTTTTATTACATAATTTTGTCCAAGGCCTCTTTTGGCAACTTACTTGGATGTGCTGAATACTGTACATCTGTTTCATCAACCACTACAGCCACAAATAGCTATGTGACAGGAATATTTGGTTGAGATTTTCAAATAAAATGTTTTACTCTTACAATGAATTGACTTAGTATGGTGCTTATACAAATGGCCTGTAGATGTCCAGACCTATACTGTGCATACAACACAGTGCCCAGACCTATACTGTGCATACTTCTGTCAGCTTAAAAGTGAAAGTTACTGTTGTGTAATGGCTGCATGAGAGCCTGCTAATAAAGCACTGTTATACTCTACTCATCCTCGGCTCCCCAAAACATAACACTTAGCATTCAACATGTGCACCATAGAGGTAAGTCACCGAGCTCTACCGGAATGGTACAGCTTTTGGTAATAGATATCCAAGGCAGCATTCCTTATATTCCTGTCCTATGTTTTTCCTTTAAAAGTAACAATTATACATCCACTTCCAGAAGGATGTTCCCTTGGACTGGGTGCTATTCTCTTTAACATTTCCCAGCCACTTAAAATGGATAGCAAAACAGTCTTAAACAGTCGATTTTTATTGAAATCTGAGATCAATTCTCTCCATATATAACAACCTCAGAATATCTATTCAACCAAACTGTAATGCCTAATTCAGTCCTATATTGGAAGGTGGTGTGTAGTTTTCTATAGAACTTTTATATGTATTTATATATATATTTATATATTATATATTTAAACACATTCACATGCAAGTAGAGTATCAACTTTGTAGAAAGGTGCTTCCAATCGTAGGAGTAAATGTTATACTTGTGATTCACCTTCAAGTTTTAGTATGTTACAAAATGAGCTCTTCTTAGTTACTCTTCAGTTTCTAATTTATTCTTTAATTTCAATAGTTTTTGAGTTATTTGGTTTCTTTTTCTGCATCTTTCCTTTTTTTTAAATGGGGGTCAATGAGCCTGATGGCCAAAAATACTATTGCTCTTTGAGGCTATCATTTTATTATTACCATTTACACATTTTCTTTCTATTCAGGCATCTCCTATTTATCCTCTGGTCTCCCATTCAAACTACTGCCTAGTTGCTAGAGTAAATTGGTCCCTAAAAACCAGATAGCTGAAACTGGAGAGCTCCTTAACAAAAGGCTAAATAATTTCAAAACCACTAAAAATAATAGATGAAGAACAATTATAAAATGTTTCAGGATATCACTGTCCACATCATAATAAAAGTTAATGTGAAGGTGAACGAACCCTTTAAAAAAAACCTTTATAGAACTATTATAACATCATTGTCCACCTTCCACTGGATGTACATTAGCTAGTTCAAGCAATGTTGCTCCTGCCTCACAGTAAAACTATAAAGGCTTTAGCAGATATGTTATTTTATATTTACTAGTTCCTTGAGTTCCTCTTTGAGTTTCTGTTGCCTTTTGTAAAATACAGGCAGCATGTATCATTATTAAAAAAAAAAACATTTTGTTTTGTTTCTTTTTATATTAAAAGGATAATAAAGAAATTTGTCTTAACATAAAGAACCAAGTGTCTGACTGCTTGGGTATCATAACAATTTGCGTGACTGCGTTCAGTTCTATTTACGAGTTAATTTGTGCTTGTCGGAATAAAGCAAGGCCAGAATATACAGTAGACCCAGAATCTTCTTTTACTTTTGCATGTCTGCTCAGTGGGCCATAAAGTTGGTTTGTGGGTTTGAAGTTCCACTTGCACAGCATGGGGCCGTTAGGATAGCTTCTTGCTACGCCATATTTTATTTTAAGTGCTTAAGAGTGAAGGGGAAAGCAAAAGCTAGGGGTTAGCCACATGGAAAGCACATATGAAAAACCAAAGAGATAAGTGATAGCAAACATTTCAAAGCTTCAACCTGATCTGAAGAAGCAGGAATCTCTTATACTGGCCTCTGCATTCTCACCGACTTCGGACAGCAGATGAAAGAATTCTTCTATTGCTGGAAGGTGAAATTCAAAATAAAGTTATAAAATGCTGGCTGTGCCAACTATCTGCACATAAAGTTGTAATATGAGGCTTAGAATGAATGTGTATATTGACTCCCCCAATTGTATATCACTTTAGACTCCACATTTGTTTAAACACTATACCCTGAGTAATATACATTAAAAAGTAAAAACAAAAAAAAAGCAATGGAGAACTGAGCACGAGATTCTACAAAAGCAGCTCTTAAACTCCTTGCCAGCACCAAAAAAATGTAATGTTTGAAAAATTTCAAATGCTTATAATAAAAAAAAAATTATCAGTTCTGTATGGTATTTAGGGATGTAGCGAACTGTTCGCCGGCAAACTAGTTCGCGCGAACTTCGACTGTTCGCGTCCGCCGAATGTTCGCGAATGTCGCGCGACGTTCGCCAATACGAGTTCGATTCGAACAAAAATCGTTCGACCATTCGATTCCTTCGACCGCTAAAATCGAAGGATTTTCGTTCGAATCGAACGATCGAAGCCATTCGATCGAATGAAATCATTCGATCGAATGGCTCGATCGTTCGATTCGAACGAAAATCCTTCGATCGAACGATTAAAATCCTTCGATCGTTCGAATCGAACGATTTTGCGGATGTTCGAAGTTCGCGAACTGTTCGCATTTTTGCCGGTGTTCGCGAACGGCGTTCGCGAACACATAAACGGCAGTTCGCTACATCCCTAATGGTATTGCCCACATCTTAATAGTACTCTGGATTTCTGAAATTGTACTCTGACCTTTCCAGCAAACTGGCAGCTTGTTTCCCTCACTGAAGATTCCAGCCTAAAGCTGCTACTCTCTTATTAATTTGATATTATTCACTCCTGCTAAACTGTGGTTTTTACTATTTACCGCACGTTGGAAGCAATCTGGGATCAGCAAATGGCAAGGCTGAAGTTCTGCTCTTAACTCTGTGTAGTAACCCTGGTAAATTAGAGGTTATTTTAGGTTACGCCTTGAAGTGCAGGGTTAGCTGAGAAGAGCAGAGTTGCACAAATTTGACCCTGGTGGGAGGCCTTCTGCATGTATGTGGGTATACATGTATAGCACATATTTTGTACTTGTAGGGAAATTCATGTTTTTAAATATATATAGTTTAATGAGGGTAGTACAACTAAAAAAAAAAACCGATAGGTATAATACAAACTCACTTTCTGAAAACTACTTGGCGGTCATTTACTACGTGTAAGGAAGGATGCATTTGCAAACACAGCACAATGCACTATGAGTTTTTTGCACTTTATACCCTACCCTGCACATAAAGGAAATACCACAGGTTTCTGCACTCAAGAACAGAGCCATATGAATACAGCACTGCCTGCATTTAGTGGCACTGTATGCACGAGGGGCAGGGGATAGCATTAGTGATGTTCACGCTGAACTTTAGCCTACATTCTCCCCGCCTGCAACCTTCATCTGCCCCACTTCTGCCTCTGCACGCACCTTTTTATATACTAGTACAGGCCCAGCCCCATTTGTGATGTCACAGCTGGGTGGGAGCGGGTATATAAAGAGGGGAGCACGCCAAATTAGGGTCGGGTGTGGGCCTTGGTTCAGAGGGTTCGGGTCGGGTGTGCCGTTATTCTCGACCCACACATGACCAGATAGCATATAGTAATGCCCCACTACTGGCCATAACTAGTGATGGCCGAATTTGTCCCGTTCGAGAATTTCCCGCAAAACGGCAAAAAATTCGCCATGTCCATTTATTTTTGACGCAGACTAGTTTTCACAGACTAATTTTCGCGGCAGTTTCGTGGAATTATTAATCGCGGGAATTCACAACGAATTTGCGCCTGGCAAATAAATTCGCTCATCGCTACCCATAACTGTTTCCTGTTCAGTGCAGCAAGACCCCAGACACAATTTTTTTAAATAACGTAGCATTCCTAAGTGGTCTTCCAATTGAGTCTAAGGGGGTTCTTTGTCCAATAGGCTGAACCAGATAGGGTTGCATTAGGTATTAAAGGGGTTGTTGACCTTTGAGTTAACTTTTAGTACAATGTAAAGAGTGATATTTGGAGACAGTTTCCATCTAGTTTTTATTATTTGTGGTTTTTGAGTTATTTACCTTTTTTTTCAGCAGCTCTCCAGTTTTCAATTTCAGCAATCTGGTTGCTAGGGTCCAAATTACCCTAGCAAACATGAACTGATTTTTTTTTTTTTTAAGAAACTGGAATATAAATAGGAGAGAACCTGAATAGAAAGACAAGTCATTAAAAGTAGCAATATCAATATATTTATAACTTTACAGAGAATTTTATTAGACGGGCCAGTGACCTCCATTTGAATGCTGGAAAGAGTCAGAAAAAAACAATAAATAATTAAAAAACTATTTAAAAAAATTATTAATGAAGACCAATTGCAAACGTTTTTATAACATACTAAAAGTTAACTTAAAGGTGAACTATTCTAATTTTTGCTTACTTATATTGAAATGATATGACCTTTAGGGCTCACATAACGTGAGGCTACATTGGCTTTAAACGTATTCTGCAGGCAATAGTATAGATGGTGAGGAGTGCATTAGATGCCAGTGATAGCGTCTAGGTTATGTGGCCACTAAAGGTCACATGATTTCAATAACCTTTGTGGCATTTCTGGTATTCCTTCAGCTGCTGAGGGTTATAAAAGCACATGCCTTCTACAGACGGGGTGGGGGGGGGTGTTCGGGGTCTTGGTCCATAAATCCCTGCTGCTTCTGGTTTATCAGTGTGTTCAGTTGTTTGGGAAACTGATTTTGGCTTTATAACTATTATTAATTCAGCCATGGAGAATGTAATTTGATAGTTAAATAATATGTCAAGGGTGGGATCTTACAGCAGCTGTTAATGGACCATGTGGCTCGTGATAGCTCAATGCTGCAATATCCACTGTGGCTAAAGATTTCATTAGGCTGCTGACAGAGCCCAGACATGTTGTGTGACAGCTCCATCTCTATGTAACAGGCAATGAAAGCAATCTACTGTACTAATACAAACTGATTTATGTATCCTTCAGGTGAAACAAACTAATGAAATGCATTGACCCTCTTCACTCACTTTTGAATCAAAATGACAGTGAATGACATGAAAAACATTGACATTGATTGGAAGACATTCATGGAGACGCTTAGACAGTTAGTTAAGTGTCACATTAGTAGCACATCCACTTTCAACTAGCAAATGTATTACAATTTTATTGACAGTCTCGGTGGTTGAATCGACAGTACAGCAAGAAAGCCCATTTCTTTCTCAGGCATATGATTAAGAAAGAGCTAGTGACTGTGGTGAATCATTTTACATTATTTCATAGGTGTATACACAGTATCAGTGTGTTTTTAGCAGCCAGGAATTCGACCAGATATCATCAAAACTGTCGGTTCCAACTCTTCCTCCCAGCATGCACCTAACTGATCAAATTTTTAGTTCAGTAACAGTTAACAAAATAAATTTTGTACACTCCACCTCTCTCATAGTTCAATAAATATAACATGTTACAGGTATGGGACATGTTATTCAGAATGCAAAGGGCCTGCCTTTTTCTGGATAAGGGATCTTTCCGTAATTTAGACCTCCATACCTTAAGGAAAAAATAATAATTTAAACATAATGGGGCAGATTTACATATGGTTGAATATCGAGGGTTAATTAACCCTCGATATTCGACTGCCGAAGGTAAATCCTTCGACTTCGAATATAGAAGTCGAAGGATTTACCGCAAATAGTTTGATCGAAGGAAGGATAGAATCGTTCGATTCGAAGGATTTTAATCCATCGATCGAACGATTTTTCTTCGACCAAAAAATTGAAAGAAAAGAAGAAGAAGAAAAGAAAGCCTATGGGGACCTTCTAGGTGGCGAAGTAGGGGGTCGAAGTTTTTTTTAAAGAGACAGTACTTCGATTATCGAATGGTTGAATATTCGAACGATATTTAGTTTGAATCATTCGATAGTCATAGTAGTCGAAGGTCGAAGTAGCCAATTCGATGGTCGAAGTAGCCAAAAAAATCATTCGAAATTCAACGTTTTTTTTATTCTATTCCTTCACTTGAGCTAAGTAAATGGGCCCCAAAATAAACCCAAAAGGCTGGTTTTGCTTCCAATAAGGGTTCATTATATCTCAGTTGGGATCAAGTAGAAGGTACTGTTTCATTATTACAGAGAAAAGGGTAATCATTAAAAATTGAATTATGTGATTAAAATGGAGTCTATGGGAAATGGTCTTCCATTAATTCAGAGATTTCTGGATAATGGGTGTCCAGATAATGAATCATATAGGTGTGTGGGTTTTTCAGTGAAATCTAAACCTATTCATCCTTGAGTTCTTGAACAATAACATTAGGCTTTAATAGAAAGACAATCAACAATGCAGTCTCCTCTTTACTCCCTTACAACAATACCACACAGATTCCAGGTATTCTGCTGCCCAGAACTGCTGGAAATGGACAAAACACTCGCAGGTCAGGCCATTCTCTTTCAAAAATGCCAACTTATGTCAAGTGGCAACTGACAGACAGAGAGGAACCATGAAGGTCAGCTGTCCCAGTTGCTGGTACAATGTAAATCAAAACCAAAAATGTATAACACTCATTTAGGAACTCGTGCAAAGAAAGTGATTTATTGAAAACAATCCAATGTTTCGAGCACTGCTATTTGGGGCAATTTTAATACTGTTCAATTTGGCTAATTCTCTAGATTTAGATTAGGCAGATGAGGCTTGTACACCTACATTTTCTAACAGCCCCAATAAACTGGGATGAGATCAGCAGCACAAGGGCATTCATTTTTTTTGTTATTGAGCCATTTCATTATTACTTTGGCTTTGTGTTTGGGACCACTGTCCATTTGAAAAGACAATATTTCACTCAAGTTTTAGAGTTGTTTTTTGGCAGATGTTAAGCCTGCACTTCTGTCAGGACCAGGGAACAAGTACTTATAAGTAAGTAGGCACTGGGTACCAGGCAGAGCAAGCAGAAGACCAATGACAAGATATAGTATAACATAATTGTAGTTACATTTCAGGCACAGGTAAGGGCAGGGAACTATCAGGAAATTACAGGAGCTATCAGGAAATTACAGGCCAGAAGTCAAAGGACCAGAAAAACTGTAAATGACTGGGCACCCAGGAACTCACAGGACAGAGATCTAATTGAACCTGGGTCTTCAGTGACCATAAATTCTGAATTGGCTGTTGAAAGTGAGGCACCACTATATAGTGATGTCAGGAAGCAGCACTCGCATGGTGATAAACACCTGTGCATATGCAAAATATCATTGCTATATAATATATAATATGGATCATGGACTATATTGGAAACCAGGACTGGGGTAAGCAGAAATGTTGGCACTGGAGTAATCTGTTGGACTGGTACTGGAACAATGCGGGAATGTTGGCATATGATCAGGCTGGAAAGCCTGTGTTATTTTAGACTGGAACCCTGCAAAAGGAACAGGCTGGAATGACAGCTTTGAAACAGGCTTGTATGCAGTCAGAACTTCACAGACCCACAAAGGAGACATGGATGCAAGAAGAAAGGTGAGTAGATACACAATTTTGGAGGCAGTATTGGCTCCAAAACAAAACCTGACCAAGAGACCAGTCTATGATTAGGTTGTCGATGCAAAGCAAGGGCAATCTCAAATTATAGGTGTCAATGGACTGTGAATGGCAAGGAATGGTAGTCTTTCTATAGGCAAGGCTCCACTACCACGGGCAATGCCACAATGGTCTCAGAGATGAAGTTTCAGCTAATGCACATAAAGCTGTGGATAAAGGCTACATAGGGGCTGATGTTTGGCAAAGTTTAAGTCAATGAAATTGGCAGCAGCTCCAGAATCAAGAAATGCTGAGACAATAATGAAACTGGAGCTGAACTCAATTCATTGCTGAACTGTATTGCTTGAAAAAGGGCAAAGGTAGCACATAAATCATAACTAAAACTGGTTTATTGAAATTTATTGAAACAAGGTGAGGTAAATTACTGAGAGTATGATTCATACATTGAGCAGTGTAAACTGGGACTAAAATATCAATTTGGGGACAGGCTTTGAATGAAATATGGTAAGTATAATTCCAAGGGTGTCGTGAACTTCTTCCATAATTAGTCTTCATCTTTAGTGATGGGCAAATTTGCGCTGTTTCGTTTAGCCAAAAAAACGCGAATTTCCAGCAAAATGGCGAAAAATTAGCAAAACGGCGTCCAAATTCGCTGCAAATAAGCGCCTGGCGAATAAATTCGCCCATCACTATTCATCTTTGCTACTGACTACATTGTTATAAAGAATATTCTATTCCAACATCTTCTTTATACCAGGTTTCAGTTCTCTTGCTTAATACAGGTAATAAAGCACCAACAGATCTAAGACACATCTGAAGAGTGTGCTGAAAGATCTGCCTGTCTGTCAGCCTATGCTTGGGCTTTTGTTAACAGAAGAATTGAGGCTATGGAGATAACCTTCAGCTAATTTCCTAAAATAACATACTGTACCTTATAGTGCAAGGATTATCAAGGCCTATGAGAATGTTTGCATACTACCTTCAACTGGCATTACCTTGGCTAAACATATATTAATAGGGTTAAAACACAAGCAAAAAGCATATGGAATTGAAGTGGATTGTACTACGTTCACCTGTGTTTGTTTGTATATAAAGTACTTGTATTGGACCCGCCACCCAGAAAGCCTGAGACTTGTGGTTTTCCAGATAAGGGATCTTTCCATAATTTGGTTTACCACATTTCAAGTCTACTAAAAAAAAAAGAATTTAAACATTAAATAAACCCAGTTTATTATTAAACTGATTATTTTGTCTCCAATAAGGATTCATTATATCTTAGTTGGGATTAATCGCAAGGTACATTTTCATTATAACAGAGAGAAAAAAGGAAATCATTGTTAAACATGTGAATTATTTGATTAAAATGGAGCCTATGGTAGATGGTCTCTCATAATTCCGAACTTTTCGGATAACAGGTTTCCAGATAACAGAACTCAAACATATATTGAATCATCCATACTTTGGTGGTTAAATTAGACAAAGACTCTTTTGATTAACAAAGGTGGCAAGGATAATTGGTGTGATCTTTGGCCCCATGACTTAATTACTAAGAGGTCCCATATAGACCAGCATTCATAGTTCAATGAGTGCCTACTCCTAATCCAGAGAGTTTCCAGCCTTCAATACTGATATTTAACTACCTCAGTCATCTGGTTTTACTAAAGAGCAAAGTGGCTAACGCTAGTTACTTTTCGCCAGTGTTGCCACCCACAGCCGCAGGTGCCAATTCGCTAGTGAAACAGACCGTCGCTAGCGGTCATTCACACTCTATTATCATACGACTTTTCGATCTTGCTAAAATGCAGATTTTACTGAACGTTAACTCTTTCGCCAGAGTTGCCTTCACCACCTCAGAACAGGCGAATTGCTATAAAGCGGCTAGATCTTCCTCAATCTTCTGTCACTTACATCATGTGAGCCAAAAATGCATCAAAGTTTAAAAAAAAATGCCGGTGTCTTTTCCTTTTTTCAGCGTGATAAGCCTGCAAAAGTCTTAAACTTTTTTTGGGGAACCGTTTTTTTCAGACATTTCCTAACATATGGACCATTCATTTTACAGTGGGCTCATGTGTGGGGCATTATATTAACTCTCTTGTCTTTATCAAGGTTCCCTGTACATGTGTAATATAAACTGGTAACTTAAACAATTTGCAGCAACATTTATAATAAAGATGTCCATACAACTTTAAATTACCTGCAGTATGCAAATGAACCTGAGTAAAAGATCACTAGCGTATTTTCACCAGGCAGAAATAAATGCTTGCACATCTTCGCTTTGAAATGCTCGCACTGGTGAAGTAATGCTAGCAAAAAGTCGCCAGCGTTTGGGGTCCAGGGTGAAATTCCTTGGCGCAAATTCACTAAGCGATGAAGCGCCGAACGCTAGCGTTAATTCGCTAGCGTTTGGCATTTTTCGTTACTGCGCAAATTCACGAACGCTGGCGTAGTTTCGCTAGTGTTACTTCGCACCCTTACGCCAGGCAAATTTTCGCTAGCGACGTAACTACGCAAATTCGCTAACTTGCGCAGTGTACTGAACGCTACCTTTTACGCTAGACTTCCTTCGCCACCTCAGACCTGGTGAAGCGCAATAGAGTAGATAGGGATTGTTTCAAAAAAAGTCAAATTTTTTTCTAAGTCCCAAATAACGCTGGGTGTTTTCTACATGATGGGTGATAGGCTGAAAAAGATCGAAAATATTTTTGGGGCTCCCCTCCTTCCCCCCTACATTTCCTGACTCACGGCAACTTACCTAGACAGTGGGCACATGTGTATGGCAAAATAAAATTTTTATTTGCTGATTTGAAGGTTTTCTAGGCATTTGTAGTACTAATACGTGTTCCTCCATTGAAATTTGAATTTCTCGCCGTATGCAAATTAGCCTTCGCTAGCGTAACTTTGCTTTACATAGCGAATCAACGCTAGCGCAACTTTGCAACCTTACGCTACCCCTGTGCGCAATTTCGGATTTTAGTGAATTTGCGGAGCGCTGGCGAAACTACGCCTGGCGAAGTGTGGCGAAGTTGCGCCTGGCGCAACTTCGCATCTTAGTGAATTTGCCCCCTTGGATTCGTGAATTGGCATAGTCTGAGCGCATTTGCATCTGGCAAAGTGTTGGAATGGGTGCAAACGCTGGCGAAAATTCGCTGGCTAGTTAACCTGCCCCCAATAGTAGCAGGATTCCACTGATTTTCTATGAGATAAACCATAAAATAAGTTATCATTGAATTGAATATCTAGTATAGGTAAATCTAAAAACAACTCGACTTGCTGAGTAATCAGTGAAAATGTTTCACTACTCATCCGAGCAGCTTCTTCAGTTCAACTGACCGGTGTGTTTTTAGATTACACACAAGATTTAGTAATATACTGTGTATACATTCAACAACAAACATTTTTTTAATGAAATCTACAAAATGATTTAAATTAAACTCAATGAAAATTACCTTAATTTAGATCACTAGAATATCAAAGCTCAATACAGCTTAATAGCTTAATTTGCTGTTAAAATAATTAAATGGCAACACATGCCTTTTATGACACCATACTTTTAGAATTGGTTTATGGAAATGGCAATTTAAACTTTTGGACAGTGCCAAAGCAGCATGGACTTCACCTATAAATTAATATACATTGATCTACTGAGACAATTTGCAATTGGTTTTCATTTTTTATTTTTTTTTTGTGTTTCTTCAGTTATTAGGCTTTTGGTTCAGCAGCTCTCCAGTTTGGAATTTTAGCGGCTATCCGGCTGCTAGGGTCTTGTTTACCTTATAAACCAGACAGTGGTTTGAATGAGAGACAGGAATATCAATAGGAAAGTGCTTGCAAATTAATAAAAAGTAACACTTGACAAAGGGCGCTGGCCGAAACACGTTGTGTACCTCTATCTCCAATAAATAAGTTTTGCAGTCCATTTGCTGCCTTGGATTTGTCCCACACCTTTACATATTTCTACAGATTGACTTAATTGGGATATCACACACAGGATACCCCCTGGAAAATCAGACAAAGAGATTTGGTGAGGTCCACTTGTACTCTTAATAATAATAAAATTTTAACCTCATAGAGCAATAGATATTTGGCTGCAGGGGTGAGTGACCACCATTTAAAAGTTGGAAATATGAAAAGGAGGGAGGAAAATAAAACACAAACTATTAAAATAAATAATGAAGGCCAGTTGCTAGGGATAGAACATTCTATAAGTTAACATAAAGGTGAAACACCTCTTTAATGTCCTTTGACAGGAAGGACTAGACCTCTATTGGCTAAAAGACCTGGATTTATGACCAAAGCAATTTCATCTTAAAACAACTTAGAATTTCCATAAAGGATTTGGCCCAGTGTCGGACTGGCCCACCGGGATACCAGGAAAACTCCCGATGGGCTAAGGTGTCAGTGGGCCCCTATATAGCCCATTCCCTATTTCTATGAAGCTAAATAGATGGAATAATAGTTTATAGTATGTAAAGAATAGAGACTAGAAGAATAGAGGTTGAGTGAGGAGAGGAAGAATATTAGTACTGAGAGTGGCCCCTGGTCTAAGGTTTTTGGGTGGACCCCTGGTGTCCCAGTCCGACACTGATTTGGCCAGATTTAGAAAGTTGCTAATTTGTTTCACTTTTCTCAGTTTTCACTACAGAAAATACAAAACAAATTCTGCTTTTGATATGTGCAGAAGGGATATAAAAAAAATTAAGGATCCTTCAACTTTCCTCCATAAAAAGAATCTGCAGCAGCAGTGAAGAGGTTATAAGTCTGGCATCTGGCTACGTTTAGTTATGAGGTTGCGGAGGGCCCAAATGGTTTCTACCACTTCCTATACCTAAAAGGATTAGTCACTCACACATCAAGACAGCAAATGGAGAATGTGTTTCCAATCCTTGTTGCGTTGAATAAAATTCAGAACACCGGCTTACATGAAAGGTAATCGATAACTCCTTCTCATTTCATGCTGCAAGCTTGTTGCTGTGATATTTTTGTGAAACTCCGACCATGTGGAATATTTTGAAACACACACAATATCGCAGATAAAACTGCTCTGTGCCTCTGGCACAAAATGTACAGCCACATGAAAGCAAAAAGGATGAGAGCTGTTTTCAATGGAATTGATGAAAAATTTAAGTTAATTAAAAGAAAGCTACGTTTTCCCTAGAAGGCTACAATGATCCTTATTATTAATGCATACTGATGTTCCATAACTCTGCATAATAATGGTTTGTAACATCGGCTTCATTTGTTGCAATTTTTCTCTGGAATCCACAAAGCTGACCTTTGTCCTCGTTTTGCCTCTAACGTCTGAAAACACATTTCTTATCGTTGTTTGCACCAGAGAATTAATTTACCTGCCGGCTTATGCTTCTATATACTTGTTTGTGGCAGAATTAGGGCTTTTTCTTGAATTTGATTGAGCTTTCATCACCGAAGTTTATTCAGGGCTCATTTGCTAGATTCCAAGGAAAGTATTTTTTATGAATTTATAAATTTCTGAGTTCTCCTGGTTAGTGATGTCCATGTTTGTGTACTCTTTAGTTAGACGGTAGGGATGGGCGAATTTGACCCGTTTCGTCAAAAAATTGCCGCCAACGCCCATTCAAGTCTATGGGGTCAAAAAAATTTTGTTGCTCGACGACATTTTTTTAGACTCGCGTCTTTTTATTTTGGCTCAGGACGCCATACAAGTCTATGGGCGTAATTTTTTCAGTGAAACAAGATGAAAAAATTACACCCATTCCTATTAGACGGTCCTTTCTGCTGATTTCTAATCCTAGCAAAAATGTTGTTACTAAAAATGTCCTTGATTAAATTGAGACTATAGAAATAAAAGCAGAAGAAAAACTCTCTACTCTCTGCTCCTACTTGTATTTAGGCTAGGGATGCACCGAATCCACTTTTTTGGATTCGGCCGAACCCCCAAATCCTTCGTGAAAGATTTGGCCGAATACCGAACCGAATCCGAACCCTAATTTGCATATGCAAATTAGGGGCGGGGAAACATTTTTTACTTCCTTGTTCTCTGACAAAAAGTCACGCAATTTCCCTCCCCGCTCCTAATTTGCATATGCAAATTAGGATTCGGATTCGGTTCGGCCGGGTAGAAGGATTTGGCCAAATCTGAATCCTGCTGAAAAAGGCCGAATCCTGGCCGAATCCCGAACCGAATCCTGGATTCGGTGCATCCCTAATTTAGGCACCTGCCTCTTACCTTCAAACCTAACTTACTCCACATGCAACAGTTCAATACCCCATAACCTTTGACCTAAGCTCTTCACATACACAGGAGAACTCTTTCTACTCTATAAAAATCATATATAGTTTTTCACCACAACTAGTGGTCAGTACAGCATGTTCTATAGGCACTTCCTTGTGTCTATGCTGTATTTAAACTTTATGGGGCAGATTTAATAAAGGGCGAAGTGACTGACATTTGCGAAAATCCGCCAGCGTGCTGTAATTACTTTGCCAATTTACTAACGGGTGCAGGCGTACCTTCGCTAGTGAAGGAGATAGAATCTATCGGTAATTCGCTCCCTTACACCTGGCGTAGTTGCGCTCTGGGCGAATGGACGTAACTACGCAAATTCACTGCAGATTTTACTGAACGTTACCTCTTGCACCAGACTTGCCTTCACCACCTCAGACCAGGCGAAGTGCAATAGAGTAGATAGGACTTCCTCAAAAAATAGTTGAAAAATTTTGAAAAATGCTAAGTCCCAAAAAATGCTGCCGATTTTTTATTTTTCAGGGTGATAGGCTGCAAAAGATTGTAAATTTGTTTTGGGATACCCGGCTTCCCCCCTACATTTCCTAACATATGGCACATAAACTATACATTGGGCTCATGTGTAGGGCAATATACTGTAACAACTCTATTTTAATTAATTAAGCTTTCCCGGGCTTGTGTAGTGTAATGTATCGGCTGCAGCAAATACGTCCATTCAACTTTAATTTCCTGCCACATGCAAATTAGGCAATGCTCGCACAACTTTGCTTTGCTTGCTGCAGTAACGCTAGCGCTTCTTTGCCAGCGTTCGCCGCCCTGGACACAACTTCAGATTTTAGTGAATTAGCGTTGTCCTGGTGAATCTACGCCTGGCGAAGTGTTGCGAAGCAAAGCCGTCGCTGGCGAATTTTCAGAGGTTAGTGAATTTGCCCCTCTGTATACAACGTGAATCCATCTATTAAAGTTAAATATGCAATTTAAATAAATTACATGTATAGACCAACCATGGATAAAATGAGTTGATGGTACCCTTCATTAGGATTGTACACCACTTATAAGTCAGTAAAGGCTCAGATTATTCTTGTAAAGACACAGCATGAGAGTGTGTGTTGGCTAACTCTCTGGCTAGAATAGTTTTCTTTAATGAATTTGCCACCATAATAAGTATGGTATTAAAGGGATACTGTCATGGGAAAAAATGTCAAAATGAATCAGTTAATAGTGCTGCTCCAGCAGAATTTTGCACTGAAATTCATTTCTCAAAAGAACAAACAGATTTTTTTTATATTCAATTTTGAAATCTGACATAGGGCTAGACATTTTGTCAGTTTCCCAGCTGCCCCAAGTCATGTGACTTGTGCTCTGATAAACTTCAATCACTCTTTACTGCAAGTTGGAGTGATATCACCCCCTCCCTTTTCCCTCCCAGCAGCCAAACAAAAGAACAATGGGAAGGTAACCAGATAACAGCTCCCTAACACAAGATAACAGCTGCCTGATAGATCTAAGAACAGCACTCAATAGTAAAAACCCATGTCTCACTGAGACACATTCAGTTACATTGAGAAGGAAAAACAGCAGCCTGCCAGAAAGCATTTCTCTCCTGAAGCGCAGGCACAAGTCACATGACCAGGGGCAGCTGGGAAATTGACAATATGTCTAGCCCCATGTCAGATTTCAAAATTGAATATGAAAAAAAATCTGTTTGCTCTTTTGAGAAATGGATTTCAGTGCAGAATTCTGCTGGAGTTAGCACTATTAATTGATGCGTTTTGAAAAAAAACATGTTTTCCGATGACAGGATCCCTTTAATGTAAAAAGCACCATTAAGCCTCAGGTTGTGTGACTAGCTAAAATCTGAAACCAAAGTCATTAGAGCAATGTTGCTGCTCACAAGACTGCACACAAATGCATGTGCATTAAATAAATATATAATCGTATAACAATTAATATGCCGGGTGCTCAGAGACGTGAAGAAAGTAGGCCCCTGTTCTAAAGAGCTTACATTTAAAATAAGGGAGTCATTTACAGGAACATGTCCCAAACTTATTTATTAAATATATAATGTTTAACTTTCTTCCTATTGGGAAAGAAAACCAAGAAATGAATCCATTAAAATGACCATCCTCAGAGCTGTGTCTAGCTGCATTTTATGGCTGATAGATGATACGGACTCATCTGGCTCTCTTAGCCCAGGGTGTCGGTTGATTTATAGAAATGTTCATAAAATGTTTAACACTCTTAACACCAGGCAGAAGACACCACAAATGAAATGTGAAACTCACACATGGTACTAAAGTTTCCAATCAGAGCTGTTCCATTACAATAGATCAACCAGGTCAGACATCAAACACGGTAAAAGGATTGCAGCCTGTCCGTAACGGTGCACGTGAATGTGGAAGTCAGTTGGAACAAGCAGCCTTAATATTTTGGGAAATGGATAGCATAATTGTATTTTTCACCATGCATCATTCTCGACTTAGTTCAAAGCTCTCGGCAGGTACTTGCAAACATTATTTTACATTATTATAGCACAGTGCTTAACCAGAAACATTCCATGCGTGTATCCAGATGAAGCGCACATGCATGTGATGATTGTTGCAAGTGGGAAACAACAGAAACAGCAGTTGAATAGATAGATGGTGATGCATCCATTTCCCTTTGTGGCTGCCTCCGCCTGGTCCAATATTTATTTTAAAAAAAGGAAAGTGTACATAGAATTTAATTGTGGACAACTGCCCTACTTAATTTATTCACTGTGTACAGGCTTTTGCAGGGCACCCACTTCTTCAGCCTTAATCAAGTAGGAGCACAAAACCCTAGAACGTTATGGATGGTAAAAATCTGTTTCATTCCTTATAATGCGTGTAAGCTGAGGCATGGTTTGCCTGCACTTAGCCCCATGAAAAACATGAATTCTAGGGTTGTCCACTGTGCAGATCATCATGCAATAGACCTAGAGGACCTAGATATAAACATCTGTTTAGAAACAGGGAAGTCAGTATTTACTACAAGGCGTGAGTGTAAAAGGCCTGCCATTCACTAAAGGGTGAATTTTTGCCTTGGAAGGCTCCGCACCCCATTGCGCCACTTCGTCAGATGCTAATTTGCTCATTTGACTTTTTGGCACACAGGATATGATGTCACTGACATAAGATTAAGGAGGATATAGCTTCCTCTTATCAGTTCGCCAGGTATTACCTGGCAAATCAGACTCTGGCGAAAGGGGTACAGTAACGGAAAATTTGCACTTTAAGTGAATATGCGGAGTAGTGATCGTTTGTCTGAGCGAAAATTTGCCTGGTGAAAGGGCGATAAACTTCATTAGCGATGTACTCTTTCACTAGCGAATTGTTCTCTACGCCTGTAATTGGTGATGTCCCTGCGGCTTGGATTTTTGCCGAATTTTCGCTAGCGATGGCCCTTCACCCTTTAGTAAATTTGCCCCTATGTCTGTAAGATGCAGATCATACATGCAAGTCACTTTACTGATCTTCTATAAATAACTTTTGTATCTTTGATAGCAAATCATGGCACCCTAATCTTGCTTACAGTAAGATTATACATCATATATAATAATGCACATACACATAAGCAACAAGACTTTAGATGGCCATACACAGGCCAATAAAAGCTGCTGACAGACCGTGTCGGCAGCTTATTGGCCCGTGTATGGGGCCCCCCGACGGGCTTCACCGATCGAGATCTGCCCGAAAGTCTGCCAGATCTCAATCGGATGGGACGAAAAATCCCGTCGGATCACGGCCGCATCTATTCGTTGATGCGGTCGTGCGATCCGACCGCCGATTACTATTCGTTAGGATCCAATCTTTGGGCCCTAGGGCCCACAATCGGATGAGCCCGATATTGCCCACCTCAAGGTGGGCATATCGGGGAGAGATCCGCTCGTTTGGCGACATCACCAAACGAACGGATCTCTCCGTGTATGGCCACCTTTTCTTAGGGTTTCCAAGAGCATTTTCTGTACTTTCCAATGTCTACCTTTATTCTACAAAGCTCTTCTTGCGTGGTTAGTTTTGCTATAGAAATCAAATGTAATTAGGTATAACTGTAAAACACACATTGTCTATTCCAGAGGCAGCAACTCATTCTGAAATCATAGCAAATGGGCAAAAGCCTTGGTCTAAAAATTTATGTTTTGGACCTAGAAAATGACCCTTTTTTATACAAGCCTGAAAATACTGTCCTAAGAGTGTTCAATACATCTGAAATGTCACAGGGTATAGGGCCTAACTTATTTCATTAGAGGTGAAATGTGGCCCTCTTGCACTTGACCTTGGAAGAGTTGGTTTTACTAAGAAGCCTGGTGTTGATTTATTTTGTGTCTTTTTTCAATTTTGCCCCAGCTCTCCATTGTCTCATCAGTGACAGAAGGTCATAAAGACATTAGAATTATCCATCCCTGCCCACAGCTGTTAAAAAAACTTTTTTTTTCCAAATTTTTCCTGAATTTGAAATTTAACTTGTCTATTAATCAAATCTGATTTTGCTGTGCCACTCTCTTGGTTA
The DNA here is from genome assembly GCA_038501925.1 of Xenopus petersii. Taxonomy (NCBI): domain Eukaryota; kingdom Metazoa; phylum Chordata; class Amphibia; order Anura; family Pipidae; genus Xenopus; species Xenopus petersii. The sequence goes on from CM076677.1 coordinate 96,803,821, forward strand.
CAAAGGATGGGTTATTATTCAAATTGTGTAAAAAAAAAAAGGATATATAAAAGCAATAGCCTATTTCCAAATTTCCTTTGTTGTCCTTTTATGTGAATTAACACTTTGCAACACAGTCAAAGAATTAAGCCATTCCAACTAGTGATGGGCGAATTTATTCGCCAGGCGCAAATTCGCAGTGAATTCCCGTGATTTCCCACTATTCGCCGCCGGCTCATAAATTTGCAAAACCATTGCGAAAATTTGCAATCGAAAATCGGCGTCAAAAAAAATGGAGGCCGGCGTCCATTTTTTTGGACACCGGCGCAATTTCGCCAGAAACGGTGCAAAAAACCGCCACAAATTCGCCCATCACTAATTCCAACTGCTAATTCATTTAAATTCAACATATATGGACTGATCTATTAAAGTTCAAATTCAAAGTTTTTTTGGGGGGGTTTATTTAGCAAATCAAATAAATTTGGTTTATAGTTTTCAAAATTTGAAGAACTGCAATGTAAATTGTCTGCATCTGAAAGCTGCCAAGTTCATGTAGAAGTTATTGGGAGTTGCTGTCGATACAATGTAACCATTTTTTCAATTTGTGTTAATAAACCCATTGAAAATGATGAAAATGATGAGCAGAATAAAAATTCACTGCATTTTTTTTTCATGTTTTTTCTCAAGTTTCTTATATTCAAGTTTTTTCATAAAAAAAGCAAACATTTGAGTTTGGTTAGTTTTAGAGTTTATTCAAATATAAATAAAAACTCTAAAAGCCACAAACTCTAATTTTTGACAAATAAACCATATAGTATACACGGTTCAGATATATGCCCCAGCACATTGCCAGAGTTATTTACTGTATGTGAGTTAAGCTTTATATATATATATATCAACTGCATATGAGACATAAGGGGATATTGTAATAACAGGTGCAAATTGGTCCAATGTCTAGTAACCTACTGCAACCAATCAGATGTATCCTTTAAAACAGCAGGCCTGCTAATTGGTCATCATGAATCACCAAACCTGGAGAAAACGTTGTACTGGCCTCACATGGCTGCCTTTATTATACAGGTATGGGATCCGTTATCTGGAAAACCATTATCCATATTATGGAAAGGCCATAGACCCCATTTTATACAAATAATCCAAATTTTGAAAATATTTCTTTGTATCTGGTGCTTGATCCAAACTAAGATTTAACTAATCCTTATTGGAAGCAAATCCAGCGTATTGGGTTTATTGAATGTTTACATGCTTTTCTAGTAGACTTAAGATCCAAATTATGGAAAGATCCAATATCCAGAAAACTCTCGGTCCAATGTATTCTGGATAACAGGTCCCATGCATACAGTATACTACATTTCTGACATCATATTACAATTATCACTATGATTTGGCATCCTCACATTTACCAATCAAATAGTAATAACTTTTTTTTAAAACAGTTCTACAGTGCATAAGATACTAAGCCCAACATAAAACTATTATGGTGGCACAATCTCTACTGCTCCGGAATTGTTTTATAAACCTTGTTCTTTTCTTATGTATTTATAACAATTTTTGGCTAGCTATTCATCACTTGGCCTAAAGTCTTTTTAGCATAATTGTAATGGCAAAAATAACCCAGGCTATTGGGACATTGCAATAAATCAAGTTGGTTGTATGAAAGTTTAAGCCATTTTAGTACTGTTCTATGTTTTGCTGGTTTAGTCCAAGACGAGGTGTAAGTGACAAGCACTGAGACTGGGGAATATTGCACTGTATGTACAAAGAGAGTTACTTCCAAGGATAAAGGCATCATGGCTTCATAGTTACTTTTTTACAGAAGTTGCATGGAACAAATTAACAATATTGCAGAAAATGTATTTTCATTTCTATTGATGTTTAGTATGTCATAGTTTTTAAGATACAGTAATGTCCACACTGAGCACTGAACACAATACTCCACTGGTACAATGAAAGAGGTGGGCAGCTAAATGTTTTATTCATCCTGAAGAATTTCTTCATCTCTTCCAATTCTTTTGTTAGACAGAGTTAACACACAGTGATATTAAATGGACAGAAAAACCTTGTTCTTCCTGAGCTTGTGATAAACATACTTTGTGCCTTGTGTGTAATTGTAATGTGTATATGTGGCTTTTGTTTTTGGTTGCACTAAACAGGGCAAGATCTGAAACTGAAACAAACGTCACATTCCTCTCTGTTCCCCTCTGTATAATGAGCTGCTCTCTATCTGAAAACTTAGGCTACACTGGCCATGCAAAAAAAAGTTGCAAAGAGAAAAATAATTTGCACAAAAAGAAGAATAAAAATTCACATTACACAATGTAACATTTTTCTTTAGACTGTTATTGCATTGCGAATGTTAGTTGTGCATTGTGCACTCTTAAGAAGTGCTTGAACGTGTCGCAATCTTTTGGAGATAACAGAACTTTATTAGTAAGAGCATTTATTATATAGACTACGCACTGGCGTAAACTATGAAATTCACAATCACTGTTGGAAGTGGTTACTAAACAGTTTCCAGGTTCACAAAAGGTATTTTAAATTCGCGCAAAAGGAAAATTTATTTGCAAAGGCATACATTTTCACATTGTGAATAGTTTCTGTGTTACTGACTCGTAATACATTCACCCATTTAGCTGGCCAAGAAGGGCTTTGTTTATATTAATATATTATATAATATATATTATATTATTGATTCTACTCAATAGACTGCTGTTTGTCTTGGCATTGACTGTATGAACAAGATGTAGACTGTGACTTTACTTTTAATATACATTTTTTCAATATTAGAGTCTGTTCTTTCTGGGAGGAAAATTGTGAGCTGCAGATATCCCATAGGCTGGCAATTAGATTTTAATATGGAGAATAGGATGGAGCACACATCCTATTCTCTATTTTAAAGTAGTACATTGGTCTGACTGGTGTGACCTAACACAGGTGGACGTCGTTAGAACAAACCCCTTTTTTTTCATGGCGATTAGATTTGTTTAGACCCAAACCCTAATAATAGTGTGGTGTGCAGCTAATTGCAAAGAGTTTTATGAGACATTAACATTAATATCAAGTCTTCCCAAGTTTTCAAAGGCCAGAAAACTGATCAGCTACACCAGGGCTCCCCAACCTTTCTTACCAGTGAGCCACATTGAACTGTAAAAAGTGTTGGAGGGCAACACAAGCATGAAAAAAGTTCCTGGGGATGCCAAATGAGGGCTGTGATTGACTAGTTTGTAGCTCCTTTGTGGATTGGCAGCCTACAAGAGGCTCTATTCGAGAGTACATCTGGTTTTATGCCTCCAAGCTAGGAATTAAAAAATAAGCCCCTGCTTTGAGGCCACTGGGAGCAACATCCAAGGGAGTGGTGAGAAACATGTTGCTCCCAAGCTACTGGCTGGAGATCACTGAGCTACAGACAGGTCTGGTGTACCCTGAGGGAATACAGGGTTAGGGAAGATAACTCATAGTACAAGTTGATCCAGGGACTAGTCCAATTGCCATCTTGAAGTCAGGAGGGATTCTTTCCCCCTCTGTAAGTTGGAGAGGCTTCAATTGGGTTTTTTGCTTTCCATCGTATAGCAGTTAGGCAGGTTATATATAGATAGATAGAAAGTCGGTAACGGAAAAAATATTCAAAATGCCAAAGTTATGCCTCTGAGCGAACAAATTTTCTTTTGTATGAATTCAATATAGTTTTTGCAAACCCAGAAACTGTTCAGCGACCATTTCCAACAGTGGAATAAGGTTTGCGAATTTTACAGTTTGCATTGCAGTGAATGTAATAAAACTTCTTACTGAAAAAGTTGCTCCAAAAGATTACGACACCTTCAAGCACTTCTTAGACGTGGGCAATGCGCAATGAAAATTCCCAATGAAATAACAGCTTAAGGAAGAGTATTACATTGTGAAATGCTAATTTGTGCAAACTGTTTTGCTTTTTGCCACTTTTATTACGCTCCCTCACAAGTGTGTCATTAAAAGCACATGTAATTTGCAGCATTTATCTGTTTCTTACAACTACTTTGGCTGGATTACAACGTAATGATGCTATTGTGTCTAGGGGGCCTGGAAAAATAGGCAACAAATCTGACCTATCAGATCCTGGAGGAGGTAAAAATCCTATGTGACAATCACTACACCCAGGAGGACTTGGGGCAGTTTTAAGATAAACCTAATTGTATTCCAGGTAGCCATTGTAAACAGTAGCAAATGTGGTTCATTAGCACAAAAAACATTCTCTAACACCTTTCCAAGAGTTAGTGGCCAAGATTTTCATTGTTTGATTCCTTTATGACCTATTTGAGACCTCGACAACTTCCTTCCGGCTTTTGCAAACATGCGCAGTGTATGTAATAAAATTTCGCAATCGTAAAAGGGTTTTTTGGGACAGAAAATTTTACGAAACTCCAAGACAGGTTTTAACACCAACCTTTGCTTAATGATACTGCGCAATGAAATATTTGCCAGCAATTGATTTTACATTAAGAGCAGTGCTAAACATTCGTAAAAACGCCGTTTTAAACAATTACATCCCCCCTATAGAGTGAATTTTTACTACTCAGTATAAAACAAGAACAAATGTTTTTTCAATGTATACTGAGAAATAGAAGTGAGTGTCAGTATAATATTATTTAGCAGAAGCAGGAAATTCACCTACAGAGATATCATTTACTGTAATTAGAGGGCGGCTCTTGTTCAGGGATTAACAAATATCCACAGTATCTCTCCTGTTCCATTGTTTATAACATTCCTTTCACACCTTCCATGATACATGGTGGAAAGTTGAAGTCTATAAAAGAGATGATGCATCCAGTCTGAAATGACTGAGGATGTTCGATGTCAGCAGTCATCCTGCGGGCCAAAGTGCTAGGACAAACTGGGATATATGAGGGTAAATGTCCACATGGATGTGGATGAAGTATTGGTCAAGTCACGATGACAGATTGTAACAGTTTGCAGGTATGAGTTTGATTAATATGACTTTTTATCAATGACAGAGAGACAGAAGAGCCTGGTTTGAGCAGAGGTGACTCCATGAGGCTACAGCGGAATACGGTAATGTTTATCACTTTATAGCACATTGTTTCTTTTACTGTGGATGTGATAAGCTTATTTACAGTAATTGTTTTGCATTGTTACTGCCTTATATTCACAATTGAATGTTGGACTAGCAAGTTTAATTCATAAAGCACATTTGTGTATATAGTTATAAAGCATACAGAATATAATGTAAGGGAATTTAAGTGGGCTGGTGTGTTTGGGTATGTATGTGGTTATAAATATCGTTTATATATCATTATTTATGTGGCTAATAAATTAATACAAAGAATACTATGGGGCAGATTTATCAAGGGTTGAATTTCGAAGTAAAAAATACTTCGAAATTCGACCATCTAATTTAAATACTTCAAATATTGAATTCGAACTTTTTTCATCGAATCTGGGTATTCTGTGGTCGAAGTAAAATCGTGCGATCGTACGATTAAATCCTTCGAATCGAACGATTCGAACAATTTTATCGTACGATCGAACAATTTTACTTCGACTTCAAAAAACTTAGAAAAATGCTGCAGAAGGTCCACATAGGCTAACATAGCAGGTTTAATTTGGCAAAGTATTGAAGTCTACGTTTTTTTAAAGAGACAGTACTTCGATTATCGAATGGTTGAATATTCGAACTATTTATACTTCAAACCAAATTTGAAGTCGTAGTATCCTATTCGATGGTCGAAGTATCCAAAAAATTACTTCGAATTTTTTTACTTCGAAAATTCCCTCGAATTCACTTCGACCCTTGATAAATCTGCCCCTATGTATCTGCATTATGTATGAGAAATGTGACCAAGAAGAACCAATCAGGAGTCAGAAAAGATCTTTTGTATATCATTTACTGCAGGCAGCAGCTCAGGGCAAACTCTGCATACTGTTTACTATAGGCAGCTACCAGTTTTCTTTTACAGTGACATGTTCTATCTATTTGAACTGCTCATACATACTAGAAAAGCTTTACATTCCACACAACATAAGCATCCCCAGACTTGCCAACATGTGTTACACAGTGAATATGCAGGCAGCGAGTCACTGCACTCTACTGGCCATGCACTGCTTGTATTTGGTTTGGTCGTATTATGTCTTACTTACATCCTGTACTAAGTCAAAAGCCACTCAAAACTGTCACGCCACTGTACATCACCTCATTAGCAACTAATTAACATTCTTCTCTCCTCATACTTGCATACAGGACTTTTCACATGTTGCACCCATGCTCTAGGCACCATCTCTATTATCCCCATCCCCATTAGGCCCCATCTCTCCCTACTATATTTGCTATCCCACAGCTGCAGTCCCTTCCCAGAGACTATTATCCCACTGTTACTATAGGCACCATCTCTCCCTACTATACCTGCTATTCCACAATCCCCTCCCAGAGACTATTATCCCACTGCTACTTCAGGCACCAGCTCTCCCTACTATACCTGCTATCCCACAATCCCTTCCCAGAGGCTATTATCCCCAATGCTAATATAGGCACCATCTCTCCGTGCTATACCTGCTATCCTATAGCCACAGTCCCTTCCCAGAGACTATTGTCCCCACTGCAACTATTTGCACACTCTCTCCCTACTATATCTGCTATTGCATAGTTACAGACACTTCTCAGAGACTATCATCCCACTGCTTCTTTAGACACTATCTCTCCCTACTATACCTGCTATCCCACAGCTGCAGTCCATTCCCAGAGACTATTATCCCACTGTAACTATAGGCACCATCTCTCCCTACTATACCTGCTATCCCACAGTCCCAGTCCATTCCCAGAGGCTATTATCCCACTGCTACTATAGGCACCATCTCTCCCTACTATACCCCTGCTATCCCACAGCCACAGTCCCTTACCAGAGGCTAGTATCCCACTGTTACTATAGACACCATATCTCCCTGCTATGCTTAGTATCCAACAGTCACAGTCCAGTCTCAGAGACTGCTATCCCACTGCCACAATTCCTTTCCAGAGGCTAGTATCCCCAATCTAAATTTTGAGCTTCTTTTTTATAATGTAATGCTATCTATAGGTAGACTAAAAGACATCCAATTAGTGATGCACATTGAACACAATCTCTGTATGATATTTAATATAACAGTCTGTCCCAAATTCTGACATACAGTGAGTACTGCCTGAGTGCAAATGTTCCTATCTTACTTCTTTTAATGAGTGGGTTAAAAAATTGGCACTTTGGTAGGTTCACAAAACTGACTGTTTGTGGTTTTGCTAACAGATGTGACTAACTTGTAACTGCTGCAAATCTTTTATATGACACAAAATGAAAATGGAGACTTTTTTCCCCCAGACAGTAAATCTATCATCACCATTCAAATAGTATGAATCTGTTTGGTGAGAAAGAAGGATCATTTGAAAACTGCTAGAATATGTCAGACACATGAAGAGTTAGTATCTGTGAGCTGTGATCACGGCGAAACCATTGTCAACCGAGAAGATTCTGATCTTAAGCAGATGATATGTGCACCTGCAAAACTTTAGTTGCGAGGATATATAGAGTGCTTTTAAGAAGACAATAAGAAACACAATGCTTATTGCTGGTTTCTCAGGAGATTATCCTTTGGCTCCTTTCAACGGAACATACAATTGTTGGCACTATGCACAAATGGATGTTTAGTCCATCATTCCCAATAAATAGCAGAAAAAGAGCTTAGATGGTGTCCCAGCAAAGGCTACCACTGCCAAGTGAGAGGTGTTACACAGGAACATCTGGATCTGCACTGCTCCTGTCAGGCATTCACGCTCGGGCAGCCTCTACCTCCATCTCGGGTGGTTCTGTGTCCATTTCCAACTAACAAAGAGAATTAGACTTTCTTTTTAAGAATATAATGAGCTCACTTCATAATGTTTTCTTCATCAGAGCTGTCAATCAATAATAGATGCACTATTGGAACAGTTTTATTTGTGTTTTTTTATTGAAGTGGTAATGTAGTGGAGCTTTGTTTTAATGGAATTGGTGCATGATGTGACTTGGAGTGTTACTTGTTCTTTAGCCTCAGCTTCCCAATAAATTGCTAGGTTTGGTGATATGTAATATAATAATAATAATATGTAGCACTGGCTTATAGGGAAAGGGCAAGGTAGCACTTTCCCTCTTTCCATGCATGATACCTCCAGAAGCACATATTGTTGCTGTCCAGAGTTTGAGGCATTATACAAGCTTCAGGTGCTATACTTTTCCATAAAATATATACCTTGTTCTTTGTGAGTTTTATAAGCATATCATCAAAAACATACACCTGAAAGTTGGGCTTAGTGAAAATTTGGTATGGGTTGGAAGCAGATGAGGGGTGGCTGGGTATAACTGGGTGTGGTCTAAGTTCAGATCAGAGGCTTGGCCTTCAGCCATAGTTTCACTATAACTAATTTGTTCCCAACTCTTTGTCAATTGAGAACAAGTGGCTGTTAGGGTAGAGCTATATAACACTTAAAAATATGTAAATAATAGAAAAAACATTCTGCAGTTTTTGCAAAGGGGGTTGATTATTTCTTAACTGTATCTCCCTTTTACTTAGGAAAACTCTGTTTTAAACTCTCTAACACATATTACTAGATATGGAAAGGCTGGGTTTACCATCAGAAATAAATAGGTTTATAAACCATACAGTAAAATAACACAGAGAAGGCAAAGTAGTGGACACATTATCTTAGCTGATGTATGTGACCAGAACCAAAATGTAATCAATTTTCAAAAAATATATCCCCCTCAAATAAAAATTCATTGGGTTGCTCACAGATACTGCAGCAGTATCGCATGCTGCATGATTTTAATACATTTGTCATCATCATTGTTTTCCTTTGCTTTTGTAATGGGTTATACAGGGTCTCGGGAATTAGGTCAGAACTGTTTCTGAATGCAAATATGAAACCCACTGGTTTCATATTTATGTTCCTATGCATGTCATGCTTGAATGCAATTCCTGGGAGAAGGAGTCTTTTCAAAATAGTTGGGCAGGTTAGATAATAAAATTAGCTTGTCCTTTGAACTGTAAATGTCTCCATGTTTTATTGAGTATATATTGATTGACTGGCAAAATGCACAACTGCAATATGTCACTTATAAACTTATGACACAATGACAACAACTGAAATCTGCAACACGTATTAACTACCTATGTGTGGCTATAAGTTACCCACCCACTTGAATTGTAAGCTCTAAGGGTCAAGGACTTCATTCTTTTTGTCTCAAATCCTAGCATTTGCTTTTGAATATAAATGTATTGATAAAGTGGCTAGCATTGTTGTTTGAAGCTTTTGAGTCCTTTTTATTCAATTTCATCCAAGGAACAATAAACAAAGTTTTTCTTATATTCTGTCCACCCCATTGCTGATAGGATTCCTTCCTACAATCCAAAAGAGACCCTTCACTCTTGGTGCTTTGGGTTTTTGTGTCTGTGACTGGGAAATTAGGGACTGATTCGCTAAAATTACCAATCAGGTCTTTGCATTGATTTTCTGACCTGTAGCAGTCTGCCAAAACGAATTGTTGATTGGTTATACTGTAGGTAACACACTGTTACAATTGAATACCTGTGCAATTAGACCGTAAGCTATACTGCAGCAGAGATGTATGGAAATATTTACATTGTATTTGTTAATTAAAAATGTTGGCACCAAATAAATGAAGAGTTATAAAATATTTAACAAGCTTTTTAAAATATTAGTGTCATAGCCTTAGAACATTGGGTTATTTGTAAGACTAAATTGCATATTACATTGGAAGCAGTAAGCCTAGTAGTAACTCATTCCCTAAGTGAACAGACAAGAAGAAGTACTTCTTCTATGGGTGTCCTAGTAATCACTACTCTCATTGGCATCTTACAATTGAATCAGATATTTGTGGACATGATTAGTTCTTAGATATCCATCCATAATGTAAAAAGGGTCTCATTTTAAGAAGAATCATGGATGTCCCTCTGGTAAAAGAGTAGCTTGAAATATTAGCAAGAAATTTTATTTGAGTGCCTGAAGACATTTTCTAAGGAAATGTCTGTTGTCCATGGTACTGAACATCAAACTTAAAGCAAACCAACTGCTTTGCTTTTTGCTTTTTAAAACATAACTGGAAAAAAAATACGTATGCACTGTATACAATCAATAAGAAATGAGGTGCAATGTGGTTTATTCAGGGGTCAATGCCCCTCGCCATGTTTCTGTTTTCACACCTAGTTGTGAAACTACTTGCAAAGTGCCTTATGCACTTGATCTGTGCTACTGATGTCAATAGGAGTAGCCTCCTCAGCCCATGACTCTAATCCAAAAACAAACAAACAATTTTTTTCTGATGAAACAAACACATGGAGATTCTACTGCCATTGGTGTTTTTTTAATCATGAATCATGAATCATGAATGGTGATTGTAGATACTCAAAATATCCACTGCCAAGTTTTGTCCAGGCAAAAAAGTTTTCTCTTTTCCTAATGGCCCCTACTTTCATTTTTATGAATTTAAATTAGCTCAATATATATATATATATATATACTCCCTGACCAGCAAACTACAGCACCAATGCTAAGTCTATTATTTAAAGATCTTCTTTTAACTCGCATGCTATTAGAAGTGTAGAGATGTTGTAAATGAATCAACAGTTGGCTAGCCTACTTTATTTACCATCCAACGATTGATGCATTTAGATGTCAATGTCTGCAGCATCTCAAAGGAGCATTTAAAAATTTATATTTAGCGTATTCAAGTTGTTGCATCATTAAATCAGTGTCATGAGGTTCACAGGCCTCCTTCAGGCCGAAACTTATTCAAAGAATGAAGATCACCAACCTGCTCTATGACAAATCAGATATCACTTTGATGTTCCTTCTTTAATTTCTGTCTCTGCCTTATAATTTCTCTTTTGAGTTTGAATTTTCAGTTCAAAAAAAGTGTTGACAGAATAAGCATGAATCACCAAAAAAAAGAAGAAAAAGTAACCAAGGGGAGGTCAGGGTTTAGCACAAATGCTGAGAAATAAAAAGATTAAAGAATCCTTAATTTTTAACAGTCTGCAATATTTTTTCTGTAATGAGCAGAAGGCTATCTTTCCAAGTACAAATCTGCTGTAAAATCTCTAGTATAACCCCGTCAGTAGCAAAGGCAAGTAACCTATTGCTAAGCAGGTTCACAAGTGATATTAAATTGGGGAATTACATCAGGCAATAAGACAAAACATTGTTAATGAAACCCCCTAAATGCATCTTTTTCTAGAAAATGCATATCAACTAGCATGTCATGAATTTCCATGCAGTACTAGATCAATCCCCATGCTGTGTTTTTAGATAAAATGTCTACAGTTCCATTTAAAAGTGTCATGACTAAAGGCACCAACAAAAACAATGTGCACAAACACATAAATTCAAAGCCTTAAGCCTGCAAAATACAAAGCATTTAGGTTAAGGTTTATGTTAAAATGGTGTTTGCAGTGCTGAAGCTCTCTAATAAAATATGTTACATTCACATATGGATTGCAAAAATCCTGCAGTTGGGTGAAGTTTAGAAAAAAAACTCTTCGTTTTTGCACCATTCATTTTTTTTTCATTATCACACATAAACCCCCTAGATCTTCTTGTGTTTAGTCCAAAGGTTATTTTATTCTATAGTGATATAGATCACTAAACTTCCATGAATATGGCAAATCACATTGCCTCTTGGATCAAGTACATATTGAAGGAAAGCTGGGACTGCTATAGGTGGGGCATAGAATTGTAGGCCTTCATTGGTTGGACAGTAGTGATGGGCGAATTTGCGCCATTTCGCTTCGCCGAAAATTTTGTGAATTTCGCGGAAATTTGCGAAACGGCGAAAAATTCGCGAAACGGCGCCGGCGTCTCGTTTTTGATGCCGGCGCCCGTTTTTTTCGGCGCCTGTTTTTTGCGCCGGCGCCCGTTTTTGATGCCGGCGTCCGTTTTTCGGAAAAAAAATTTTTTGACGCCGGCGAATTTTTACCGCGAATTTTCGCGGGTGTTTCGCGAATTTATTCGCTCGGCGCGAATCGCGCAAATTCGCTGCGAATTCGCACCTGGCGAATAAATTCGCCCATCACTATTGGACAGCAATGCCTTTTTTTATACTGCAATATTTGAGCTTTAGCTCCTCTGGCTATTCTGGACCCAGGCAAGCAACACAATATCATACCTCCGAACATTTTGGAAATAAAAAGAGGGACAACATTTTTTTTTACCATGCCCATTTTTGTGGCCACACCCTCTAATTACCATGTTCATTTTACAAAATTTGGCAGGTTATGAAAGTTTGAATTTATTTCTGTGTTTTTTTTTTCAGGAATTACAGTTTTGCTAATGAAGTTGAATTGCCCTTTAAGCTGTGAGTCTGACCTTTCCCACAGGACCTGTTATCTTATTGTGTTACAGTTACTTATTTTCTTATCTCGAAATTGTTACAAAAGTATCTTATCTGCTGCTGTGGCTGTTCTGGGCTGTCTGCCAAAAGCCAATTAAAGTGGACCTGTCACCCAGACACAAAAAGCTGTATAATAAAAGTCCTTTTCAAATTAAACATAACATCCAATTTCTATTTTTTATTAAAGCTTTCATAGCTGTTGTGAGCTCATTTAAACATCTCAGCTGTCAATCAAATATTGTCTGCAGACGATTACTTTCACTTTCCATTCAGCACTTCTTAGATGTCACTGCTCTCTCCACATTCCCCATTCTCTTTAACATTTAATTGTGTAGCCAGGGCATGGGGATGGACATCAGGTCCCCCATTCTGATGCACAAACAAGAATCTGAGATCATACAAGGCTTGTCTTAATAACAGTATCTACAAAATGACTCCTGCCTGCTTTCTATAATTATGAATTCCCAGACTGAAGGAAACAAGATTCAAATAATGTATATAGTGTAATTAAAGTTAATTTTGTTTGACTGATGTGATAAAATAGGATTATGAATATTTTTTTTGGGTGACAGGTCCCCTTTAAGTTAGAAACTTTGTTTCTTTTTCTGGCTGTTCAGTGCAGAGAAAAATGGGACCTTCCAGTACAAATGATGGACTGTGGGTTGAGCTGTCAAAAGAGGGACTGTCCCTCTAAAAACGGGACAGTTGGGAGGTATGCAATATCTAGGCCTCATTGGTTCTTACAATGAGGGTTCATTCATTTAGTTGGGATCATAAGAAATTTGATGGCGACCCTGCCCTAGGATAGAGCATAAAGGAGTTATCTTAATGCTGATAGTTCATATACAGTATGATTTGCTTCTGTTAATCACAATCCAGAACCTTAAAGACTAAATACATTGTGAACACTATACTGGCTCAATAACCTTACTCCAAACATATGTTGATGCAGTATGGTTAGCCCAGCAGCAGACATGCTTAGTGAATCTCTTGTAATGGAGGGTAAATTCATTTCCATTTGAGAATCTCACTCCCACCTTCAGAAAAACTTGAAAAATAGCAAAAAAAGATATTCCTTGTAAACAGAGTTGGTCCTTTGCTGTTTATTTTAACACCGAAATGTATTTATAATGGGGCGAGTGCACTCTTTTCTGTGGTTTTCACATTATGACACATAATGCAACACAAATATATCCAAAAAAATCATATATATCAACAAAATCAACAAAATTAAATTAAAAAAAGATAGGAACTATGGATATAATTGTCAAAGAATCATCATCCAGTAGTTTAGTCAGTTTGCCCCAGTTAACCAAACTATAAGGGCAAGACCAAATCCACAGCTGGATGCAGTTAAATTTTTTGCCTGGTTTGATCACAAGTCTTGAATATTGATTAAAGTAGAGGTCCATTTGGTACAAAGAACTGGTCACTTGACTGTCTTCATGGTCAATTATGGCAAAGTCAGCACCTAATATCTTCCTATCTATTGATACCTTGACATAAGAATGTCCAACCCTTATGTCAAGATGAGCTTAAACGAATAAGTACCCACATTAGCAAATGTTTATGTATGCTCATCCAAGTAATGTTATTGTAGACTTCTGACATTATATTTTCCCCTAACCATGAGTTTCTAATAATTATTTTATTTAAATTAATATTGTATACTATTAAATTATGTTATATAAATGTATGCTGTATAATGTTTAATGTTACTAACACGCTTAGAAAAACATTAACAAAAGACATCTAGCATCTACATAGATCTATAATCAAAACCAAACACTTTAATGTACTTAAGAGCTTACAATATTCTTTATACAGTCTAGACAAATATTGGGGAAAATGTACTTAAGAGCTTACAATATTCTGTATACAGTCTAGACAAATATTGGGGAAAAAGGGATCATTCTGGCTTGGGGCCAGAATGTAAAACATGGCTACTCCCATTTATTCATTACAAAAGAAAGCCTGCCAAGATGAGATATTACCCTTGGATAGATGGATATTAGGATTAATTGACTTGAACCAGTGCACTGGAGCAGGTATTCAAGGCACACTGGGGTGCAGAAAATGAAGGCCAATAAGCAGCTCTATTGTCTAATTTTATAAAAGGATAATGTAAATTAAATTATGCCCAATAACACAGCAAGAAGCAAAGCAAGCTGATGATCAAGCTGTTTTTTTTATCATGTAAAAATGGAAAGGTCTGTTCTAGAATTAACCTTCTCCATACGCTTTGCACAACTCTATCTTGACTCTCTTATGGATTGTTAGTGTCTGCTTTGGCCTGTGGTCTCCAATAACCTTTGACTTTGATTGCTAGTCAGTTGAACTGTCTGCCCATGTGTGACTTCATATATTTCTTTTCTTCTGCAATAGTATCTATCTTCCTCCCATAAATAATTGTTTCAAAAATGTGTTTAAAAAATAAATTTTAAGACACCGATTTATTGAGTAATGCACACAGTAATTCTTATTGCATGCTCAGCAGAATTTGCAGTCGAAGGGGCAGATTTATTATGGGTCGGTTTTTTTTATGATCAAAACTGTCAAATTCGACTAGGGTATTATCTCGATTTGAATTTTTTAAAAAATTCTAATTTGATTTTCGAGATTTATCAAAGTCTGGCCTTTAAGAATTCAAATTTGACTATTTGCCAACTAAAACCTGCCAAATTCATGTATATGGCAATTAGAGAGGCCAATTTGAAGATGTTTGCAGCCTTCCTGACATTCGAGTTTTTTTTGGAAAAAAACTCGATTCGAGTTTGGTCAAATTTGATTCGAGTTTTCGGGTCAGTAGTAAAATTCGTTGATTTTTTTTAATAAATAGAATTTCGAGTAAAATCGAATTCATGTGAGTTAAAACAAACTCACATGAATTCACAATTTGACCCTTGATAAAAGTGCCTCCTTGGTATGTTGCCCAAGCCATACAGTTAAGACTTGCCTGGGACCAAAACGAAATAACAGTGAAGTTGTTTCTAGAAGTTCAAATTTAAATCGAATTTAAATCTCAGAGCTTTAAATTCTTTCTTGCTTGCCTACATCTTCCTGGTAGTTACACATTATGAACCCCCTTATGTGATTTAAATGTGGGCCTATATTGGACTGAAATGTTGTCATGGTGTTGCCCATGTACCAAGTAAATGTATTTAATCTGATCACTTTCATAAAAGAGAAAATATCCAGTGGAAAGTGACTGCCGAGGGACTATCAAACCAATGAATAAAGTCAAGTGCACAATGACTTCTTAACAAACAAAGAAGGGTAGGTTACAAAAAAAAAATTAATTGTATCAAATTGTCCCACCAGGGCACCCACTAGAGAAACCAGGGGAGATGTGCCAATGAAGTGAGTAATGCATCATAGACCCACAAGTTACTCCCTGTAACTTTAAGAGGCAAATTTAATGGTTTTGAAACTGGACCCCTGGACCCTCTCCATCAAAACAAGGTGAGCGGGAGGGGGGAAGAGAAATGAAAGCTGCCTCAAACGGCAGTGGGGTCAGGATCACCCCTGGGAGAAACTATTTGCTCTTGCAGAATGGAGTGCAAATAGCTGGGCTCACATAAATAATTGAAATAACAATTGAATAACTTGGATTCCCATCTCAACGCAGTTTCAAATAAAAGTCATTACAGTAATTGTAAACTGTTTCCTGAAATGACCATAGTAATTCACCTTTACAACACATAAAATTTGACCACAAGTAAAGGAAAGAATATCAAGAGACGTTTCATTTAAAAATAAATTCAAAAGCTTTGCATTTAAAAGTAGCAGAAATCTCAACAGCAGGAAACATTTGCATAGGTAGCAAAACTATAAGGTAAGGATGTTTAGATTTTCAGCAGAAGGAAGGACTCATCTCTTATTACTTATATATATTAAAGTGGACCTGTCACCCAGACACAAAAATCTGTGTAATAAAAGTCCTTTTCAAATTAAACATGAAATCCAATTTCTATTTTTTATTAAAGCGTTCATAGCTGTTATAAAGTCATTTAAAAATCTGAGCTGTCAATCAAATATTGTAGCCACTCCTCTATGCCAGTGGCATAGAGGCGGGGCAGACCATTACTTTCACTTTCCATTCAGCACTTCCTAGATATCACTGCTCTCCACACATTCCCCCGTTCTCTTTACCATTTAATTGTGTAGCCAGGGCATGGGGATGGACATCATTCTGGTGCGCAAACAAGATTCTGAGATGATACAAGGCTTGTCTTAATAATAGTGTCCACAAAATGGCTGCTGCCTGCTTGCTATAATTTTGAATTCTCAGACTGAAGGAAGCCAGATTCAAATAATTTATATAGTGTAATTAAAGTTCATTTTGCTTGACTAATGTGATAAAATAGGATTTTGAATAATTTTTTTGGGTGGCAGGTCCCCTTTAAAGGTTAAGGCTGCATGTTCCCTATAACAGCAGGATTGCATAAGAATCCTCCAACACAGAAAGTCTGGGCACATTGACTTAAAAGCTTCTCTTCTTTATACTGTATCAACTCTATTGTCGCTCACAGCAAGAACAAAGCAATGACAGCTCAACTGTTCTTAAACAAAGTGCTTAAACAAAACTCTACCAAATCTTTATGACCCAAAGAAAGTAAAACATTTTGTAACCTGGAGAAGTTTGAACATTGCTAGTGAATTTGCAGAGCAATGCATTTATTGTACATTGAAGGCACTGTGCAAAAAGCATAATTTTTGGAACTTAAAACCACCCAGAATTTGCATTTGCAGGATATGGACCCACTACTTTACAATAATTATATCTGTTTATGAATGGAGCACTGCAAGCTACCTTGTCCAACATTCAGGAAGTAAAATGCTGGAGCACCAGGGAATGCAAAGGATAAGGTATTGCAAGGGCTCTTAGTGCTTCAGTACTTGAGCCTGTATTTATAGCAAATGAGATTAAAAGAGTAATACTTGTTTAACTTGAATATGTAAGTAGTTTACGGCAAAAGAGGCAATAACCCAGTTTCAGTTAGATGAAAAAAAATCTTACAGTATGTCATTGTGTTTATACCAGAATTTTTCGCTGCAAAAATTCCAAATTCACGTTTCTGAAACTCAAATATTTGAGATTCCTTAAGGGCAAAAAACCTTTAAAAAAATTGGATCAAAAAATTAGCACCTAAAAGCTTGTGAGTCAATGGAAGTTGTAATTTTAAATTTCAAGCTATTTTTTCAATTTGAGTTTTCAAGTAAGCACACATTTGAGATTTAGAGTGCTCGAGTTTCTTTAAGTTCAAAAAAGCTTGGAAATTCAAATGTTATCAAATCTGCCCCGTGGGTGTATACAGAACTAAATTAGAGAACTAAATCAAAGATAATTTTTTCTTGCTTTTACATTATTTCAATGGCACCTTAAAGGTTTATCAAAGTATAAAATTGCAAAAGGGAAAGCAAGCACGCATTTATTTTGATTTTAGTGCAATCCTAATTTTTCATTCACCATATCAAACATTTTGGCAAACCAAATCTTGACCAAGTTGTGTTTGCTCTTTAAACACGGCATCCTAAAAGTGAATGGGCATCTTAGAAGGGCTAAATCCCTCAAGCTAATGAGAGCAGCTTAACTAGACATTATTTGCCCCATAGAATATAAGCCACTTAATTAAAACGTCTTTTTGTGACCATAGTTGAAAAGCATTTATTGGGACAGTAATGGATTACAGCATAAAAAGTAATATTTTTCACCAATTATTCAAGAGAAGCATATTATTAGTATTTAAGCATCAGAAAAGAAAACTCTAAATAAAAAAAAAACTGAATGATCAAGCATATTACACAAAATAGGATAATTATCTGCCAATACATTTGAAGACTGAATGCTACATTCAACTAGAAAAATAAAGTACTATGAATTCAGGGTAATACACATTCACCTATTTGTATATAAGCCTGGTGGACAGTATCTAAGGTGGGTCAGCAGTTCCATTAGTAAACAGCAATAAAGCAAAATATCGGCACACAAAAAGCAACTGCTCCGGAGATATTTCATCTGCCATAAATAGGTTAATACAGAATAATGGTGGCCATAGACGCAAAGTTCCGCTCGCTTGGCAACATCGCCAAACGAGCGGATCTTTCCACGATATTCCATTAACAAGCATGGCTATATCGGGGGTAATCTGATTGTTCGGCCGTATGGCAGAACGATCAGATTACGCTGTGCCGTGGGCTCCGGCGGGATCGGTCGGGTCAAAATCAAACCTGACCGATCTCCGCCGGACCAAAGATGTCGGCACACGCCACACACGATACGAAAATCGTACGAATCCTCGATTTGTACGATAGGATCTGTGTGTCTATGGCCACCTTAAAGGAATAGTTCAGTGTGAAAATAAAAACTGGATAAATAAATAGGCTGTGCAAAATAAAAAATGTTTCTAATATAGTTAGTTAGCAAAAAATGTAATGTATAAAGGCTGGAGTGATTTTATGTGTAACATATCAGTCAGAACTGCTTTTCAGCTCTCTTTGTTTACACTGACTGGTTACCCTGGCTACCAGGCAGTAACCAATCAGAGACTTGAGGGGGGGCCACATGGGTCATATCTGTTGCCTTTGAATCTGAGCTGAATGCTGAGGATCAATTACAAACTCACTGAACAGAAATGTACCATGTGGCCCCCCTTCAAGTCGCTGACTAACTCAGAGTTATAGAGCTGAAAAGCAGGAAGTTGGATTCTGGCTGTTTTATTACACATTTGTTCACTCCAGCCCTCATACATTACATTTTTGGCTAACTAACTATATTAGAAACATTTTTTATTTTGCACAGCCTATCTATTTACCCAGTTTTTATTTTCACACTGAACTATTCCTTTAAGACAAAGGGGAACACCCCATGAGATATTTGCTCTATTGATTACTTTTTACTGTGGGAACAAAAATAAATATGAAGTCCATGCAACATATTAAAAGTATTTTCTCTGAAAGAAGAGCGTGTCAAGTTTAAAGACATACCTGTACTTATATATTTGTAAGATTATATATTAGGGATGCACCAAATCCACTATTTGGGATTCGGCTGAATCCCCAAATCCTTTATGAAAGATTGGGATGAATACCGAACCGGATCCTAATCCTAATTTGCATATGCAAATTAAGGGTGGGGAAGGAAAAAGTGTGAACATTTTTTTCACTTCCTTGTTTTGTGATGACAAGTCATGTGATTTCCCTCCCCACCCCTTATTTACATATGCAAATTAGGATTTGGTTCGGCCAGACAGAAGGATTCTTGGTTTTGATGCATCCCTATTAAATATATGTATATATACATATGTGTAATATACACATCATTCAAATTAAATATGTGTGTGTAATAAGAATGTGTAATAAGAATAAGTAAGGGATTGCTACCCATTTTCTTTTCTTTTGTTTTTTCTGTTTTAATTCTCTTTCATCAGATAATTTCCATTGATGCCTAAAATGATGCAATGATGCTATATTATATTACTTATCCGAGACCTCAGTCTGTCTCATGTTTGAAAGTATAGTTCCCATTAGTGCAAAGGTGGCATATTATGGCATAAGTGCCCTTTGTTTGGAGGGAAGGTTATTTTACACATGTGGAGATAAAGGAATGCATGATAAACAGCTCAAGCTGGAATGATTAATATCTTCTTAAAGCAACTACTTCGAGATTATCCATCATTTCATTAAGGTGTAAATAATGTTCATTTTGAAAATGGGGCTGGACCCTTGAACCATGAATAACTAACCCACCTCCTGACATGTTTGCTTGCTATATAACAAAGCAGAGCTGACTTTTGAAAAGTGTCTAGACCAGGTAATTTTTTTTAGTAGCCTGAAACACCACTATATATTCTTTTCCACTACAGATACCTCTCATCATAGTTTTTCTACTATTCTACTAGAAATATACAAGAATTCTAATCTGATTTTTTTTTTTTAAATCACAATGATATTGTCAAAGCCATTCTTCACAGTTTATTTCTGGACATCTTTGGAACCCATCAGGTTAAAACAAAAGTTTTAGAAAAGAAAAAGTTTGACCCTGCAAACCGGCCCTGAGATATTTATGTCTCAGAAAAAAACTCGGAGCTCGGTATCATAGCTCAAACCATATTAACATGTCTAACTAAAATATACATGTGTCGTGGTCAGCTTTGTTTAAAAAGGAAATATCTTGTGTGTGATTGGATGTTGGGGGCAGAAAACTGGATCATCAAAGGCTGATCTTGGGAATCTGTAAAACACGCTAATATACAATGAACTGTAACTACTTGTCTTTAGCCCCTGCTGAAGTGAAAACTATGCACTTGTGGCCCAAACTCATATGCATGAAAGTTCTCTAAACATTACTTAAACAGCTGAAGAATAGGTCCCTTTTGACCATAAGCAGCCTAGTTTTTCACTCTTTTTCAGTCTCTGGCTTGTCCTATTCTTTGCCCTCTCTGCTCTGCTGAGATTGTCCTGGATTTTCTCTCAATACAGCTTCTGTCCAAACCAGCTGTACCCACTACATCTTCAGCAGTGGACCGAGGAGGGTATTAATCATATTTTTGAAGAGGACACTCTGCTATTTATCTCTTTGACACCTCCTGTATAGGGATGCTTTGTGCGGCACACAGCCCATTGAGTAGTAAGATTACACATTACCATGGTCCATTGCCTCTTCCTGCCCTCTTCATTGAGTGACTGTTCAACAGTGCAGTTGTGTTTGTTCAATCACACATAATTTATTTATACTCTTTTTTTATACTTTCCTTCTAGAAGCAATTTTATTTTCGATATATTTTTTTACACCAAACACGTAACTAACATCAGTGCAAAAGGGCATAAAACCAATAAATGCCAATGAAAGTGCATGTAATGAAAGCAGAGCTCACCTTCATAAAAATATTGTTTGTTGCAACAATGGACTGGTGTCTTGAGAAGCTTTTAAGCCTAGGGAAAATAATAGCATATCTGCTGTAAGTGTATCTAGTGACCACGGGGCAGTCACCTGGAAATCATTTCTACATCAGAAAACAAGGATCTCCAAATACAATACATTAATGGATCCATTTAAACAGGGCAAGACAATGAAACATCACAAACCACAAAGTAATGTCTAATACCAAACAGAGCACTGCTCTAAAAGTTTTTTTTTGTAGCAACTGGATTTCTGAAATCCATAATGAATCCTACAATTTATTCTGCAGAGCTTTGTCCCTTGGACTTCAGAAATACTTTAATTTACAGAAGTGCTAAGCTGCACTTTACAAGCAATTTCCTGTAACAACCAATCACAAATTAGTTGTGAACAGTCTAAAAAAATCTGTCCATATTCTCCAAAGATCCAAGCACTAAAAGGAACAAAGCAGGAAAAATTGTTTTTTTTGAAAGGCTTATTAACAAAGCTGCTTTGGGGGCGTCCTTCTCTCACATAGCTATGAGATTGGAAGAGGCAAAACAAATAAACCTTTGAAACATTGAAATCTATACAAAAATGTAACCCTCTAATACAGCAAAAACACAGCATTATTAATGCTTGTGTTACACAATTATGTTACGCCCATTCTGGCTCACTCAGGCAGAACATAGGTTACACTCCTGACCTCTTACACTCAAGAAAGGGCCATTGTCTAATTTTGAAGAATGCTGTTCATGCTCTGGGTGGTGCAGAATCACTTGGTAAGTGGCTCTTAACCTAATTGATAAGCAATTTATTAACAGGAACAACATCAGTGAGGGTGCCATAACAGATTCAATATTCAGGATACAATAGCAGAAACATACAACATATTTTTAGGTTACTCACAGTTGGACTGGCAGTCATAACTGCCAATACAGTGCACTTCCTTTCAGTGAAACAAACCCCAACTCTAAAACAATGCACATACGTATGTCACTATGGTGGTGGATTACTCACCTGAATACTAAATAATAGTCCTTGGCTAAGCCAAAGCCAATCACTTAATAGCCCCGTGTTACGGTATTTACTCATATAATATAACCATCCTCTGGCCAATCCTTGTTCACAAAGTCCCATTAAAGGAGAAGGAAAGTCTTTATCCATCAGGCACCATGGAGCGATCCTCTTCCTGCTTCTTCTTCAAATTTCCCAGGGCAGGCGCATGCGCAGTGGAACAGTAGAATAGATTAAAGTTAAAGCTCTACTCAAACAAGATGATGGAAGAAGATCGCTCTGTGGTGCTCACTGGTATAACCCTGTGTAAGTGTAATTTTCTCCTGATAGGAGCACCGGCCCGGGGTTTCAGGTAAGTAAATGCAATCACTTGTGGGTGCCTAAGATTTTGCACCCCCAATTGGGGGTTCCTTTTCCTTTAAATTAATCTGTTGTGGGTAACTATAAAAGATGAAAAGATAAGGTCAAATATAAATGGTTGAATTACTAGGAAAATATTTACTTCATCTCAGTTTGCTGATCTTTTTTCAACACAGGGTAGGCTAATACTGTATATAAGAGACAGCACCCATGTCATAAGCTGATTTAGTATATCACTCAAATATAATGAATGGGTATGTGCAGCAGTACCTCATTAGCTAGCTGAGCAAACCAGCTGTACTTCCATTCACTCTATGGTTCAGGGATTCATGCTTCAAATATGAAATCCTTGGAAGGCACAATAGCAGTTGGCACAACTCAATGGCATCATTGACTATATAATTTTCACACTGGGAGTGGTTGCAATGTTAATGTAACTGTATATTGTATATAATGTAAATTATTCAACAAATACAAACTGCCACTTTAGGTTGTGGTTATCCAGTAAATCCGTAGTGCTCTAAACAGATCAAATGGGGTCTCTCCTGTTATTACTTTGAATTTATGCAAGCTATTTGTTTGGGGCTACGGAAATCTCTTTAGGGATGACATTGCTAATAACCACAGCCACCTGCATTAAATAGAGTCACACGGCAAAGCTAAAGTGATGGCAGACAATTCCTTGCGGCATCATGTTGAGCTCATTATGAAATGATGACTCAGTTGATATTGATGAAGACATATTATTACCAAAAAGACAAAAGTAAATATTGTACTTGAATGAATATGGGCATGAATATTTTTACTCCCAAGTTACCATATATACAGCATACTGTATAATCACTTATTACTGGGTGCAGTTCTCCTAGTCTTCTACAAGAGTATGCACATACAGTATAAGGGTGGTATGTATAGTATTATAGAACATGTTTTATATAGGTATCTTTAGCTGCACCTGTAGGTTTTAAAGCCTTAGGCCAGAGAACTGTCCAAATGTGTTATAACTTTCCCAAGGTAAAGAACCTATTCAAGTGCATTAGAGGACATTATAGACACATAGCAGGGGACCGTTTTACCCATAGAGAGGATCACCGTACCAGAGGCCACCCCTTTAGACTAGAAGAAAAGAACTTTCATTTGAAGCAACGTAGGGGGTTCTTCACAGTCAGGACAGTGAGGTTGTGGAATGCACTGCCGGGTGATGTTGTGATGGCTGATTCAGTTAATGCCTTTAAGAATGGCTTGGATGATTTTTTGGACAGACATAATATCAAAGGCTATTGTGATACTAAGCTCTATAGTTAGTATAGGTATGGGTATATAGAATTTAATTAAAAGTAGGGAGGGGTGTATGTATGGATGCTGGGTTTTCATTTAGAGGGGTTGAACTTGATGGACTTTGTCTTTTTTCAACCAGATTTAACTATGTAACTATATAACCAGTATTCTGCTCCATTAGAAACACTAATGTTGCAACCCATATTGGTGTGCACAGCTATTCTTGAGTCGTTTATTAGATTGCTTTGTCTTATGCCACTGTAAGGAATCTGGCCACTGGCCAGAACTGAGAGACTTACAAGGAGTTTCTATCCTCAGGCCATTAGAGTGCTGAACCAGGACATGCCACCTTACCCATAATATCTCATATACATCCCCCCCTTCTTTTTCTCACTTGCAACTATTTGACACTACAATACATTATTGCACTGCAGTTTTTTTTATATTTTTATACTTTTTATACAATCTTCACTCTCTGTCACTTTTATACTGTAAATAATATGGTTTATGTCACCTTACCCATATCTCCTACCCCCCATTACTTTTTTCACTTACTGCACTTACTTGATGTATGTGACACATTACGTCACCACAATACAGTACTATACGATCCACATACTATGCACTTTAATACTGTGTACTGTTACTGCACCGTTTTCTTTTCTTTTATTTCACCATCACCGTAACATGGTTATTTGGTGTACTGTACTGCTGTTTTTATATTTTTATACAATCTTCACTCACTGTCACTTATGTAAATAACATGGTTCATCTTGTACTACATATGCTTTGCTGCTAAACTTAATTAAAAAAAAATAGAATTTTTTTATGGTAATTTTTTTGTACTTAGTTGTAGTAGTTGTATTTAACTAGTTCGTTTTAACTTTGCACAGTCTAAAAAAGTGGATCAGGATGCATTTCACTGCATGTTGTACTTGTATAACTATGCATGTGACAAATAAAGAATCTTATCTTAAATCATGACAATGATATTAAACATATTAGGCTTTGTCAGTGTTTCCATAGCAAACCTGCCAAATAACAGAGCAGCATAAGCCCATATATTCCACTAAATGTCTATTATTCCAAATAGATCTTGGCCAAACTCATCTGGTTATCTTTGTACGATCAATCGGAACATTCTCACATACACGTGGAAGCAAGAATCCTGGAAAACCAACAGTCACTGCTAAACTATCCATTTTTATTGTTCACCAAAAAAAATGGTTCCACATTTACAGCAATCTCATCAATCTTTATAAAATATTCCACCATTATCGTGACCATTATCTATTGAGGTGTATGTGCTTATTTTAGTTATTTAGCTAGGGAAACTTGCCTAAGCTGCAGTTGCTGTTAAGATTGCCATTACCGTCCATCCATTTTATCACATATGGTCCCAAATAGCTCCTAATATATACAGTGTTTTTGCATGATTTACTGTAAGTTATATTTGTTTTAAATTCTTAAAAGTGAATTGAAGTCTCGCCAACTAGAATCTCGGGCCCTGCGCCAAACCTTTTCTCGCATTCCTCAGAAGATGCTCTGAACATCTCACAATGGGCAGAATCCATTTGGCAAGTTACTGTACATGCTTAAACGCATCCTTTGAGCTTTCAGGCTCATATAACTATAAAACAAACGACACTCCGACCACAGATACAATGCCCTTCATCAATCTTCTGCCTCTTCTGTTTCGGTCAGGATATAATCCTGGCATAGGAGAGTTAAAGCTGCTACGTATTTTTATATTTCCTCAAAGAGACAGCTTGCATTTGTAACGGCAAGTATAGAATATATGATGTAAAGAGAGAAAAAAGAAACTTCACTCCTTTCACTGCATAAGATGTTGGCAGGAAGCCATTTTTCCTAAGAATGTGGTACAGTTGTAGATTGGGGGATGTAAAATTCTGTTTCTTTTTTAAATTTCAGAAATGGCTGGTGCAGAAAACTTGGAGATGCAAGAGCCAGACACATGTACACAGAAATGTCCATCTAAACGGTATGAACTGCCCAAGGGCCACAGCTACACTTACTGATGTGGTGGGTGGACCCAAGTATTTGTGGCCCAATTGCACTATTATCTGGATGATATTCATTGGTGAGGTTTTGCTGGCAATTTCAGTTAACATGTTATTGAATGGACAATTCTAAGCAACTTTTCTATTGGTTTTCATTATTTTTTTTTTAATAGTTTTTAATTATTCACCCTCTTCTTCTGACTCTTTCCAGCTTTCACATTGGGGACATTGACCCCAATGTCATTTACATGCTCTGTAAAGCTGCAATTTTATTTTGATTGCTACTTTTTATTACTCGTTTTTCTATTCATGCACTCTCCTATTCATATTCCATTCTCTTGTTTAAACCAATGCATAGTGGCTAGGGCAATTTTGACCCTAGCAACCAGATCGCTGAAATTTCATACTGCAGAACTGCCTGCTGAATAAAATGCTAAATAACTCAAAAAACACAAATAATAAAAAATGAAAACCAATTACAGAATATCTCTACACAGGGCCGGAACTAGGGGTAGGCAGAGTAGGCACGTGCCTATGGCGCAAAGCTGAGGGGGCGCCAGGCACGTACCTGCTCTGTCGCCTACCCTGTGTCCGGTCCTGTGTCTCCCTGACTGGCGTCGGTAATTTCTGTTTTAAATGTGCTTGCGCGCATGCACGCCAGCGCCGTGCCCAGCCAGGTTGCCTAGGGCGCCTGGCCGGGTTGGCCTGGCTCTGTCTCTACATCATACTAAAGCAACTGTTCTTCTCTTTGCTCTACTTAATATATTCACAGGAAAGCTCATTATTCAAGTATCTTTATCGATTATACTGTATTAAGGAGTGCAGGATGTATTTAAAATGTTTTTTATTATGGGGCAGATTTATCAACGGTCGAGGTGACTTTTCGAATGAAAAAAATTCAAATTTCAAGCTGTTTTTGTGTACTTCGACTAGGGAATAGTCCATATTCGATTCAAATTTGTACTGTCTCTTTAAAAATTTGACCATTCGCCATCCTCCTAGAACCTATTTGGTGTCAATTGGTGGACTTTGAAAAATCAAAGTTTTTTTGGGAAAAACTTAGAATCGAATTTGATCGAATGTGCTATTCCTTCGATTCGTACGATCCGAATTCAGCCAAATACGGACCTATTCGATCTAAAACAGACCTATTCAACCCAAGAAAAACTTTGACTTCATTTCGGTTGGTCTTTTTGAATTCGAATTTCGAAGTTTTTTCAATTCGAAATTCGACCCTTGATAAATATGCCTGATGTTCATGTTTGTAAACATACTATTTGAAAAATTCTAGAAATAAAAGTAAATGTACATACGAGCAGTAATATAACTAGGAGTAGATACTGTACTTTATATACAGTGTATGTATAATATATATATTCATATACAGGTAGGGGATCCATTATCCAGAACCCATTATCCACAAAACTCCAAATTACGGAATGGACGTCTCCCATAGACTCCATTTTATCCAAATAATCTACATTTTTAAAAATGATTTCATTTTTCTCTGTAATAATAAAACAGTAGCTTGTATTTGATCCCAACTAAGATATAATTAATCCTTATTGGAAGCAGAACCAGCCTAGTGGGGTTTATTTACTGTTTCCATGTTTTTCTAGTAGACTTAAGGTATGAAGATCCAAATTATGTAAAAGATCCGTTATCCGCAAAGCCCCAGGTCCAACATTCTGGATAACAGGTCCCATACCTGTACATATTTTTGGAGGGGTTGAACTTGATGGACTTTGTCTTTTTTCAACCCGATTCAACTGTGTAACTATGTAACTATGTAAATATATACATATTTTTTACGCACTTTGCAATTAGTCTTTGTAATGCATTGTAATGTTTTGCATCCTTCTATGCAAGTGGTAATTGATTTATTTACACAGGTATTTTTCCTATATATACATCAATAACTATTGGTCTGTAATGACCACATAAGGTGTTATTATATAGTAATTCTCATTTTCTTTGTAATAGGACAACAGTACCTTGTACAGTACAAAGTTGCATGAATTGATATTGGTGACAAAACAAGTCTATTGGGTTTATATGTTTAAATGATTGAAAAGATCCTTTATCTAGAAAACATCAGGTTCTGGAGAATAGATCCTATACCAGAACCAAAATTGTATAATCAAATATATAAAAAAAAAAAAAATAATAAAGAGAAACATGTAACATTATTCCAATGGAATATTTCCGAATTCCAAAAATATATATCAAAATTTGACGTCTGGGGTCAGTCAAAAGTTTTAATTGCGTAAAATAAGCAGAGATGACGAGCTCTCTCTTAGGCCTGCAACTAGTTCAATCCAGGACTTGTTCAAAAAGTGGGTAAAGTACTGTAGGCCCGGCCAGTGTTAAATAAGAAACACATGGGCATAAGAATGCTGAAAACACAGCTGGCTTGGATGAAATCTACAGACTATTAAACAGTCTGCAAATTAATCTTCTTTTGCTAGTAAGGAATAACAGTATTTTTCCAGCAAATTAACAGAAAAGTGGAAGCAGTGATTACATGGAAATATAAATCTTGCTAAGGAAAGGAATTGATAACTTTTTATGCTAAACAAATGTAAAAAAATCTTAGATTACTGTTGAAAGGAAGGTAGAGTAATTTGTTAAATGTGCATTTGTTTTCTATGAATCCTAAAATGTAGACTACTATGACTGTGCGGCTAGAAGGCAAATATCAAACAAGTTGTGCAAAACGTTCTCTTAAAAAGAAAACTTGGAGGCACTTTTAGACTGTGTATTTAGGTCTACTGTACTTGGGTAGGAAATATCAAATATGATAAACGAGTGGCAGCCCCAAACCAGCCAGTGATGGTCTTATGCATTATAATATAGACATGCACACAACAGAGGAACATATCATAGATACTCAGTACAAGATCAGACACAGCAAACCTTGCACCACTAGACTTAGCCCTAGCTTATACCATGTAACTGACTTTCCCCCAGTGTCAGGGTTCTCTGGTTATGGATGGATAATCAGATCATTAAAGTAAAGGTCATGGAGAATTTCCTGTGGATTCAATTCCTCTGTTATGGAAATAAATTATTGGTTCCAGAGTGGGAAGTGACACCACAGGGGGTTGCACTGTTTCTGCTGGACCTGGCAAGGAAGCAACATCCTACCCACGCTTCCCTTCCTTTGGCATCACAGTCTTTTACGGGTATATTGGTTACTCTTTGTCGTAGCTTTGGTGGTAGAATTCTTGCAAATAGGGGTCCTTAGTAACTGAGAGGGGTGATGTTAGGTTAAATTCTATCATGTGTCCATCTGAGGGCCGCTGTTGCGAATGATGGCGGTCAGTGTAGGTAGCTATGTTAGTAGGCATTGTCATGGTCTTGGTTACATTGACCTATATTGTAAAGTTCTTTACTGATAAACAGTTAACTTATAAGTAAATATTAATTACTTTGTAATAAAGCAGTAGCCTGTTTGTTTGTAATATTGACAGGAGGGTTGTTATAATAAGGGGAAAAGGGGCCTAGCAGTGGTGTCAGCTTGATGGTGCTCTGGGCATGTTACCACAATAAGCCTTAAATGAGCTAATTTACTTATATTTTGCACTTTTATGGGAGCAAAATTGTACCCGGTAAATGTTGCTGACTGTGGGCAACTCCCAGCAGTGTGTAGTGTCCCCTTTAAGCATCTTACACTCAGGTGGATCCTGGGTGTCTCTTGGTGCACAGATCCATCAGGCTGAAAGTAACAGCAGTCCAGATTAATTGCTTCAAACAAATAACTTCTTTATTGGACAATGGCAGATGATATGGCTCACAGCCATCAGGCAGTATAGTTCTCCAAGTACAATCCCAGCACACAATGGAAAACCTTCACACTTTCTGATATTTAGGGATGTAGCGAACTGTTCGCCGGCGAACTAGTTTGCGCGAACTTCGACTGTTCGCGTCCGCCGCAAGTTCGCGAACGTCGCGCGTCGTTCGCCAATAGGCGTTCGCGTCAAAAATCGTTCGACCATTCGATTCCTTCGACCGCTAAAATCGAAGGATTTTTGTTCGAATCGAATGATCGAAGCCATTGGATTGAATTAAATCATTCGATCGAATGGCTTCGATCATTC
The DNA here is from genome assembly GCA_038501925.1 of Xenopus petersii. Classification (NCBI taxonomy): domain Eukaryota; kingdom Metazoa; phylum Chordata; class Amphibia; order Anura; family Pipidae; genus Xenopus; species Xenopus petersii. Next base: position 96,833,876 of record CM076677.1, read on the forward strand.
GGTTCGAACGAAAATCCTTCGATCGAACGATTAAAATCCTTCGATCGTTCGAATCGAACGATTTTCGGATGTTCGAAGTTCGCAAACTGTTCGCGAACTGTTCGCATTTTTTGCCGGTGTTCGCGAACGGCGTTCGCGAACACATACTCGGCGGTTCGCTACATCCCTACTGATATTTTCAGTAGATTCCTCTCAAGGGGTAGTGCAGCCTGTTTTGGTGATTTTCCCAGCACTAGGGGTACCCCATGGGGTATCTTGCTCCATGGCACTTTCCCTGCTCCTGAGCTCATCCACTTGTGTCCCCATAATATGCCGTAAGGGTGCTAACCCCAACTGTTCTCCTTGTTGGAGCCAGAAAACTGCCCACTAAATTACCCTGCCAATATCTTTCAGGCCTAGAGCCGCTATAACATAACAAACTCCTACTACTAAAAAAACTTGGAGTAAAACATATCAAAACCTCAGGGTGTCTACACTACATATAAGTCTATTTAGATTTATAGTAGAGCCAAAATTATGGTGCACCCAAAAGTCCTGTGTACCCTGTTAAAGTTCTGCTGCTTTTATATGCTGATAAAGCAGACAGCTGCAATGCATTAAATGTAGATGGCTTCTAGTCCAGGATCTATTCTGGAATTTCTTTTGTTGATGTCTACCTAAATAAAATATGGGCTTGATGTACTTAATGTAATCATTATCTACCTCCATTTGTGTGCAACTAGTTTTCATTTACTTTCTTATTCATTGATTTTAAAATGCACTGATATGCTGTAGATAATGTATTCCGTTTTTTTAATAGTATCTGCTTTGGTTACTGGATCACCTCCAGTCTCCATTATATGGCTCTGCTTCCCTGGGACTGGCTTGGCTGGCTAATGGGCCATATTTTTAGAAGAAGAATTCTGGTGGGTTGCCCATTTTGGCAGCTGGCAGCACTTTTGGATCCATTTATCTATGTGTAGATCCTTTGTGAAGCTATAGATTATGCAATGTGATGCTGACTAATATGTCCTCAGTTTGCAAAGCACTTCATTTATAAAGAAAATATACTCAGCACTACTAAGGCAATGTCCCTAACCCCAAGTTTATGTATTTTATAGTGATGGCAATTGTTTTGGGCATTCAGATAAAGCACACACAATAAGGATGATATCAAGATGGATGTAAGCTTTTGGGAGCAAACAAAGGGATAAATGTCTATGGTTGGGTCACAAGATGTTCATCTTGGCCTGCGGTGAAGCTCAAGCAGAAAATCCACTCCCCCACTGCTCTTCTGCTGATGGTTGTGCCTGTACCTAAATACTTTGAATCTGTTTGGGTGCAGACAAACATAATGAATTTGGCCCTTAAATTCAGTAATTATGCTTTTCGTGCAGACACAACCATCAGCAGATAGTAGCAGGGGAGCAGATTTTCAGCCTGCATCGTATGACCCTACCCTAAGTTTGAGTGTAAGCTTCTCTGTGAATTTTTTTTTTTTTTTTAAAAATGTAAGTTTCACAACAACATTTTTGAACTGTGCATCACTTAAAATAACTGAAAGTCAAAGAGACCAGTGAAGCAACAAAAATATTTTAGCATAATAAACTGTAAGTCCTTCCATTGAAAGACTTTATTGTGCCCAATCTTTCCTAATATAAAAGATTAAGATTGGATAAAAGTAACAACCCCTAAGTGTTTGCTACTGAGAAAATGGAAACTATCCTGTAATTTTTCACCTCTATAAAGAGTGGGTGATTTCAGCATAGCTGACGTGAGAGTCTATGCTATGAAGGATAGAAAAGCAGAAAAGAAAGAGTAAATATTCCAGGCCTTTCCCATTGTCTATGCACATTGTCCCTACCATCATGTTTCTCTGTGTTCTGCTCTGAAAAAATATTTTAACCAACCATCACATTATTACAAATGGCATCATAATAATTTTATTAATTCTGGATTTCTGTACTATTGTCCCAAATATGATTATAAAACAAAAGTGAAATGAATACAGGCAATGATTGGCAAATTGGCTCAGCAGTCACGAATCATCAAAATGTCAAAATTATATTGTATCCCTTGTATTTAGTTACAAATGAAAAGATAGCACAAAGCCACACAGGTCAAAAATTCTGAACTAGGTTAAAGAAAATGCACTTTAATAATAAGGCAAGAGGAACTCTTATTCTTCAAAAATGTAAATCACAAGTTACAGCTTCACATAAAAGCCTCAGCAGCATTCTATCCAAGTAGACTACAGAATGGAGTGGAAATGGCTAAGATATTGGTAATAATAGGGACCTGGCATTATAGGGGTGAGTGGTGAACTTCAAAAGCCAGAGAGAGGCTGCAACGCATGCAGAGCTCAGGAGTTCAGTCTCTAACTTTTATTTTTTTTTTGCCTTTGAAGAATGGAAATTGGAGGGAGAACAATCAAACATTTTTGAGATAAACTCTGACACTAAAATTGCAAGAGAGAGTGATAGATGAAAAGCAGGCTATCGTGATTGTCTACAAAATAAGAAAGGAGTAGCTCTATAATCATTGATCCTGAAATGTTTGTACCGAGATTAGTGCTCTCAATGTTGAAGTGTATCGAAAGGATGGAGAAAGGATACCTTGCTCTCAAACAACGGTAACTCTTTTGATGCTACCCAGGACAGAACCTAAGAGCACAGTCTATATTGCAAGCTTTTCTTACAATAAGAGGCCCAGTAGTGCACTGTACTGTCTGATATTATAGAAATAATAAGTGTAGAAAACAAGGTAGGAGAAATATTTTATTGTTTAAAAATGAAAGTTATATTCATGTTGCCAAGTACTTGTATGCACTAATTAGATGTAAATCGACAATTTAAGTATTACTCTCATAAAAGATCAGCAAACCTCTAACTGCAATATACTATACAATACTGACAAAAGCCTGAAATATAAATACCGGAGATACATATTAATACCTAAAAAGTGTGTACCTTTAATTTGTTTTATTAAGGAGTTTTAATATCTCTTAACTTTGCTCAATTGCATTACCAGAAATACTTAGACCTTAGATATGATGGAGAAGTAGATGCAGCCCACATTATAGCATTATTCAAGGAGATATGCTAATGGAATGGCCCCTACATCATTACCTTGCACTGACAATACAGTACATAGATTAACATTTTTAAGAGAAACATGATGTACATAAAAGTGGTAATCCAGTTGAAAAAGGATGAATGGGACCTTCAATACTTGTAAATCATGGTTGAATATAAAATGACAGTTTTAGTGTATAAAAAAAGCTATGCATGCCTCCACTCTCACAATTTATTGTAATAAATGGCAATAAATAGTCAATTATAATTTATTAAAGTTATACGACTCTTAACATTTTCTTTTCAAAATATTAGTCTACATTAAAAGGTCATGTTGATTGTTTTTTTGCTATTAGTTCTGCTTCTGCTTTTGTAAGTAATTGTCACTTGAAGTTCCTAAACATGACTGTTTTGCCTTTCTTAACTTGTCAGTTAGAGTTTCTAATGCTAACAGACTCCTGCTGCACAAATATGGCAGCCCCCTCATACAGGAACATGGTAAGAAAGGTAATGTAAAAGCATCAGGCAAATACTTCTATGGCAAATTTATAAATAGCATCCAAAGACAATGTTATGATTATGATATTAAAAAAGGTTATTTTCTGATGTCAGTATCTCTTTAATGGCAACCACAAACAAATCTACTGGGACAAGCCAATAAGTGATGCAACCCCAACATGGCATATTTGTAACTCGGATGCAAATTTGGCACTCCTTTAAAGAATACATCCCTGAACTAAATACTACCGATCACGTTTTGCTTTGATTCATATAAATCACTTTTCTTTTTATAATTGCATTTTTTTGTGGATCAAAAGTAAAAATCTCCTGCTGAGATGCAGGTGTTGGAAACTGGGGATAAAAATTGACAAGAATCCCAGCAATACCATTGAAAATCTATATTTTAATACTTTGTTATTACCTTGCACTGACAATACAGTAAGTACATTAACATTTTTCAGAAAAACATGATGTACAATACATAGTAGCGGTAATCCAGTTAATTATAATTTATTAATGGCAAACACAAACAAATCTACTGGGATAAGCCAATTAGAGATGCAACCCCAACATGGCATATTTGTAACATAGATGCAAAGATTTGGCACGCCTTAAAAGAATACATCCCTGAACTAAATACTACAGATCATGTTTTGCATTGATTCGTGTAAATCAAATTATTTTTCTTATTTGCATTTTTTTTGTGGATCAAAAATAAAAAATCTTCTGCTGAAATGCAGGTGTTGGAAATTGTAATGGTATATGATAAAGGTCATAGCTTTCCTGAATAGTGATGGGTGAATTTACGCCGTTTTGCTTTGCTAAAAAAATCGTGAATTTCCCGCAAAATTTGCGAAACGTCAAAAAATTCGCACCGACGCCCGTTTTTGATGCCAACACCCGTTTTTTACGGCGTCCGTTTTTTTGGATGCCGGCGAACTTTCGCCAGTGAAATTTTACGCCCGTTTCGCGAATCACACAAATGCACCAGCAAATTCGCGCCTGGCGAATAAATTCGCCCATCACCATTCCTGAAGTCTAGAAGTGAAGGCAAAAAGCACTACTTGGCACTTGTCCATTATGATATTAATGGAACATGGTAAACTCATCTTCGTAGTGATAATCCTACTCTGGTAAAAGATCAGGAGTACAAAAATGATTGTTAGTGCAAATAACGGCAGTGTATAATTTCTAGTATCTGTTAACTCCAGAATGGAGACCAATTGTAGACCAAGCTCTCAAATCTGGTTGCTTTTATAAGCTGGTCAGTGCTACATTATGGGTTGGATCAAACCCTGGAAATCACTTTCTTTGCTTCTGTACAATATCAGAACCAATCCATTTAGAGGGACAGCCATATTGTGCAGCATTACATTCTAGCTTAACAGAAATATACTCCCTTTCTTAGCTTTTTTCTGCACAATATTTTACACATAAGAATCCATTTAAAAGAACCCTGATGGCCAGTTATAATATGACTCATTTCCATTGCCAGTGACAATGTTTTTTTCATATTTTCTTGACTTAACCGAAGAAGGATTGTTTGGGTTATACAATTTAAAGGATAATGTGCCACTTAAGTAACATGGGAAAGCTATTCAAATCTATATACATTCAGCAGCATGCTTCTAAAACAGAATGAAAGGCTGTATACTTTGTATCATGAGCACATGATGCACTTATATTCTCTATACATAAAAATGTCAGGGACTATTTTCAACAAGTATTTAAGGAACAATGGCATGCAGTTATTGTGTATAAGTTCTTGCAACCCTTCAAATCATGCTTGGGTAATGGTTTGTAGAACATGTAATAAGCGACAGATGATTGAAAAGTGATCATAGCTTTGGCAAAGCATCTATATTTCACACCTAGAGAGCTACTATGGTTTGATTGACCATAATAGCAGTAAACTCTTATTGCTAAGTGAATTTTCTGTTAAGAACAGCAGTAAATAACCTAAACAAGCCTTTCTCATAACCAAAAGCCAGCTTTCTGAGTTCTTTGATCTCATGCTGTCATTTCATAGAATGTTTCTTAACCCTTTTTGCCAAAATTATGGGCATATGAGCCAAATAGAGAAGCCCTACATTGTTATGCATTGGAGCTCTAAAGAGATGTCTGCTACTTTTAGCACTTCTACTTCAGTAGATGGATGCCTTCAAAATCTATAGGATAAATTGTGCATGAGATGTACAAAGTGACAATGCATAATCGTAGAGTATTCTATAACAAAATAGTCACTTAAAGGTGAACTACCCCTTTAACTGTACTAGAAAAGGACCACTTTAATTGTACTAGAGCAGTTCAGCAGTACAGGAGGCGCTGGTCTAGAGGTTAAGTGCTCAGCCTTTGATGTGGACCCCATGTTAGAGACCCTGATTTGTTTCCCTGTGGCAACTCCTTGTGACCCTGGACAAGTCACTTAATCCCCCTGATGTCCAGGCTACTTAGTGTGCCAATAATAGCTACCTTTCTTGATGTAAAAGTGCTTTGAGTCCCATGGGAGAAAAGCGCTATATAAAAAATGACCCCCCCCTTCAATTTCCTCCATATAGAAGCCCTGTGGACTTGACTTTCCAAAGTTGTTGAGTGTTGGCTTGTCTGAGCCATGCATATGTGCCCCAGAAGTGGGTCTATCATTTAACTTGCATAGCACTGCATCTGCGTATGATAAATGCAACAGCACACCTACACAAGGGGCTGCACATTAGACCCAGTTCTGAGTTAGGGCATTAGTCAAGAGACACAAAACACCACTAGTTCTTTCTCTCTAATAATATGGTTATCATTATGTTAAGTAAAATGAAATAAACTCAAAATTACTTGGATATACCGTATATACTCGCGTATAAGCCGAGTTTTTCAGCACCCAAAATGTGCTGAAAAAATTGACCTCGGCTTATACGCGGGTAAGAACCTCTTGTAGATGAAATACGGTAGGAAGGCTGCCTCACCGGTAAATTTCAGGAGGCGCCACCCCCCCCGAGTCCTCAGCCCGAGTCCCTGGAAGTCCACGTGTCGCGCCCGGAAGCCCCACAGCTCGAGCAGCAGCCGGACGCCCCCTCGCGTTTCCCCGCAATTTACACCCGATCCCCAGCCGCCTCTGCCTTGTGCTCCCGGCCGCCTCCCCTCTCTCTGCTCCGAGCCGTATCTGCGCAGCTCTCTCCGCTTCCCCCGGGAGCATCTGTGTCTCTCCGCGGCTCTTCCCTCGTCTCCAGCTGCTGCCGCCGGGTCTCACCGCCGGGTCTCACCTTCACCTTCCGGCCAATGGGGGAGGAGGAGCCGGAGAGTCGGGGAGAGCGACCTCAGCAGCCCCAGTGCGGAACTGGCAGTCTGTGTCCGACACAAACAACTACCGGTATTAGAAACTTTCTCAGCTCTGCATTAACATACCGGTATGTTATCAGCCTTGTCATTATTGTGTGGGGAGTGTGTGTATATAGTGTATGATGGTGTGGGTAGAGAGTGTGTGTGTGTATATAGTATATGTGTGGGGAGTTTGTGTGTATAGTATGTGTGTGTGATTATTTTGTGGGAAGAGTGTGTGTGTAAAGTATATGTGTGTCTATGTGTGTATAATTGCTAGTGGAAAGTATATTTTGTCTCAGCTGAAAAATATCTGTAATATAAATCCACTGGGGGGGGACGAATTTTCAGTGATTTCGTTTGCGCTGTAGTGATTGTAGCATAAAGGGTCTTAGTTGTGTCTAGGCTTATACGCGAGTCAATACGTTTTCCCAGTTTTTGTAGGTAAAATGGTACCTCGGCTTATACACGGGTCGGCTTATACACGAGTATATACGGTAGACCTCAGTAGATATTAGCTCGCATGTTGGAGTCCCCTGGTGACCAAATAGAGGTATAACCTCATTCAATGCAAAAAATCTCCTGGAAACATGCTTTAAAGTAAAAAAATTCAAATTTGTTACATATTATAAAAATCAAAAAAAACCCTCATGGAGCCTAACGCGTTTCATGCTTACCTAGTCATAGGCAATCTCTCAGATGAGGTTTTTATTTTTATAATATGTATTTTTTAACTTTAAAGCATGTTTCCTGGAGATTTCTTGCATTGAATGAAGTAAAATGAAATGGCTGTAAAAAAAATTTAAAAAAATGGACCCCTGCTCAGATGCTCAGGCACAATCCATTAGCATATAACTAAAAGCAGAGCAGATGCAAGACAACACTTTCCTTAAGGGAGCCCATATTTTTACATATTTTGTAATAAGGAAACTGTCGCTCCCAGATGGCATCTGGTGATTACTGTCGGTGTTCTTACTGGTTACACCCTAAAAAAACAAATTAACTGTAGTCTACATCACGGCATGCAAGTAATAACACATCAGAGGACACTCATAAAGTAAACTTGCCCAAAATAAATTTATGTTGCACCTTAAAACTACAAAATCTATTAACCCTAATAAGAGAAAACAGCTGGCAGTCATACAATTATCACTTGCCAACAAAAGATCCTTATTATCTACCCATTATAACTGAAGATTCACTAGAACAATCATTTCTTTTTGTATCTGTTTTTCCCACTGCTCAGTTCTGTACATATGCTCTGAGAATCTCTCCATGCATCACTATCTTTTATCTCACTTTCCTATTACAGAGAGAAACAATCTACAGCTAAAGAGCATTACTGAGAATGCAAATTGGAGGGGCACCTTTATATCTTCAGTAGGAAGTTGCAGGTATTCTCTCTATTATTATTATTATTAGTGGTGCTTGTGAAGCAAAGCATCACTACTGTTATCTTGCAAACTTATTTTTATTCTTCTTCCGTATGAAAGTTTGGCGCGTAACTAGTCCCGCACCGTTTGTCCTAGACCCATGAATGAGGTGTCAAATCGTGCGGCTTAATCGGGAATGGGGTGGTATGACTTTTCTAAGGGGTGGGTGGTTAATTGCCCCTTGCGGGGGCAATTAACAACCCCAAAAAGTCCCATAGATTAACATTGAGGCCAACTTTTGACGGATTCTAGCGCAGAGAGGGAATCTTGTAGAAACGTTAAATTTACCACATTTGAAGAGGTTTGCGACCTGTGTCAGATGATACCCCACACGAGGGTATAAGTTTTACCCCCGGGGCAGGAGAGGTCCCCAAATTTGCCCCATTGACTTATAATGGGGAATTTATCGAATAATTAGTTTGTCGCAGACCCATGAATGAGGTGTCAAACCGTTCAGCTTATTCGGGAATGGGGTGTTGTGACTTTTCTGTCCTATTTTGGGGACCCAAAAAAGTGAGCGGAGCCGCAAACAACCAATCAGATTTTCCCTATTGACTTCAATGAGAAAATGTAAACAGCTGTAATTCTCACAGTAATAAAGCCAGAGCTCCCAAACTTGGCACCGTGGGTCACTGGGTGACTGCAGCCAAAATTTACAAAAAGTGGGCGGAGTCTACAACAGCCAATCAAATTTCAGCCATTCAATTAAATAGGAAAATTTTAAACTGCTGCCGCTCTTAGACGGTTAATGGCAGGGTCCTCAAAGTTGGCACAGTTGGTCACTGGGGGACTGGGATTAAAATTAAGAAAAGTGGGTGGAGCCAAAACCAACCAATCAGATTTCTTTGATTGGTTTTAATGGGAAAAATTAAGAAGGCTGCCATTCTCTCAGTATTGATGTCAGGGACCTTGAATATCACAAATGTGGTCGCTGGGGGTTTCCACTTCAAGTTTAGAAAAAGTGGGCGGAGCCACCAACAACCAATCAAATTTCATTCATTGATTTTCAATAGAAAAAAATAGAAATGCTGCCATTTTTACACATTAAATGACAGCATTCCCAAACTTTGGTATGTTAGTCACTGAGTGACTGTGGTTCACAATTAGGAAAAAAAGGGGCGGGGCAACAACAGCCAATGAGATTTCAGCCATTGACCTTAATGAAAAATGATAAACTGCTGCTATTATCACAGTTTAAATGCTAGGTGTACCAAACTCGGCTCAATTACTCACTGGGTAACTGCGGTCAAAATTTAGGAAAAGTGGGTGGAGCCAAGAACAGCCAATCAGATGTTCCCTATTGACTTCAATGAGAAAATGTAAACAGCTGTAATTCTCACAGTATCAAAGCCAGAACTCCCAAACTTGGCACCGTGCGTCACTGGGTGACTGCGGTCAAAATTTAGGAAAAGTGGGCGGAGCCGCAAACAGCCAATCAGATTTCAGCCATTGACCTTAATGAAAAATGATAAACTGCTGCTATTATCACAGTTTAAATGCTAGGTGTACCAAACTTGGCTCAATTACTCACTGGGTGACCGTGGTCAAAATTTAGGACAAGTGGGTGGAGCCAAAAACAGCCAATCAGTTTTCACCTATTGACTTCAATATAAAATTTTGGAATACCGCCGTTCTCACCGTTTTAAAACCAGAGGCCCCAAACTTGGCACTGACCATGACTAGGTAACTGGGGTTAAAATTCAGAAAAATGGGCGGAGCTTAAGACAGCCAATCAAATTTTACCTAACGCTATTCAATGGGAATATTTAAATTCCTGTCATTCTTACACTGTTAATGTAAGAGTGCTCAAACTTGGTCCATTTGGTGACTGGGTTGCAAATTTCTAAAAGTGGGCGGAGCCAAAAATAGCCAGTTTGTTTGGATTGATTTCAATGGTAAAATTTGGTTGGCTTTAAATTTCACCGGTTTAATCCGGATTCTACCGACTTTGTGTACTCTCTAGGCACCAGGGGCGACTGGGCAAGACACCCAACATATATGGGGGGCCTGAGTTTTGCTACGGCAAGCACCACTCACATTTTCTTCAGGAAATGTACCTCTCTAGTTATTATTATTATTGTACAGAAAAAAGACTAATGGCCCTGTGTCCCAGATGTTGCCATCCTTCACTAATTTGGGCCTCAACATGCATTGTGTACTGACAGCAAGTGACCATGGCCATGCATAAGAGTAACAAATACTAGTAATAGGCGAATAAATTCACCAGGCGCTAATTTGCGGCGAATTTCTGCATTTCGGCACCCGAGAATTTCCGCATTTCACCACCATCAAAAGAAATTTGGATCCATATCAGAATAGTCACTCACGTCAAAACTTTTATATATTATTTATATATTATTTGGACGCCCATTGACTTTAATGTGGCTTCAAAATTAGCATTTTGCGTTTTTTTTTCACCGTTACGTGAATTTCATGCAAAAGTTGCGATTTTTTTTTTGTCGAACTGAAACAGTCGTCCATCACTGATTACACATATTCCATATCCATTTACAAAGAATATACACAATTCATATCTGGCCCTGCCCCAATGGAGTATGCAATCTAAGGTATCTATCACATTCACACACATTATGATCAGTTTTATCAGAAGTTAATTAACTTGTCGGGATGTTTTTAGACAGTTTGAACAAAGCGGCATGCCACAAAGAAACCCACACAAGAACAGGCAGAAAATACAAATAATGCTCAGGCTGGAATCAAACCTAGGATCCTTAGTTTGTGCCTTTTTAAAGTGTACGTAATAAAACTTCTTACTGGAACGCAAAAAATACACAAAAGAAAAGCAAGCAATAGAAATTTGCAACAAAATATTTGATTTCATATTTAATTAATGAAATTAATTAAATAAAATATTTGATTTAATATTTAAATATTTAAATAATTGAACAATATTGCAAATCTGATTTCTGAAACAAGGTAAGTAGAACCTGATTGCAGGAAAATGTGTTCCATAGTAACAAATTTGTATAATTCTGCTTCATTTAGTCTCTTCTACGCATTGTCTGAAAACTTAAGAGTTCAAGGTTACTGGACTATATTGTGCAAACAATGATTGCAATCCATTGACTATACATCTCTTCAGCTGCAAATGCCCAATGCTGTCAAAGATTCTCCATGGGCCACCTTTTCTGGGAAAAAACACAAGCCTTTCTATATTTTATTTCCCTATAAATAACATTAGGATCAATCATCATTTTTACCAGTCAAACGTTGAAAAATTTGCAAAATGCATTGAAATCCATAGGCAACAACACAACTTTTTTTTTCTCTAAATGCTTCAAAGTCAATGGGTGGGGCGGTTTTGCAGTTAAGTTTTTGTCTCTGAGACTTTTTTGTCTTAGTGACTTTTTGTCCAAATGCATTAAAGTCAATAAACATTTTCTCTTACGTTTTTTCTCATTTCAAAAGCATTAAAGTCAATGACCATTTGTCTCGTCCACTTTTTTTTATCTTGGCTACTTTTCAGGGGAATGTAATAAAAGTCGCAAAGAGCAAAACAATTCGCACCAATAAGACTAAAAATCCACCTCTCGCAATGTAATATTGTTCCTTAAACTGTTATTGCATTGCGAATTTTAATTGCGCATTGCGAATTTTAATTGCACACTCATAAGAAGTGCTTGAAGGTGTCGTAATCTTTTGGAGCAAACATAACGACTTTTTCAGTAAGAAGTTTTATTACATTGACTGCGCATTGGTGCAAACTATAAAATTCGCAAACGGTCTTTCACTCTCGGAAGTGGTCGCTAAACAGTTTCCGGGCACGCAAAGGCTATATTAAATTCGCACAAAGCAAAATTTGTTCGCGCAAAGGCATAACTTTTCGCATTGCGAATAGTTTTTCCGTTAGCAATTTTTATTACATTCCCCCGTTTGTGTCTTGGCGACTTTTTAGTTGTGGTGAATTTTTCTTTGCAGCAAAATGTTGCCACAGTTTTGTGGAAAAAATTGCAGATGGTGAAATGCAGGATTTTACCACGAATCCATGCCTTGCAATAAAATTTGCTCACCACTTTTCATGTGAAATGCAGGCAATCTCAAATTTTTGTGAATCTGAATCTTCTGAACTTGAACTTTCAAGATATATATCAATCAAAAAAGACCCTTAAAACTAAACAGTCGCTTTTTTTTTTTTTAAATGAATGCAACATAGTTATTTTCATTGCAATCAAGTTTTTCCCAACAAATTATTGTAGCATTTTTGAGAATGGAAATATTTCTTATAATGTATTCTTATATTTTCTGAAAAATTTCAGAAGCAAAAGATCCGAATTACAAACATTATAATAATTTCCCTCACAACCAAGCTTAAAAAAACTCAAATTGAAAATGACTAAATAGCTCTCTAAGTAAATCAATAGTAAGGCATTTTGATTTTGCTCATTTTTACCACTCTAGTTAAAGGACCAGTAACATCAATTTTTTTAAAAAAAATTTGTTTGTATAACGAAAAAAAACACCAAGACATATTGAACTTTAACATCCAAAGTCTTTATTAATAAATAACTTATTGAAACTCCGCTTGTGCTCCCCTTCAGAAAAGGCGACAGGGTGACGATCCATCATGCGGGGCTTGATTTGTTCTCCCACCCTTCTATAGGAGATTCACGAAGGGTCGAATATCGAGGGTTAATTAACCCTCGATATTCGACTAGGAACTAAAATCCTTCGACTTCGAATGAAGGATTTAGCGCAGATAGTACGATCAAACGATCGTACGATCAAACGAACGAAGGATTATTCCTTCGATCGAAGGATTAAATCCTTCGAATAGAATGATTCGAAGGATTTTAATCCAACGATTGAAGGAATATCCTTCGATCACAAAAATGTAGCCAAGCCTATAGGGACCTTCCCCATAGGCTAACATTGACTTCGGTAGCTTTTAGATGCCGAACTAGGGGGTCGAAGTTTTAAAGAGACAGTACTTTGACTATCGAATGGTCGAATATTCGAACGATTTTTACTTCGAATCCTTTGATTCGAAGTCATAGTCGAAGGTCAAAGTAGCCCATTCAATGGTCGAAGTAGCCCAAAAAAAACTTCGAAATTCAAAGTTTTTTTTACTTTGAATCCTTCACTCGAAGTTAGTGAATCGCCCCCTTAATATGTCTGGCTGTTTTTGTTTTTTCATTACATACAAACAATTTTTTTTAAAAATTGATGTTACTGTAGCAGCATAAGAAAGACAGTCAATCCTGACCTCCCTGGCCTTGACAATTCTTTTGAAGCAGTAAAGCCTAGTCTGATCTCCATGAAATCTGTTAGCATGTTTTGGTGATACTCTTTTTACATTAATGAAACAACTTCCACTTCTGAAAGACAGAGCTGCCTGTTCCCTATAAAACCCATGAACCGCAGTGTACAAAACCAGCAGAACAAGAAAGAAAGAAGTAGGGTTTCAGAATAGACATCAAAAAAGCTATCCTGTTTTTGCAAATACTAACTAATCAAGTAACCTCAGCGTTATAATTTCTACCTTATAGAAAAGGTATGTGGAGCTTAACTGTTTCCACCTGTTTGAACCGCTTGCATTTTAAGCAGGGTTAACTATGGAGCACCATTTGGAAATGGTTTACAAAAAATACTTGAATCCTCTTGGGGAACCTGCACATGCATGTGTATCCTGCCTTGTGGTTTGTTGAATGCTTGAGAGCTTAAACTGTATCTCAAAGCCAGTCAACTGGGACCAAGGGAGAAGATTGGATAACAATTTTACTAATCAAAACAATTTCAGGAACATTATTGAGCTCTAAAGACATTTTCCATTTAACAGAGGGTATAGTCACAACAGTTGTTGAATCAAATTATAAGGTAAGCTCTTTAAACACATTTTTAAACAAAATCATTTTTTTCCCCTGCTATGTTCTAAATGTGAACATTTACACTCATGGTCAGGAAAGTGATGCCTAGAAATAAATCAATCTCTGTATTAGCTACATAAGGCATAGCCCAGGGTCAGATATGAAAATGTTTGTGAAGGGAGTATAAAATGATAGTGTATTCTCTATGATAATATATGTAAAAGTTTGCAGATAAGATTGTATAGTGATCTGCATTGTTTACTAAAGTATTTCCACTTGGTAGTGACTCTTCCATGACTTCTTTTTGACTGACCCTCTGTTATATTACAAATGACATAAGGTGGTTTCCAATAATTTTTCTGAGAAAAGTGGGTGTCAGATGAACTGTGTGGAACTACTCACTATTAACTGCCTTTGACAAGTAGGTAACAATAAAAGAGTACTCTCGGGATAATAGCATAGACACATACAGCATTCATCTGCATAAACTGAGCTGTTGAAAGTAAACGTTCTGTTCTGAGTCGAGCCACCCCAGTACATCCATAATGCAGCAAATGGGAGATACAAGATAACAGTATACAGTGAAAAGGGCTTGTGCTGAATACACTTTTGCCCATTTTTGATGTGTGATGTTTCTAAGCAACAGCAAAGGAGGAAAAAATAGTTAATCAAATTATAAATCAACAGATAAGCCCTCTGTATAATGAGCTCCTCCTTGTCTGAAAGCCAGACAGATTGCGGCTGGAAGAACTATCCCCATTCAAGTGAGTGAGGGAGAAGAAATTATGGGTTGGAATCGTCGCCGGTGTCAAAAAACATACAAAAAATTTGACGCCGACTAAATTGCAAATTCGTGCATACCGACTAAGTTCGCCTATCACTATCCATTAGGAGAAAATAGCAAAATATATTTTCTTTAATTAAAAGTATAAGTTGATCAAAGTTGAATAAAGGCCTACTGTAGGTGTAAAAATATGCTCCCAAACTGTGATAGAAGCTTGGCTCTGTATTTAAATACATTTTTAAATAAATTAAATACAATTTTACTGATCATTTTTGGCATCTAAATGATTTTGAGCTGTGCTTAGTCAACTTAAAGGGATACTGTCATGGGAAAAAAATTTTTTTTCAAAATGAATCCATTAATAGTGCTGCTCCAGCAGAATTCTGCACTGAAATCCATTTCTCAAAAGCGCAAACAGATTTTTTTATATTCAATTTTAAAATCTGACATGGGGCTAGACATTTTGTCAATTTCCCAGCTGCCCCAAGTCATGTGACTTGTGCTCTGATACACTTCAATCACTCTTTACTGCAAGTTGGAGTGATATCAACCCCCAGCAGCCAAACAAAAGAACAATGGGAAGGTAACCAGATAACAGCTCCCTAACACAAGATAACAGCTGCCTGGTAGATCTAAAAACAGCACTCAATGGTAAAAACCCATGTCTCACTGAGACACATTCAGTTACATTGAGAAGGAAAAACAGCAGCCTGCCAGAAAGCATTTCTCTCCTAAAGTGCAGGCACAAGTCACATGACCAGGGGCAGCTGGGAAATTGACAAAATGTCTAGCCCCATGTCAGATTTCAAAATTGAATATAAAAAAAACTGTTTGCTCTTTTGAGAAATTGATTTCAGTGCAGAATTCTGCTGGAGCAGCACTATTAACTGATGCCTGCTCTGGAATGTTATATAGATGCAGAAGCTAGTACCTAGGGAAACATTAATGTACTCAAAGGGCATCTTTCCCTCATGGTTTTTCTACTTTTGTCCATGTGTTTAGTAAGGTTTTTTAGCCCTTGTTAGTCAAGTAAAGTGAAATAATTACTATGGTTCCTAACAATACATTCCGCGTTGATCACCCATTGCAATAAATAGTTTTAGTGTGATAATAAAATAGAGGTTGAAAAAACAGTTGCATATAAATATATGTATGAAATAAGCCCCTTTTTTTACAATGGAAAATAAAGGCTTATCTTCTGGACTGCTTTGCATTAAATTAAGTTATCTGTATGATTTTATTTTATCTTCTTGCTACTTTGATATTGGTGCCAACATTTACTCTTAGGAGCATTATTCTGGAATAACCTGTAGGATCAGAGTGTCTTAGTGACAGGAAGGCCTAGGAGAGATCTCCTTTGTGTTACCCTTTTACTATTCCTTTGATGATAGAGCATCAGAAAACTATCTTATTAATATGCAATAAGAATAAATGTGGAACCTTAAAAGCAACCAAAGTGAGCTATATAATACATTAGTACAAATTAATTTACATATATCTCAGTTTTTCAAATATATGTACAAAACCCCTGTTGTCTATTGGTATTGTGGCATGGATGACCTGTATAATATATTTATGCCATTAGTTTTAATTGGTGGAAAGTGATGTCAAGTTTTTTAGAGCTATTTATTGGCTTTAATCATTGAGCTTAGGTATCATGAATTGCAGCCACATACCCATCACTGGAAACAATCCTGGCAAATGGCCCAATTTTCTGTTTGCAATTTCCCACCAACAAACATGTCTGGCTTGTCTAGGCATGAAGCTTTGTGTCATTTGTAAATCTCATTATTCTATGGTGGGAAAATGGGGAATAAAGAATTATATACCCTTATTTTATTGTCATATGTTGCAATCTGTAATTGAAGAGGAATTTGATTCAGGAATTTACACCTAGTCCAGATCTTTGTTTAGGAATTGTTTTGATTAATGTTTCACCCCCAAGGGTGTCCACAAAGTCTTGAGGAGCTGTACAACTTGTACAAATAATACTTCTGCCCTTTACAGAAATCCTTAAAGGGGCTTCATTCACATGTTTCAGCTGAACTAATGGAGGCCTAAGTCTTACCATGTCACCACTCTATGGCTTCAGACAAATCGCTTATTTTAACTTCTCAATTTGTAAAAACAGAACACTGTACTAATAGATTGGGAGTATCTGTAGTAACGCACGAACTACTAAAAGTAAATTAAATTGGTTATAAAATAATTAACTTCTGGACTCCCCTGTATACCCCTTCCCATCTCTTTGCTCTTCTGGGAAAATCCTGGATTCTTGAAAACATTAGTTTTCATGTTTAGTGGTTCTGTGCATACAGTAACATTTTCTCAGGTTGCTTTGTTGGGTAGGTTTAGGTAGTAACCTTCTAGACCTATTTTTAGTAATTGGTAGGCAAATAATTTAATGCTCACTAATAAACAATTTTGAATCATTCGGCGGGGGTGCAATGAAGGTGTGACCACAATATACATTTAGACAAATCAAGAGGTCCTCTGCTCTCAACCCATTATCAATATATTAACAATATTAAGATATTTTGTGCATTAAGCTACTAAAAACATTGCTAATGTCATTATCACCAGTGTCATTTCACATTCCTTATAAGTCCTGTAAAATTGACTGCAGCATATCTTTGACAGCCCCCTTTTTGCCATATTACAGTATTATGGTGAATAAGAATAAACAATAACTGTATATAAGACCATAAGGCTTTCAAACATGAGTTGCTGTAAATGCAAAGCAGTTGTAAAACCAAATGGAAGTGGTCCCACAACACAAGATAAAAATGTAGAAAAAGAGTAAATGGGATACATTGATGACAAAATTAAATTAAAATAATCAAATTATAGAACTTTCCCTAGTGCCACTGGGTGCTCAGTTATTCCCATGACCCCTCATGGGAGGGGTTCTGCCTTGGCAGAACCTTCCTTAGTACCTCCTTTATCATGTAAAAGAAAGTAGAGGCATTACACCAAATCAATTTAAAAAGTTATGAGGCCTCTGGCCCAAGGGCATGGGCTTCTTATTTGTAAAGTGAAAGTAAAACTTTAAACATAGAGCTTGCAGCTGGTCCTTTTCGCAAATTGGATACTGGAGCAATAGCTCACAATTAGGTAGCTATCTGAATTTTTTTAAAAATGTGTGCTTTCTGGCAAAAATCTTTAAAATACACCATGTTGTTGTCAATATTTAATTCTCACGCTTTGGAAATTTATTTTTTCTTCTCATTGCTTCACACATATATACAAGTAACTTTGAGCTTTCAAGCAAGGCACATTTCAAACTGACTTATGCTCAAAATAAAAATATTCCCCAAATGCAACAATCTCATGTTATCTGCTGAGGACATACAGTCAGATGTTAGTCCCAGGAATTTTTAAAGGCTATATGACCACACCCATAAAACATTAATAATGGAACTATTTATGAGGAACAATGCTGATATGACTTCTCTGAGTTATATATATTTTGGCCACATAGTTTGCCAATGCTACCGAGATGTTCTTTGCAGTGTGAAGTTTGTTAGACAGGCTCAGTAACATACGTTTATTGCAACTGGTTCCATTTATTCATAAGAAGGGAAGAAATGTCTAACTCAGAAAGGCCGATACTGGAAAGGATTCCATTTCTTTTGATTCTAAAAAATACTTTAGTAGATAAAGGCAGCCTTGTCAGCTATTCTTTCAGGCATCAGACCAGATACAACTTGAATAGAAATGACAGTGTAGTTTGCCTCATATCATACTTTTTACCTAGAAATTAATGACTAAAGTGTAACTATTGGCCTGGAGTTTGTCCTCTGTACTTGGTCAAGTCAAGGAATCTCTAACCTTCATTTCCCTACAATACTGGGACTTCCCTTTATTCAACAGATTTCTCTATATTAAACAATACTTTTGTATGATGAGTAATGAGTAAAGAATAAGATAGCAGGAATGGGCACTGTAATGTTCTTCCAAAAGTAAGACCGCACAAAATTGACGTAAGGTCCTGTTTCAAAGTCAGTGTGTCCCAACCTGACCACATCACATTTTCCCATAATATATCCTGAAGATATTACAGTTGATATCAGAATTTGTCAGTATGAGGTATTCCTATTACCAAGACTGATCTTGTTAAACTTGCGCTACAATAATCTGCAAGAAAATCTGTCATTTGTTATACATGTATTACTACAAGAATGTTATTTGTTAGAACATAGTAAAAACACAACATACATACATACCAAACTACAAATTTAGCACTAAACAGGTATTAGGCCTGTTATATCTAGAATGTTTGGGACCTGGGGTTTTATTAAAGGATAAGGGATATTTGTATAATTTGGATCTCCGTCCCGTAAGTCTATTTAAAAAATTAACCTGTTAGAATTGTTTTGCATCCAATAAAGAATAAGTATACCTTAGTTTCAAATAAGTTCAAGGTACTGTCTTCTTATTTGAGGGGAAAAGGAAATCATTTTTAAAAAATGAATTATTTGATTGTAATGGAGTCTATAAAATATGGCATTCCTGTAATTTGGAGCTTTCTGGATGAGTTTCCCAAAAAAAGGATCCCGTTCCTGTACTAAGAGAAAATGTATCAAAAGGTTACAGTGTAAATAACAAAATGCATATCACATGGGTTCCATGGGATTATCTAACAAACACCATCCTCTAAGTGCCTCAAGAGCTTGGCTCTCTCCCAGATCAGTCTACATGCTACATGTTATAAGTTTTATTTGGTAAATTCTCATTCCCTAGATTTTTCCCATATGTTTTTAAGTCTGTGGATTTTAAACAAATGTACCCCGTATATTTTATCTCTTTCTGTTTTGTGTGGAAAACCCGAAAATTAAAATGAATGAATGTTATAAGTAAAATATATTCAGTTCCATAAACATAATAAACACATTTAAAGCAAATTATATAATGATCATAGGCAGAAAATGTTACTGTACAGCCAGACAGCAACCATGAGGATAAATTAAATATTTGAACAAATATTCAGGTTTTAAAACATAGGATTATTTAGCAAAATAAAAATATGTTGCAAATGATGTTACCTGTTGTAGAACCTGTAGCATCAGAATTTAAAAGAACAGTAACACCAAAAAATTGCCCGCACTGGTGAAAACTGGTGTGTTTGCTTCAGAAACAATACTAGAATTTATATAAATAAGCTGCTGTGTAGCCATGGGGCAGCCATTCAAGCACAGGATACACAGCTGATAACAGATAAGTTCTGAAGAATCCCATTGTATATTACAGAGCTTATCTGTTATCTCCTGTATATCCTTTGCCTTTTCTACCTTTTCAGCTTTGAATGGCTGCATCCCTGGATACACAGCAGCTTGTTTATATAAACTATAGTAGAGTTTCTAAAGCAAATACATCAGTTTTACCAGTGCAGGGCAACACTTCATTATATTGTCACTCTTTTAAAACACTTTCATTTTTTGGTGTTACTGTTCCATTAACACTAACATACAGGATTGAAAATAATTTGTTGATTTAATAAAGCATATAATATATATATAGGAGGATCAATGTGTGCCCAGGACTAGAACCCCCTCCCCCAGCAAACAAACATCTGACATGGAAATGATACCTACTTAATGATTACTATGGGTTGCTAAAGTTATACCAAATTTGTAACCTTCCCCCAAAGAAAGCTAGGAATGTAACTTCTGGGTGTGACGATCTAGTACAACTAATCTGATTATTTGGACCTAGAAATTGGGTTTTGCTTGGTAAAATGGTTGCATTTGATGGATGTGTCTTTTTCTAAGCTAGTAACACAATCATTTCCATGACCCTCATTTAAACAAGGCACCAACATGGGTACCACAAAGCTGTACCAGTAAGAAAGAACGTCATCTAAATAGAACGCACAAAGCAGCAAAATGTTTCGGATAATCTGCTCTATATGGGTGGTGGGATGAGTAAATCTCATTGGTAATTTAATAAAAATGTTTAGGTTTGTACGAAACTTTTCAGATCATAGTAACCAATCAACAGGTAATATTCACAGATTTTTCTGAAACTCTACTGTGTAAGACTGCGCAAAGGAAAAAAAAATAATAAAAAGATTCATATAGTAGAATAGTAGCACAATCTAATGTACATACAAGGGCTAGCTTTTGAGTAGAACAGAAAGAACATTTGCCCTAGGCCTCAAGCATTCAAGAACAAAGGGCACATAACAATGTACTGTATAACACATGTTTGATATTTTTAGTATATACATCAGGCATGCCCACTCTGATGTCATCCAGTTATTGTTCAAATGCAGCAAATGCATACCCCTCCCCCATCCCAATTTATGTCATTTGAAGCACCAGTCTATCTGCATGTCCGGGGGCCATTTCTTCTCTTGTGCCCTTTCTATAGCACCAAGAAATGCAGCAAAATGTTTCTTGATTTTATGGTAGATTCTGTGATGCATATTTACCTTAAAATAATTAATGATGTTCCACATTTACCTTGTGTTGATTTGAACCTTTTACATTTTTATGAAGTGTTTCAAATGCATTTAATCTTTTGTATTTCAATCTTTAACTGGAATATTGTAGACAAAAGAGATTGTTTCAGATGCAGAAACCAGCACAACACTCTCATTAACCTAATCCTGGCCTTGAATAGGCACCAGTACAACCAAGTAAGTGCAGGGCCGGATTTACGTAGTGGGTGTCCCTAGGCACACTGCCGTTGTTGCCCCGGTCCACTCCCCTTTATTCATGCAAATATTCATCATCAGGACAGGAGCAATGGGGATTGGCGCATGGGAATTTAAAAAAATGATTGTATCTCCAGCGCATTCCCAGTGTTTTTTGAACCAATGTGGGTGTGGTTGGGCAGCATACCGCCCCCCGAAAATCCTGCCACCCTAGGCCCGGGCCTAGGTGGCCTTTCCACAAATCCGGGTCTGAGTAAGTGCTGTGTCCAAACAGAGTGACTTGTTATGGAATGCATTTTGGAATGCTTTAAGAATAAGAAGCAGATCAGATGTGCACCTCAGTCTCCCCATGCAACACAGCAGATATGGACATAGAGGCAGATTTACTAAAGGGTGAAGTGACTAAGGCTGGCAAAGATTTGCCAGCGTTACCATTTTCAGGGACTTTGCTGATTTACTAACGGGCACAGGCGTCACTTCGTTAGCGAAGGAGATAGACGATAGCGGTGATTTGCACTCTATCACCAGGTGAATTTTCACCAGACTTGCCTTCACCAGCTCAGACCAGGCAAAGTGCACTAGAGTGCATATATCTTCCTCATTCTTCTGTTACTTACATCATATTTTTTGTGGAAACAGTTTCTAAGTCCAAAAAACACTGGTGTCTTTTCCTTTTTTAGAGTGATAGCCTGCAAAAGTCCTTAAAATTTTGGGTAACTGGGTTCCCCCATACATTTTCTAACATATGGAACATTAATAATACAGTGGGATCATATGTAGGGCATTATAACAACTCTATTTTCTTGGTTCCCTGGACTTGTGTAATGTCATGTTTTTGCTGCAAATTATATGTCCATTCAACTTTAAATTTCCTGCTGTATGCAAATTAGCCTGAGTGAAGACCTCTAATGAGGCTGCGCTAGGCAGAATTAAAAGCTCGCACATCTTCGATTTGATATGTTCGGATTGCCGAAGTAACCCTAGAGAAAATTCGCCAGTGTTCGGCGCCCTGGACGCAACTTAAAGTAAATTAGCGTTGTCTGAGTGAATTTTCACCTGGCGAAGTGTTGCGATGGCTGCGAAGTCGTCGCTGCCGAATTTTCGCTGCTTAGTAAATTTACCCCATTGGCACAGGAACACAGAGGGAACATAGTTGAGAGCTTGGGCTCGTCGAGGTGTGTCTTGCAATTTCCTGAAATGCACATTATTTACCATTTTCTCCTTTTTCCCCAGTCAGTCACTGTTTATACTTGAGTTGCATTTAATCCATTATAGTAAAACACATTTGTCTGATAGTTATACATTTGACCTTGTTTGCTGTATTGTGTTTACATCATTGTGATGTGCCTTCAAAAAGAGAATGTAACAAAGTGTCAAGGATTATACATTGCAAGCACATTCAAAAGACACACTATTATACTCAGTTAACATACAATGAATGAATAACTGAGACATACCATAAACAATTCCACAGTATATACTCCACAAATAAACAGGCGATTGTCCTCAATGGGGGATAAATTCAGCCTTGTGCTGCTGTTCAGTTATCTCTATATAAGTTAATAAACCGAGAAGGCATTATAAAAAAACTAGGCTATTTTCTTTGTCTCCTCTAGCACTAATAGTAAAGGTCTGTAGGGAGACTGTGTGGATAAAACAGAGCAGATCTTTTGTGCCCTGAAGGGAAAGCTGGGTTCTGTTTAGGTTCCTTCTCTCAGCGCTGCCACATGTTCTGACACTGGCCCTGAGGGTGAACATGATCCCGTCAGTTCAGAAACACACATAACCTTCATGGTTAAAGGCACCTCACTTACTAAGAATGTCAGTGATACCAGGCTTTTGGCTGTTTGATGTCAGCTCAACAAGGTTAAGAAGGTTTGAGATACAAAGAAGTGAAAGGGTAAAACTGTTTGTTTGGCCTCCTTTTCATAAATGTGGATCCAATCAAGAAACTTCTAGTTTATAGGTAGTTGGCATTAAATACTAAGCATTAAATACTAATAGTGTTATAAACGTATACTCATATACAGCCATTGGTGGTATATTAAATACCCTTAACCTTATTATCTCTGCAATAGAGCCAATTCCAAGCTGAATCTATGACTATATTCAAACAAAAAGAGA
Organism: Xenopus petersii; assembly: GCA_038501925.1. Taxonomy (NCBI): domain Eukaryota; kingdom Metazoa; phylum Chordata; class Amphibia; order Anura; family Pipidae; genus Xenopus; species Xenopus petersii. The sequence continues at coordinate 96,857,563 of CM076677.1, forward strand.
TGGCATTAAAGTGAGGGAGAGGGCAGCCAGTAACTCCTGGCGGAACCACAACCCCTCAACCCCAAGGAGATACTGGAACATAAACAGCTGCTGCCCCTGACACTAATATTGTATATATTTTTTCTCTCACTTAAATAAATGTTGCCCTTGTGTGCCTCAAGAAAGTGTCAGTTGCAAGTGCCATGATGGAGGACTGCCTATAACTACTGTAACATATCATTGATGCCTTTTAAAGGGTAACATGATTTACATCCTAGCTTAAAGTGTCAGATTTAGAAAAGAGCTAATTATATTTTAAGCAAAGGATGCTTAACCCATCTTGCTGAACTAAAGCTTTCACCACCCACTACAAACCTTTGATGCCTTTTTTTAGAGGAATTTCAGCAAAATGTGGAATGCTGGAATTTGGAATCCTTCTTGCTTTAATTTAAAATGAACAAATTTAAAAGAATGAAATCTTGGTTTATATATCGACTCGTTATTAATAATTTTACCACTTACATGTGTAAACCAGTTTCACCTTTCTTAATGGGGATGTTCACTTTAAAATGCTGCTTATGGTGTGATATACCAAGACAGATGTATTTTTTGCCGTCTTCAATATTTTTTATGAGGCTTTGAAGTCTGGAATGTCTAATAATATTTGGTAGCGAGGGAACCATTTTTCCTTGTGATTAACTGCTTGGCTAGCAGCGACTTAAATGATTCTACTGTGTTATTTCAGGTAAAACAGACAAGCACAATAACTTCTGGTACATTTCTTATAACATGGCAGGTAAATATGACCTGCTCAATACATGCTAGCAGCTCAGACAGGAAGTGGGAAATAGGAACAGGAATATGAATCATGAAAACAGCAGGAATGCCCTTAATTAAAATGTCCTCTCAAGCAAGTTACTACAATCCTAGCAACAAGAAGTTTTGATAGATTGGAATATATATACAGTAGAACAGGCTATGAACAGGCTCTGGTATTAAGCAAATTGCCCTAACTATATAATGTGCGACCACCGAAATTGTTCATTTGCAATTCTGATTATACAAATATTACATCACACATAAGTGTATTTTAGCAGTTCAGCTCCCCCACTGCTCAGTGTCCAAATGAAAATCACAAAAAGAACAAACTGGGTGTGTATTTAATCTATCCATGGTTCTGTGTGTAGTTGAATCGCACCTCTCACACTTTCCTATGGTATTCCTGCTTAGGTGGTGCAGATCCGACGGTCGGCATATGTCAATATAGTGTCATTAATTATTGAGTCGCACAAACACCATATGTATTGCAGATGGGGAACTTTCCCCTTTTCTTGTGACCACCTGTGCAACAACGTCTCGGTGGGGGTTAAGCCTCCCTCAACGTTTCGGGGGGTTAACCCTCCCTTTGTCAGGATACAAAACATTTGTGCTACAAACTTTTAAAGCATACAAGGTACATAGAGTCCCACCCCATTACCCACAATTCTCAAGGGTTCAGTCCAAAATGAGGCTTGGCATGCAAAATCTGCATGTTGATATAGGGTCCATAAATAAAGTTCAATTTCAAGTCCAAGGTAATCTTGATTTTTTTCCTTATGAAAAAGCAAGTGGTTAGTACATATACCAAAACCAGAGACATTGTTGGTAAACATTATACAAAATCAATTGATCTACTTCCAACCAGTGGGGTGTTAAATATTACTTCTAACTTTCAAAAATTCTCACTGGCAAAGATTATTTGTGGAAAGGAAAAAGTGTCAGTGACAAAATAAAATTATTTGTTTACAGAAAGCAAGTCAGGCTGAAATTTTCATTTAAGCCCTTTGGTTGTACAGTTTCAAGCTTTCACATGCAGAACGCTTCCCTTTTAAGGAGTGCCAGCTTCATGTCAGTACCACAATTTTTCCAGGATTTGCCATCTTATTTGTTATATTGTGTGTTTCTGTGTGAAGAAATGTTTTGCTACTAATGTTTCTTTTTTGACCTTTTCCTTCTGTTTACTAACTTTTGGATCATCTTCATTTGTTTCTGGTTTGTAGGTAGGGTTGCCACCTTTTTGAAAAATCTTTACCAGGCAGGGAAGGGGGCGGGTCCACGAGGTGGAGGCTCGTTCTAAAAATGGGCAGGGATGTGATGTCACGGGGCGGCATAGCACTGTCACTGGGGGCACGGCCATGATGTCAAGGGGCGGCCAGAGTCATGGATCGCGGAATATGTATTTTTTAGCTACAGAGGGAAGAAAAAGGTGGGCTGAGGGTGCATCGGAGGCAGGCCGGGAGCAGTATAAAATGGTGATCACAAATTTACCAGCAGCTACATTGCCGGTAAATTAGAAATACCGGCCAGTTGGCAACCTTATTTGTAGGGTTAAGCTCCCCACCTGCAATACATATGGTGTTTGTGCGACAAGAATTCATTACACTTTAATCTATCAATGTCATTAACACTAATTGTCATGTCTGGGGAAGAATAGGATGATTGGGCATTGAGAGTGGGCACAACTCTCTGAATTTGCAAAAAAAGACATTATCATTAACTCAAATGCCTATAAGTTAACTGAACTGACATTGCTCAGTATGATAGGTGCACTTTAAAATGACAGCCCACAAGCACCTTTTCATCAGCAGAGAACAATTCTGAACCAGTTGCATTATCATAGCTTATACAGCAGCCCATTTTTACAAGCACTGATTGACTGTATAGATATAGATAAATATATATAAGTCCAAAAAGAATGGTGCACACTAGGAACCTTTGTAAAGATAAAAAATCGAAATTTTATTTAATACATGTTTAAAAGCAGGTCAACGTTTCGGTCTTTTCCTAAGACCTTTATCAAGACCCATACTGCCCATTAAAACAACATACAAATAAATAGATAAACCCAACTGCACTCACCCAATCCCGTGCCCCCTGTGTAACATGTGATGAGAAGTTCCACCCCCTCAGTGAGGCTAAACAACCTGAACCACATCAAGAAATGGAAAAAACATGGTTAATCTCATAAAGTAATACTATCAAAAGGTACATTGTAACACTACATAACATCAATGTAACAGAGCTGTAACCGACACATCTCAGGATTAACAAGGTAACAATTTCCTTCCTAATATTGTTACAAGTAACATTTCTCTTTGGTGCAGGAAGCAAAGAAGAGAGCAGTGCTCATTTAACCCTGCCGGGGCCAGGGTGTTCAGTCTTTTTATCCAGAACACCTCACGCTGAAGCAACATCTTTAATCTATCACCTCCCCTCCTCAGGGGTGGTATATGATCAATGGCAATGTAGCGTAATGTGGGTAATCTATGCCCTACTGCAAGAAAATGGTTCGCTACTGGTTTGTTGGTAAATCCATCGCGAAATGCAGTGCTAATCCGTCCATACGTAGACGTAATGTTTGATCTGTTTTACCCACATATGATAGCCCGCAAGGGCAAGTAATCATGTACACTACGTGAGTAGTTGTACATGTGATGTGGTGTCTTATTAGGAACCGTTTGCCGTTGCCGTTATATAGATAGATAGATAGATAGATAGATAGATAGATAGATAGATAGATAGATAGATAGATAGATAGATAGATAGATAGATATAGATAGAGAGAGATAGAGAGAGATAGAGGGGTAAATTTATCAAAGAGTGAAGTTCCGCCACTAGAGTAAAATTCCGCAGCTTACAATTCATTTCTATGGGATTTTGAAAGGCATATTTATCAATGGGTGAAAGTGAAAGTTCACTCTTTGATAAATACGCCTTTAAAAATCCCATAGAAATGAATGTAAAGTGGTGGAATTTCACTATTAATTTCATTAAATATACCCCAGAGAGAGAGATAGAGAGAGATAGAGAGAGATAGACAGAGATAGACAGAGATAGACAGAGATAGACAGAGATAGACAGAGATAGACAGAGATAGACAGAGATAGACAGAGATAGACAGAGATAGTCAGAGATAGTCAGAGATAGTCAGAGATAGAGAGAGATAGTCAGAGATAGTCAGAGATAGTCAGAGATAGTCAGAGATAGTCAGAGATAGTCAGAGATAGAGAGAGAGAGAGAGAGATAGAGAGATAGATAGATAGATAGATAGATAGATAGATAGATAGATAGATAGATAGATAGAGAGAGATGGAGAGAGATGGAGAGAGAGAGAGAGAGAGAGAGAGAGAGAGAGAGAGAGATAGATCTATATATAGATAGATCTATATAGATCTATATATAGATAGATCTATATAGATCCAGATCTAGATATATCTATCTATATATATATATATATATATATATATATATATATATATATCTATATATATATATATCTATATATCTATATCTATATATCTATCTATCGCTATCTATATCTATCTATCGCTATCTATATCTATCTATCGCTATCTATATCTATCTATCGCTATCTATATCTATCTATATCTATATCTATATCTATCTATCTATATCTATATCTATATCTATCTATCTATATCTATATCTATCTATCTATCTATCTATCTATATCTATATCTATCTATCTATCTATATCTATATCTATCTATCTATCTATATCTATATCTATCTATCTATATCTATATCTATCTATCTATATCTATATCTATATCTATCTATATCTATATCTCTATATATATCTATATCTATATCTCTATATATATCTCTCTATCTCTCTATCTCTCTATCTCTCTATCTCTCTATCTCTCTATCTCTCTATCTCTCTATCTCTCTATCTCTCTATCTCTCTATCTCTCTATCTCTCTATCTCTCTATCTCTCTATCTCTCTATCTCTATATCGAGAGAGAGAGATACAGTAGATAGAGAGATACAGTAGATAGAGAGATACAGTAGATAGAGAGATACAGTAGATAGAGAGATACAGTAGATAGAGATATACAGTAGATAGAGATATACAGTAGATAGAGATATACAGTAGATAGAGATAGAGATATACAGTAGATAGAGATATACAGTAGATAGAGATAGAGATAGAGATAGAGATAGAGAGAGAGATATAGAGAGATAGAGAGATATATATAGAGATATATAGAGATATATATATATATAGAGATATATATATAGAGATATATATATATATATATATATAGAGATATATATATAGAGATATATATATAGAGATATATATATAGAGATATATATATATAGAGATATATATATAGAGATATATATAGAGATAGATAGATAGATAGATAGATAGATAGATAGATAGATAGATAGATAGATAGATAGATAGATAGATAGATAGATAGATAACAATAGGAGGCATTCCCTTTAGGTACCATTTCAAGCTAAGTTTACAAGTGCTTCACTGTTCATATCCGACTTTGCAAAGATTTTGCCTGCTGATGTGCTGCTCCGAACACAGTAGAAGATGGGGCACTCGTGCTAACAAACACTACATGCACAGATGAATTAGTAAATGTGTAAAATGAATCCATGAAGAGATTTACAATCATGCTTAGTAGCCAGAATGAGTTGCCTGCTTGCACAAACCACCCCTCTAAATCTATCAAAGGCTTGTAATCCAAATACGTACAGCCTCTGGCAATTAGAAACAAATGTGTGTTTGTGAAATATGAATTTCCCATTGCTGATTACTAAATCATGGCCTTATTGTGAGCACCGCTGGTTTTGTTTCCCCTCAATGATCTAAACCTTTTTCTTTTAAGAGCTGGAAGAATACCAGAGACATTTAGCCTCTTCACTGGAGAGCTATTTCATTCTACAATATTATATTTCATTACCGGTAGAAGATGACTGTAAGGAAGAACCACCTTGTTCGGCCTCAGATTTAGACTTGTCCCTACAGGCATGCTGGGAAGGTGAGATGAGGAAAACTTTAAACTTCACAGTTTCCAATAATGAACAATCATTACTCAAATTACACCAAGCACTGATTAGGTTTAAAGTAATGAAGAAAACAACACTATCAATCATCATCAACCCTAAGGAAGTCAATCTGTATTGGAGACACAAAGTGAGCACACAGCAGGTGGTAAGGTATAAGAGCTCCATCTACAGGGTTTCTTTCGACAGAACTTTTACATTTGGCAGTGTGGAAATGTTTCACGTGCAGTTGTCTTAGTGGAGTCCAGCTTTTTAAAGAGACAAGCCCATGACCAGAGCATGTATGTCACAGTGTAATTAAATGCAGCAAGAAGGGTTTCTGCCACTTGTCACCATTGCAAAATGGATCAAATAAATAAAATGAAACATCCTGTTTGTGATATTAGATCATTTAAAAATGCACAAATATTCCTACTCTAAGGTCCACAAAGACCTTATTTCTCATGCGTCTTAACACGTCACTTCATATTCGTAATTGTATCTGTTTATAATTTTATTTATTGCACTGTTGACACAGGATCAGGGGAAAAAAGGGAAAGCATTACTGGAAGTAGCATCATGCTAGTCAATGTGGCAGTACTTATAGCATTGATAGTCCCCTCTTTGTCCTGGAATGCTATTTTGGTAAACCCACAAAATTTCTATCCATTGAAACAAACAGTTAGGCAAAACCAAATCTCTGGGGGGTTTGCTCTAGTGCTGGACAGTCAATAAACATAGGAAAAACCTAAAAAAAAGCTGAAAAATAACCACTAGCAAAACAGGTCAAATCATATTGATGAATTATTAAAGCTACTCCCTTTAACGTCTATGCTGAAGAGGGTACATATATTGTGTTTCTCTTTATACCTAGGGTTTGAGGTAGATGCAGCAAATAATAACATATTGTCTCTTGTAGTAGTCATATTTATTGACTGATTCTCCTAAGGCTTTCTTCTTCTCTCCAATGTATCTTGGAGCAAATTATCTGGGGTTCCCCAGGGCACAACCATCTACTCTTCCCCAGATAACCATAATTGTCACTTAAGTTGTTATAGAAAGTTCACCTCTATCTCCTATCACATTGTTTGTTGGGTAAGGAAATAAATGCAATTCTCGGAGGAACTCTTAGACACCTCTAATCCCGAACTTTTTATATTTAGGCTGGTTGATGACTGCCCTATATTTCAAACTCGCATCAGTGAGCTTGTGGTTCATGAACAAAGAGAAAAATTTACATACTACCAGATGTCAAACTAGAAAGTGTCATTCCATTTTTGGCTCACCATAAATGGGTGGGAGTGCTATTTCTGGGTCCCTTAAAGGAATAGTTCAGTGTGAAAATAAAAACTGTGTAAATAGATAGACTGTGCAAAATAAAAAATGTTTCTAATATAGTTAGTTAGCCAAAAATGTAATATATAAAGGCTGGCGTGAACAGATGTCTAATAAAACAGCCAGAATCCAACTTCCTGCTTTTCAGCTCTATAACTCTGAGTTAGTCAGTGACTTGAAGGGGGGGCCACATGGTACATTTCTGTTCAGTGAGTTTGTAATTGATCTTCAGCATTCAGCTCAGATTCAAAAGCAACAGAAATGACCCATGTGGCCCCCCCTCAAGTCTCTGATTGGTTACTGTCTGGTAGCCAGGGCAACCAGTCAGTGTAAACAAAGAGAGTTGAAAAGCAGGAAGTAGTGATCTGACTGACTTGTTATACATGAAATCACTCCAGCCTTTATACATTACATTTTTGGCTAACTAACTATATTAGAAACATTTTTTATATTGCACAGCCTGTCTATTTACCCAGTTTTTATTTTTACACTGAACAATTCCTTTAAGAAAGCAAGGAAAGTATAATTTCAGACTTGGCTGGTTAAAGCTTACATGCACTTCCTGCTTAACAGTGGAGGGAATGAAAGCTCCAAATGATAAACTGAAATTAGCTCACTTTCATGGGCTGCAACTGAGACAGATTTCTCCCTACTGAGCCTCTATTTTTTTAACTCAGATTTAAAGACTAATTAAATATCGAGTGTAAAATGGTGAATGAACCAGAAAGGAGGCCTAATTATTTGTGAGAATTCCAGATGAATATGAATTGGGTCATTTGGTTCTACGTATACCAAGCTTCTCTTGTTTAGAAAGGACTTCCTATTAGCATATTCTGATTAAAAAATATCTCTCCCTTTGTCATCATTTGGTAAAAGTACTTCTTAATACTGAGTACTAAATATTTTGTATATGTATAAGCTCTTGTCAGCAGGACCCTCTGATCCTATTGTATATTCTGTAACCCTTGTTAAAGACCCCTGTTTGTAATAAATAAATCAATGATGTGCTAAAGGTAACTGAGTACGCTCTTTAGGAAGGGAGAAAAAAGGCTCCCATGCATTACAATTACCAGCTGAGATACCATGGTGGTAAAGGTATTACATAGCATTATTTTTATCAATATATAGATATGTTATAGAACTAATATAGCTGAATATGACATTACTGGCACATATTTTGTTCAAGTGTTATCGCAGCTGAAAATATTTTTAAAATTTTGGGAACGTGTTACTTGTAGTACAGCTATTCTGGCCATTTTTTCCCAGAAACAGCAATTCCTGTTTCGATTTGTGTGCAGATAAGGCACTAATCGGATAACTGGATATGTTTAGAAAAATAATATTGCACTAACCAGATTAATTACTGTAATTAAGTACTGTACATAATGCAAAATAAAGAGGAATATGTAAAGAGCGGAATTAGAGAATGATATCCAAGACCCAATAATTTCAATGCAAATGGGTCATCACAGATGACTGCATATGATTTAAACAAATTGGGTTCTTTTGTGTATCTTTTTTTTTAATAGAATTCTGTGACACCAAGCCAGGGTCTAGGAAATAGAAAATACTCCTATCTAATGCTCCATGAGACCTGAACTGTTTGACCAAAGTTTCATAGTGGTGGCAAAAAACTGTGTTCCAATTGTCCAGGTCTTCAAAGTCAAGTTATTTCCAGGCTACCCAAAAACCTGGCTTTGCATAATACCTTGTAGCAGCAATATGATCACCAGTCCTCACTTTAGTTCATGTAGTTTCAGTGGAATGTAGAAAACACTGATGGGTCTACAACCATGACTAAGAAGACAGTATGAAGTAGGTCCTCCAGCAGAGAGTGAGAAGAAACTTATAATTACCAATGCCTAGTGCTCCTAAGTCACTAAAGAAAGGTAAGTTGTATTAAATAAAGTTCAAGATGAGGTATTTTGAGTGAAATATAAATTATTTGTGTGCTTTCTAACTTTAAAAAAAAAAATATGTTGGGTTTTTCATTGCTGTTTTCTACCTTTGAAAATTTGATGAGTGCGGACTTTTGACAGTTCTGCGTGAAAAAGTTTTCCTTGTTAAAGAATAAAGTTTGCTTTAGTCTTGGATAATAAACTATTTCCATGGAAACACTTGAGAAAGATAAAGGATCTCGGGTGACAGTGTAGGTAGCAGAACAGAAACAACCTGCCATTGGGAAATGCATGTTTCTCTCCTTATAAGAATAATTAAAATGGGAAAGAAAACCTTATGAATTCTTAAGTAGATGGGTCAGAGTGTTCTGTAACTGTGAAACAATCCAGACAAAATGTTATTATGAATCATTATTACTTCTGCCATAATGTATATTTCGTAGAATTTACAATTACTCCATTCTGAAAAACTTTAAAAGGTTACTGTCAACAACCTAACAATCTCCAAAATGAACCTGGGACCTCCAAAATATTACGCCGAACTCAAGGTATTTTTGCATGAAAATATCATTTTTTTATTTAACTGTAAAACATAATGAATAACTTCATGTTATAGCTTGTTCTGAATGTAGCAACTGTATCATTAGACATTCACTGTATCTGTATGCACCCACAATAAACTTTTCTTAAGGAGAATGTTATTCAGTATCACTATGCCATTATCTTCAGTTTTAAATGATATACAGTAACTGCCATATTGTAGTCAGAAAAATGTATGCAGGGATTGCTCTTTTCTTAAAGGTTGTTGATTTTAGAAGGAGTTTTAGATCTGGAGAAGTAAGGTGGCATCAGTGACTGAGTAGCTTTCCTGTATTGTAATGTCCCATTAAAAAGTGATGTGAAAAGATTGGGGGCTTTGTAAAATAAGCTATGCTAAGATATTCTATTTAAACAGTAATAGGGTATACCAATGTTGTGAACAAAGAAAGTTCAATCTAATCTATCCTTTAAAAAAGAGCTAGTATGAAATATCTAGACATTTGTGATAAAAGAAATACATTGATGCTTAATAATAAAATGTACTTGTGCCAAAACAAGCTCCATGTACTTCCATATAGTTGTTTTGAGCGCCAATGCACCCTCCAAGCTTGCTTTGATAATTTGTGCACTAATGAACTCATCAATGCTAGGGAATTAAATTACTGCCACCCTGGACATGCTGGTTATTCCAGAGTTGCAGCAATGGGTGGATAGTTGCAACAGACTTGCGCCAAGTGAATTGGACGTTATTGTCATTAATTGGTTATTAATGCATTGGTTAAACCATTCACACTCTGGAGCAAATTTACTAAAGGGCTAAATGGGCGCTAGCGAAAATTCACCAGAAAGACAATCCGCAGGGACATCACCAATATAACAGGTATAGAGGAAAATTTGCTAACGAAAGACCTCTCCGCTAACAACATCTCGCGCCCTTTCGGCAGGCGAATATTTGCTCAGGCGAACGATCATTAAAGTGCGAATTTTTCAGTATGTTACCCCTTTTGCCAGAGTTCCTTCACCAGCTTTGACCTGGCAGATGAAGCTACATCCTCCTCAATCTTATATCAGTGACATCATATCCTGTATGCCAAAAAGTCATAAAAAAAGCTGGCGTTTTTTCATATTTTAAAGTGGGATTATATTTAAAAGTTGTAAGTGTTAAATATATATACATTTTAACCATCTGAATTTCATGCCACATTTGTTTTAGGGTGGGCTCGTGTCAAGGACAATGGAAGATCTCTTTTGTCTTTATTTTGCTTCCTTGGACATTTTTAATAATAAGTGGCCTCTTCAAGCAATTTCATCTTCTGCCAAGACATAACTTTGCATTCTGATGAATAAGCATATATGCTGGGAATTAATGTCTGACAAAGTTGCGCAAAGTGTGGCGGAGCCTTCAGAGTTGAATATTCTACCTTTAGTTAATTTGTATTGGCACTAGTATTTGTATTGGTACTTCTGATGCAATTGAGATGGATGTAACTTGCTTTTAGAAAAAAAACATTTACATCTTACACATTAAACTATGATCATAAATGAGGCTTATGATCTATAGAAGAAAAAGGTTTTCAAAAAAGGAATGCTGATTTTGAACAGGGTCTAATTTCTTTTAGGTTATAGACTTCTTTAAAGTATATCTAGATTTAGCCACCATAATTCTAACATGTCTCAGCACAAAAGTCAAGTTATAAACTGCATTAGGATTTATTTAGCGTAACACATGCAAATCTCCTTTGCACCCGTAAGACTTGCATACATACCGTTATTAGCTATATTACGCCTGTGTATGGATCCGTCACACCTTTACTAAAAAAAAATGTTTGCAAATAGTCTCAGCCAAAAAAAATTTTCCTGGCACATAGCTGTCTGAATTTATGTTTCCCTTGGACATCTGTGGATCCCTTTAAGAGTAAATGATGATATAAATTCACTTGGCAGTTTAACAGCATTAATAGCCTGGCAAAAGAGATTGAAAGCAGGTGTCTACAGCACAAAGTAAGTGCACAAGTGCAGATTAGCACGGAATGGATGTGGCAGCTAATACATTGATGGGCAGTGATAGGGCTATTGATAGGATGACAGCAAGTTCTATCAGTAATTCTGATACCCTTGGGCTCCTCTTTGCAGTGATTTACAAGGACTTCCTTTCCATTATTTGCTAGTTGGATACAGCTGCTGCATAAACCACCAATGATTAAGAGCCATTATTAATTGCATCAATATGAGAGGTCATAAATATTGGCAAGCGTGCGGTATCCATTGCTGACTTCATCCTCGAAATTCGCTGGGAGACAGCTCCAAACATATGTATATAGAAGCTGTTAGACCTACTTCATCTGGCTGCACATTAAGTTCAAGTTGAATTATGACTGTAACTTACAGGTTACAGTATGTTTGTAACAATGCCTGAGCTTTCTGACTGAGTGTGTAATCTTGTTGTTACTCTAGTTTTATTTTATCCATTCTAGAGCATATGTTTAATGCGACATCTACAGATCCCTATTTTGTTTCAAAATAATTTAAAATGTGTGTATGTATATTATATATTTACTGTAAGGTGGCGAAGAAAACTGTAATAAAATACAGTTTTAGCCACCATTGTAGCGTGACTTTTGATGTTTTACTTTTTGCCTAGAGGTCAGTAAATCACTCCTGGCATACCACCTCTATACAAACAGTCTATACCACTTTATTAGTGGATTTCCTGAAAGTAAAATCACCTACTAATCCAGGTGTTGTGCCAAGCTCAGCCACTCACTCAAGTGGAATTCAGATGGATGGCTTGCTTCTTGCATGGTGGGGATAGAACGATAGATAGATAGATATGACGATAGATAGATATGACGATAGATAGATAGATATGACGATAGATAGATAGATATGACGATAGATAGATAGATATGACGATAGATAGATAGATATGACGATAGATAGATAGATATGACGATAGATAGATAGATATGACGATAGATAGATAGATATGACGATAGATAGATAGATATGACGATAGATATGACGATAGATAGATAGATAGATATGACGATAGATAGATAGATATGACGATAGATAGATAGATATGACGATAGATAGATAGATATGACGATAGATAGATGTGACAGATAGATAGATGTGACAGATAGATAGATGTGACAGATAGATAGATATGACAGATAGATAGATAGATAGAGCATGCTGCACACCTCGAAAAAATACACAAAGGTTCATGTAGGGAACCGAAATGTCGGATTAACAAACCTGATCACTTTTTTCTCAACTACAACTGTCTGACTCTCTATGAAAATCCTGTGAGTGCCAGTAATATAGACTGATACAGATAGCCACACTAGTCACAAGCTTCTTACATGAAGGCTCAGATTTGGATGCACTGCTGGTCGGCTTATGACAAACATGAATGTATTATGCCTGATACAGGGCAGACAAAGTTTCAGTACAGCTGCACTATGCATTGTTTAGAAGCATGCCTATTTGAAGGGAAATTGTTCCCTCACGTGTGAAGAAAATTTAAAATAAGAATTTAAAGAAAAATGTAGAACTGGATCGCTGTCATCCTAATGGCATGGGATTACTTTCTACTTCTAATATTAAGAATTATGAGAGTGAACAAAGTTGCATGACAGTAGAAGTGCACAATACATGCCTGATTCCTTTACATGCTGGGGGGATCATTGATGATTTCAGAAGGATGTTTGAGTGAATACCTTGGCAATCTACAGCCCTGCATTTTAGCTGATTCATAAGCAACCCTGCAGTATATGCTTTGTGTACATTTTTAGCAATATAACAGTAACTGCTTAAAGCAGCCCTGAAAAATATATGTATGTTACTGTTCTCCCTTAGATTAAGCAATTGATATATTGCTAAAAAAAAAGAATTCAGTTTAATTTTACATTCATTTTACGTATAACTGAATTGTATTGCTTACATAGAGGCAGGGTCGGACTGGGCCAGTAGGAAGCCAGGGGAAAAAAACCTGGTGGACCCCGGTTCTCATGGGCCTCCTCCGGCCCAGACCTGCTCCCTCAGCTGCTAAAAACCAGCTGTTGCGTGAGGGTGCGACTTTTGGACATGCGTGCAACAGGGGCAGAAGTTTAAACATCTGGAGGGGGCCCCGCAGACTGCCAGGAGGGCCCCTTATTTTGCAGCCCCCCAGCGCCGGATTTTACAGAGGCGCGCCCCTAGGCCGCGTGGTCCGAACAGGCGGCCGCGCGGTCCTAGCGCCCACCCCACCTCACTTTACCAGCGCGCCGGC